>CAOLHI010000352.1:0-684176 GCA_948474755.1 Ctenosaura bakeri
CTTCCTCTATCAGTCTCTGCCTGGCCAGCTAAGGATGGCTCTCTGCCCAAATTCTCTGCACCACAAACCCTTTACCCATGCCTCACACATACTCAAAGAAAGAGATGGACAGGAGAGAGGAAGTACAGGACCACCATACCAACAATCTTCTTTCCCTGACCTCATTTAGACCCTGGATACCCACTTTCCCCACCTGTGCCTCAGCCCCCTTCCCACAGACACATAAATTTTGTTATTTGCAAATTTTTCACTTTTGCGAGGGTCCTGTGTCCCTAACCCTAGCAAATATGGAGGGCCAAGTGTATCTTTATTTTATGAAGGGGGGGTCAAAAAATACATTGTCCTGCTTCTTTTCAAATCTTTGAGGATAATTTTAAGTATTTTTGACAAACGTGTGAAATGTTTGCATGTGTTTAGAATGCATAACTTGCATAAAGTATAATCAAATGTTTTATTAGGGACAGTAATAAAAACAACAACAATAGCTTCCTTACACTGAAATTAGAATCAGGATCTGAAAGTGCTGTTGCAAGATGTTTACGTAAATTAGTCCAGCTCTCACAGTTTAATATATCAGATGGAGGTGCAGAACACAATGTTTGCATGGCTTCCTGGCGTACCTGCAACATGAAGGATGAGAACTAAGTGGAGGGGGAAAACCCAGCACTGTCAAAATAAAGACTGCCTGTAAAAAAAGTAATATGGCTGATAAACAGCTCATCAGAAATGCACTCGAAGAAAGAGAGAGATTGGGGGGGGCACTGAAGAACCTCTGCCCTTCTCTCACCCTTTTCTTCATCCAATTTTTCCCTTTGTTTTGTACAGCCCTAAGTCCCATAATACTTTTTTCCTACCTCCCTCAAACCCAAGAACTGATCTTTCCATCCTAGATCACTAAACTTCAACTGTACTCTCTTGCCTCCTAATTGTTCTCATAATACCCAGCACATACTTTTTTCCTTTTCTCCACTTTCATTTCACTGCAGCAGCTGTGCAGAGAATATGCTTACATTTGCTGTAAATGTTTTTTCTCCTTCAGTTTTACACACACATGTGTACGCATACACACACATAGAGAGGGAGCTACTACCTCTCTTTCTCCAGTGCAAGGCTGACAAACTCAGAGCAAGGTTGACAAACTCAGTCCAATATAAGAATGACTCCCAACCAGAGGGAAGACTGCACATACTGAGGTTTGTCAGGGACCCCATTCATATCACTTTCCCTTGTACACCACAAAAAGGAACTGCTAAAAACCAGGCAACTCTCCTGACTAGTGTGGCTAACAAGATACACTATACATGTAAAAGATCCCATGTACAAACCATGATATCTCCAGTCTTGTTTGGTTTTTAAATGGTAATAGGCAATTGGAAGACATTTGGATAAGACCCTGTAGAACCCCAGTCAATTAGAGTAGACCAGACTGGATGGGATATGCTATAAACTCAGCACATTAACAAACAAGATAATATGCTCCTTGCTGACAGAAAATTTAATGAAAGCATAACTCCCATTTGTATTAATATGGGACTAAAAAAGACTTTCAAGAAAGATTTAGATCTCAAGCCAATAAGCCTGGTTTCAGCACTTTTCTTTCCAAATTGGAAAACCACGCTTTTTACTGCTTACAAATCAGGTTCAGTACAAAAACAATTCTCAGACTTTAAAAGAGTTGAAAACAAAATAATCAAGAACATTCTAAACAAAACATAAGAAGAACATTAATTAAAGCAACAACATCTGGCCTATAAGATTTTTGTTTTTTTGTTTTTGTTTTAGTTCCCATGATCTCACCT
Organism: Ctenosaura bakeri; assembly: GCA_948474755.1. Lineage (NCBI taxonomy): Eukaryota > Metazoa > Chordata > Lepidosauria > Squamata > Iguanidae > Ctenosaura > Ctenosaura bakeri. Next base: position 1,800 of record CAOLHI010000352.1, read on the forward strand.
ATCTGTGGAAGTTCTTTAAAATACATATAACATTAAAGATACTAGTTTTACCATTTGTCGTATATTTCTCTAGAATACTATATTTCCATTTTTATCATAGCACAGATTTCCCCTTTCAATGTGAGAAATCTCACTGGGATGAGGGACAGTTCAAACCAGCAATATGAATTTTAAGTGTGAGGAAAGCAATTTTATTCAAAAACATTTGTTCTTTAGACTTACCTCCTTAGGTTGTGCAGGATCAAGCCTTTCTACAAGTTGTTGCAACTGTTCTTGATTCATGAATGTATAACTCTGCAACCCATTGTAAAATGACAATTACATAAATCATAATAAAAAGAAAAATTAATAGTTTTGTTAACAAGTCATTAGTAATATGGGATTTACATTAAGGGTTTCACATTATCATTCTGAAATATTAAAAAAGTATACCGTATTTGCATAATCAAATCTAAGCAGGAAATTGCATCTTTATTTAGATAATAAATATTAGGTTGTAGTCTACCAAAAGATTTGGCAGAAAAAAATATACATGACATTTTAGAGAATACTATGATTCCTTATAATAATAATTCAAAATTTTCCCATACTCATGCGAACCACACAACTTTTCAATAAGAATTAATTTTTATTATTTGGGAACTGAACTATTGAGATGATGTTTAGCATTTAAATGTAATTCATAGCCAAAGCTATGGGCAGACAGTCCTTCCCTTTCCATAGTGGGAGTAATCCTGTGCAGGTAGTGGGTGTATATGAATAGATTATCCCAGTATGCTGCAGTTGATGATAAACTCTTAACTGTATGAGAATTCTTTGTGTGGCTGAGAGTTGTTATATGTCTAGGAAGTTCTCAAACATAGCAGCATGTATCTAGCTTTTAGCAGCAACACAGATCCATAAAAACCAATAGGCTTCTCTAGTCCTTGATCTAAATGGAATAGATTTTATCCATTGATTTTGCAATAACATTTTAAAGAAAATACAGCTTCATGTCCAGCAGCAATGAACAGCAGCTGAAACAGCATGCTGAAATCATAGAAACCATCTAGGGCACTCCATTAACTCCAATATATTTAGATATGACAGCTATTTCACGAGAATAACTTTATGGTGGTAGGAGAAATGAGACCTAAACATGGGGGGAGTTATAACAAAAAGCTAAATTAGTTCCCATAATATTCTGCCAATTTTCCTCTTGCAGTGCCATAGTTACAAAAGCAAAGTAATTAAGTTCACTCGTAATCACAACGTAAATCAAATTATATCAGCCTAACAGATGTGGCAGCAGCTTTTTCTGTTCAGTTGCAGTCTCATTTGTAAGAACGCTTTCCTGGCAAAATCTGAGAGTGCTATAGGCTAAGCACTCCTAACCCAAAACACTCCAAAATCTGAAACTTTTTGAGTCAGGAATGAGGGTGATACTAAGCAACCCCACACAGTCCACATGTGTGGCAGAGATTGTAATGCCTTTGCTTTCTAATGGCACAGTGCACACAAACTTTGTTTCATGAATAAAAGTATGAAAAATATTGTATAAAATTTCCATTAGGCTATGTGTATAAGGTGCACGGTAGGACCCCCATATCCACAGGGGATTGGTTTCAGGTCCCCTCACGGATACTGAAATTCGCGGATAGTAGGGAACACCCTGTCCTGTTGCCAGCCCTGGCTGGATCGCGACAGTGGTGGGTTAGAAAAGAGCGGATCCGCTGGAGCAGGCAACGGGAGTTGGTGAGGTGCGCAATCCTGTGCTCCCCACTCTTTTCCCACCACCTGCCACTGGGAATGGGGCTGGGGCGGGTGATAGGAGTTGCTGAGGGGCGTGATCCCGCACTCCTCGCTCTTTCCCCGCCACTGGTCTTGGGCTCCAGGCCCAGTTATCCGTGATTGGCCTGATGGTGGCCAACCGCGGATAACTGAATCAGCGTATAATGAATCCACGGATTGGGGGGTCCTACTGTATACATATAAGGCAAATAAGATGTCTATAAAACAAATGAATTTCATGTTTAGAGTCCAACGTCCAAGATATCTCATTATGTTTATGCAAATATTTCAAAATTCCTCCCCCTCAAAAAAAAAAATCCCAAATCCGAAATACTTCTAGTCACAAGAATTTCAGGTACGTGTATAAGGTATATAAAAACATAAAGAAATTTTGTGTTTGGATTTGAGTCCCACCTCCAAGATATCTCATTATGTATATGTAAAATTCAAAAAAAAATAATCTGAAATCCAAAACACTTCCAGTACCAAGCATTTCAGATATGGGATACTCAACCTGTATTAAGGGAGATATTTGTTTGGAGGCAGTGTAGGACAACTGTTTTCCAGCCTCTGAATAACTGGCCTCTGGAAAACAAAATAGGGGCAATCCTGGCTGGTAATTCTGGAGGTTGTAGACCAAACAAATGAATTTCCCAACCTCTGACCATAGCAACATGAAATAACTGGTGTTTTACCCCATTATCTGAAGCACAGACGGTAGGAAACATGTGAGGAAGAAATTGGGAGTGGTTACAACAGGAAGAGAAGACCACCTAAAGGACTCGAGTTTGTCCAGCCAGTTTGTCCAGCCAGTCCAGCTTCTCAGCCTATCTGATGCTGAGCGTTCAATTTTTTTCTAATGTTTGTTGAAACTTGCCACAGACTGGTAAATGATAAATCACAAGCCAGCACTAGTCCAGAGACTACCACTGTGAGTTGCACAGACCTACAAGATATGCAAAGACTTGGGTAGTCTTACACATACATATCCCTTGCAGAACAATTCTTACCTGATTAAAAGAAGAATCACTATCAGAACAGTTATCGGTATAATAACTACTCTGTTGTTCTGTTTTTACTTTTCTTTGCATCTCCTTGTAGCGCATCTGATCTTCTTCAAACTTGTTAATCAGAGATTCAACCACAACCATCATGACATTTTTCAGAGAATGCATCATTTCCCTGTATCTTCAAAATGAATAAAGCATAGATTAAAATTCAGAAATTGTATTATATGCAGAGTAATATCCTAACCACATTAGTCTATACATCATGGGTTTGGTTTTGTTCTGTTCTGTTTTGGAAGCTATGCTTTAGAGTTTGCGAATAGAGATGGGAAAATTATTTGCTGAATTTCCATTTCTGTATGGAAATGCCCATTTTGTACCTCTCAAGATGGCAAAGGAATAGAGAACATGTCAGAAATCTGTACATTTGAGAGACTTCAGAGGGAGGGAATGCAAAAAAAGGTATACATTCCAAAAATAGGCAAAATTTAAAATGCTTATCTTTTGAAAATGCACAGACCTGTTAAATCAATGCAAAGTTACCTAGATAACATGCACATTTTGAGAAAGATGCACACAATTTCCATGAGGGACAGAAGACACTCTTGTCCTCAGATATAGATATAGGAAAAGAAGAAGAACACTGGTGGAAAACTCAACATGGATGAGACTAAGAGATTTTCACAGTCATACTTGTCATACACCAAATTCTATATATTTGTAAACATCCCTCCCTTGACTACAAGGCCAATTATAATTTTTCCATGCCTTCGTTCAGAATACACAGTGAAGGGAACATATTCACTTCTATTGTATCTTCTAATTTAAGTGCAGAATATGTTTTTTTAAAAAGAAATAAAAAATATCTACCAAAAGTATTTTTTTATGATCAGAAAATGATATTTATCTGTTCTTTCTAATAAATTGTTACTTTTATGGGAAAAAAGAAAGTCTTGTGTGGTAGGCTCAAAACTGACATAACATAACTAAATGTAAATAAATGGCTTACTAAGAATACAGCAGCCCACACATTAATCTATAAAAGCAATTAAGCACTGATAAAGTAACAAAGCTTTTCATAATGGCATTTTTAATTTCCTCATGAGAAATGGACCATCCACATATCAATCACTTTAATTATTACTAAAATGTTCGTGTGATCAATCTGATCATTAGAGGTTCACTGAAAAATCCTACAAGGGCTTGCTTTTGCCCTTGATACTCTGGCTTTCATCCTGCACGTTCCAACTGCCTGAAGTTTCTCTGGTTGTATTAAAAACTATCTACATTTCCAACAATATTTTGTTCAGTACAAATTCCTAGTTAATTCATCAAACAGTTAAATGTTTACTTAGCACTTTTGTTTTCTTTACATTATCAGGTGACAACACTGTATAACGAAAACCAAATTTTGCTGTTATTGCTGACAGTGACAGGCAACTCTAATCCAATGTGTACAAAACTGCAATAGGTACTACTGTGGTCATGGGTCCCCTCCAATTAATGCAACATCAAGGACATACCTGTTCCCATATTCCCATGGTGCTTCCACTGATATTACATCGGATGGGAAATTGGACTTAGCAGGAGTTTTACTACAGAATGAAACACTTGTGGGACTCTAGATCAATCCCTTTTACAGATATTTTTCAAAGTAAGAAAAACATGTAACATTTTAAGCAAATAAAATCTTTCAAGCAAGGACTCCCTCTACTTTCTTCAAATAAGCTACTCCTTGTACAGAGTCATATGAAGCATTATTTGACTAGGGAAATGCAAAGAGAGAGAAAATAATTCAACGAGTACAAAAGAACACCAGAAATGTCCATTTAGGAAGCCCTGTAGACCATACATTCATTGAAACTAGTACACTGCTTATTTTAGTTCATAAAATGTTCTTGAAGCGCACTGAAACACCAAAATGCTTTTTGGCTCACATAGTGGCAAGTATGTTTATTATTTAAATCCAGCTAAATTTGTTTTAAATAGAATTAATTTCTCAACATCTCTACCACTATTTACACAATACAATTTTGGATGCAGTCGTACATTTCTTTGGAGTAAGTCTTGCTGAACTCAAAGGGACTTACTTTAAAGTAAAAGACTGTATTACACAAGTGAGAGTTCAAGGGGCTGAGACTCTATTTATCCAACAGCACTCCACACAGTTGTTGAAAAAAGTAGGGATGGGCCAACTGAATCCTCGAATCTTGGGCAAGGATTGGAGATTCGGGAATCTGAATCCTGGCACCAAAATGGTGAACTGAATCTTTGGAATCCAACAACCAAGTTTGTTTGTTGCTTTTCAAAACTGGCGCCTCCAGGGAATGCCAAAAGCCTGATTGGCCAGCAGGCCCCCAGGCAAGCGAAAATTGTGGCATAAAGCCATGCACGCCGGAAGCTGCCTGCACTCACTCGGGCTGTGTGCTCTCCCACCCGCTTGGGTTGTGAGCTTGCCTGCCCACTCACTTGGGCTGTGAGCTCGTCTGCCCACTTGCTTGAGCTGTGTGCTCATCCGCTCACTCACTCAGGCTGTGTGCTTGCCCGCCTATGCCCACTTGTGCTGCCTGGCTGTGTCCGCAGCTGCCTCGCTCTGCAAAATAATAATTATTCTTCTCTATTCTTTTGACTTGAGACTGGAGGGTAGGGATTGCGACTGGAGTAGAGACTGACTTGAAAGTCCCTTGCAGGACTTGAGACTGGACTAGAATTTTTTTTTTTTTTAAGTGCCTTGTTACAGGACTTGAGACTGGACTTGAGACTGCAGGGTGCAGAAATTTGACTGGACCAGAGGCTGGTGTGGTTCTTTTGGTTTTTTTTTTAAGTGCCTTCCTTGTTGTAGGACTTGAGACTTGACAATCTTCTTGAAATTTCAAGGACAGCTGAAAAATTCTTTTGCATAACTCCCTTGCAAAGCTCTTTCATACACAATTCTAAGGTTTGGAGTTTTACAAGGTGTCACAGCCTTCACTGCCAAAGTGTTCTGGTGCATCATCAAACTACAAACTCCAGAATGCCATAAGGAATTATGCAAAGAAAACCCAGTTTTGACTTGGATTATCTCTGTACTGTAGTATGTGGCCCTGTGTACACAGGCAGGAAAATGTGGGAGTAATCCACATTTTCCTGCCTGTATAGAAAGGGTCTTCATGTCATTTTCAACCTGGGGAGATCCTGAGGCAAAACTATGACAATTGTCCTAGCCAGATTTCTTCAGAGGGAGGTTTGCCTTTGCCTAGCCTTTTCCAAGGCTGAGAGAGTATTTCCTGCCCAAGATTATTCCGCTATCCCTTGCTTTTTAAACCCCTTTTTTTAAAAAAAGGATTTGCAAGATTCGTGAGATTCGTGGATTCCCAGAACCTTCCAGGGATTCAGATCCAGATTAGGATTTGGAAAATTCTGGATTCAGCCAGTCCCTAGAACAAAGTAACACAAGGGGGAAAAAAGGACTCTTGGGGTACATTTGTGAAATGTGAAGCACACACTTATCTGAAGACCAACATCGTTACACACATTGCACCCCAGGTAGGTTTTTTTTTTCCAAATATTTAAAGTCAAAGGCATAAGCAAGGAGTTATCAACAAGACCAGAACACAGCTAAATCTTTTTTTTTTTTTAAGGTAAAAACGCAATGATAAAAAGGAATTCAGGACACTATGAAGAACTAAAACTCAAAAATAAGAAAGAGCAGTTGATCAATCCATTTCCTCCAAAAAGTCTGCACATTTACTCACTCTTTTGATTCTCGAGTCTTTTTAGTAACATGTTGTACAAGCGTGTCATAGCCAGATCCTTCACCCTGATTTTGTGCCGAAGTACACTTCTCTGTTTCTTCTTCTATTACAGAGCCTAAAATTTTACTTATATATTGTCTGAGATATTTCACAAATTCATAACTGTAAGAAAAATTAAATTGTAACTTATATTACTATGTTTCATTTTATATTATACAATGAATTCTGAAAATGCTTCATGAAAGATTAAGCAGATAAGAGTTCAGAAGGAAACTTTTGGAAGGAAACATGGGCTGAAATTCTAGATAAGCTATTTAGCTATATAGCTAAGTAGCATCCTAGCCCATCTGCCAAAAGTCTGTTCTCTTGTTAATCATGGCACAGCAGACTGATGTTTCCACTCTTTCCCATGAGCAATCTCCAGTGTGATAGCCAGAAAGAGGATCCCTATCATAATTCTTTCTTGCACTGAAGATTGCTTATGAGAGGGGTAGAAACGTCAGAACAGACTGCTATTGCTCACAGCAAGTGCTGCTCAGTAAATCAAGACTAAAAGACTTTTACAATCCCTACATATTCCCTACACCACTGAATATGTAGGGACTGTGAATATGTAGGGATTGTGAAGACATACAAATCATGAGTGCATAAATCTAGGTCATGCATTCATGACCAAGATTGTGAATTCCAGCCTAGGTTTTTAACTCCTATTGAAACTTAACAAAATTTACATTAATGTTATTGTACAAAAAGGTCTTGTAACAAATCCTTTTTCCCAGGTTCATCCCACAGTTCCATAGTTCCAACCCTTGCAATCCTTGTTCCTCCACTTAATTCCAGGGCCTTAAGATGATCCCTTATATGTGAACCTGTGGGAGCATTATTATGAATTCTTTATGATAGGCATCGCCTAACTCTTTATCAGGCTTGATATAGACAAAACAGATTTTTTTTTTTAAAAAAAATAACTTTTAGGTTTTTAAAACTCAGAAATATAATAAACTAGCAGATATACCTGGCATCACCAGGATTTTATTTTCTCATAGGTAATATTTGTTAGAAAGACTTGAGATCCTGTGTCTCCAGTTCCCCAGACTGTCTTGTCCAGTACCTGTAGCTTTTCCCCATATTCCCCAATGCAATCTGTATTCAGAGATATATAAACATACAGAGGTTGGGTTCCTGAGGGAATACATTGCTTTCCTCCTTGCTGCTAGGCTTCATCTCCATAGCAACTGGCCTACTCAAGAGAGACACAGTTGACTGAGGCCCAAGAGCTCTCTGGCTGAAAATTCTAAAGGCTACTCCCTAAACTGCAAACCCCAGGATTCCACAGAATCTTCTTAGGCAGCCAATCATGTATCTTCACTTGACACAGCCAATCATATGAGGTCTTCATGTGACACAGACAAACTTTGACTTTTATATACTATATTAACTTTTTCTATTCTTATAAGGTTACCTCAACACAGAGTCAGTTCTCCTTCCTGAGTAACCGTCCTCTCTCTGAAGTCCAAACACTGACTCTGTCAACTCCAAAACCCTATCTGCTTCAGTTCAAAACCCCACCTGTCTTCCCAGAGGTGCCTCTGTGTTTCTGTTAAATTCTTTTCACTCACAGCTCCCCCTCACAGCACTCCCTGGGGCTACCCTCTGCCAGATCTGTCCAGTATCTCCTTCACAGGCCTGCAGTACTGTCATGCTAAAGAAACATGCCCTATTCACCTACAGACTTGAGGAAATCAGTAATAACTTCTGTTTATTACAAACAAGCAAGAAAACACAGCTGGGCAAACATTTTTATTGAGTGTCAATTTCTTCTTGCAAGATTATATTTCATTTTTCAAAATCAAGTGATTTAAAACATTTAGGTGTACCAGCAGTTTTCCAACTGGTGACTGGCAATCAAACATGCTGCTGCCAAACTCATTTTTAACTAAATACAGACCAATAATTTCAATTCATTTCTTTCAAATGAGGACAATTAAAGAAAGGAAAAAAGTTACTTGTGAAAATTTTCATCAGTTTCCTCCAGATGCAACAGAATCTCTTCCGCACACTCTACTGATGGTGCTCCTGTGATTTTCTCTTTGACACTCTGAAGTAACTGTCTGAGCATAGACTGCAAAGAAACTTCATCTTCACTTGTAAAATGAGACATCTATAGAAACAAACAAAAAGTAACAAAAAAAAAAAGTTAAAGCATCAATATTCTCTACTTTCATAATCCAATCTACTGGCTATGAAAGAAATGGCAAAACCACCTCCGAATATTCCTTGCCCAAGAAAACCCTATGAAATTCATTGGGTTGCCATAAATTTATGTGTGACCTGAAGGCATATGCACACCCAAACATCCCATAGACTTGCACAGAGGAGACAACAGTAAAAATAATGTCCTAGATATCAAGAAGAACCCACAGGTCTGATTTGGATATTAACAGTAAGACAAGATGGGGAATTTTCCAGCACAGAGGGACTGCATAGGAAACTCCCCCAATTCACAAGGTGCCCACCTCTACTTCTACCAAGATTCATATCACTGTGGCTGGCACCAACATTCAGCAACAGTTGTAGAATGGCTCTGTCACGAATATCAGAGTGCCCTTCTGCATCACACAATGCAGTGGATAGGTAAGGCAAATTATCTCTTTCACTTCGAGAAGAGAAGGAAAGGAGGAGAAGAGCACTTTCTGCTATATCATCAAATGTTACCATATATTTGTATGATTATGGAATGATATCACTTTATTCCTTGTGACCAAGGATCATTGCAAATAAAGGTTCAAAAACACAAGAGTGAGCATATGCACACATATACACACATACATATGTAATACTTACAATATGAAAGTATTTACAAATTACTGCTATCTCACAGCCCTAAAAATACCAGTCATCCAGAAGAGTTTTTAACAACCTGAAGGATTATTACTAACAGCAAATAATACAACAACATCAAACAGTTTAAAATGAGAAGTCCAACAGGGAGTGTGAAAACCAAAGGTAAGTCTAGGCTTATTTTCTTAACACCAAGCACTGGGCTTGGCATTAAATCAAAATACAACCACTGATGCATACACAAGAATACCCTCTTCTGGGGTGCAGATGTGGGGGGAGTTCTTACTTCTCAATGCCTGTCAATAAGAGCAACTTAGATTTTATGGAGTTTTGGCCAAAAGAAAATGGGGCCTAACTTGGTAAGCCCTCACTAACAATAGGATCATTATGGTATTGCCATTAGCTAGAGCAGTACTCAACCTGATATTGGGAACTAGGTTTTTTTTCCCCCCAATGCGCTAGGAAACAGTATAATATTTGTGCTCATCAGCTATAATAATTTAGTTTGTTCCTGGAAACTCTCCAGAGCAGTTGCTGATTCATGGACCAGTGCTTTCAGTAGCACTGAGCTAGAGAATAACTAGTATTCTTGAAGAAATTCATCCTCTTACACACTTTGTTTGTGGAGCTCAATTATTGGTTTTCTTTGTTCCCTTTCTTTTAGGAAGCAGTAAACTAGGCCTATCAGCAGCCTTAACACATAAGATAAGCTGGAGCATTATCAGTTGTGTTGTCTTTATCACCATGCATCAGCCTATAGCTTTTAGTTTTGATTATCAAGCTTGATTACCATGGGCATAACAAAAGGACTACAGTTGTCCTTAAGTGCCTTGGAATTTTTTTACAGTTTGAGAGAATCTGAAATTCATAAGCATCTGGTAAAAGTTCAGTAACAAGAGGCACCAGAAGACTGATCTTGGACACAAGCAGAGAAATGACAGGTTTTAGATGAAGACAGCTGGACTTTGGGATGCAACAGAATCAGTGTGGAAGTCCACGTTGTTGAAGGATCGCAGATCTATAAGGCAGTTTCTTTCCGCTATGCTCTGTGCATTTGTAAAAAGCAAGATTTACAAAGACACAGTAAGTCTGTAGTGTTCTCTGGTCCAAAGAAGATAGAACTCTTCAGTAAACTCCTTATTGATCAGGGAAGTAGAAAGGCCTGTCTTATGTGTTGTACCCATTTGATCATATCAGCATTATCTACAATCCAGGTAATCAAGCTGAGAAATAATTGCTGTTAGCACACTCTTTTTATTTTTATTTTTATTTATTTATTTGTATCCCGCCTCTCCATATGGATCGAGGCGGCGAACAACTTACAAATAGCATGTATTTTGAAACATTTCTATACATGCCCCCAACAAGCTGGGTACTCATTTTACCGACCTGCGAAAGGATGGAAGGCTGAGTCAACCTTGGAGCCAGGCAGGATCGAACTTACAACCTTGTGCAATAATAGCAATAGCATTTATTTCTATACCGCTTATCAACTGAGTGTTATCTAAGCGGTTTACAATGTGTTTTAGCTAATTGCCCCCAACAAGCTGGGTACTCATTTTACCGACCTGTGGAAGGATGGAAGGCTGAGTCAACCTTGGAGCCCGGCAGGATCGAACTCACAACCTGGTGGCTTGCAGTACTGGCATTTACCACTGCACCACCAGGGCTCCTTCCATCACTGTATCAAGATTTGTTGTTTATGGTGCAACAGAAGCAGAGGAAACTCTGAACCCTGAGCTTCTCAAAACATAGAATTTAAAACGTTAATACCAAATATCTTTGAGCTCACCATCATTTGCATCTGAATGCATATTCAACATAATTCAAAAATATAATTATTCTCAGGTTTGTAATTTTTTTCATACTAAGACTCCTGTAAAACAGGTACACCTACAACAGGTTAGACATGGAGATTACCTTTGTCCTGCCACAGAGATGTCAGGACCACAGAAAGCTAGAATGAAAAGTTACATCTTTCAGGAAGGTCAGACATCTGCAAGGTACTTTTGAGGTATCAATTACTTTAAAACCCAATCCTATACTTCCATTACGCACATACTATTCCTGCACTGGCCACAAGGTCTTCGTCTCATCTTCCCCATCATTTAGACATGGGGAGCAATCTTTCTTACCATGCTTTTAGAAACCATACAGTGAAAAACTAGAAAAACCAGAGCCTGGTCTTGGGCAGCATCAGCAAGAGGACGATCGACCACTGTAGGAACACCAACTCACAGGATTTCATGACCATCCTCCCTTTTCATACCCCACCTGCAGCCCTGTCCTATCTATATTTACCTAGATGCAAAATACAGAGGCCAAGGGGGCGGATTCTCAATGAAACGTGGCTGCAGTAGCAACCCAAAGCTGCACTGATGGATCTTCGAAATATTTGTTTCAGGATAAACATAAAAGCCGGAGTCAGCGTGGTAGCATAGTGGTTTTCATCACTCGACCAGGATTCCCCGTGCGGCCATGGAAACCCAGGGGGTGACCCAGACCGCATCACACACTCTCAGCCCCAGAAAACCCGGCGAGGGGGTCGCCATAAGTCGGAAACCACTTGAAGGCACGACATCAAAACACAGAAGCATCGAGCTTGGCCGGACTCACGCGCCTCCCTTGAGGCTCAGCCTGAGAGCTTACCTTGGGGAGAGGAGGCTGCTTTGCTCTTCAAACGGACGGCAGGGAGGAAAAACGAATGCAGCTTCGCTCTGGGGATCGCCGGGGGAGGGAGGGATACCCTCAACTCTAGACGACCAAGAACAGAGAAGAAGAACGAGCGAGCGGAACTCACCTTCGGCCAACGAGCCTTCCTTGGGCAGTCCTCTCCGGTGCGGCCCTTAGCAACCGCCCTACACAGTCGCGCTGGCGGTACCAACTTCCTAGCAACGACGCCGGCTGAGATACGTCGCGCAGAGCTTGTCGGGAGAGGGAAGGGCGAAAAGGCTACTGGAGGGAGAAGGGTTCGAGCTGGAGAAGGGAGATGTCGTCTCTGGAGGGGAGTGAGAGGATAGCCCTTTCCGCACTAGGCTGTTATAGCGCGATGATTCCACCTTCAACATCCTCTGGAATCCTGGGGTTTGCAGTTTCGGCCGGCCGGCCCCTCCCGAAACTGCAAACCCCAGGATTCCAGAGGATGTTGAAGGTGGAATCATCGCGCTATAACAGCCTAGTGCGGAAAGGGCCGATGTTTGGAATCGGTTTTTGTTACTGCAGTGCCCGGAATCACAAAGAAGAACTTGTCCTAATCTCTGGATTGTCATGCCGTTTATTTAGCAGACGTTGACAAGTCAGAAATAAAGCCCAATGCAGCAAAGGCCATTTCCGCACTAGACTGTTATAGTGCTATTATTCCACTTTCAACATCCTAGGGAATCCTGGGGTTTGCAGTTTAGGGAGGGGCCTTTGAGAATTCCATAGAATGTTGAAAGTGGGATAATAGCACTCTAACGGTCTAGTGCGGAAATGGCCAAAGGAAATTAGGCAGAGAAAAAAGCCACGGGACGTGTTGTGGCACTAAGGGGTTGCCTTGCTTGTGGGAACGGCATGGGTAGAAAGTACTGTGCATAGTTTCTTTGAAGAGGAGTGGAGGGAAATGTGTGGCTCTCTCGATTTTTTTGGATTGCAATTATGATTCATCAACCAGATTTGCTTGCTGGCTAGGGTTAATGGAAGTTGTAATCCATATCGAGTGCCAGACGTTCACTAACTATACAGGAATAATTAGGCTGGTATTAATAAGATTTTAGAATATGTTTGTAAAACCATATTAAAGGAAACAGGTTAAATTTAAAATAAATAGCAATATAAACTAGAAGGGGCAGAGTACCTAATGCAGTGTTTATAATCTACGCCATCACATTTCTTTATCTGCAAACTATTTGTCACAGGGAGAGAAATACGTTCTTTATGTTTTGTACTTTTAAATTATAGAATCAGAACCATAGAAGGGATTCTATCCCCAAGTTGACATAGAGAATCCATATTATTCACATGGTGGCTCAGATGAATAAGGGCAATACTACAGTAGCTCCCTTCTCCCATTCCTTTTTATGCTTTCTAGGGAGTCTGCACAGCACAAAGGTAGTGATGTTTGAATAAGAAAATGGACTGATTTCAGAGGAATTTGTTGCTGTTACAGAACAACTGTGTTTCAGTTGTGAAACTCATGTTTTGTGTGCTTAACATCTTTCAGAAGGGCTAGGTAAGTTCCCTATTTGAAAGCTTGGATAGTGTTTGGCAGTTCATGTCACATTTCTGCTGAATCCAGTGAGATTAATACACAAGTGAGCATGGGTATGGGAAAAGACAAGAATGACTATTTTAAACAGTAGTACCTGTTGGAGAAACATAAGTAGGAAATGATGGAAGTTGTTATTTTTTGCCTTCAAGTAAATTCCATCTTATGGTGACCCTAAGAAGAACCTATCATGAGGGTTCCCAAGGGCTGAGAATATGTGACATGCCAAGGTCACCCATGGCTAACCAGGAACTTGAACGCTGGTCTCCAGGATTATAGTCCAACGCTCAAACCACTATACCACACTGGCTCTCTAATAATGGGAGTACTCGAGGCCTGCATTTATAAGAAAGGTCATTTATTGATTGATTTACCTAAAATATTTACCTAAAATTTACCTATCCTATTCAGATAGAAAAGCTCCCAGGGCAACATATAAATCATTGATTTGGCAGTCCCATGCCCTCAGGCTTACCATCTAAATAAGACAGGATGCATAAGGAAAAAGGCATGGCAGTGTAGGTGTGTGAAGAGGGGGATCAGATGGGAGATTGGGTCCATCAGATGCTGGCTGCTCTTCCCCTTCAGACACCAGAGCAATAGCAATTAGAAAACAGAGGGAGGGGTTCTCACCAGCTTCTGGGGATCAAGCAGAATGGGAGTGTGCCTGTCTGCTCTTCTTCTGCATCAGAGGCCTTCATTGGAACAAGCTCAATATGACTATTGACTTGACTAGCCTCCTTTCAAATCAGTACAAGTTACAATGAGCCATAAGTAAAGCAAAGAATGAATACTGATAGGAAAAGAAATGGGTCACAGACCCAGAAATGAGATGAGATGAGATTGTTTATGAAAATTGGAAACACTAAATTATGAACTTTGTCATTATAATCTATATTTCCCTTTCTGTTTTGCTACTCTAAACTTAATTTAATGTGTGTTAAAAGTCTGGTCACAGGATACAAATATATTCTTTATGTTATTGTTATTTTTCATACTAGAGAATCAAAACTGTAGAGTGACAAGGGATCGCAGAGATCATGGCCGAACCTTTTATTAATGGAGGAAATCAGTACAGCATTTTCAGATTAGAGATTATTCAAATAAGTATATTGTTTTAGAGCTAACAACTTTGGTCCTGAGATAATTATAATTTCTATATCTGAGACTGGAAAGACACACCCTGGGAATAGGGTGATAGACCTAACAGTGGAATGATGCATCAATTAGCATCAAATCGCAGACTGGAGAATCCTAAGATCCTGTCACACTACACTGTTATAGTGTTATTGTTCTACTTTAACTGCAATGGCAACATTCTGTGAAATTCTGGAATTTGTAATTTAGTGAGGACCAAGAGCTCTTTGGCTGAGAATTCTAAATGCCCTTCCCTGAACTGCAAAGTCCCAGGATACCATACAATGTTGCCATGGCAGTGCTTTAGCACTGTAGTGTGATAGGGCCCAACGTCTATTAATCCCTCTCCCCCTTTCCAAAGGTGTGCAGAAAGTTTGCCAAATCAGTTCTGTAGGCTGAAGCCATGCTCAGAAGGGTAAGTTCAAGTATGCTATGAGGTTAGCACATTATACCAGAGAGAAACCATAAGATGTTAAAAACCTATCATTAAAGTAGTCTGAAGAAATCCAGGCTGTATGAGAACATAGGCTTTGGGGAGCTCTGTGCTGTGCAAGTGAGCCCAACCCTTAGTGTAGATAGGCCTGTGGAATATTCCAAATTTCTCAGGATGCTGTAGTGTTGCTCCTAAAATCCAAACCTATTTCCTTAAGCTTTTGGTCAGTCCTAAGCCATTGTCATCTGTGGCAATATTAACTAAGAAGAAAGTTCAGTTACAGGGTGCTCCTATAGAGAGAACTCCTAACACTACCAACTGAAAGATAATCTGCTGCAGCTATTTCACATCTACCTCACTGAAAGATTTTCTGTGGTAAAAAAAAAAAAAATTGAGAAAGTGGTGATAGAATCTGGAGTGGCAAGTAGAAAACAATGACCATTCCCACACGGGGGACTTAAAACGGCACAGTGCGTCCTCTCATGGAGGTTGTCTGCACTTTGGAGCGGACTAGGTCCGGACTACTTACCTCAGATCCACACCTCAGTCCGCTCCGAAACACGCCCAAATGGTCCTCGAGCATGCTTTTTAAAGAACGGTAGGGAACCGTTCTTTAATTTTTTCAGAGCACGCCATTGTGTACCTGCTCCCTTGTGCACCAATGCAAGCCTGCAATCTGCGGAGGGTGGGCTTTAGGCGTGGTGAGCTTCGCAGTTGGTCGGGACTCACGAACAACTGGAAGCCACCATTTTGGAAGCCGGAGCAGTGCGGATCTAAGACCTCGCACTGCTCCAATTCACCCTGGACGAGACAAGGAGCCCTGTAGAAGGGCTTAAGGGACAGTCCGCATTCGTCCGTGCTCAGAAAGATCCTGTAAGTACCGGCACGGAGTGATTCCCTCGCCTCATGCGGAAATGGCCAATGACATCTACAACCCACCATAAGATTCCATGAATGGGAGAGGGTGAATTCACAGCATGGGAACCTAGAAAGCTATCTCTTACTAAGTCTGTCTAGCCCAGTATTGTCTGTTCTGACTGGTAGTGGTTCTTCAGGGTTTCTGGGCAGGATTTTCTTCCTAGCCCTATAGGGTTGATCTGTTATGAGAGCTGCTGGTGCTCGCTCTAATTACTTACACTGGATAAAGACATATGGTTTTGGAGTATCCTATATGACCCCTATATGGGATGCTTGGGAACACTACAGCCTGGATATCCTTGGTATTCCCTGGTGGTATCCCATTCAGCTTCTAACCAGGCCCAATCCTGCTGCTCTTCTAAAATCCAGGGAGGGCAGATATGATGAGAGTGATGTAGTAGTGAAAGAAAAAGTACACAGTAGGCCCTTCACTTTTGCGAGGGATAGGGAAAAAGAACCCTCACAAAAGTGAAAAGACCGTGAATAACTGTGGGCTCCCACCCGCACCATCAAGAGGGTCACAGGAGAGAGCCAAGAAGAGAAAGAACTTCCCTGCTTGGCTTTCTCTTGGCTCCCACCTGCGCGATCGGGCGAGTTGGGGGGGGCTCAGGAGAAAGCCAAAGGGGGAAACAACTTCCCTGCTTGGCTTTCTCGTGACTCCCAACCCCGCAATCGGGCAAGTGGGGGGGGGGCAGGAGAAAACCAAGCTGCTTGGATTTATGCTGGCTCTCACTTGCACAATCAGGCAAGTGGGGGGGGGGGCAGAAGAAGCCAAGAGCTCTTTCCTCGCTGGGTCTCCTGCATCTCCTCTCTCACCTTCTGCCCCTGCCAAAGGTGCGCTCACACCAGTGACAGTGGCCAAAGGAGTGCAGGGAAGGGTCGATCGCCCTCCCTGTGCCCTCCTGCCCTCCCAGGCCAGGGAATGGGAAGAGGAGAAGGGGGGCAAGTGGGCATCTCATGAATAACCAAATTCATGAAAGTGAAACCTGCAAATGTGGAGGGAGAACTGTACTCTGTTATGAGCAGCGTTTGTGTTTGCCTTCAAATTGCTTGTTGACTTGTGGTGACCCTGTGAATTTCATAGGGTTTTCTTAGACATGAATACTTAGAGGTGATTTTGCCAGTTTCTTCCCCTGAAATACAGCCTACAGTGTCTGGTATTCATTGGCAATCACCCATCCAACTACTAGCTTCTAATTAGCTTCTAATGGGATTTGGTACCTTTAAAGTATTTAGGCCCTCTCTGTTGTCTGTGTTCTACTCCTGGGAGTGCAACTGTTCAATGTCATTGTGCTATTGGGTATATCAGTACAACTTATTACTACTTTTTATCCGTCTTTCATTGTCCTTATGATTTTGAAAGTGCTGTAACAAGATTTCAGGCATATCAACTGTTGTAAACATTTTTCTTTTTCTATAGGCTTTAACTATTTATAAACAAGAGCTTGGATCCTGAAGTGTTAAACACATGCAAATCCAACATTGTTAGAAGTATTGTAAATGTTTTAAATTAATCCCCAAGGAGATTCTTTCCTTTTTATTATGAATGATAGCTAGAAATGTGACAAAATAGTGTTGTGTCATGAATATTAATAGATGGGACATTTTTCAACAGATGGCTGTAGTAAGTAATATAAAGACACATGATAATACAAGCACAGAGAATTATGATTATGAGAATATATTTTATACATATATATTGCTTAGAACTAGGCAAAAATGCAAAAAATGATGTATTCATGGAGATTTTTCTAATTTCTATGTACACAGAATAGGCTGGAAGCATCTTCATTGCTTAGATAGTATCCTTGGGCAGTACTGGTGAAAGATACTGATGCTGACCCTTATACTAAATCATCTTGTGTTTTGTGTGTGTGTGTGTGTGTGTGTATGTATGTGTATTTATATGTGTGTGTATATATATGTGGGTATATAGAGAGAGCTTCCTGATGAGACAGATCATCTAGTTAAATATTGTCTGCTCTGATTGGCTGCAGCTTTCCAGGGTCTCCAGAATAATTTCTCTGTTTGGTCAGCTCTCCTTTGTTTATTAGGCATGATCCCATATCATTCTATGGGATGAAAAAACTATACAATGTTTTAAAAACACCATACTATTATGAGGCTCGGTAAGACGTGGCCTGAAAAAACAGTCAGTTAATGTTTATGGACACCACGGTAAGCAAATAGCTTACTGTAAAGCATAAAATGGCCTGCCTAGGTCATGGGATTTTTTCCCTCTAAGCCATTTGTGTCTATGTGTCTTTTCACATCCTCTTTTTCTAGCCTGCCCACCTGGTTATCAGTCATTCTGTCCCTCACTTCACCCACCTACCCATAATTCATGGTTGTGGCTTTGTTACGGAGTTTGGGGAGGTTTAATCCCTTAAGTTATTTTAAAGAATTTCTCTTAACTATACAGCACTTGGAACTAGATCTACTGATTTCTTCATTGGTTGGTGCAATTTTATCCACATTTGCATAAGCATAGGGAAATTTGAATCAGGAATACAAGAAATTGTATTAGGGGTAAGATCCAGCTAATGTTGTATAATTGTAACTCTCATTAATTCTAGAAAGGTATAATGAGCATGGTCTTGAAATCAAGATTCCATTCAGAGGCAGACATAACAGTTTTCAAGTGTTCGCAAGAGAGTGAAATATTTTGTTTACTCTTTCAACCAAACAGTTTTGCATTACATCAAAACTTAGAAAACTGTCATTTGTTGCACTTTCAGAAAAAGACAGGATCTGAAACTATTATCCAACTTACACTAATAAGCCACAGCCCTTGGAAGTGAAGAGGAAAATGTCATCTTTTTAATGATCTAAAATGAGAGGCTTTATTTGCTCTTTAGACAGCTAAATTTTTCCATATTTTTTTAACAAAACCTTCCTTGACTTTTATTTTAAATGTCACTGGATGCTGTTCTTCAGATAACAAGCTGTATAGGGAATTTTGCTTATTTGGAGGTTAGCTTGAGACAACAAAGCTTTGTTGTCATATCAAAGATATGACTCTTGGAGGTTTGTGCAGATCTTTTTCAGTGTCTGAATTACAAAATTCAGTGTTTGGGTAGTGTGTGAAAATTCGTGGGGGGGGGGTTCCCTTTTTGTTTTTTACAGGGGAAAAAATTATTACAAAATTACCATCTTCAGCCCCAAAACAGATATGCTCACCTGCAAACAGAGTTCTCATTATACAAACACAGACATTATTATTATTTATACCCCAAAATAATGGATTCTAGGTGACTTACAAATCAAAACACGTTCTACACATAAATATATAGCCTTCGTAGATGACCTCTGCTGGAAACTGGACAGGGGTAATGTGTCCTCGTTGGTTCTGCTGGACCTCTCAGTGGCTTTTGATACCATTGAGAATTGTATTCTTCTGAGTCATCTTCTTAGAAAAGGGCTTAGGTGTACTTGTTCTGCTGTGGTTCTATTTTTTCCTGGAGGGAGACTTTCAGAGAGTGGTGGTGAGTGATACATGTTTGACTACTTGGTCACTGACCTGTAGATTCCCTCAGGGTTCTGTTCCCCTACTCTATTTAATATATACATGAAACTGCTGAGAGAGGTTGTCCAGAGTTTTGGGGTCAGATGTCAATGGTATGCTGATGAGACTTGCTCCTTCATACCTAATTCCAAGGAAGGTGTTTCTGTGCTAACCTGGTGCCTGGCAGTGGTATTGGACCAGATGAGGGCAAACAAATTAACACTTATTCTAAACAAGATAGATGTACTTCTGGTCAGATGAAAGACAGAGCTGAGAATAGGGATTCATCCAGTGTTAGATTGGGTTACACTCCCCCTGAGAACATAGGTTCACGGTTTGGAAGTACTTCTGGATTAAGCCTTGAGCCTGGAGGCTCAGATTTCAGCAGTGAGCAGTAGTGCATCTGTACAGTTAAAGCTAGTGTTCAACTGTGCCCGCTCTTGGAGAAGTCAGATCTTGCCATAGAGACACCTATTTGGATTACTGTACAGTATCCCCTCCACATTCGTGAGGGTTTGGGAGACAGAACCCTTGCAAAAGTGGAAAAACAGCGAATAACCCCCTGACACACAATTCTCCTCCCATTGCCCTCCAGAGCTTTCTCCCTCCCATTCCTTTGTCTGTGGCCCCGGTGTTGTGGGAAGGGAGAAAAAAAGACAACCTGAAAGGCTTACCAATACTTTCCCCTTAGACAGAGAAGAAGGGAGTTTTGGAGTTCTAATTACTTCTGGTGGCCATCTTGAGAAAAGAGAAGTAGGAGCAAAGAGAGCACCTGAACAATCAGCAGCCAATACACAGCAGAATGTGCAACCACATGGCAGAGAGGCCGTGCCTTCAGCAGTGGGAGAGGGCTTTGCTCACCCAAAATGAAAATAAGTCCATTTTAAACACAAGCCTCACCAGCCTGGAGTGAGGAATACAAGGAAGAGGAAAATGTAGTGGAGGAGGCAAGCATGTGCCTCGCGAATAATCAAATTCACAAACATCAAACCCATGAATGTGAAGGGAGGACTGTAATGCATTCTATCTGGAGCTGCCTTTGAAAAGTGTCATTAAACATATTTATGCCATCAGGTTTTTAGAAATTTACTGGGATGGGCTTTTAATGCTGTGTGGTGCTGTTTTTATATGCAGTCTTGCTGTGTGGTGCTGTTTTTATATGCAGTCTTTTAATAAACGTTAATGTGTTTAATGTTTAATGTTTTTCAATTTTATAAATTGTTTAATTTTAAAAAAATAACTTTCATATTTATACTTTTATTGAAAATCTTACAAATTTTAATCTGTATTGTTTTAAATATGCTATTAGCCACCTTGAGTCTCATTATGAAAGAAAGTGGGATTTCTAGTAGTAGTAGTAGTAGTAGTAGTAGTAGTAGTAGTAGTAGTAGTAATGTACTTAAAACACACAAAAAGCAACATTAATATGGGATTAAACTTTTAACAACACTAAAAAATTAAAACAGACAATTAAAAATGTTGAATAGCACTTTTAAAAATACTACAATTAAAACAGATACATCCAGAGCTGCCACTACAAAGGATATGTAGGAACTCTGACAATCCATCATCTTATCCCTTCTGTGCTTTTCATCATCTTCTCAGGAACCTATCTCAACCTTTGATGAGGCCTAAACAATGAATGTAGAGTATTAGTTCAGAAAAGTATCTACTGATGCTGTGAGCATAGTGAGATAATATGCCCTGACTCAATTTGTCACTTGAACATCATGTGTAGCTTTAAAAAATGGTGCCACCATGCACTAAGGTGGCTACAGCTAATCTTAAGCACACTATCCTTTCAGGTAAGCTGGAAAGTTCTTGTCCTCTTTCATTTCACATCCCCAGATTTTAATGAGACGCTGTCTGTGGCTCTCTGTCATTTTACTAGTTTGCTTTGTTTTCTACTAAATCATTGAAGAACTATATTGCTGCTGTATTTTACTCATTATTCTTTTGCTGATGTACCTTATGGTGTTTGTGTTGGATATTAGATTGCATATAACTCAATATAATACCTAGTCACTGGTTTTCATCACTTTCACAAATGCCAGCATTGTATGTGGAATGAGTTATAAACAATAGGTAGCAAATTGTTTTTCCTCTTTAACATTTGTTAAAGGAAGATATGCAACAAATATTGTTATCACAAAGAAATACATTAACCATACAACACAGATTTAAAGAAAAAACCCTAGAGACAATACCATTCTTAAACAACACATCCCATATAGGACTTTTGAATTTATAGGTTAAAACCAGTTGAATTATAAACAGATTACATCTTTCTGTGGGTGTAATGCTCATAATGAGAGCAATCATATTCTCTTTTCTTCTTAAAGTTACTGAGAAGCCACAAAATAAAGATGGGGAAGAAATTTGCCTTTGCTACCTGTGTTGCCCCAGAGTAGGCCCTCAGGTAAGATTTAGCCTGTGTTCAATTGGACCTTCTCCAAGATTTCTGCCAACATTGTTCCAGCTGTTTTCTCATTTGTTACATCACCCCTGGTTCCCTGGAAAATCAGAGGGACAATTTGGCTCCATTCTGCACGTGGGGACACTTGAGAGTGATTGTGTCCAGCAACATGGCCATTTCTGCATTCCAGAGGTCAACCAGGACTGTGACAGGTTGTCTGTCAAGGCAGGAAAAAACTCCCCAGGAGCCATCAGGGATCCATCAGGTCCCATAAGGCTCTTGGGGTAAACCATTCTGATGGGTTCCACACCCTTGTGGAAAGTCCCTATTTATTCCAAAGCCTTTTTATTTCTGGGGGAAAAAAGATTATGAAGTATTTACTTTTAGAGTGATTAATTAAATGTTTAATGCAGGAGGTTCACATAGTTACTGCTCCAAAATAATTCCTAAAAACTATATGAAAAGGAAGACTAGGTACAATATCAGATCATTATAATTCCTGATCTTGTTTATTCTTTACTCTGTCGTTTTTATGGGAACCTGTGTGCTTTGTCTGGTTTACACTGTGGAGAGCAAATGGGGGCAAAATAATTCTCTGTTTCGCTAACGTTCATGCTTTCTTTTGTTTTCATTGGCGATCTTCCTGCTTCTCAAATTGGCAAAACTGAACATGGTTCCATATAGTTCAGGTCCTGCTTACATTTTGGGACCCTGTAGTCCATTTGTAAAATAAAATGAAATAATTAAAAAGTAAGGTCAATTGGTTGTTACGTTATGAATAAAGTGTAGTCTCAACATATGAAATATGACTATTTTATTCCAAAACAAGTTACAAATAATGCATTTATATAATGTAACACAACTTTCAATCTGTAAAGGATGGCAGTGCTGCATTTTTCAACTATTCAAATAATTCCATTTTTAAAAAAATTCTCCCATGGCTTCAAAATTTCTAGAAATTTTACATTTTTGCAATGTGCACAAGCATGCAGTCTGATCGGACTCAGAACTAACATACTCTGGAAACAGGCTTTTTATACAGAATTCTTTACCATAATCTAGTTTAGTCAGGAGATAATACAAGGTATGAAGTCAGTAAGAGCTATGAAACATGTTGATCCTTCCCAATTTCAAGTACCCTTTTAAAAATATAGAACAACATGCATGCAGAGTTTGTATTAATAACTGTTGCCAAATTTAAAAAGTTGAATCATTGTCCAACATCCCTTTCCTCACTACTGCTCCCCCCTATACTCCTCATTTCCAGAGAGGATCTTTCAACTTTCTGAAGCAGTTTTTTGAGGGCAATGCAGAAGCTGTAGCAAGAGGGAGAATCACCCACTCTTCATTACCACAACAGACATTGTCTCAGCAGGAGGTGCTAACTTGATGCAACCTTTGGGATGGGTCAAGACTGCTGTGCTTTTAATCCCTGCAGAGAAAGGATGGCAGCTGCATTGACAGATCACCTGCCAAAACGCTCCCTTCTGGTCAAGCATGACTACAATCCTATGCCTGCTTCCATGGATAGAAATCCCAGTAAAATGCTTTGAAAATTGTTTCTAAGTAAGGTAAACAGGCATATGTTTGTGCCACATTAAAAACAGCAATCTTGCCCTGTATTAAATGTGGCTGCCATAATTCCCTACACCTTTTAAGGAGATCATTCCAATGATTATTCATTAAAAGCAAAGCAATTAAATTTCCATCTATTTTCCAGTTAAAATGACTATACACTAATTCAGGTGACAGTTTGTGGGTAGTTAATGAAGATAGCTTTTTCTCACAAATAGGTTTAAGCACATCTGCTGGTTCAATATTTGCAATTCAGCTGTTGCCAAATTCGTTCCTGAAAGCTGGCATTTAATGTGCCATTTTACTGAGGAAGAGCAATTGTATTTGTTAGCACTATGGAAATAATATATTACTGAATGATTTTTTTATGTGGAATAGCTGTCATTGCATTTCTGAAAAATCTTTTTTCGATGTAAGGCTGCCAACCAAAAAAAAAAAGAAGCAAAGAATTTCCACTTCTCCTTCCATGCCCTGTTACTGTATCACTCGGACTCAGACCTGAGACTTGAAATTGTGACTGGTATTCAGTATTGCATTTATAGATTCATAACCTAGAGTTATGCATCTACAACTGATCTGGGCCTAACTATGTAGAGTTACTGCTAAGCTATGTAACTGCCACTCCGGCCTGCCGTAAATGCCAGCAGCCATATTTAGGTGAAGGAGGTCCATTCAGCTTCCAATTGGGATACTGGGAGGATAATGTTTCTGCATACCCCCTCCTATCACTGAGTGAAGTTATGACAATCAGAAGCAGGATCTCCATTGCAAGTCTTTGTGAATGTTCTCAGATTCTCTATAGTGTAAGAATTCTCTCTTGGTTTTAATGACAGTACTGACATGTGCAATAATAGTACTATGTGCATTAACATACTGATCCTTTGAATTTATACTTTGGTTTCACCTTCCAATAAACCCTAGTAGTAGTCATGGGAGAGACACTGAAGAAAATTTTTAACAGTGGGCTCTTTTACACAGGGTGAATGTGTTAAGATGTTACAATATTTGTCTCTGTAGTCCTCAGATTTCTTTAAACATTCAGTTGATGTTTCCCTTGTCGTCAACTATATTCTGACAGTTCCTGGCACCAGCTGCAACATTTTATTCCCTCCATTAAGTGAGTTCATATTAAATTCCAGGATGTATTGAATGTATTGAACAACAGCAACTTTTCACCACTGCCCTATCACAGAGGAGCCTGTGCTCTTGCTGAGACTCAGAAGTCACACCAGTAACAATAAAAACTCTGAGGTTTAGAGGATGGCTGAGGAAACTTTAGGATTCTGAGAACCACTTAGGGTTTTTTTTTTAGCTCTAGCTTTCACTTCTTTGCTAACTCCAAGCTAAAAGGGGAGTCTTACCCCCACCATAATATAAATGTCTGCTTAATAAAATTATAATCTTGGAATTAAATAACTTGGGCATCAACTGGCAAACAGGATGTGGAATTAAGAACAACCCACAGAAAGAGTTGTTGTTTTATGTTTATTTATATCCCACATTTTTCCCAGTCCAAGACAAAGTGGCTTACAAAAGTTAAAACAGATGCAGCTTAAAAATTCCCATCATACCAAACTTAGAAATATAATTACTTTTTCAAAAGAAATAAAAGCCATTAGAAGCATAACATTTTAACAAACCAAATACAAACAATATAGCATATATCAAACAGCATGAAAAGCAGATGGTACCAGATGCTATGTCTCAAAGGAAAACATTTCAGATAACAGTAATAACTGGTAATGTAGAGTAGAGTTGAAAGCAGCTGTTTGGATTAATATTTTTATAAACCGAGAGTATGCATTAACATGTTTACATCATGGGAGCATGGAAATGAAGACAAATGTGACCTTCTTCCCACTGTTCTTATTGCATGTTCAGGAGTGGGTCCTGCTCTGCTTAAATAGCACATCAACCACAACAGGAATGGAAGAAGCAGGCCATAACTTATAGTTGCTGATAAGAGTTGGCACACACATGTGTCTGGATGATCCAAGCATCGACCCAGCTTCCTGTTGATCAGTGAGCCTGACTGTCCAGCCCACTGCCAGAACCAGTGGGATCCACCTGGGAAGATGCCTTCTTGTGGTCCAGGGGGTATAGGAAAGGCAACCAGTCTCATCCAGGCCAGGCTGCTTTCGCCTCATATCCTCTGAGTCCCTAAAGGGGATCTTAACTTCTAACAGTGCCTGTGAAAACTAGGAATTTATGTCCTGGATCTAGGATCCATGCCAACCACCCCCAAAAAGTTGTGACAAGGTGACAGTACAAATGTAAAGATGTCAAACACCCACATACACAAAATGATTGCAACAACAATTACAACTAGAGTGTGAGCGGGTGGGTTAACACTTGAAGCATGACTGCTTGTACATTCAAGGGAGCCCAAATTAAATACCTCCCCCCATCTAACCTGAGTGAAACCTGCATCTGGGTCACTCAGGCCAGCTATGCCAGCCAGTGCATTCAAACCAAGGTTTAAACTCTTTAGCTATCTTTCCTGCCTCATTCCAGAAGCTGTGCAAACTGTGCAGGTCACTGGGGTGAGGACACCAACAAGCCTGCCGGTGCTTTACTGCCGAGACAAGCCAGCTGCATAGGATAAATAATCTACCATACTTCCTAAAAGGCAAGTATGTCATCAGTTCACATCACCTTGATTTTTAAACAGAAAATTGAATGTATGTTCAACTCAATGATGACATCATCATCATTTATACCCATCTTTTCCCTAGAACTGGGCCTTAAAGACTACGTACAAATTAAAATGCAACGTAGTTACAAACATAACAAAAAAAAAACTACATTAAAATGGAATTAAACTACCAATAGTATTTGTAAATAATTAGAAACATGCCATTAAATGATAAAAAGCACTCTTAAAAGTAACAAAAAACTACAACAACCTCTTAATAGCACCTTTTAAAAAAAAAAATCATAATTTCACCAAAGCCAATCCAAATGAACTCTTTGCCTGCAAGAAAGGGGCCTCCCTAGGAAAGGAGTTACAGAATCTGTTTTTGGAGGTAGTGGAACTGAGAAACAGACCTTTCCTGAGATACTCAGGGCCCAGACAGGTTCATAGGGGGAGATACAGTCTGTCAGATAACATGAACTTTAGCCCTATCAGGCCTTATTCCACTTTAGAATAAGTGCTTTATAATACGTCCAGAAAAAAATCAGATATCATTATAATGGGTGCACATAGATTTTGACAATGGCCACAAGAATCCTGTGATCATGAAATTTTTGACCATGAAACATTGCATTGTGATAGAACAAATGAACCATGTTGAACCACATGCTCTTTTGTGCCTTTCAAAACAGGAGGAAAAATGGCATTGTTAACATTTGACGGCATCTATCATGTAGTCTCCAGTGCTTATGTACAGAGATGGGATATAATAAATCCTTCAAAGAGGCTACTAATAAAAATGATAGCAGTAATAGCAGGAATTTTTAAGGGACAGAAATTTAATCATGACCCAACTATTTGATCTAATTAGTGCCCAAATCTTTTAACCAAAATGCACCCTTTCTGGAATATGTTGTCCCAGAAATAACAAAGCAATGTTCTGCCATGTGTGTATGACAACATAGCTAAAGGATGTTAAGGCACAGCTAATCCTTGGTAAATTATCTTAAACGTGCAGCCTAGAAATCAATGTTAAATGGAAAGTTTATCTTGTAGGTCTAAGAGTGATGCTATATTGGATTAAAACAGAGGTTTTGAACTTACATTCTTAGTCAACTGTAATTTTATGTTAAGACATTATTCTAACCACTATGATTGTTACTAAGATCCATCTGTATAGACTTTGGAAGCATATTTGTGTATTAGCTTTAAGTGACAATTGAGTGCAATTTTCAGAAGCTGGAATAGATCCATTTACGCTAGAGAGATTCACAGTCTAAGCTTGGGTTTTGACAGCAGACTTGCTCTCTCATCCTCAATGCCTTTAAATTATTGAGCTGTGGCCGTTTCAGAGGTCTGGAGAAATTGAATCTGGCGAATGTGTGTTCCTCATTAAGCTGGGAGAAAAGCATGATGATGGTTGCTGTGAAATAAATCTAATTTTAAAGAGGAAAACAATCTGTTTACTAATCCATGATTGCAAATGCT
This sequence comes from Ctenosaura bakeri, assembly GCA_948474755.1. Lineage (NCBI taxonomy): Eukaryota > Metazoa > Chordata > Lepidosauria > Squamata > Iguanidae > Ctenosaura > Ctenosaura bakeri. Next base: position 29,505 of record CAOLHI010000352.1, read on the forward strand.
ATTTAGCACGTGTGTTTTCTAAAAAATCTCAACAGGCAGCACAAATGCAGAGTCACTGAAATTTGTTCTGAAACCGATCTCAAGTTTCATGTTCTTTATTACACACAGACCAGTACCAGATTTTCCCCCCTCAGTCATAGTGAACAGATTTGCCATGCTACTGAAAAAATGCTTAGCCAAGTTTTCTAAATCAAACCAGAGGCCCACCTACCACAATATGCTTAAAATTGTGAATCAGTAGTCTGAAGTGACAGAATAAATAGAAGCATGAAAATAGGGAAACAGGTGTCATGGGCCAGGAGTCAGCTTCTCCAGGTGAACAGCAGCCTCAGGGACAAGCAGATGCAAGTGCACTGGAAACTAATAGGGCTGGGATGAGAGCCAGCTGGTTCCAGCCTTTTTAAGGAAGGCAGAGGGCAGTGGGTTGAGTCCAGAAACAAGTTGTGTGTTTGTTGGCCCTTGCCTTCATGTGTATAACAGATTCCTTGCTCATTGTCTGCCTGTCTTCTCTGACCTTTGGACTGTCTCACTTTGCTGCCCACTGGATTCCTGATCTTTTTGACTGATGCTTGACTATGCTTCTGCTTCAACCTGAACAGGCAAGCTTTCTTGAATTGCTAAGTTGTCTCTGTTTGCCTGCTGAATATATCTGCACTCCATTGCCTAGCAACTGATAGCTGGCACCTATGACAAGAGGGTCCAGAAAGTATAAAGAACCAAGAGGTACAAGGCAGGGGAATCTAAGCAGTTGTAAAGTAATGCTTTATTCATTATTTCTAACATCTTTTAATGTGAGTTTGGGAGAACAATGAAGGAAAATAGTGACTTCAGTGTCACTTAAATTTGGTTAGATCTCACACTGAGGCACTTATTGAAGCTCAAGGAGATCTAGAGGATGGTCATGGAGCTACCACTCAAAGCATAGTGTGTACTCTTCATGTTTTTCCAGGAAATAGTCGCCAACATGAGAGCTAAGATTCAAAGCATAAACTTAGTATTTTACAAATTCTGGCATATATTTTCTCAGATGAAATTGGTCTAGATAAAGAGAAAATAAACATGAATGCCATTACTTGATCCATCTGGATTATTTTCACTTTTTGCCATAATCTGTTAACTTTTCTTAGTTTAACTATTTGAGCTTAGAAAATTTACTTTTTGGACTATATCTCCCCAAATCCCCTAACCAGCAGGATCATATGGCCTATGGCCCCTACAGAAAGTAGGATTCTGGGAGCTGTAGCTCAAAAGGCAGACTTTTCAAGCTCTTGTCATTATTGTTATATATAATACATTATACTGAATCCTATCCCAACTTGTTCCCCAAGTTTACAGCTAGCTACATGCCCTTCCCTTTTATTCTTTCAACAGCCATGTGCAGTGCAGTGGGAAAATGCAGATGAATTCACACTGAGAGAATGTAATGCTATCTGTCCCTGAAAGTGTACTATTGCTCTCAGATTTAAATTCTCAGTTCACATAACACACAAACATCTAACATCATTGCTAACCATTCCTACCATCAGCAGTATGCATGATGAAAGCAACAGTTCAAATTGGTTCTGACTGCAGTATGAGTTCAGTTGTCCCAAAAGCCCTTGCTCCCTTCCCATACTGGTGACATCCTGTCTTAGTAGCAAATTCCTGCTTCACCTTATTCCCCCCTCCCCCCGGCCACATTGTCAGCTACGTTTTCTGGCTGATGGGTCTATACATAGTCTTCCACCCCACAGGAGACATCCTAAGTGTGCTCATTCAAAAGTAAGCACTATTCCCTGAACATCTTAAATTTGCATACTTTAAAAACACATGGAAGGCATGAACGTAGATTGCGAATGACAGCATAAGTTTACTGAGAGTTGCAATGTATGATTGAGATGACTTTGGAAATTTTACAGGATAAACTGCCTATTTAACATGATGCTTAATGGTTTGTATTACTCCTTTTAAAAACAAAAAACTTATACTTAACAAACACATCAATGAAATTATGATGGGAAATCTTCATAACTGATCAGTACAATGCAACTTACACTGGTGAAGCAGCAGCACCTCCCTATTCTTCCCTGGTTAATCTTATTTGATTTTCCACTCCTTACTTATTTCTGGTGGAGGAAATCCACTATTATGATTAGGTAACATCCCTACAGAAATATTCAAAAATGGCATGAAAAAAAGAAGAGACTTTTGTCCCCAAATCAAGAATTCTTTCTACAACACTGCCCTCCCTCTGTCAGAGTTCAACTCTCTGCCTGTGCCTTTCTGCCAGCAAGAGAAGGAAGGCGGTAGTACAGTAGGATCCCCGTATCCACGGGGGATTGGTTCTGGGCCCCCCACAGATACAGAAATCCGCACATAGGAATGAACGCCCTGTCCACCACCTGCTCCCTGACACTGCAGTTGGGCCCAGGGTGAGGTGTAGGAGGCGGCAAGGGGCACAATTGCACGCCCATCACCTCACTTCTTTTCTGTCCACTGCCCTGGCGGTCAGCTCAGAGGGAAGAGCAGGAGGAGGGGAGGGGCAGGAAGAGGGGAGGGGCGTGGTCACACACCTCTCGCCTCTTTCCTGCCCACTGCCAGGGCGATCGGGCCTGAAGCGAGGGGCAGGAGGTGGTGAGTGGTGCGATCACATGCTTCTCACCTCTTTCTTGCCTGCTGCCACCGTGATCGGGCCTGAAGCGAGAGGCAGGAGGAGGCGAGGGGTGCAATCCTGCACTTCCCACCTCTTTCCTGCCTGCCACCAGGGTGATTGGGCCAGGGCAAGGGGCAAGACGTGGCAAAGGGTGCGATCCCGCACTCCTTGCTTCTCTCCCACCCACTGCCACCTCGATGGCAGTGATGGGGAGCCAACCACAGATAACTGAATCAGTGGATAATGATTCCACGAATAAGGAGGTCATACTGTACTTGCCCAAGAGAAGGAAGCAGTGGGGGGTGTCCAATGCAAACAATCAAAGAGAAATGCTGAGCTGAGCCAAAGTCAAGGTCAAATCCAAAGGTCCAGAATGCTGAAGGTCAGTCCAAAAGGGTCAAGAGAGCGAGAACACAAGAGTTGTGGGCTTGAGTAGTGATTTGCTACAAGCACAAGCCATGCTGACTGACTTATATGCTAACAAAAACAGGTGTTAATCATCATTGTTCTGTTTATTCAGTCTTGCCAAAATGGGTTCTCTCTGAGCTGCTCGATTGTGTCTCCTCCTTGACTGGGGGCTAGGGGGCAAAGGTCAATCTATTTCCTCTAAGTGATTGTTGGTCCCCTCTCTCCCTGGCACTGCTTGCAGCAACTCTTTCTCAGCTTGTCTTTCAGCTGATGGGGGTGTTTCCAAGATAGTTTGGTCTATCACTGGATCTGTTTCTGGCACAATCAATTGCTCATCAATCTCAGAGCCATCATTTATCACGCTCCCACACACACCCACTGGGTGGCTGAATGTCTGCCTTCCATCCCTACTCCCAACAAGATTAAGATTGAATTTGTGCTCTTACATGTGCTTATCTGAAAGTGAGTCCTGCAGAAGCTACTGGGATTACTTTTGAATAGACCTATATTGGATTGTACTGTACTGTACTTCATAAAGAGTCATTGGAAAAATAAGCATTTAAAGTGAAATTGATTTTTTAAAAAAGATTTCTAAATAAGAAGGATTACATTAGGCTACTAAGGCTTTGTACAGCTTGGGCATCAGAATAATAGTGGAGAGGTGGAAAATGTGAAATAGTGGCACATCCAAAGGGGTTATGACCCAAGAGTATTCACACTTCTAACCACTCCCATTTTGAGAAAGCTTGAAACAACTCAAACAATTCAAGAGTGTGTGAAAGATCAGAGGATATATGTTGCAAAAACAAAGGGAATGTTCCAAAGAAGTGATGCAATGGTTTAAAATTAAACAGCTGCTCTCTGTGTGTGTGTGTAATGGGAGCATTCTTTATAAAAAATATATATATGCACATGGATTCATCACATATGATTTGATAGTAGTATGGGCATTTGCATCCACAACCTTCCCATCCAGGTGCAGCGCTATTTGCTACACTACATTATATGTATTAAGCATCCCTAATCCAGAAATCCAAAAACCTCCCAAATCCAAACCTTTTGGTTGTCAGCACCTGCTTGGTGGCTGTGCCACTCCTGCTTGTTCATTTCTCAGATCCTCAGTCTCTTACCAACCTCACATCTCATACATAACACAAGTAGAAAACAAATGAGATACAACGTTGAAGAGAGATGCAAGAACCTTTGAAATGGAGGGAATCCAAATGTAATGTTTGGTGCAGATCCATGTCTCCCACCATTTCAGTTCCTTGCATCCCTCCAGCCTTGAATATCATTCATTCCTATTTGTACTAAGTATGAGATTTGAGGCTAGAGAGATACTGAGTATCTGACAGACTGAGGTTATAAGGGCCCTGATACCTCTATCCACACACAAAAAAAAACAACTACAGTACTGTATGGGAAATTGCTAAAGAGTCTGCCAGCTGCCCACTTATAGCTTCAGTGTGGCAGTGGTGGCAGCACTCTTGTTCTTTGTTCACAAGATTCCTGGAGATCCCCTGCACCATACTGTATTTTGTGTATATGCAAATACAGGTATTCCAGAATCTAAAAAATAAAAAATAAGAAAAATCCAAAATCTGAAACACTTCTGGTCCCAAGTACTTTGGATAAAGGATATTCATGTGGACCCTAGGTACCAGTTGTTCAGATTCTGTTGCCTTTTAGTTGGTTTACTGTGTGGAATTAAGGGGTTAATATGGAAACCAGCACGCAGGGTGCAATGTTGCAGTGGATATATAGGAAGCAGACTCAGCACTTACTGCTAGATGTATTGGCAATCCTAACCATGACTGAATACTATGGAGAGTCTAGATTATACAATGTAGTAATATTTCTTTCTCTTTTGATTTTTCTGACATTTGGTTTCAGGAAATCAGAATATCTGTGGTGAGAGTCAGTGTGGCATAGTGGTTTGAGCACTGGATTACAAACCTGGAGGCCAGGTTTCAATTCCCTGCTTAGCTATGGAAATCCACTGGGTGACTTTGGGCATGTCACATACTCTTAGCCTCAGAAACCCCAAGATAGGTTTGCCTTAGGATCACCATAAGTCAGAAATGACTTGAAGGCACACAACAATAACAAATGGTGTTTGCTCTTCACAAGTAGCAGATACCAAAAGTCATAGAGGCAGCTTAATATGCAATCATCTGGTGGTTCACATGATAGAAAACACATTTCTGTGATAATGCAGCAATTTACTTGGGCAGAATTTACTTGTGTACAGCAGTACACAATTCACAATTAATTCACATTTTTCATATAATGCTATTCTCAAAATGGTAAGTATAACATCTGTTTTTCTGATACTGCAGGATGATCCAGGGAAAAGTGAATTCCCAGAGCTTGAAAGCTACTACAAAAATTAATTCACTTCCTTGTTTTAAAAGTAATCCATTTTCCCTATACACTTAAATGTTTAAAAAGTAACTTGTAATACTACTCACCATTTAGGCTGTTTCTTGTTTGGCTGTTGTTCCGGTGAGACCTACTGAAATTACCAAGATTGTTTTTCCTGGCAATCATCACATACAGTTGGCCCTCCGTATCCATGCATTCAACCAACTACAGCTTGAAAACATTCCTCCTCCTCCTCCTCCTCAAACATAAAATTCCCCAAAGCAAATGGTGATTTTGCTATTTCATATATGGCCCATTCTGCAGCATCCTCCCATCCTATCACGGGGACAGGAGAAGGACAGGACCGTGACAACGCTTCTGCATGACATTATCACAGTCCTGTCCCTCCATCTGCAGGCAGTGAGATCATGGGTTAAATCATTGACGGGTTTTCACCATCAATGACACACGATCATGCCATCATCCTGTACTTACCTGTCCTGCAAAAGGGCAAGAAGCACAATGGAGGCACTTCCTGCCCAAACACAGCCTGGGAAAGTACCCGGCTGCCCTGAGGAAGGAAGCAGCGTGTCCAATGCACTCCCTTCCACAAGGAGTTGGTCCCGTGTGATGTGGAGCGCTGCCGTCATGCTCCATTCCCGGCAGAGCCACTATTAGCATCCCCATCAGACACCACAGCAAGAAGGTAAGCTGTGGAAAGAGCCCAAGAAATGCAATTTTACTGCACCATTGTACATAATGGGACTTGAGTATCCACAAATTTTGGTATCCATGAGAGAGGGGCTGGAACCAAACCGCAGCAGATGCCAAGGGCCCACTGTACTTTTAGGAATCCTAACTGAGGTGTTTTTAGAAAAAGGGGAAATTCTTTTTCCCTTTCTTCTATACTGCAGAGCATACTAGTAGTTCACACTAGTCAGGTTCTGCACTGGCTGTTGTTCCCTTGAAATTATTTGCAACTTCTGTCAAAAATAGAGGTGGAAAGAATATTAAAAAATGGTCAAAAATGGCTAAAAGGACCCCATGTTTTTTGAGTGTCAAGAAACCCTGACAAGAAGAATCCTGAAGTGATGAGAATCTTTGCAGTTCAGAACTTAGTTGTTGTTACTGTTATCATCAAGTCAACTTATGGCAACCATACGAATGAGATACCTCCATGGTCCCTGATCATCAACTGTTCTGCTCAGGTCTTGCAAGCTCAGGGTCATGTTTTCTTGATTGAATCAATCCACATGTAAATCACCAGTGTGATCTCTGTCTTTTCCTGCTGCCTTCCACTTTATCAAGCATTACCATCTTTTCCTGTGAGTCGCATGGGCCCTTTCTACACCACTCTCTGAACCCACCATGGTGACAGGAGAAGGATGGGACCGCAACAATGGTTCTGCATGATGTCATCACAGTCTTGTCCTTCTCCTGCCCCCCGGTGGTGCAATCATAGATGAAATCATTGACTGGTTTTCCCCATCAAAGACTTCCGATCGCAATGCCATCCCAGACTTACCTTGTCTATGGAAGGCCTGGAAATGCAATGGCTGCACTTCCTGTCCCAGCGTAGCCTGGGAAAGTACCCAGCTGTGCTGTGGAAAGAAGAGGCGGGGCCATTGCGCTTCCTTCATCACAGAGCCAACTAGTGTAGAAGGAAGCACTCCCATCACACTCCCCTCCTGGCAGCGCCAATGGCAAGATACCCACCAGATGCCACTGCGGAAAGATGGAGTGTGGAAAGGGGCACAATCGCATGAAATGTCCAAAGAACAACAGCCTCTGTTGAGTCAGCCTGGGACTTATTCTATGCAAAATTCACACATGGTTCTTTTGTTCAGAAAGCAGAATTTTCTGTGGAGAAAATAAAATTTCTATGCAGAAATATTACTACTTGTCCAAAAAATGTTGTTTCCTATGCAAAACAATCTCATGCAAATTTTATGCAGAATAAGTCCAAAAGTATGAATAAGATCCTAAAACTGCATGACTGTCTCACAGCAGGAAGAAAATGATTAAAACGTCCTCCTTTGAGGAGAAAATTAGCGAAGAATTACATCCATAATCAGAAATGAGAAGATGTGCAATGCCTCTTGATACATCAATCAAATATTTGGTCAGCAAACTTAAATGCTTGGAAGAAGTATTCATTGTGGTTTCAAACAATGCTCATGCAGAGTGTTTGTCATGTTTCTGATCCTTGTTTTGGTTCTGTACCAGAGCATTCTTAATGAAAACCAGAACAATATGCCTTAAATAATTCTTCCTGTTAGAACATGCCACTCAATCGCATTGTGGTTTCCACATCTGAAACAGAAGCTCAGAATAGAATCGGTCTTCTCAGAGAGCAACCAATTTTTTTAAAATAGTTAAAATAGTTCTTTTGAATCTAGGGCTCACAGCCATTACAGTCCCAATATTTGAAATGTGGACAGATTTACTTTGCTTTAAAGCCATCACTGCAAGGTAGCAAGCAAGGGGAAAGCTTGGACAGGTTACTATTTTAAACTACAGTTCCCTGGCCATCTGGGGACTCTAGTCCAGGGCTCTGAACAAGAAATGAAGGAGGAATCCTGCTATGCCCTGCATGTGTCAAGTAATCTACACAAAATACTGTTTTTTAATGCAAATCAACCATGTGTGAATTTTACACAGAACAAATCCTCAATTACAGCATTTTCTGCACAGAAATAGAATTTCTGCACAGCTATTTTCTGTGGTCTGCAGAAAATGCAAAACACCCATGGTCTAATTTTGTACAGAATAAGTCCAACCATTTTTCAAATATTTTGGAATATTATTTCTATCCATACCAATGGAGCAGTCATCTGTACTGTTAAGGGTCCTGGATTCACAGCCAGTTCATTACCTTCTTGAACTTTTGGGGTTCACAACTGTCTTCACTGGAGGAAGGTGTGCGAGATATCTCATCCACAGCTCAGCAGTAGTGCCCATGCTGACTAAGGGTCAAACTAGATGTGAACAGAAATTCTTATTTCTTTTGATTAACTCCAGGTTCCACCGAGATACATGCTTCAGCAATCATACTTTCAAATTAAACCTGTGCTTGCCTTTCAATGCCTCCCAATAATTAATTGTAAAACAAAATATGCTAAATGCAACATATAAAGGTGAGGAAAATCACATGTCAAGACAGACATTTTTCACCACTTCAGTTAATGCTAAACTACTGTCCACAACATACTGTCTACAAAATGCATACCATCTAATGCTAAACATGCTGTCCACAAAATGCAGTCAAGATGCATACTTCCCATAACATACACAAGAAGATTGAACTTGTGAATTTGAAATCTGTGGAACTAAATTACAAATAAAAAAACCATGGTATTAAAAATGTCCACCTAGGTTCAAGGAATAAAACATGCAGTAATTTGATTGTCACATTTGTGATACTGAAATGTAGAATTCCAGTATGTGAAACTGGAATGTACATTCCCATACGTGATTAATATTAATCTTTGCTGCCACCACCCACTGAATTATGAATTACAGGACAGGACAGTGGGACGCTGTCCCTCCCCCCCCCCGGATGGGGAGTTCTATCTAGCGTTGGTGTGGGAAGGAGAGAAACAGGGTCTTTTACAGAAAGTATTTATTCAAGGCATGCAAATGAGCAAGGCAAATAACACACATGGGAGGGCTTCCCCCCTCCCAGGCACGCTTAGTTACAAGTATTTACAAAAGAACAGATATAAAAGCACAGATACATTCTTTAGATCAGCCAGCTCCAAAATAACAGAAAAGTCCCTAACGCGACTAGATAACTAGTTCTAGTACTCACAGATGTTCATAGCTTAGATGTTCTATGAGGAAGACGCCAGGAGGCGAGGCTAGGCCTGCAGCCTGCTACTGGCACAGAACCCCCCTCCAGGAGGTTCCTAGGTTGTTGTCTCTTTGTTATCTCCCAGCCACATGGCCTCGCAAAAAGTTTTATAACTTCTCCTTGGAAGCATCTGGAAGCATCCTGAAGATGCTCACCTCTTTCCTTTTTGATTGGTCAAGTCTCACCCTGTGACCTATGATGCTGACCCACATGACCTATGATGCTGACCACACACTAAAATGTAATCTAATCCCAACACCTTATTAACCCTTGATTTACCTGAAGAGGGAAGTGTCCCCCTTTAGCTAAGTCTAGATAATGGGAAGCCCCATTATCACAACGTTAAAATGAGTTTTCTCTTTAGTGATCTAATTACAGTTATACTGATATTCCCTATGCTAGATATTCTGGGAATTTTACTCAACAAAATAGATGTACTGGTAACTTGGTGGGTAATACTAGCATGGGCTACATCCCATATTAGTGCAACCAAGCAGACTACAAAAACTTTAAATGTTATACTTGGAAAAGCAGATGACTAGTGGCTCTAAAACTAGGACACTCTTTGACACTCTTGCAGTTGCTTGAATGCAACAAGATCAGCTCCATCTTAGGAGCTACAAGCCTGTATTATCATATTCATTCTATAAGCCTGAATGCAGGCTTGTCTAGGAACTCCTGCAACTGGGGACTAAGTAGGTGGTAGTGCAGGAGGAGAGGAACACAAAATAGTGGTACCAGTAGTAGCATCTTGCCTTCCCCCCAAAATTGAAACCAAGAAATGCAAACTTGATAGGATATGTCAAGGCTGTGACTCATTTGCTTTCCTGTGAAGTAGTGTGTGTGTGCTCTGAAATGTTGCATAATGATTTATTGCCACGTCCCTCATAATCTCATTGTGCAATGTGAATGTCAGTCAACCACCTATTTGTGCATCTACACTTTCAAAGTAACTGGATTGCTTGCTTGAATTCATATGAGATTCTGTTTTCTAAATTCAATTGGGGGAAATTGCTTGTAATATAAGTACAACATAGCCCTTCAGAATCTGCTTCTCTACATGTACAAGGACTGAGTAATAGGTTTGACCACAGTGTACCAATAATTTTTGTACTGATGTGGCACATTATTTTCCATTGTACTAGCTTGCAAGCTAAGAAGAGGGTGAAAGTGTAAAGCCAAAGTAAAAGTAAAAAAAAAAATACAAGTGTGTGAGCTCTGGTTTCATATTTGTAATCTATACCTGTACATTATATTGTTACCTCTTTTAATTTGTTCCTGAATATTGTGACCTTTAAAATTTTGTCCTTAAAATCTTATAACGATATCTGCTTTCAAATATGTTTTTGCATTCATTGATTTAGTTAAATGTGGAAAAGTATTTTAATAAGGCCCTTATCATATTTTATATTTAATAGAAGTTAATTTTTAAATGAATTTAGTAAACAAATTTATATTTATCAGTTAGAGAATGTACAGCTTCTATCAGATAACGCTTCTTTCCTTCTGCTTTCAAGGTGAATAATTCATCATTCTTTTGATGCTCCAAAATTACTCACTGCTTTATCAATAACTTTTTCTACAATTTATGTCATAATGTATCTCCGCAACCTTTGAAGAAGATGCAATCTCAAAGCCTTTTTTCCTGCTTGCATTTTCATGCATTTTCAAAAGTGAATTAATTATAGACTTTGATTGAAAAATAACAACCATGCTTACAGTCATAACAGGAAAATGGAGATAAAGGGGATTTATTTACTTTTTGTATTATAAATGTTAAATATAACAAATTATTTAGGTGTTAGGATATGGTTCCAAAATATTATATTACATTTAGGGGGAAAAAACAACAACCTTGAGACCTTCTTTTAGATCTAAGTTGTCAATGGCCTTAAGTTGTACTATTTTCCAGTAAATAATCTGGATGATTTACTTGAGTAGCAATGTGCTTATTTATTCTGATCTCCATAGCATGAATACAATTGTTTTTCTCCTTGATGTCTTAATAGAAAATGCCTTGAGTTCATCAGTTGTCTTTCCTTTGGCCTTCCTCCAGTGGCATGCAGGTACCCGACCCCCAGTGGAATACGACATAACTTTAGCTCTGGTCTAAAATCATCATATATCCCAACCACCCCAGTCATTGATTATAATAACTCTTAATCAGTGGTGTATCTAGTGTAAATAGCACCTAGGGCAAGCGTGGAAGTTGTGCCCTTGCCTTCTTACCTTTACTCCTGCACCATTCCTACATGTAAAGCTTTTTTGCTTTGGCACCCAGGGCACATACCCTACTCACCCCACCCTAGATACGCCTCTGCTTTTAATATGATTTTTTTACAATATAGCAGTAGCAGTTTCATACCATACAATATAGTTGTAGCAGTTTCATACCACTTTATTTTTTTTCTTATCGCAATGAATCCTGGGATTTGAAACTTAGTGAGATATTTAGAAGGCACCAAATATCCTGATAAGATGGGGTTGAGGATTATTAAGCCAGTTTAAAGTTGTATTGTAGACAGGCACTGGGGGTCCATTGGTTTGTAATTCAGGGGAATGGCTTCACTTCTCCAGCAGAGAATTTTAAGTAGCTGCAAACCCTAGGATTCTAAGAATGAAGCATTGAGGTATGGAACGGACATGACTGTGTTGTATAGTTGTGTACAACTAGACAGTTAGCTCATGGACAGAGAGTTTCTGTAATTAGTTAAAAAAAATCTGTTATAAGCCCCTTAAGACTACCCACACTGTAGTCTTAAGGATTTGCCATGGAAGGATTTCAAAGATCTGTGCATATTAGATAAACAACCATGAGAATATGCAGTGCCGTGTAGTTGTGAAAAAAGTATATGCAATGAGACTTAATTGTCAAATGAAAACAAAAACAGAAAAGAATATGCAATGCCATATAATTTTCAAATAAGTAGTACTGAAAAATTCACCAGCCACTTCTATGAACTAAACAGCATGGCTATACCTAACTCTAACTCTGGTCTTCCCTATTCACAACAGTTGAATCAGTATAAATGGATGGATAAAATCTGTTCTTTTTGCTGCAGACTCTTGAACAACCCAGAAATCAGCTCCAGGCATTAGGAAAACCCTCTATAGCTTGGCTCTGTAGAGGGTTCAGAGCAGGCGACAATTCAAAGTTCCCTACTCTACTTCGAGCATTGTACTGGTTTAAGGCCAACCATTGTTAGGCTTCACATTGGATTTAGGCCATCCAGCTACTCTGTGTGTGTCGTATCACTATAATTTTTTATAGGCTTTTATTGAATTAGATTTAAAGTACAATGATCCTTTAACATTGTACAGTCTACAGTCAAAGGCAAAAGAACAAATACAGAACAACATAACATAACAAACCTGTCATAACCTAGGATCCAAAAGTGGAACTGATGTTGTAACGAGGTAAATTCTTTTTTTTTTAATATATATTTTTATTAAGATTAACAACAAATTACAAACATCTCAACAAATTACAATATGTACATTATCAATAACCTTAAATTCTTCACACAAACAATAGAAAGAAATATTCCCCATTTCTCATTATCTCTTTCACTTCCTACTTTCTTTGACTCAGTTTTTTACATTACGTTAGAATCATTCTCGTCAAACATTTATCTTCCCCATTAACCATATTTTAAATGTACCTTTTGCTCTCCTGTCTTTACTACCTTATACCTTACCCTAGTTCTTTCATTACTCATTACAGATCTTTTCCCAGTTTTCCTCAATATATCTCGTAATTTCTATCATTTCAGTCTTTTCCCCCCCTCTTTTTTCTCCTCTCATCGCTCTCGATAGGCTATCTAAAGTTACATATTCTTGAACTTTAATAAGCCACTCCTCTATCTCTGGAACTTTATTCGTTTTCCAGTATTTAGCATATAAAATTCTTGCTGCTGTTACCATGTACATTATACCATTCTTGTATTTATTTTGTTCTTTTGTCATTTGATGTAACATATTCAACAGAAATATCTCTGGTGTCAACGGTATTTTTATATTCAGTATTTCTGTAATTGCCTTATGTATCGCTTTCCAATAAGTTTTCGCCTTTTTACAAAGCCACCACATATGGTAAAATGAACCACTTTCCCCCTAACACTTCCAGCATTTTTTTCTCTTTCATTTTATATATCTTACTCAGTTTTTCTGGATCTAAATACCAGTGGTACAACAATTTAATATGATTCTCCTTCAAGTTTCTGTACCTCCAACTCATGGAAAGATATAGAATAGATCAAAATTTGGAGGGATTTGACACCACAATTTCAATAAATGAATTCGAAAACATAATATTTAAGAGGAAAGATCATATAGTATTGCAGATGTATAATTTTATGTTACTAAGAGAATTGGACTCGGAAGTCATAAAAGTTTCAATGATTTTATGGTCTCGTAATATAGGTCACAAAATTAAACTAGAATATTGGACAAAAAGTTGGGAGGATACACGGAAATTTACGTTAGCTCAAAACTTGTTAACAAGGTAAATTCTTAATAGTGATTCAATCTTAGTTAATCCATTTTTTTCTCTCCTTACAAAGTGAGTTTTGAGATTATTGATTTGACACCTTTCTTTTAGACAATTCAACCATCTACAAATGATGATGTTGATGTTATTTTAGAAAACATATTTTGTGGTCTGAAGGTGGTCATGTACGTTGAGGATCACTTTTAATATGTTCAAAGAAAGTAAAACCAAATTTGTACAAATTGCTGATGTTCATCAGATCCATCAAATGCTTTAAATTTACTAGAATGTTTGCATAGAGCATCTAGTCCAAATACATTTAAACCATCTTTGAATATTTACATCTCTGAGTGTCTTCCAACATTTAGCAATTTCAAGCCTCGATGCTATTAAAAGTATACAAATAAGGCTTTTATGCTGAAGACAAAAGAAGCAAAAGTTGACCACAGTAAGGAATTTGTTGCTTAATAATATTCCCAACAGTGGCAAGGATAGTTTCCAAAAAAGTCCTTTAGGACACTCAAGCCATATCATATACAGTGACCTCTTCAATTTTGCAAGGGTTTGGGTAACAGAACCCTGGCAAAAGAGGAAAAACTGCAAACGATCAACACCCCCCCTTCGCAATCACCCTCTCATTACTTTCTGAGGCTCCCCCTCCATTCTCTTCCCTTTGGTGCACCAGGGCCAGAGGTAGGGGAATGGGAGGAACTGCTCTGGAGGGGAAAAGGAAGACTTGTACAAGCCTCCCCCACCGCCCATTTCTTTGCCTTTTGCCCAGGCACTTGCTTTACTTCTCCACACCTGGCAAAATGCAAGAGAATGGGAGAAGGAGAATGGGGGGAAGCATGTGCACGCGTTGCCAATAATCCAATTTGCAAAGGTCAGACCCGTGAATATGGAGGGAGGACTGTAAAGTTGTATCATTATAAAATGCCTGCTATACAAAAATGAGCAGATAGATTACTTTCCTGTCATACAAAAGAAACTTTGTTGATATGCAGAACAAATCTATTCTGTGCATTATCAATATTTTGCACATGCAGAAACTGTAACAAAGGGATACAGGACAGATTCCTGTCAATCTCCCCAAATTTGCTGTCCACATCTTAGTGCAAGGCAAACACTTTCCCACATCAAAATACCATGGGCTACTGAGTTGTTTTTCATCAGGTATTTCTAGATTAGATCTTTATGATCTAAATAATATATTCATAAGGCCAAAAGGTACATGAAACATTTTATGGAGAGCAGCCCCAAATAACTGTGTAAACTGATGCTCAGAGTCATCTTTACAGCAACCATATAAACTAGGCCCACTTTATCATTGTCAACACACAAACCATGCAGTAACTGAAGTAAAACAAAGAAACAACGGGAAAAAGTAAGCTAAAATAAATGCGATTTAAAGTAATACGAACTGAGAAATGTAAATCATACTATGCTGTGAAAAAATATAGCAAAATCTCTTTATGTTACATCTCCCCCTAGTGGACAATAATTTACTTTTTTTTAAAAAACTAGTTATCTGCCACTAAAATACTGTGAATATATCTTTTCACCAAAAAAAATCAACCATCACCCCACAAACTGAATAACCTATAGTAGAGACCAACATAACCTGTGATTAGGAATGTCAAATTAATTTCAGCTTTGTAGATAACATTTCTTCATTCATATTGCAATGTTAAATGCATTCAAAGTCAATATCAAGCAAGCTTTGAGAATGGAAAGTGATTGCAAACATTATTTATTCTCACTTATATTTTTATAGCACTGCCTACAAAACAAAATTATTTCTAGATAATTCTATTTCTAGAATTATTTCTAATTATATTAGTATAATATAATTTCATATAATTTGCATTCAGCATAATATCTGAGAGTACTTTGATAAGAGATGTGCTGCTTTGTTTCCTACTCCTCTGTGTTGATACCCATATCATGTTAACAGAAAATATTTCTAAAAATTTTGAATACTACTCACAGAATAACAGTACTTAATTTTTAGATAGGTTAAGCTGTAGAGCTGTTTCACATGAACAGACAGCTGTTTGTCCACAAGGAATGTCTCTTTTTCTCCCATTGCACAGTCCTGTTGTCTCCACGTGCCTTTTCAATGAATCCATTAATTAGCCTTCAGGAACATATTCTCTGCCAGATTACACAGATAAAAACCAGGATACATATGACAAAGAAACATCAGAGTGTGGCCAGGATGGGAATAGTCATTAAAGATTAACGCACAAGCTAGGAATAGCTGCAGCAGTTTACTTTTGCATGAGCCTACTGGGAAGGACAAGATTCTGGGCCTTTCCACACTAGACTGTTCTAGTGCTGTTATTCCACTTTCAACATCCTATGGAATCCTGGGCCTTGCAATTTAGGGAGAGGCCTTTAGAATTCTCTGCCAGAGAGTGCTTTGGGCTTTGGCCTCCTGCTCTTCTCTCCCTGCCACTGCTAAGTTACTTGAGTGCAAACTACTTTTGCATTTTGAATTCAGTTTGCAACAACTGAAGCAAGCTGAGGACAAAGGAGGTAAGTAATAGAGGGGGAAAAGAAACTGGGGCATTCTAGAAGCAGCTGAGAAAGTGGGATGACAGAGGTTTAATGGGGACAGTAGGAGGGTATGCAGGAGTGGCATTGGGGGAGCAGGGGGACAGTAGATTGTCACTGGAATATCTAACAGCCAGGAAATCCTGTTTCATGAAGCAGATCTCTGTCCAGTCTTCTCTGGATCTTCACAATACTCAGCCACATTTTGCCTGTGGAGTGTTATATTGAAACTGTTGTTTTATATCCTGTGGGGTGTCCCTTAAGTAGCATTTGTAAAGATATACACACATCTCTAATAGGCATAAACACTAGATGGCAGAGTAAGGATAGAAATGTCTATCTGTCATGTACTGTGCTTGCAGCTGGGACTGAGGGTCAATATATTATGAGCCTTTAAGTTGCAGTATTTTAATTTTTCTGGTTTTCCCTGCTTTCTTTGCCATTCCAGAACATTGGCTGATCTTTCTAAACAGCTGCAGAACTGAAGTCTTCAGCAGCCCCCATAGTTATTCACAAAGCTAAAAAATAAATAAATGACACAGTATAGCCCATACGTGATACAGAAGTAGTAATATCATCACTTTTTCATATGCTAATTGTACAATTGGCAACTGTGAGACTGGCTTTTTAAAAGAAAATTGCAGACCTTGGCATGTTGTGTGTATGTTTTTTTGGGGGAAGGTATACATATACCTTAAAGACACCAGATCCTGTCTGATCTTGAAGCTAAGCAGAGTCAACCTTGGTTAGTACTTGGATGGAAGACTGCCAGTGAATACAGGCTATATTTCAGAGGAAGGAACTGGCAAAACCACATCTGAGTATTCCTTGCCTAAGAAAACCCTGTGAAGTTCATGGGGTCACCATAAGTCATCAGGTGACTTGAAGGCATGTATGTACACACACACATATACAGACAGGGACTCAAAAACAGAAGATTGCATGTCTGAAAATATCTAGCACAAGTGGTTGAGAATACTGAAGAACAGAATAATAAATAAGATGAACAGAACCGGCCAGAACTTTACCAAGATATTGTTTTACCATTAATCCATAACTATGGGTACCTTAGTCTCAGGTCTTAGAATGGTTGGTATGCGTGAAACAATAGGACAGATGCACACTGAATGCAGTGAGATGCTAATATGCCTATGTGCAAAGCTACAGATTAAAAAGAAGCCCACAGATATACATACTTCTCAGTAACTGATCTAAATAGACAGTGTTTAATTGGGGGCAAATTGTGCAGTTAATAAATGCATAGTTTTACAAAGTAAATTGTATAGGCAGACTCCTGAGCAAGATCAGCATTGGTGCCTGGACATTAACACTCTGACCCTGTTATTATCCAGATTAGGGCCCTGAAGAATGCAGTTTGTATAACAAAAACCTTTTCCAGGGGAGTTAATAATCAATTTTCCACAATGTAGATTGCAATTGGGCTGATCCACACTACAGTAGGGTAGGTGCCAAACATTTAAGTCCCCCTATTTCTTCTGTTGAGATCCAGAGAGGTGTAGCGGTTTCAGTGTTGGACTATAAGTCTGGGGACCAGGGTTCAAATCCCCACTTGACAATGGAAACCCCCTGGGTGACCTTGGGCAAGTCACATTCTCTCAACCTCAGAGGAAGGCAACGGCAAACCCCATCTGAATTAATCTTGCCAATAAAACCCTGTGAAAAGTTCACCCCAGGCTCAGTAGGTACCTCTCAACCTGGGCTTAAGATGGTCTGCTCCATTCAGCACAATGTTCTCTGCTCCACCAACCCTATATGTACAAGTGAGAGTGAAACATTCAAATACTACCACCTACAACCACTTAGCTTAAAGAACATAGGTCCGGCTGAGCAACTGTCAATCTTTGATGTGGGCTTTAACCTAATTTCACATTTGCTTTAGAGATGATCAGTGCATACTTTGTCAAGAGTGTGAATTTTAGCTCACCCTCCAGAGTCCACTAAGAAGGAAGGATGAGAGTAGAGAAACAAAAAGAAAACAACCCTGTCCATTTTTGTCTCTGTCCCCACCCACCACTCACATATTGCCCCTAACAAATTACTTTGTGGGAAAGTGTCCTTCACTGGAAAAAAAATTCCAGTTCTTTGGGGAGATTGAGCTCATGTTGTTAATATTCCCAACTCACCTGGGAAAGCAATCATGTAATTTTCACCATTGCACTTCAAGCTGCCTGTATTTTGATAATGTTTGGGTATTCCTTCTCCACATGTATAGTGTGTCCTCTGTATATGCAGGGGTTTTGTCTCAGAAATCCCTGCATAAAACAAAGAACATAAAGTGTCAGATTCTGTTATAGTTAATGGGTATATGCCTACTGCGGTGCAGGCACTTGCTCTCAGCATCCATTGACTATAATGAGACATGATGCCTCACACTCATGCGTGTGGAAGTCACAGCAAGGGAGGGCCCATTGTACATGTAGGGATGGCAGAGCAGCAAGGATGAATGAGGTGAACATGGAGGAGCTATGTGTTGCTTCCCTCAACACACTGAGCCAGTCTGGAAATTTATCATATAATTCAACCAATCCACCATTCTATCCACTTTGGCCTAAATCTAATTGTTGCTCTCAATTAGAGGAGACGATTCTATCAACGGAGCATATATGAATGTTGACTTCTCAGTGATTCCATGGGATGTCCTGGAGCCGAGACTAGCAATTGGATGCAGACCTTTGTCTCTCTTTGTTCATTCCATTTTGTCTTCATTAACTGTAATACACAGAACACGATGTAATATAGTGTATAACACTGAATTTTAATACAATCGTAATATAGCAAAAATCACGTTTTCTCAGCCTCAGTCAGTTTGATGTGTATTCTCCCACAGTCACATTCAGGTGTGTAATTCCAGCTACTCAAATATATAATTAGGATAATAAGGACCACCTCAATGAAAATCCATATAAACAGTAATTTAGGATAAGAAATCTGCAGTAATTTTCAAGGTTATTCCATCCATCTCCTAAGTCTGTTTTGACCTTGCCAGAATGCCTTCTACTATGTTTAAATACTCATTTCCAAAATGCTTCAAAGAGTAAAATTAATGTTTTATATCTGTGGATTACAGAGAGCTATATAGCTATTGTGGGGTATTTTTACACTGAACCATTCAAACATGGTAAATAGTCGAAGTATGTAATAATTAAAGAAGATTAACAGACTTAGCATTTAAAGACAAAACCAAACCCTCCCACTCAAATTCAATCAGAAAGTGAAGCATGTTCACTAATATCTGTGACCGAACTCAATGGGATTTATAAAGATTTAACTGTTCTTTATTCTTCACATAGATAATTAGCTTTGACTATACTGATGCCGAATGTATACAAGATTAAATACAAAGTAGCTATGTGACCAAGTTCTTATGAATTCATTTATAAAAGAAATCTGTGATCTTATCATAGTTTTAGTAAAACATTTGGGTCTGTGTTAAAAGACCACTATTAATATGTATAAAGGTGATGGTTGCATGTGTAAGGGTAAAAGCCTAACTTATTCAATGTAAGTGTTTCTTGTAAAGGTATCAGAATGTTGTGGTAATTTCCTGCCATCAAAACATCAATTTACAGGACCAGATACAGGAAAAGCAATAAATGTACAGAGGTTTAAGTTTATGGTAGTACAAAATAAAAGATGAGAAAAAAGAGAAAATAAAAGACAAGAACAGAACGAAAAGTGTCACAGACTTAAGGAAGTTCATGGAAGGATTGCTGGGAGCTGCAGTCCAGAAATGTATAAAAGTTCCTATTCTATACATTGCTTGTCTCCTGTTTACACTTTGCAACTGGGGTTTAAATTACAGATGTACTTCACTTAAGAAAGCCTCTGACAAAGAAGCTCCTTTTTACAAAGTCTGTTTATGTTTACCAGCTTCCCTTTCCTCCCTGTCTTCTTTTAGCTGGAAATTTTTTAGTGGCATCAGGTGATAGGAGGCTGGTGCTTGTGGTCTACAATAAACAATGCAATTATGTAAGTTCGATCCTACCCGGCTCCAAGGTTGACTCAGCCTTCCATCCTTTCGCAGGTCGTTAAAATGAGTACCCAGTTTGTTGGGGGCATGTATAGAAATGTTTCGAAATACATGCTATTTGTAAGTTATTCGCCGCCTCAATCCATATAGAGAGGCGGGATACAAATAAATAAAATAATAATAATAATAATAATAATAATAATAATAATAATAATAATAATAAAAATAATAAGCTTGAGCTGGGAAACAGTGCTCTAGCTGTTGAACAACTACTGCTCCAGAATCACTTACTAAGAATGTGTGAACAGCAAAACAGAGAGAAAGCGGGAGAGCACATATGCCTGCCCCAGCAGCTTCCTCCAGAACGTTACAAAAGCATAGATCTATAAGGGCATTTCCACACTACACTGTTATAGTTCCATTATTCCATTTTCAACATCCTATGGAATCCTGGGATTTGCAGTGTAGGGAGGGGCATTTAGAATTCCCAGCCAGAGAGCTCTTGGGCCTCAGTAAACTACAAACCCCAGAATTCCACAGGATGTTGAAAGTAGAATAATAGCACTATAACAGTGGAGTGCGGAAATGCCCGAAGTCTGGCTGCCAAAGTGGAAATCATAAGAAATGTTGAGGCTGGGTGGAGGGATAAAATCACTGCATGCAGATGCATTTATTGTTCATTCTGAATAAAAAAATTGCTGAAATATATTGAAGTGTTCTTCTTTTTAGAGATGTAGGAACCCTTCCCTATTCTTTTCATGATACTTCTACTTCTGGTGCCAAATTTTTCATTAAAGACATAATGCTCAGGAACATATCTACTTTTTTAACTGAGATGTACCTGTACCAACTTTTTAAAAAAATAATGAAAATAAAGATAAGTTATCATTTTTTCTAAAAGAGAGGTTATTTACATCTTGTACTGTGGTGTATCTATGTAAATGAGTCTCACAAAATTCTCTTTCTATATGTGCATTTCACAGACAGCTCCTGCCCACCCCAATCATAAACATATAGTGTTGTTGTTGTTGTTGCTTCTGTTGTGTGCCCTCAAGTCATTTCCAACTTATGGTGACCCTAAGACAAACCTATCATGAGGTTTCCTGAGGCAGAAAGTGTGCCATGCCCAAGATGGATTTCCATGGCCAAGCAGCAAATCAAACCCTGATCTCCAGGGTCATTGTCCAACATCAAACCATTACACCATGCTAGCTTTCATGTATACAGCGAACACCTTAATTAATATCCAGTATATGAATTTATTTCCCATAGTTATTGCCATTGTGTACAGCAGGGGGAGCCAAAGGCAAAAAAATCTAAGCCATACTCTGTTTATTTGCGGTGTTCCTCTTGTACCTTGTTTGGTATGGGGTGGAATAAAATTATGGAAAGAATATCTTCTTTAATTTTTTTAAATGCTTTTTTCTAGAAAATACAGTAAGCTGAAACAAAATCAGTTGTATTGGTAGTTAAAGGATTTTTGTGGGTTGGATAATAACAGAATGAACTGTATCTCTCATTTCTTCATTACCAGAGTTGGCAATCAAGGTGTCCCATGATATGCAAACCAGGGGACTATGTTATCACAGTAAAGTCATAATTGTGAAGAGGTAACAAATGTTGGTGGCCTTTTGAACACATTATTGAAAGTTCAAAAATGTTATCTTGTCCTTCTCCAGTAAACACATGGACTTATTAAGTCAAAACAAACAAACAATGTTAAATCCATATAGAAATGCAAAAAGCTGAAGGATTCAATCATTCGGGGACATTGAGATTACTTCTTAATGAGAGGGCCACACTCTCTGTGACAGGGGAAATATGGAATTAGTTCTTATTGGATCAGCTCTGTTCTTGGAATAACACATGGTAGTAATGGCAAGACATAATTCTCACAAAGTTCCTCTGATGACTTGGATCCACCCTCTCCGCTATGAAGCAATGTCACAACTTGCATGGGTGAGGCTACTGCCTATAACTGTTTATTAAAATTTATCTCATTGATATATTTATATCCTGCCCTATATCCCAAAATCCTGGCAGCGTCCAGGTTAAATCAATATAAGTAGGTTGGTTTTTTTTAAGTAAAACAATAAAAACAATTTAAATAGACTAAAAATATATTAAAACAAGTTGACAAATTACAAGCAGGTAAAGAAGGTTTAAACAATTTAAAACTATGTGCATGAAGATGCTGAAGTATGGTTTCTTGGGAACTTTCCTTTAAGGCAGTTCAGAATTTTCAAGAGACACAGAATATCAGAACTTCCATTTGAACAAATACAGACTGTGATTATCATATTGTACCAGTTTTAAAAAGATACTCGTTCTCTGTTAACTTCCAGGACCATTTTAAAGTGCTAATTCTTTATTTAAAGCCTTTCATAGCCTATGCCCTCCAAATGTCGCAGTTTGTCAGAGACAGACCCTATTTATCCTCTGTCATCCCACTTTTTCAATTGCTTCTAAAAAGTCTCAGTTTCTTTCTGCTCTTCTCACTTTTCCCCTTTGTCCTCAGCTTATTATTATTGCTGCAAGCTAAGTTCAGACTGCAAAAGTAGTTAGTTCTCAGTTTACTCATCAGGGAGGTAAGGGAGAGGAGGAGTCACAGTAGGCTGAGGCAAAAGCAAACTGCTGCAGCCTGTCATACTTTTGTGTGTTCTTCCATATTAATAACTTGACCAGCTTTGATGTCTTGACCAACTTTGACATTGCTTAGCCATATGTGTCTCAGCTTTCATCTGTGAAATGTTAAAGGGTATGATAACCTATATTTTACATAACTCAAGAAGCACCTCTCCTTGGAACTGAAGGGCTTGTTTCATGCATTTGCCTGTACTGAGTTTAAAACTATGGGGATGATAAGCAGGGATATTATGGTTGTAGCATCCAGCCTTGGGAGCTCACTACTCCTTTTCCCCTTCACGAAACTCAGCTTTAAATTTGAGCACTTTGGCCTTTGAAGATTTGTCTTGATGCAAAAACTGTTCAGCAGAATTAAAAAATTCTATTTACTGGCTACTTTGGATGTATGACAGCTCTGGTTTTGTACAGCTGTTACTTATTTTCCCTCTCCAAGAAAGACAGATTTCAAAAAGAAAAAAAAATACCCACCAAAAATTCATTTTCTTGGGCATTCCTATCCAACTGCCTCACCTGAGCTCATGAACAAATGAACACATTTAGACTTTTGGAAAAGCTTGCATTACTTAGACTTTAAATAGAGGTTTGTTTTTTAAATTTTCTCAAAGTCTAAATGTCACGCTGCTTTCTTTTTTAAAAAATATGATCCAACCTTTGTTTTGTTGCACACCATAGTAAACTGGGTAAATTTGAACATTTTATTTTATTCTAGTTTTCCAACTGAATAAAACTGAATATCCTTACATCAGCCAGTCTTGTGGATGGGTTTGATGTTTGTTCAACTCTGAAATCAATACATAGCTAGGTGAGAGAAAAGATATAATAACTGACAGTTCAGATAAGGGTGTTTTAAGGTGTGTACATTTTTTAAAAAGTGAAAGAAGAGCAGAGTTAAAGAAATAAATAGTAACTGAAACTTAGGAATGTTGCTATCCAGGAAGATGAACATGTATTGGACTATTGACAAAATTAGATTTCCACCTTTAAGTGAGTAAAAGATATGACATTGCCTTAAAAGTTATCTATTTTCAAAGGTCACTTAAAAGAATGAAAATAAGTCAAAACCACCCATGAATTACAAAGCAGAATAGATCAAGATTATTTCCCTTGACCTATTAAGGGAAATAATAGTACCACTCTGTTCTGCTTCATTCAGACCTCCCCTGGAGTACTGTGACCAGTTCTGGGCACCAAAGATATTGACAAACTGGGATGTATCCAAGGGAGGGAACATCAGTGGTAAAAGGTCTGGAAACCACGTCATATAAGGAATGGCTACGGGACTTGGTTATCTTCAGCCTCGAGAAGAGAAAACTGATAGGTGATCCAATTGCCATCTTTAAATATCTGAAGAGCTGACGAAACAATATGTGGAATTTGCTGATAGTAAGCATAGTTCTGTAGTGGCATATATTATTTTTAAACACAGGTTGGATTCTATCCTTCAGGGACACTTTAGCTGTGGATTCCTGCACTGCTAGGTGGCTGGAACTAGATGGTCATTGGAGTTCCTTCCAACTCTATAGTTCTGTGATAAGCTGTTGTTGTTGCTGCTGCTGCTGCTGTTGTTGTTGTTGCATGCTTTCAAGTCATTTCTGACATATGATGACCCTAAGGCAAACCTATTACAGGATTTTCTGGGCTGACAGTGTGTGATGTGTCCAAAGTCACCCCGTGTTGGTTTCCATGGCTGGGGAGGGAACTGAACTCTGGTCTCTGTGGTTGTAGTCCAGGGCTCAAACCACTACACCACACTGGTTGTCTGATAAATTATTAGTTCATTTTTATTAAAGTAAGAGAGGGAAATCTAGGCCCAGAGAACTCTCCATGGCAAGACCTGCCCCTACCCTAGAGGCAGTTGTGAAGGGAATTGAATCTCATCCCTTAATCACATCTCAGCTTCATGCTGCTCACCTTTCCCTACACAAGAAAGAGGAGCACAGTTCCTCCAGTCCACCATCTGCAAGAGCTGACTGACATACTTCTTTGCTCCTCTTTCTCATTCACTATGCCAGAAAATGGGTGACAGTGACTGAAACACTCAAAAGTTGTAATGCACTTTCACTAATGAAGAGTTGGACAATGGGCTAACAAGAAATTTACCCTTGTTCAGCACCAATGTGATATAGTGACGGTGTATGGAACATAGTTTGGGAAGATGTGGCAATAAACTACAGGTTACCTGAGAAATCATAGGATAAACTTGATAAAGCCAGCTTCATTCACTCTTCATTCCTCACCTGTAAAGAGGGCATTCTCATGCCCCTGCCCCAGGACACAGACAGGACTCTTCCAAACAGCCACACTCTAGAGACATGAAGGGGACAGTACTTACACCAGCCAGTGCAGGTGGAAAAGGAGAGCCCAGGCTTCTGGCACTGTTTATGTAGAAAGAGCTTGTTAATTAGGCCACCTCTGGGTAGGACGCTGAGACTATATAACCAGAGACCAGGAGGGCTGAAAGTTGCTGGAGCCTACTGATTCCATTGGTGGTGACTTGCCTTGCTGATTCTTGCATATCTTGGACCTTTGCCTGGACTACAGATACTGCTCTTAGACATTTTGTCCCTAGACTCTTGATAAATTTGGACTTGGTTGCTCAAAGCTTGCTACAAACCTGGACTAGCTAGAAAACAAACAGTGTTGCTAGCTTCTGCTATCAGCTTGCTTATACAGCTGAGAAGCCTTGGCAGGCTGGCAGCACAGAACAGGCATACCCACATTCAATGAAGAAAATATATCTGAAGCCCTATGGATAGAGAAGTCTAAATGTAGAAAGAATAATTTGTAAAGAATGTAAGCATTCCTCTATTTCAGAAAATTCTCAAAATATTGGTGTATGATAGAGTAAAACATAAAAAATAGAAATGGAATTTGGTTTTAACTTTCTGTCATATATGGTTGCTTCAGATTTTTACATGAATGACTGGCAATTCATTGAAGCTGTCTTTTTAAAATCTTTGTTTCCTAAAAGAGGATGCTCACATTTATTCCCCTACAATGTATGACAGAGTGTTTCTAGAGAGAGTACTTCTGATGCTCCCAAATAAATGCTTTGTGCAGATATTCCATCTTCTTTCTTTAACAGATTTTTCTGGTAGAACAAAAGGCAGAAGAAATGAAGAGAAATCATGAGAGGATTTAAAGCTGAAGTTAGCATTGTCCTGATCCACCTGCTAACAAACTTCAATAAATGGGGCATTCCAGGGCCACAGTAAAAGTACATTCTGAAAGTGATCTCAAGGATAGGGAAACTGGCCTATCAAATGCTCCTCAACTACAGTTTACAGTATCTGTGACCCTTGGCCATCTAGCTGGGGCTATTGCATTTAGAATCTGAGAGCATGTGGAAGGCCAATAAACTAGAATGCTTTTGCTGAGAATTCTAAACCCTAAACTCCAGATGCCAAGATTCCATAGGATGTTGCCATTGCAGTTCAAGTGGAATCAAAACACTATAATCATGCAGTGTGAAAAGGTTCCTAGCCTCATCTAATTTTTGAGGTTAAGCAGGAACTGGCCTGGTTAACATCTGGATAGATGACCACTAGGTTAATATCAGGGATTTCCAAGCACGACTAGGAAAAGTCCTGTCTAAAACCCTGGAGACCCTCTGCTATACAGACTCAACTGGATTGGGCTGGATGGACCAGTGGTCTGGCTTGGTATTAAGGCAAGTTCCTACGTTCCTACATTGGTGGTTTTTTTGCAGCCTAAATTTTACTGGTGCCTCCAAGACAATCAAAGCATGGACATTCAACAGCGGGTGAGCATGAATATTAACAGGCCATCTAAGGTCACTGAAAAGATATGCAGTTCTTCTGATTAGCTGCCTAATCCTCCTGAACTACAGTTAAGAATGCCTTTGCTTCACGCACCATGAAGCTGGCTCAACAGACTTTATCTTGTTGTTTCAATAGATTTGGGAACAGGTCACATTGCTGGTTTTGCAGCTGTCAAGACAAAGAAAGAGTGTCTGAGAACCTTCAGAACTTTCACAGGAAGGGGTGACACTTAGGTCCAAAGCCTAACCATTGTTATAAGACTAGGAGTCTGTCCCCATCACATGCAAAGTGGCAGGGAGAAGAAGAAGCATAAATGTAGGTCCTTACTTTCCCCCTTCCTGTGAGGAAGAAAGAGCTCTTCTAGTGCCTCACCAAACTACAAACCCCAGGACCCCTTAGGATGCAGCCATGGCAGCTGAAGTGGAATCATAGCACTATAATTATGTACTGTGAAAGGGCTCCTGATTTCACTAGAGAAGCAGTCTCGTGCTTATCTAGTGAAGTCTTGTGTGCTGTGACTGTTCTTAGAGAATGTCTATATTCCTGTCAGATGACAACATAGACACAACAACCACCTCCATAGTTTGGGAAGGAGAACAAACATTTCCAAGCAGAGCTCTGTTGATAAAAGGCACTTTTGTTTATCGAAGTAGTTAAGCAACTGTACATATACAAACAACTAAAGGGAATCAGGCCGGAGATGAGTTACTATGGTTACTTTTTGTGGTCTTTCAGTGGAGCCTTGGACTTCAGGTGAGGGGAAAATTAAATTCAAGTTGCTTAATTACTGAATTCTTGACATTCTCCTTGTTTTCCTGCTCTCTTGATTAATAGAATGCGGAGTTTCACAACTTACTTGCATCTTCTTTTGTGAGGAAGAAAGGTACACAAGTGTGGAGCAAACTGTCTTGAAATCTAACTGACATTTCAAAACCCCTTTTTTATAGCCCTGTTTAATCTTATCAGTAGCATTTCAGAGCAACAAAATAATCTCTCTTCCAAACAACAACCAAATCTTGTCCCTGTGATGCAATCTCCAACCTTCATCCAACAACTCACAATGCCTTGGGTCCTAACTTCCTTTTCCCAGTGCAGCAGCCTCTGAAAAGATGATCATAAGACATCTTCCAGAATGGCATGGGATGTGACACAAAGGGCTGCAGTAAGAGCAGGGAATCAGATATAAATTAGGGAACCACTCTTAAGGAAACAGAATCATTACCATTACTATTATTATTACCTTTACTTATACCCCACCTTTTCCCCTCAATAGGGCTTACAGATTAAAATCATTGCAATAAAATGATTCTATTTGCACTCAAACAATTTGTATTGAATACAGTAGTACAATAAGAGCAGTTTATACTCCGGACTGACATGTCTCACTCCACTCTAGATGGTTATCCTTCCTTCCTTCCCTCCCTTCCTAATGTAGTAGGCCAGCTCTGCTGTATTTGGAGGCCCTCCTTCTCAGTTTGCTGATTGGACTTCTGCCCCAAAGTGCCCCCTGCATGGATGAAAAATTACAACATCTTGTGAACCTAATAGCTTGTATCTCGGTTATCTGGAAGACAGTATTCTTCCATACAAAACCTGCTGAGATTTGAGATCTTCAGGGATCTCAATGACTTTTTTCCAACTTCATCACCTTCAGAGGGACATTTGGTAGAATATGAGGACCTACTCAGTGGCTGCAGCCAAATTGCAATTGCCAGGGGAAACTAGTTGCCTCCCCCCACCCCACCTGGTAGCCTGTCCTGTTAGCAGGTCCCTTTAATTCATGTCAGCTTTTGGCAATTGACTAGTTATTGGGAGATGGCTTTTCATGGTTGGGTGCTCTGCTTTTTCTTAACTGCCATGCTTTTAATGGTGTTTTAATAACATAATTTGTTGAATTGTGTTTTTATGTAACTTTTGTTATACTAAACATAACTGTATCTTTCAATGTAAGACAATCATATCAATAAACAACTTAAACATATCTTGTTGTTGTGTGCCTTCAAGACATTTTTGACTTCTGGAGATGCTAAGGCAAACCTATCATGGAATTTTCTTGGCAAGATTTGTTCAGAGGGAAGTTGCCCAAGGTTACCCAGTGGGTTTCCATGGCTGAGTGGGATTTGAACCCTGGCCTCCAGAATCATAGTCTGATGCTGAAATCACTGTACCACACTGGCCATTTCCGCACGAGACTGTTATAGTGCTATGATTCCACTTTCAACATCCTATGGAATCCTGGGGTTTGCAGTTTCGGGAGGGGCCAGCCAGCCCCTCCCAAAACTGCAAACCCCAGGATTCCATAGGATGTTGAAAGTGGAATCATAGCGCTATAACAGTCTTGTGCGGAAATGGCCACTGGCTCTCAAAGTGAAGTTACTCCTTATTAAGTTACAATCATAATGTATTGGGAGAAAGTAATTAATTACAGGTAATTTATTCATATTCGTAATAAGTTACCTCCAAGTTCTGAATCTATCACAATCCTGCCACTATTTCAGAAGAATGCCCAGGTGTATCTGCAAACGATGAAAGTTCCACAGCTTTGGAGCAGCTCCCAAGATGCCTCTGTGTGCTTTTGATTTGCGGTCTGTGAAATCACCAAGCACGTGTTCTGCTTGCAAATACTAACAGGCTTTTCTTCTGTACTTGAATAATAGAAGGAGGAATCCAAATAAAGTCCTTGTGCTAATGGAAGTGCTTCTAGCAGTGAAATGAAAAGGGACATTTTCTCTTTCTCTGCTATCATTTTGTGACTGGATCTGCTGTTTTCTTATCATTTCATGAGTGTTGAAACGTACCTTTCTCAGCTCTTTCAACAAGACCCTGGGAGTAGAAAGTTACAACACTTCAGCTCAGTATGGGCTGTCAATAGGATGAATTCAATACCTGTACAAGCCAGCAAGCAATCTCCCTCCCTGCTTAAGCTGGATTTTTTCCTTGAAAATTGCCTAAGTAGATTTCCTCCAGATAAATTTGAGAATTTATACTTTTAGTTTCACACTATATTGCTACACACACAGACTAAAATGTTTATATCATGCCCTATCCAAGGATATTGGAGTTTCAATATATATGTGTTTCACTTGACTTTCTCTTTCTCTCTCTCTCCTACCTCTACCTCTCCCCCCCCGTATTTGTGTGTGTGTGTGTGACTTATGATTTAGGTGCTTTGGGTGAAGTCTTCCTACATGTTCTTTCTTCCTTTCTCTATATTAAGAAGAAAATAAAACAGGAAAATGTGCTAAAGGGGTGAAAAGTTCATGTATCAGCTCTAATAAAAAGAAGGTTTCATTATTTTAGATCTAAACATAAATCCTCTCTACTCTCCAGGGCCACTTAGTATCACTATCTGATTGTGATGATCCTGGCAAGAGAAAGCAGCAGTCACATGTAGTTACTATTTCACAGGTTTAGATCTTGAAATTACACAATTAAATGTTTGGCAATAGAAGACACCAAAAGAAGTCCCTTTTCATACTGTAAGACATTTATGGAGTAATAGCCACATATCTCATAATGGCCACTAGTCTGGATGGCTATTAAAATTAAAGGGTTAGATAAATCCAGCGGGGATGAATCTGAGGGAGGTGGGTTTTATCAATGCCAGGTGGCATTTACTCATATAATTTTAAACTGAAATTTAATCCTGCTTGGAAAATGCTAGATTCTTTGCTACACTCGTTTCCTTGCAGCATGTTCCATAATTAGGTTTTTCTTAAAGTTTCATGACAGTGTCTCCAGAGGAGGTTTTTAGATCATTATTAACAAGGAGTCTGTGAAGGAGAAATTTCATATTTCATAATTTTATATTTTTTCTGAAATATTTCCAGGTAGAATAGACTTGAGTTTCCTCTTCAATAGTCTCTCTTCTCTGCTTGATAACCAGGCAAACACACTTCCATTCTGTGTAGCCTCCTTTACGGGATTTTCCACACCAGATCTACTAGATAGGCAGCATGTTCTGCGAATGTGCATTGGCTTACTGTTCAGTAGTTGATTCGATGGATTACTGTAATTTGGAAATAGCAATTGAGTTTAAGCCACTTGTTTCTAAAGCAGGGGTGGGAATCATGCAGTCCTCTTGCTCTGAGCTCCTCAAAATGATGGTCCCTTAACCAGTGCCACTCTATGAGCCATTGGCTGCTAATCCCTGGTAAGTTTCCAGAAAAGAAAGAAACAGTTTTAGCCAATGGACATAAATATGGCTCCAGTCCATGGCATGTTGGAAAATTTCTCCAAGTCTCAGCTTGGGAAGCACTGCTCTAGATCTTGAAGGAATGTATTGCCCAGCATTCCTCATCATTGGCTATGCTGGCTAGGAATGCTGGGACTTGCTGTCCAACAAAATCTGGAGTGGCATAGGCCCCATTCCTAAAGCTTTCATTTAAATCCATTGGCTTTTTGGCTTATTGTTGCTGAGTAAAGGTTGTTGCTGAGACTCAAGGAAATTTGGGAGCAATTGTCCCATCTTTCTTTTCACCTTGAAAAGCTCTAGGAGCCCTCTGACTCAGATCCACTTGGAACAGGAAGGGATGGGTTAGCAGAGCCTATCTTATAAGGTTGACCTTCTACCATAGAAACTAATTTTCCAGAAGTAAGCAATGGAAGCAGCAATGAAATCTTTTTGACATTGATGTGGCTGTTGGAATGTAGTGTATATGGATAATAGTGCTGGGACAGGCCTTAATAAATAAGTAGGAATATGTATAACAGGCATTGTAGATCAGTATCTGTCCATTATACAGATTTGAGCTCTGATTTCAAAAGGCTGTTAACCCAGAATGAGCACCATCAGGGTTACAGCCTTTAATGAACCCTCTGAAGCCCAGCAGTGGAGCAAGAATTCTCAGCTGTCAAAATAGAGAAACATCACAGAACAATAGACTTGGTGCACTATCCAAATACAAGAGCTGCTGGAATATCTGTTATGCCTTTCAAGGAGTTGTTCAGTACTCAGAGTATGAAGTAGCTCAACAGAATGAAAATAAGTCCACTGTCAAAGGACCAAAGTATAGATGATGATCACGGATCTCGTGATGTTTGATATATTAATTTACTGAAACTGAAGAACTCCAAAGTACACTGGATCAAGAGTGCTAGGAGACAAGGGTTTGAGCCCATTTTCTTTGCACTATGCCCTTCACTTAAATCATTTCCAGATATGGCTGTCAGCCTCACAACATAATAATACCACACCAGGGAAGCTATTTAGATAGAAAATTGGTTTTGCTAGAAAATACCTCCTTCCCCAATGTTATATTTATAATCCCATTTGGGTACCTATAAGAAAAAAAACAATAATGCCAGATGATCCAATTACAGATCTCTCAAAACATGTAAAGCTTGAACAGTAAAAACAGCTAAAAGTTAAATAGTTAAAAAACAAGCTAAGCATATCAAGGCCCATGCTGAGGGCCAAGATACACATAATGCATCAGGTGGGTGTAAAGTTCATCTAGCAGCTTGTTATCCATTCCAAAGTACTACCAGAAGGCAGTGGGTAAAGCACAAAAGGAGGAGCAAGTGCAAATATCAGGGTTATGACATTGTGGGCATCTGCTGAAACCAGGGATCAAATGGGGGCCCACTGACCATTTTTGGAGGCTGTTGGATTGTCTACTGCTCCACCTTGTCTGTTTATCTCACTTACCTGGTAAGAGCAAAAGGAACAAAGGGAAAAAACAGCCTTTTCTGCTCTCACCCTCTCTATTTAGAAGTTGTGTAACATGAACCCAGAGGAAGAGGACAACTGAATGAGGCATGACATCACACAAAGAGAAGGCCCCGTAAAGTCCTATTCCTTGAAGAACATCCCAAATTTGGAGCACATACGGGAAGAGTGCTTAATCTTTCTCTTTCTTCAAACATGACTGCCAGAGGAGAATTGAACAATTAAACAACAACCCATTATGCTGCAAACCTACCACCCTCTCTAAAGAATACATTTTGACAAAGAAGAGGATGCTGGGAAACCATTGCATAGACCTGCAGCATTTCTGTAGTTTGACTTAATGGAACCTCATCACAACAAGACTGTGCTAATTTTCCCCCCTATCCTATAGGTGTTTATAAGAGTTTGGTGCAAGTCCTGTAGTCCTGTTCCAAAACAAAAATAATATTCTCTTTGTCTAGTCTAGAAGGATGAACGTGTGTTGATGGACTTTGTGTATCATCTTGATCACACACATGCACAAAAACAAAGTATTGCAATCAATACCTATGGGAATTTCCTTCCAAACAGTGTTCTCAGAATTCCCCCCTGAAGGTTTTGATGTTAAATGGACATTGGACATTTGCATATTTTCCATGCAGTACTTAAAATCCATATTTCATATCTCATCATACTTGATATCAGATTTTGATATATGATTTGTAAAGCATTTAGTCTCTGATAATTGACATGGCATTTTAGAATTTGGCTACATTTGATAGTCAGCTTGCAAGGGTATTTATCAAGCAATTTTAGGAATATCTACTCAAAATTAAGCCCTATGGAATTCAGTGGCACGTATGGTCAATTAAATGTGTTTAAGATCACAGCCTCTGTGTCTGAAAGCAGTATGATAAGTAATAATGAATTATGTTTAGTATTTGACAGTATCTGATACTTTGCAACTTAGAAATGTTAATAGTTAATATTTGTCCCATCAAGAGATGTCAAGCATTCAAACATTCCAGTTTTCACTCTTATGATGCAATTTTACATTCAGTGTACAAAGTCAAATTTCAAACCATGAAAGTGGAAGTGTTGCCAAATTCTGAATACTTGCAAAAACAAAACAAAAAAAATTCCTCCCAAGACAACAACAGGCTGTTTCCCCTTCCTCCCTTCCTGCTCTGACAATAGAAGACCCTTCTGTGCACACATAGGGCTAGAGGACTGGAGAAACTAGCATGTTCTCAATCCAACAGACACTGGCAGTAAGCATAAAACTGCTTCCTGGATGATACTTTCAGCAATGGTGAATGAGGCAAAACACACAAACACACACAAAGGCCAAAGAGCATTCCCCCCCCCTGCCAAAATGTTGGGGTGAGTTACTTGTATTCAGACTTGGCAGCTAGCCCTTCCTTGAATGGACAAAAAGTGGCAACTAAAGGGCATTATGTCAGTTGGATCCCTCTTGAGAGAGTATACATCTGATCTGAAAGGTTAAAGTAACACTTAAACCTACACCTTAGTTTTATACCTAATTTTTAAAGAACTGATGTTTTAAATTGATCTGAATTGGTTTATAGGCTTATTACAATGCAACCTTAATTATGTCTGCTTGGAAAGAAGCTCCCACTATGTGCAATGGTATTTGCTTCTAGACAAGCATCTATAGGATTCCTCTTTCAAAGTTGAAACTGCATTGGACTGAAACTAGGGTTGCCAGTTGTTCCTATTATAAAGAATGTCCTATATAAGACTGGCAGATGTCTTTTTTAACAGATGCCCCCTATTTGAAGGTTATAAAGCTTTCTTTTTCTATAGATTAAATAAGGTGCCAGAGAAATCTCATATTTTGGTAGTGGGCCCTTCATAAAGACAGAGATGTGTGCATCATCTAATTTATGAATTTGGATAATATATTAATTTTACAGAGAAACAAATTGCTAAGTGAATTGAAATGATACTTTCATCTGATATTTAGACAGGACACAAAGTTGTTAAGTTAACTTTCTGACTATCAACCTTGCATGACATGAACTTCAACTATCCCTTACTGCTGTTCTAAAAACCCCACAACACAAACTGAAACTGAGTTTGCCTTCTTTTCAGTTTTTAAACTAAGTGTGCATGTGTGCCTTCAAGTCATCTATCAACTTTCAGTAACCTCATGAATTTCACAGGGTTTAGCAAAATTCATATTGCAATCCTTCTCAGTTTAAAATTATTTAACCTGATCTTGTTCAGAATATTAGCTTTATTCTGGACTTCTATTACAACCTGATAAGGCTTTCCTGTGGAAAACAAGGTTAGGGGATATGCGGTTCTCTAGGTGTTGACATTCAGCTCCCATCCACCCTACCCAGCATAGCAGCTGGTAAGGATTGATGGGAGTTGCCATCTAACAAGATCTGGAGGGCCACACATTCTTCATCCCTTATGAAAAATGTGAAGAAAGTGAGCAAAATAAAACGCCACTGGTCTGCATCCAATGCACTGTTCTTATCCTCTCCTGCCCTCTGCTTTCTCTTTCACACAACCCAGCATCTATTCCAGAAAGTTTCCCACTCATCTAGAGCAAATTTTGCAGCCTAGGCAGGCAGAGAGAGAGGAAATGCACTCTGTGAGAGATTCAGTTTTACCAGCAAATGGACACCACTGGGTTTCACTCAGCATTATCATGCCCTTAAACAAATCTATAGACCAACTACATTTTGAATCTGTTTAACACACACCCACACATACACCCACACACCCCTAATGGTATCTTAGAGCAGGAAAAGGTACAAAAGAAACCAGGCCTACAAAGAAAGACCCTTATCTTAAATGACAAATGCAACTAACTGGGTACACAATAGAGGTTTGTAAAGCTATGCTCAGTGTTGAAAAATTGGGCAAAATAGTGTTCTTCTCCCCATTTCATAATATTAGAATCTGTGAGAATCCAATTAAATTAACTAGTAGTATGTTTGGAGCAGGCAAAAGGAAGATACTCCTCCACATAGCATGTAATCAATTTTGGGGTTTCCTGGTCTAAGATGTGATGATGGCCCATAGTTCTAGATGACTTCTAAAAGGGAATGGATACACACATGGAAAAGAGCTCTATCAGTGGCTGTTAACTGTGATGTTTAAACACTGCAGCCATGTTTGCAGACAATATTTATATATTCATTTATAGATTCAATTTTTTCCTCCAATGTTTCAAGACAGCATAACGTGGCCCAAATCTAGTTATTAGTCCCAAATGGAGCAGAGCATCAACAGATATTGAATCAGTATTGACTGACCACATTCCCATTAATTCACTGAGTCTATTCTAATTGTGACTATCAATTGGATTTAGACCATGGCTTTTCTGTTGATGCTCTGAGCTTTCTCCTCACAACAGCTCTGTTAGGTAGAACAGAGTCAAACTGTGAATGATCCTTCCAAGGTCACTTAGTGAACTGCATGATTTTGTGGAGAACTTGAATTCAAATCTCCCAAGTAGCAGTACTCTAACCACTACACCACACTGGCTCCCAGGCACACAGCTCCAGTTGCTGGAGACAAAAAGCAAGGCAGAGCTGTTTCTTTAGTACTTTTAAGAAGCATCTGCCTAGCTACTGTGGGAGGCAGGATGATAGATTTGAAAGTCATTTGATCCAGTAGGTCTCTTCTGTTCTTAAGTGTTCGGGTTTGTTTGATCTGGATTTCTTAGTAGCCATTTTAACAACAGAGGAGAAAAGACAAAAGTAGTCTTTAAGGCAGGCTAGTCTGATACTCCGCATTCAGAGCCAAGGAAACAGTGGTGGAAGGGAATTATTTTCTGCTACCATTTGCTCAACTTCTCCCTCTGCTAAAGTTGCCTGGATATTCCTTGGTTCCTAAGTTTATAAAACTTACCTTTTTGGAATTTAACTCCCAGTACCCTAAATGACCAATGCTGGTGAGTGGATTCTGGGCACTCCAGTCCAAAGGAATAATTTTGCCCAGCTCTGGTTAGGTCATAGAGTTCTAACAGTGCTGCTGTTAGATCATAGGAGCAACCTGCATGTGGTTGCACATCAGTCACTTATCTCACATCCAAGTGGGCAATAACATAGTTTTTTGTTTGTTTTTTGTTTGTTTTGCTGGTGTCTCTTTCCTCGCTGTTTTGGCATCCACACAGATACAAGTACATGTGTGTGTTAAAAAAAATTCCATGGTGAATTGTACAACTGTGTCACATCCTCTGAAAAGGCCTGATTTCACAAAAGAATGGAGAAGGCACCCACTCGAGCATCTCTGCCCAGATGTGGTGGCCAGCAGGGGGAAACAAGACAACTCTCTCCCTTCCTATGTTATTACTGCACCTTGTCAAATTCCAATGGGGAGCTTTCCCTTCCAACCCCTGGAGCTTACGTGCGTGTGCGCACATGTCACTTCAGGTGGCACAGCCCCTGGTTGCCAACTCTGGGATGGCTCTGAAAGAGTTGCTGATGAAATCCACTCTCAATGCCCTCACCGGCCTACAGTAAATGCCTTCGCCAGACATGCCACCACGCACCTTCAGGGAGTTGTGTGGCGTGGAGTCAATAAAGAGTTGTCACTTCCCTAGAGCCAGACAACTTTGGATCCCGTCCCATTGTGGGTTCTTTCATATCTCCCCCATTCTCTCTCTCTCTTTTTTGTAAAGTATGTGCTTACTCAGCCACCCCCCCCCCTTTCCTGACTGTCTCCGGCTTCTGTGTCTTCTCTGGCTTTTCCTTCTCCTCCTCATCTGGGCCGCCCCACCCCTCGGCAGCCCCACCTCCCCCTCCTCCCTCCCTTCCACCTCCTCCCTGGTCCTTTGAAAAGTTTTTGAAAGCCCAGCCTTCAAGTGAGAGAGAAAAGGGGGTTGGCTTTTTTTTTTTTTAGGGGGGAGGGCTTTAAAAAAAAAACCCCCACAAGGTCTCGGCACTTTTCTTTCAGGAAAAGGAGAAGGAAGGACACCAGCAGACAAAAGAGCCGGAGTCTTTTAAAGTTTAAATAGGCAGGTCAGGGCGCCTGAAAACAGGGGTTGCTTTTTGAGTTTTAACCCTCTGAGGAGCTGTGGCCCTTGTTTTCCCTTCTTCACTGCGGACCGGCCAAGGTAAGGATGGGGAAAAGTTGTTCTATTTTCATTTTATTGTAATAGGGTCGGGAGGGGGGAGACTTCAAGTTGGCGCCAACCGGATCCTCTCAGAAGATTGCAGCGACCTCGGACTTGAAAGCTGAATGAATACTCTTCGTGGGTTTATGTATGCTAAACTTTGTTGGGTTTAGAACGACCGTTACTAATATGGATAGGTTTTTTAAAAAATGACCAAAGGCTTTTCTAGGGGGAGTAAAACACGTTTGAAGAGACGGCTTTTTTCTTCCCACCCCACAACGGTGCTGGGTGCTGAATAGTTTCCACAGCGCGTCAAATTCCAGTTGCTGAGCTTCATCTCCTTCACCCAAGGCGAAAGTTTTCTGCCTGGGACAGACTCCGCTTTCCTCTGCCAGCGAGCCAAGGTCCAACCTTGGGAGAAGCGAGGCGAGGCGAGGCGCATTTGCAACAGTGTGGCCATTTCCGCACTAGCCTGTTAGAGTGCTATGATTCCACTTTCAACATCCTGTGGAATCCTGGGGTTTGCAGTTTAGGGAGGGGCCAGCCAGCCCCTCCCGAAACTGCAAACTCCAGGATTCCGTAGAACGTTGAAAGTGGGATCATAGCACTCTAACAGGCTAGTGCGGAAATGGCACGCGTCTCCGTTAACTTTGGAACGGGCGGCCAGCCTTAAAAACAGAGAGGACCTTCCCCCGGGAGGACTCAGATAGGCACACGCGAGCGTACAGGCAGCCGTCCCGCGTGCTCCCATCCGCACGCCCGCATTCCGCTTTCAGATCGCAAAGCGTGCCCGGGGCTGAATGAAGAGTTCACCCCAAGCAAAGTCCTTAATTAGAGGGCTTTTGTTCTCCAAGGGCTACTTCGGCGGCGGGTAAAGCAGCCGTCGGCTGACTTTCACGTGGTCCTGCTGATCTCTCTTCTCCCCCCCCTCCCCGCGCTTCTCTTTTCTTGATCATACATCCAGTCTTTTGTTCAGGGATTTTTCAGCGAGTCACGATATTTCCAGCCCCCCTTCCCGCCTGAGGCCGGCGGCGTGTGCGCTGGGAGGACGGACGGAGGGGCGATGCCCGTGCAAACGTTTGGGGCTGGCGGGGGTTGTTGGGCCCAAATTGTGCAAGAGAGCCTTTTCTCCTTTCGAGGAGAGCCTCTGTTTGCGTCAGGCTGACATTCCTAGAGTCTGATTTGAAAACCATCGTTTAGTTGGAGAAAGAGGAGGCAGCGCATCTAGGCTGAAGCTGCCTTTCTTTTGAGACTTAAGGCAGATCCTATGAGGAGGAGCCGGATCCCTTTTATTCGATTTCTTCCCTTAAGCACGAGCCAGACCATTTCCACACTAGACTGTTATAGCGCTATTATTCCACCTGCAACATCCTATGGAATCCTGGGGTTTGCAGTTTAAGGAGGCGCCGGCCAGCCCCTCCTGAAACTGCAAACATCAGGATTCTATAGGATGTTGCAAGTGGAACAATAGCTCTAGTGTGGAAATGGCCCCAGTCTTGTAAACCAAAACAACAAAAGTGAGCGCAGGCGTTGCGTGGGGGGGGGGGCGTTCATTCAAGAAGTGGGGAGGAAAGACAGTCTTTTTGGAGTACCTCAATTTTTACGCCCAGTTTTACCTCTCGCTCCGGTTCCACACCGAGGATATGGGGCTAATCTTGCAGTCTGAGGGCCATCGCGTTTCAGAAGCCACAAAGGTTTTCTGTTTTTCCTTTCTTTCTTTTTTTTAAGGCCACAAGGTCAACCAAGGGAAGAGCGTCTCTTTCTTGTGTCCGGGGGAAGGGAATCAGAGAGAAGAAAGGGCTGTCTCTTAGCCTCTGTTCAGCCATATTAACATCTGGATTTCTGAAGCCTCCAGACTTTGAAGCTGTTTACTGCAGTGTTTCCCGGGATGGGGTGGAGAGGGGGGAAGGAGGAGGAAGGAGGAGGAAGAGACCTTTGAAGTTAAACTCTGGTGCTGAGCCATGCCATCTAACCAGAATAGAAATGGGAGAAGGAGGACTAGCCAGGAGATCATATGCCATGGATGTGAAGCTTTCTTTTTTTAAAAAAAATTGCAGTCCCTACCAAACAGGGTAAAAGAAGTACAACCATTATTGTTAGTACCTGGTCAACACAAGCCAGTGTGATATCCTTGGTATCTCATTCATCCTTCCTGGAAAGGGAGGATGAGATTTATCTTTAAGTGAGACTTAAAGATAAGCTGTTTTACAGAATTTGGGCTGAATGAGATCAGGATTAGAGACACAATTCAGTACTGTATGCGTTTGCTCAGAAATATTTCCTGCCTGTGTCAGATGAAGTGTGCTGCAAAATTCTAGGCACATTTTACTCAAAAGTCAGTGCCAGTTTGTTCAGTAGCACTTACTTCTTAATGCGTTAGAATCACAGCCTTAACTTGGTAGTCAAGTTGCTCAGAGTTGCAGCTGAACACCCTGAACAAATTTTGTGGTTGTGCGCCTTTAAGTCATTTCTGACTTATGGCAACCCTAAAGGGAGCCCATCGTGTGGTTTTCTTGGCAGAATTTGTTCAGAAGCATTTACCTTTGCCTTCCTCTGAGGCTGAAAGAGTGTGGCTTTACCAAGGTCACTCTGTGGGTTTCCATGACTGAGCAAGAATTTGAACCCTGGTCTCTTTAAGTATCCTACTCAACAGTCAAACCAGCTATGTCACGCTCTGCCTCGTTACCCATATTACTCAGATTCTTTGTGCTTGTTTTCAGTGCAACTTCAGTTGTCATTAAAGCTGTTCAGAAATTGCTTCCCAACAACCTTCACCTTACGCATACATCATGCACTGTAGAGTAAATCATATTACAGAGCAGGTCCAAAACATTTTGCCTGAGACAAAATGTTCCCACTGGCAGTTCCCTGTACAGAAGTCCATTGGACTGACAGCTGAATTGCTCTTGGCATGGAGTAGCATCTTCCAGCACATGGTGCACCTGAGGTTTAGGTGTTGAAGGATGTGGATGTGGAATATGCAGCTCTGCTCTCTAAGAGAAGTGACAGCTGGGAGACTGCTGCAGGGTCCCCCTCCACAGCTGCCAGCTGAGGTAGTCACTTCAATTTGTCTAATGGTACGACTGAGCCTGCTGCATTATGTCCAGTAGTTTACTCAGAGTTACTTCTGAGTTCACACGCACAGGCTCAAGCTATGTGTCAAGGAAATAAAACCCAGCATTCCATCCAGCACAGAAACAAGCTGTGTTCAGCCTTGAAATGAAATGTTCCTGATGTTTGGATAGAAAGCCAGTTGTGCAGGTGACATCTGTTTCCTGCTGAATAACATTCCTGCCTGAACTATATTCTCCCTCCGAAGCTCATACAGCGACTCTCTGGTAAATGTCCCATAGGCATTTTATGAATTATTACATGGTTTCTGGTGGGAGTTAATTTGACATTAACAGTTAGAAACGCTTTTGTTGCCTTTCCCCTCACACCTGACAAAATGGGACCTATGTTCTCTGCTGATTATGTTCTTCAGTAATCATTTGTTAAAATGGGCCCTCAGCCATCTAAAATACTTTAGGGATTTCATTTTGGGGTGTAAGGAAAGGGGGGTTGCCTCATTTGTCAGTATGAGGCAACATTCAGATTCTCTGCGTTTCTTTGAATTCTAGTTTGTTTTAGCTCTTTACTTCCATCCTTATCTCCCTTTGCATCAAGAAGCTCAGTTCTGCAAAGTGATCTAGCTCCTGCTTTATCCTCCCAACAGACTTGTTAGGTTAGACTGAAAGATGATAACTGACCCAAACTCACCCAGTGAGCTTCACAGATGAAACATGATTCGAACCTAAATCTTTCCAATGCAGGTCTATTACGCTAACCAATACAGAGGGTTAACTCCCCAGTGTTCATACATATCTTTGTCTTTTTTAGTATAGAGACTGGATTTGCAGCCTGGTCAGACAGCAGAAAAAGCCAACACTGCTTGGGTTTTTTAAAAAATGAACAAAATAATTATATAGCTAAGGTATCTTTTACAAATTCCAGGTGGATTTCCTGGCTGCCTTTCTCTGTTCTTCCATTCTTCCATACCCAATTTTATCTCAGTCCCCAATTAGTCACGATAAAATGTAGCATTCCTCCTATAAGTGTGGTTTCTTTATTTCAGCCTTCCCTAAGCTTCTACCTTTCAGACATTCCAGACTGCAGCCCCTATCATCCCCACTCACCACTGACTGAACATAGTGGTCTTGTAGTTTGACATATCTGGACAGTATTAGTTTGGCATAGTGCTCAAAAGTCCAGTTTCACAGGGTTTTGGGGGTAGGTTTTTACATGAACTGAAAAAAACTATTTGTCCAGCTGTGTGCGTGATCCATACCACATCACCACAGAATCATGACGAATGCTTCCTTGTGACCCTGTGACATGGCACTCAGTCATCCAACATAGGTACTAAAAAAACTGAAATGGCCTTATGTATCCTGGAAAACATGACCCGCATGACATGACGCACTGCCCAACTTACTTTTCAAAAGTGTTTTACTTTCCCAGCTGTGGCTTGTAGATCAAATTTTTCCTGCATATGGTCACTGAAAACACTAACCAAATAATGCTGTCGTTATTTTCGTTCTATGACATGGTCTCTTTTTCACACTAAGGTCAATTATCAGATTGGAACTGCTGCTTTAGCATGTTAAGTGCATTATGTATATCTAGTACTCCAGAGAAGTTCACATGTGATGATCCCTCACAGCCAACTGAATGTACAGTCCTTTCACTGCACTGGCTGAAGGCGCAATATTGCCTCTGAAGGAGGATGATATGGAGGAGCATTACACAGTGTGTATGCACAGCTGTAGCCTGAATAACTTCTCTTGGCAAGTTTCCCAGTGGATGTGATAATCCCATATTATGGGCCAAGTGAAGAAATGGCAGCACATTCAGCTGGTTGTTTCAGATCATGCTATGCAAAGCTGTTTGTGCTGGTCCCCAAAGAGTTTCTGTCTGTCTGAAAGAGAACACCACAGAGGAAAGAGAACGCCACAGAGCTCGTGCTGTGAACTCTGTGGTACAAACACATTGGGCTTGGCAAGGTGAGAGCAGGATTGCAGCTCTGAAAAAAAATGTGTGATGTATCCCATGCACCTGGCTGTGAACCATAGAAATGAACCAGGAGCATAGCAAGCTTCTGTTCAGAGAAGGAGAGTGCATCAGAAATCCATTGAAATTTTCTGTTCCCCATCAGAAAAAAAATACTGCAAACAAGCAACATGGAATGCCACTTCGCTATGCTAAGATGATCTCCAGTCATTTATTGGTTTGGAGTGACTGGCTGAACTATTAATGCATTTATTTGAAAGTAGCTAGGTTCTTTTGCTTGCCTTGGAAATTACTTCTAAACAAGCCCAAGGCTTGGGAATGTTTTTTTAAAAAATCTCCTGGAGACTGCAATCCTATACCTACTTTCTAAGGACTCTGTCCTGTTGAACTTAGAGGCTTCCTTCACAGTAAACACAAATTGGATTGTGCTGTTAGGGGGTATATCTTGGATGAATGTCCACAAGTAAAATGTAAATGTTTTGTTCTCTTTTCTGTAACTGTGATGCCAATGTGAAATGGGTGAAAGTGTTGGATCTTGATCTCTTCCATTGTTCATCCTGCTTTGTGAGCATTCATGCACAGCACAAGCGGCACTGAAGAAATTAAGGTGTTTGTGAAATATGTTAGCGGCTAGTTTTAAGGCTTTCTGGGAGAAGATGAGCTAGGAGATGCCAGGTGCAAAGTCAGCAATGTGTTGCAAGCCATGACTTTATGTCAGCATCTCAGTAATAGTATGCCATCATCATAGATAAGATCATAGGTGAGATCAAGTTTTTATATTCATTCCCATTCAACCTTGTATAAGGGCTGGGAGAGAAAAACTTTTGAGATCCTTATTATGTTAAGAATTGTCACTTTTTGATTTGAAAAAAAGGTCATTCCTATAATTATGCTTCAGGTTATGCTACTGAAAACTGTTAGATCATTTCATACTTGTATTCTTAGAAGTTTCCCAAACTTACAAATTGTACACAGTGTGTACTTCTATTAAAGACAGCTGAACACAATTGACAATAAAGATCAACATAAGCTTGAAAGCTTTCTGAATCAGGATATAGTTTTCTGACTTGAGGTGTGGCCTACAGTACTTTTCTTTCTAATAACTATATCTACTATACCTTGCATAGTTTTTTGGTAGAAATATTTGAAATATCAAAAGAAAGAAACGTATCTTGTCAAGAAACAAAAATATTGTCATTCAAAACTGGACATATATTGCCCAAAGAAAGGAATGGTATCTCCATTCTCATCAAAACAGTATCTCATTAACACCTCTCTGGCTAGGCATTGACAAAGCCTTAAAAAAGTGAGAAGTAAATGATTTTGTCGAAATATATTTTTCTTAGAACTGTTTAAGTAATTCATGCAAGGAACACTTGCTTCTGAAATAAATATAGCCTTGGGTAATAGTAACATTATTTTGCCTGATACAACAAACTTAAAAATGGATGATAAATTTTAAATAAATATTGGTGACATGGAATTAAATAGATAAAACTTGGAGGATATCTTCCTGCATTAATAGAACAGAGAGGAATGTGATTAAAAACAAAAACAAAAAAAACAAAATCTAAAGGTTCCCATGAATAACACCTCTTTTGTTTTAAATCATACTTTCAATCTGAAATAACATTATACTGTAAAGAAATCCACTGAGCCTGGAAG
This sequence comes from Ctenosaura bakeri, assembly GCA_948474755.1. Lineage (NCBI taxonomy): Eukaryota > Metazoa > Chordata > Lepidosauria > Squamata > Iguanidae > Ctenosaura > Ctenosaura bakeri. The sequence goes on from CAOLHI010000352.1 coordinate 73,688, forward strand.
GAAGTCTGATACTGGCATGTTTTAAAATCATCAGCAAGTCAGTTAGTGAAATCAAGAAGTTATTATTTGAGAGACAGGAATGAATGGTTCTTTCTCAGATAGAATGCAGAGAAAGGAAGCTTTTCAAAGACCAATTTCAGAACTTTCTAGTTCAGTTCCTACAGCTTAAAGATTGACTAGGCGTTCATATACACTGTGCTTCCACTTAGTGATAGTGTCTTTTACTCAAATTGTGCATATGGAAAATGTCAGTACACATTGCAGAGAAACTAACATTCATGAAATGTGAAACAACAGTCTAACATCTCTAATCAGTTGAGAAGGAGGAGGAATGAGGGGGCCTGATAGTTGACACCTTGGGTTGGATTCATGGGAGAAACCTGGACGTAGCAAAGACTTCCTCCTGGAGGTAGATGGGGCAATAATTTTTACCTTTCCACTGCAGCTTTCAGTGCAGCCTCTTATGTTGTTCCACAGGGTCCTCAACCCTCCAGAGGAGTTTTTCTGAGTGTACCATGGGTCACAACAGGATGGAGGAATTTGGGGGAAATGCCAGCAGAACTCCTCCAAATGTAAATTTGGATAAACACTGAGTTTGATAACATCATCTAGTTGCTGGACAGAGAGATCAGTATACCACAACGTCAACGTGTCCTACTGCTTTATAAACAGGAGCACATTCCTCAGCAGACTTCACAATCCATCCACCTTTTTTCAAGTGTTCACAGTCTGTCTTCAAGGCTATAACTTGATGGTAGAGCACAGACCTGAAATGCAGAAGATCACAGGTTCAGACTCTGCCTTGATCTCTCATACAAGAGGAGACCCAACTATTTAATCAAATGTGAAAGTGTCAGGTAGCAAAGGTCCCAGTTTCTAATTCTTATACTGATTTCAATAACAACTATGAGTGCTTGCCAATGGAATAATATTTTTGAATGAATAGGTTTAATTTTTTTTTAAAAAAAATCTAGTATATATAATCTCTATTTTCTTTTTTTTTTCCTTTTTTTGAAATTGTGATGTGGTAGCTCCTCCATCTCCTATTCTAAGCTGTATTTTAGCTCTTTGTTGTTGTTGCTCTTTTATAGGTAGCAGGCAGTGAAGATGGGTGACTGGAGTGCTCTGGGAAGGCTCCTTGACAAAGTCCAAGCCTATTCCACCGCAGGAGGGAAGGTGTGGTTGTCTGTCCTTTTCATTTTCCGAATCTTGCTTTTGGGAACGGCTGTGGAGTCTGCCTGGGGTGATGAGCAGTCAGCATTTCGGTGCAACACCCAACAGCCCGGTTGTGAAAACGTCTGCTATGACAAGTCCTTTCCCATCTCTCATGTGCGCTTCTGGGTTCTTCAGTTCATTTTTGTGTCAGTGCCCACTCTCATGTATTTGGCACATGTCTTCTATGTGATGAGAAAGGAAGAGAAGCTGAACCGAAAAGAAAAAGAGCTCAAGGATGTGCAAAGCGAGGGTGTCAATGTAGATATCCACCTCAAACAAATAGAAATAAAGAAGTTCAAGTATGGGATTGAAGAACACGGCAAAGTCAAAATGCGTGGGGGACTGCTTCGCACTTATATTATCAGTATTATCTTCAAGTCTATTTTTGAAGTGGCTTTTGTGCTCATCCAGTGGTACATATATGGGTTCACCCTGCAAGCCATTTATGAGTGTGAACGGGTACCATGCCCACACAAGGTGGATTGTTTCCTCTCTCGCCCCACAGAGAAAACCATTTTCATTATCTTCATGCTGGTGGTATCCATAGTCTCTCTCACCCTGAATATCATCGAGATTTTTTACGTTGCCCTCAAGAGCATTAAGGATCGCATGAAGACAAAAAGTGACCCATTTTCTCCCAACGGTGGCTTGAGCCCCTCCAAGGAATGTGGATCCCCTAAATATGCCTATTTCAATGGTTGCTCCTCTCCAACTGCCCCATTGTCACCCATGTCTCCACCTGGGTACAAACTCGTTACTGGAGACAGGAACAATTCCTCCTCCTGTCGTAACTACAATAAGCAAGCTAGTGAACAAAACTGGGCAAATTACAGTGCTGAGCAGAACAGGATTGGACAGGCTGGAAGCACCATTTCCAACTCACATGCCCAGAACTTTGAATTTGCTGAGGAGCCTGAGAACACCAAAAAAATGGGCTCTGGGCATGAGCTACAACCTCTCACAGTTGTGGACCAAAGGCCTCCAAGCAGAGCCAGCAGTCGAGCGAGCAGCCGACCTCGACCTGATGACCTAGAGATCTAACTCCCCTAGCTGCAGGAGGGTTACTTAACACAACTGTGCTATGAAATGCATTAGAATATGCAAACATGCTGTTAATGCGGTTCCATTGGAGGTGGTACTTAAACAATCTCAACCTGGAGATTTTAACAAACATTTTAAAAAAACTTGGATTTTTTTTTTTAAGTGGGAAGTTGGGGTGGTGTGGGGAAGTGCAGCACATCTTGGTATTTAAAGTAGCTGATTTTAAAAATGTTTAATGCTCTTTTTAAAAACCTTAGTGAGTACTAAAGTAGTGGGTTGGGTTTTTGTTTTAGAAAGATTATAAAATGTCTGGATATGTGTGTCTGTAATATGATGATTTTTTTCCCTAAACAGTTGTTTTTGTTATACCAAAAACAAATGTTAAACTGAGATAATTGGGGGGTCAGGATAAAATGAGGATGGTATTCGTTTATGGAGCAACTAACATGTTGTAAGTTGGATTTTTGATCATTTTCTGAAAAAGAACATTCCATTTTTAGCATGTGCACTTTGAAGGAAATTTTATACACTCCTGAAATTACAGTAAGCTTCCCTGGAATTAACTCCATTTCGAACAAGGCCCATCCAATATGGTTTGACCATTTGTCTCATGCTTCAGACACAGTAATCTACTTTAGAATGTAGGCTGGAGGAGCTGTTCTAGGTTAGTGTTGCTCATTGTGCTACCATCACCAGGGCCACTACTCCTACAGGTAAAGTAAGGCAACCATTGCAACGACACCCTCAGGAAGCAAGTGCTGAGGAGGGGAGTGTTAGCTCTCTGAACATTCCCTCTGTTGAAGGACAGAGGAGGTATCCTGTATACCCTAAACTGGCTTGCTATTATCAGGTGTGGTAAAGGATATTGTTCTATCATCGATGTTGAAATAAATTCAGTTACTGGGCCAATACTTGGAATGGGAATGCAAGGCATCATTTTGCCCTTTGTTTCAGACAGAGAAATATCTTGGGTTGTGACCGACCACCACGCTTAGATCCTACTGATTATATATACACTCCTCTGTGAAGGTGGACAAGGATGCCATGGTGGTTTCATGCTATCATCCACTGACAGCAAGCCTGTTAATAGCTAAAACCCACTGAAAGTAGTGAGATTTCAACTGTTGTCACTGGAATTGCAACCACTATATTTTTAACCAGAATTCTGAAAGCACTGGGAATGCTTCCACTAGTTTCACTGACAGATGTAATACATTGATAGATGTACTGAAGTCATCTATATATCCCAATGCTCAGACCGATATCCTATGGATAGGAACCATCTCAGTTACTTCAATATGCACAAGGCCGTTTTGCAACCATGCAAGCATTAATGTGAATCAACAGCTACTGTTTAATGGGGAGCTTTGGGTATACATTACTACATTCACATCACTTGGTTGAAGCACCTCTGTTTATTTTTATATTATTTTGAAAGACAAATAAACGTGGAGTTGCAGAGGCATTCATAGATAATAAACTCACACTAATATGGGTACAAAATGCTTGAGCATTTTGGGATTTTATGGGTCACTGTGATGTTCACATTAAAGGATTACACCAGTGCAAACAAAACTGATATGAACTATTTCAATCTTATTTTCATATAAATATATATGTCATGTAGCAGATACTTTACAAATTTTTATAAAATATGAATACCATCATTACAATCAAATCTTGGGAATCCTTGAAACAATTCACTTCCAAATTGACATTTTGTCTGAATAAGAATTACGACTAAGACAGCCTAAGTTGAGGGCTTGTGCAGTTACGAATTTCTTTGTTGGATTTTTTTTGTTAAGGAATGAAACATCTAGCTTACCTAGTCTATTTTGCTGACTTGTAATTTATGCTTGAATAACACAGATGGTAGTACAGGAAGGGGGGGGGAATGTTAGCCTGCCAATAATGTGAGAGATTTATGGACAATTTATGCATCTATGTGCACCCTGTAGTTCTGCAGTTATCACATGATAGCTTCAGGATATGAAATGAACATCACAGATCACATCAAGGACGGAGCAAAGATGTGAAAACAGACACTTGATAATTTCAGCCCCAGTGGATTGTGTGAATGGACCCTTACACAAACTGCTTTGAGCTGTACTATTAATACATGCCTGTGTTGGCTTTAGAGTAACTAAGAATGTTTTTGCTTTGTTTACTTACAGAACAGCTCAACTCAAACATTATGATTCATTTCAGTTCTGATCATTCCTTCCTTCTCAGTGAGAGTTTTGATATTTGCACATAAATTTTGTTGGGGTGCAAGTGAGGCTGAAAGAGTGCAGTTCTAATTTATTTGAATTATATGCTATGGAAGGATACCAGTCTTTATTTTCTTTGTCAACCATAGTGCCTTCTAGTTCAACACAGTTCAACCAAGAATGTCATGTTGGTTTTCTTTTGCAGCAACACAGATTTATGGGTTTATATAACATGTTTTACTAAGTTGTTTGACATTCTCTGTTAAAAATCATTGCCAAACTCATTGACTGCATGAATACTGCCATAGTCCATCAAATCACATTGTCTGGAGAAAAACCTTAGTCAATAAAGTTTTAATTTAGAATAAATCAGGTTTGCCAATGGTCATTTTGTGGGTCTGGGCAACTTGGCTTTAAACATCGGAAGAGCAGCTTAGGCTGCAGGTTTCATCATTAGTATTTCCCATGCTCTAGAAGCATAAAATGAACAGCCACCAGGCACTGCCCGTGGAAAATAGTAGCATTCCCTAACCTTGCTTTGCTTCCCTAGGAGGGGCTTGTCCGTACCATTAATTAGAAGGCCACCTCAGGCGGAATACGCTGGGAGTAGGAGCAAGGAGCATTGGTGAGGTTACTACTCCATTGCAAACATTAATAGATTTTGCGCATAGGATGGGCAAGAGGTACCATTGTCTCCTGATGTCAAACAACAACATGCTTTCAACCAGCCCCGATCCTTTCCATTGTCAGAGGCAGCCAGAGTTGTGAGCCAGTCTGTGCCCATCATATGTACCAAAGTGGGTCATGGGTGCTTCATTTTGTCCATTTCTCTTCAGAGAACACTGATGCCTGCCCAGTACAACTGTGATTCATAAGATTTGAGGGATAAGTCTCCAGTGCTGTTGGGCAGGAACTGGGACCAAGACCCATTGTTAGAACCTGTGACTTCTCCTGCTAATACTAAATCATTCATTTTAGAAGCAAAGCCAGTGTGGTCTAGTGGTTTGAGTGTTGGACTAGAATTCTAGGAGACCAGAGTTTGAATCCCCATTCAACCATGAAAACCCACTGAGTGACCTCGAAAAAGTCAGTCTCCGAGTAAGGCAGTGGCAAAGCTCATTTTTTTGCCAAGGAAACTCAATGAGAAGGTCATCATATATCAAAGTCAATTTGAAAGGACATGATAAGAACAAGCAGTCCTTAATAAAATCAGGATATATGCAGATGTTTTAGATGTCTTTCTGTACTAACACATCAAATGGACACACCCAAGGGCTGTTTGATACTATGGGTTAAAATGGAGTTTCCTGAAGGTTTGCTAAATTATGGGCTTAGAAGAGACTGCTCGCCTTTCACTGTGGTGCAGGGTAGGCAAAATGCAGTCCAAGGCACATTCCTTTGGCCTCAACCACTCCAGTCTCCCCAGACCATATTTTTTCCAGCTCCAAAAGGAAAGAGAGATTGCCTCACCTGGAGGCTTCCACAGAGCAGCACAAGTAGTACATATTGCATTATGACAAGAGAGAAAACTGCACATGCCATTGAATGTTTCTTCAAAGCCTGCATTTACAACTGCTCATGCAGCGAAAGAGGCGAATCTTTAAAAACAGAAATACAATTAGCCTTGTCCTCTAAGGCAGCTTCTCAAGGTTTCTTGAGAAACCTGCATCACACCTCAATATGACATTATTGATCCTATATCCCATATTGTTTTCCCTGCTCCAAGTTATAAGGTACAAAATCAGTTGGTGCAATATGCCATTTTAAAGATGGCAAGGTCAAAATGTTTTCTTTCAGAACTCATAGTTCTAATTTGTTGTTCTTGTGTGTCCTTCTGACTTCTTGTGACCCTATCATGGGGTTTTCTGGGGCTGACAGTGTGTGATGCACTCACAATCACCCAGTGGGTTTCTGTGACTGAGTGGGGAATTGAACTCTGGTCTCCAGGGTCATAGTTCCATACTCAAACCACTACACTACTCTGGCTCTCATAGTTTTAATTAGCTCCAGAATAAGACTCATCTTTAACTGTTTTTTGTCCTTAATGTTCATTCTTTCACTCCTGCTTTCACAACAACAGGGCATGTCTGGATTCTTCCTTCTGCGATATTGCAAAATGTTCTACATGAAGGGGCAGGTGTTGATTTTTGGCTCCCCGTATACCTTGGAGAAGTAATTAGTATTATGTAATGCAGCAGTAATTGCATTCTGTGGTGTATTTTTACTATTTCAATTTTAGCCAGACCCATACTTGAAATCTAAAATTCCCACCAAAGGACAACTTTCTATTTCAAGACAGGATTTCAGCAAGACACTCCTTGCTGGGTTTTAAAAATAATGTAGAAACATTACACAGGAAGAATACTGATGGATGCTAATAGTTCCCACACAAGGCTTAGGAGCTGCACCTAAAAGTAGCAGGCATTGTGCGAGAATACCTACCTGGACTCACAGCAAAGGATACTGCAGGGGAGGGTAGGACTTTGATACCCTCCATGGTAGAGATCAGGGTGCTTCGCATCTGACTCAGGGTGCCAGAATGCTGCATGTGATGGGGGCGAGTCATAGGCTGTTTAAGGTCTGAGAGGTCCCTCACATGCCTCTTTGGATCTTTACAGTGTGGGAGTCCAGGACATTCCTACCTGTCAGGGTTTGTGGTGGGGGGCTGTTGATTTGCAGAAGCAGTTTCAGGGTTTAAAATCCACCCTGATCCTGTTAATCACCTGTTGGAGAGACTGACCATTCTCCATTGCTTTTTGTTATTTTGCCTGGGCTCCTCAGTTTTTAATTGTTAGGTTTTGAAGACTATCATTAGAGGCCTATTAACCATGTGCTCAATTTGAGGCCTACTGTGACTTTTGTTGGTGCGGGGCTTGTTTACCATGTAGTCCATTGGGAACAGTGTTACCTTAGGCCTGCTTAACTAAGCAGGTTTGGCCACGTTGCTGCTCAGGGGCCTACGGAGTCTGGTTGAATTGGGGGCCCACTTGGCCTGCTTTGGCCACATTGGAATTAGAGGCCTAGTAGCATACAGGGCCTGGTGACTGGATAGATGCCTGCTAGGCCTTGCTGGCTACATTGTTTTATAAACCGGCAGGCATTGTGCAAAAATTTATATTCTAAAGACTCTGCACATCAGAGATGTAGCTTCCCAGGGTGAATTGAGTGTACTGCCCCCGATAGGAATTCTACCCACCCACCCCCATTAAATTTTCCTTCACTCCCTAAATTTCTAGCATTGCAGTAACTTTGAAGTACAGTTTAGCATTTAAAGATAAAGCTTATGCATCCAAAGAAAAGAGCCAGGCAAAATTACCTAGGCCATTTCTGCACTAGACTGTTATAGTGCTATTATTACACTTTCAACTGCAAATCCCAGGATTCCATAGGATGTTGAAAGTAGTAGAATAATAGCACTACAACAGGCCAGTGTGGAAATGGCCCTAGATAATGCAAGCACAGCAAATGTAATTGTTGTAGTGTCTACCTCTCTCAGTGTCTACCCCTCTCCAGTGCTAGAAATTTGAGGACTGAAGGAAAATTTCATTGGGAAAGCATCATTATCATTTGGAGGGACAATGCTCCCATTTTGTCCCCCACCCATAGCTAGAGCCCCAACTTGTTCATTTTCAACAAGTTCCAACTAGAAAAACCCAAGGTGAATATCTGTCCAAACAAGCCAGTTGAAGGGCCCATGTGCTTCTCACCACACACAGAGTATCTGACTGCTATTGGAATCCAAAGAAAGAGGGACCGGATGGCTATTGGGCCAAACAAGGTATGAAAAAAGCTTCACATTTTTTCTCACTCCTCCTGCTAATCTGCCAAACTTCTGAAGGTTCATCCAATGTACAGTGACTCACACCAGCTCCTTTTTAAGGTACAGGATAGCTCGGGGTGTGAAATATGTGCCACACACTGATGTTGTTGGGTTGCAGTTCCCAACAGCACTAGCCAGCAGTCCAACAACATGTGAATGGCCACATCAGTCTCATCCCTGGAGTAGCCTAAAGTATGTGCAAGTTTTGTTTGACTATGCACTAATTTTATTATTTCATTTAGGGATGGGACAAATCCAGAATTTTCTGAATCCGGATCCAAATCCCTAGAAGATTCTGGGAATCTATGAATCTCACAAATCTTGAATCTTTCGAATCCTTTTTTCAAAAAGGGTTTAAAAAGCAAGCCAAAGAAGAATAACCTTGGGCAAGACACACTCTCTCAGCCTTAGCAAAAGTCTAGGCAAAGGGAAACCTCCCTCTGAAGAAATCTGGCCAAGACAATTGTCATAGTTTTGCCTCAGGACCTCCCCAGATTGAAAATGACATGAAGGCCCTTTCTACACAGGCAGGAAAATGTGGATTAATCCCACATTTTCCTGCCTATGTAAATAGGACCACTACAGTACAGAGATCCTGGTGGCGCAGTGGTTAAATGCCAATACTGCAAGCCGCAAGGTTGTGAGTTTGATCCTGCCGGGCTCCAAGGTTGACTCAGCCTTCCATCCTTCCGCAGGTCAGTAAAATGAGTACCCAGCTTGTTGGGGGCATGTATAGAAAAATGTATTGAAATACATGCTATTTGTAAGTTGTTCGCCGCCTCAATCCATATGGAGAGGCGGGATACAAATAAATAATAAATAAAAAAATAATCCAGATCAAAACTGGATTTTCTTTATATAACTTCTTATGGCATCCTGGGGTTTGTAGTTTGATGATGCACCAGCACACTTTATCAGAGAAGGCTGTGACACCTTGTAAAACTATAAACCCCAGAACTGTGTATGAAAGAGCTCTGGAAGGGAGCTATGCAAAGGAATCTTTCAGCTGTCCTTGAAATCTCAAGACTGTACCTTCCAGTCAAGTGCTGAACTTAAATATTAAATGTTCATTTTAAATATATTAGAATATAACCCCAGATGTAATTTCTAAAATTGTTAGCAAAGGCCATTATTACTTCAAGAGAAAAACTCGCTTGTTTGCCATCTCCCCTTGTGTGTCTGGTCTCCCAGGTTTTCAGGCGTCCCAGTCTCCAACAAACTATTCGAAAGATTCGGTTTGCCTAGTTTGGCACAGGGATTTGGATTCACGAATCTCGAATCCTTGCCCAAGATTCGAGGATTCGGTTGGCCCATCCCTAATTTCATTTTATTTCATTATCCCACCATTGTCCTAATCGGGGACCCAAGTTAACTTACAATATATGCTAAAAAAATACAGCTAAAATAAGATATGATACAAAAGATTTTTTTTAAAAAATTAAACAATCCAGTTAAAATATTAATTTAAAATAGTTAAAAAAGAAATTTAAATCACAGTAACAGATAGAGCACACCCCATGAAAAATCCTGCTGCCTCAACCAGTTAAAAGCTGAAGGCCTTACACAAAGGATGTCTTGATTAAGATATGTGCGTTTTCACTTTAGAAGAAATGAAATCCTGCATGCATCCCTCAGCTGGAGAAGTAATCATCCTCTCTTCTAAGGGTTGTGATATTACAAAGTTCTGCTCAAAGTTTGCCATTTGGGCTTTGGCACATTCAGTTACAGAATATCTGTGCCTTATTAAGTGACTTAGAAAAGAGGGTCCACATCCAGGGGACTCTGGTACCTTCCTTACTGTTACCTCCTGAGCATTTTAAAGGAATGTGCACCAAATGATATGTATTTTTCTTTTGTATTCACATGAATGTATTCAATTCATTTTATTTTTGTACTTGACTACCCAGCCCTGAGTGCAAAAGGTAAATAGGGCTAAAATATTGGTTAGGAAAAAAGAATTCCTTTCTCTCCTTTTTAAACTCCTGTGTAACGGCCTTTGTTGAGCTGGCATAACCAGAATAAAGGAGCTCCTGTGTGGAAAATCCTTGCTCTTGGAGTGGTGCCACAGCCTATATAAGCTGCCCTAACTTGCCTGCAGATTAGCCTTCCGCACTGTGGTCTACAGATCAGGGGACTGCAAGGCTAAGTTTTGAACTACTGTGTTGGCCTTATGATCCTCCTCACCTACAAGCTTAGTAGCCAAAGTAATGTCACACCATGTTACATTTCATGCCCAGCTTTTGATTCCCTGGACAGCCAGGTACAAATTCCCTTACCTAGTGAATTACTGATAGAAACACACATGCTTTGCCCTGATAGAAGTGACACAAACATTAATTATGGCTTAAATGTATTGCTATTTGCCCAAGAAAAAGTTGAAGCATCTATGCATTGATAGTAGGAGTAACAGTAATAGTACTGTGATGATATAGCCTAGAATGGGCATATTAAGGAATTCCAACAAAATGTTTCACTTGCGTTCACCATACTATGGCAGTACCAGAAAAATATGTAACATATTTTCTTTGCTAGTAACAAGTAACACTGTTTGATATACAGTGACAATGGCACAGAAGAACATACAGTAACATAACACTTATCTGGGAATAAGTACCACTGAATGTCTCAAGGTCTTACTTCTGAGGAGATATGTATAACATAGCATGATCATTTGCCATCCATGGTCCACTATAGAATGATTGTTTTGTGAGTTCTTCACTATTCCTTTCTGTTCGGACGAGCACAATAATTTGGTAACAAATTTGGCCACCCTGTTGCCAATCCCTAATTCTATAACATGCATAGACAGGTTTAAAAGCACTGGACTCAGTTCAGATTTTAGTGGGGCTTCACTTTTTACATCCCTTTATTATCTCTCTCTGTTGCAGGAACTGGAAGCCAGTGTGTTATAGTGTTTTGAGCACTGGACTATGACTCTGGATAACAGGATTCAAATCCCTTCTCAGCTATGGAAACCCCTTGGGTCACACTCTCTGAGCCTCAGGCAGAGGCAACTCTCCTGTGAAATAAATCTTACCAAGAAAATCTCATGATAGGTTTGCCTTAGGGTTGCCATAAGTCAGAAAAGACTTGAAGACACACAACAACAATTGTGAGAACTCTCCATATTTTCATTATTTGTGATTCCTATAAATTGAAGTAGTCAAAAGCAGACCTCTTTTCTTATCCCTTCATTGCTATGATCATTTAGAGGCTCTCTTCCATATCTAATCATCTCATTATGCATGCAGACACTCTAATAAACATGTCTGGGTGTCCTTGGATGTGAAACAGCATTTCATAGAAAGCTACCTTGACAGAACTATCTTTCTTTCAGTTATGAACCTACGCCGTTTCTGCACGAGGCCAGGAATCGCTCCGTGCCATTACTTACCATTTCTTCTGGGTTCGAAACAATGCGGACTTTCCCTTAAGCCATCCACAGGGCTCCTCTGTTTGTTCCAGGGCAATGCGGAGCAGTGTGAGGTCTTTAGATCCTCACTGGTGAAGCTTACAAAATGGCGGCTTCTGGTTGTTTGTGGGTCTGGACCAACCACTGAAGCTGGCCACGCCCACAGCCCGCCCTCCGCTGATAGCAGGCTCGCACTGGTGCAAATCTGCGCATCTGCACAACTAAGGAGGAACAAATTGGCGCGCTCCGGTTTTCACATAGCGCGCTGGAGGACCACTTGGGGGTGTATTGAATCGGACTTAGGTGCGGAACTAAGGTAAATAGTCTGAACCTAGTCCGATCCAAGGTGCAGATGACCTCTGTGACAGGACACATTTGCCCGTCTTAATTTCCTCGTGCGGAAAGGGTCCTAGTTTGCTATGGAAAGAACAAGGCCCCTTTTTTCCTCTCCCTCTTACTGAGTTAACTGACTATAGATATTTTTAGCACTTGGAACTCAGTTTGCACTAATTGAGATAAGCTGAAGAAAAAGGAGGAAAGTGAGAAAATGAGACAGAAACTGGGACATTTTAAGAACAGCTGGGGAAAAAAAGGGAGGATGACAGAAGAGGAATTGGGACTGTCCCTGCCAGTTGGAGGGTATGGTGACATAGTTGCAGTCCGTCTCTGTGGAACAGCTACTCACACAATCATAGTTCTTCAAGGTATTCCTAAATATGCATCTATACATACACATTAGGGTGCAAATGGGAGTCCTCTTTTATCATAAGTGACTATACTAGTGCAGATGTAAAGTATGACCACTGTTTCTACCTCAGCACTACGGACTTGGCCCTCCAGATGACATGTAATATTTGCAATCTTCACACAAGGCAGGCAAGTCACCATACATTCTGTACTCTTGACTGTCTCAAATGATCCAAATTACCCACTACCACAATCCTGTTACTCCCTGGAGGAACACCTGTTCTTTCCTGCCATGAATGAGTCCTTTCTAATAGGCCATTCCCCTCTTCTTTCGAATGAGATCTTCTGTCTCCTTCTCCCCACAAAACTCTCATTATCCCTTTTCCAATAGAAGCATTTTTACTCTAGGCGTGGTGCTGTCACAGCCTTAAAGGCCTTACTCACCAACTTCTCTGGTTCTCTCAGCAAGATAATCAAAATTAAGTTCTGAGTGTGGCCAAGCAGATTTACTTTAAGGGGCATTTTCAAAAATGTCTTATAAGAGCTGGCACAGAAGATCGAGAGAGTCAGCTTGGGGTAGTAGTTTGAATGTTGGACTACGACCCTGGAGGCCAGGGTTTGATTCTCTGCTCTGCCATGGAAATTCACTGGATAACCTTGGGCATGTCACACACTCTCATCTCCCAGAAAATCCTGTGATAAGTTTGTCTTAGGGTTGCCATAAGTTGGAAATGACTTGAAGGCACACAACAGCAGCAGCAGCAGCCATAACAGCAGACTAACAACAACCTGCATACTCAGACTGAGGGTCTCTGTGGCCCATGATCCTTTAGCATAAAGTAGCCTTTAGCAGCTTCCATTTTCAGATGCTGTTAAGGAAATATTAAGGATGACATAGATTTTTGAGTTTTGTTTTGTTTTTCCTTTCTTTAGGTTTGTGGCAGCCTAAGAGTCAGGGACATATACACCCTTTTTCTTCAGCACCATAATTTATATCCTTGCTAGATTAGTATGATTAATGCTCTTCCATTAATTTATGTAGTCCTGCTATTTTAAATTACGTAAACTTTCGTGTATGGGTTGTTGTACTCCTTGCTGTTCTTTTTTCTCCAGCATACAGCAAAAGAAGAAAGAAACTCTTTGGTATACTTATAAATAAAACAACTTCAGGCTCTACAAATGCTAATCCTTGCTGAAGCAAGCTCTTTGTGTGTGCGTGCATGTGTGCCTGCATGTACGCGCACGGGTGCTTCAGCCTGATCACGGAATTTTCTTTATTTTATAGACTTTATTCCAATGGAGAACTAAGGTTTTTCTGGAATCACCCAATCCAGCTGTTTAAATAATAACACCTTTTATGGCTGTTCACCAATAATTGCTGCAATAAATAAGCATAAGAGTCAGATCTGTTAACAATAGAATGTCAGCCTTCAGTGCCAGTTTCCCTAGTTTGAGTTTCTGCACCATAAACTCGGTCTTGCTTTCAACATTTATGGTTGCCCAAAGAACATTTTGAGTGCTTAATTTGCGTACAAATACCATGTGTTTTGAAGACATTCATCACAGCCATCTGCATTGCAACTAGAAGACAAGTAGCAATTTGTCCAATTGATATGAGTAAGAACATATATCTCACCTTCTGAAAATAATAGGGTACATTTAGATAGCTAGATACCTATTTCTGAATGTAATCATTCCCTATTGACCTCAGTTTCCCTTTCTCAAATACTTCATTCTGGAAAGACATGTTCCATAATCCTTTGCTGTGGGTATTAAAACAGCAGGATTCTATGATATTTAGTGAGAAATGTCCCAAGTTTTGAAGAAGACCAAGATTTGAGGATAGGATTGACTTTTAAAGAATGTTGTGCTTTATTTAAGGTCCTCAGCCAACTGTTATTTTTTGAAAGGACAGACATAATTACTTCAAAACCCAGTAGTATCTGTAGCTTTTAATGAAGGACTGAATGGGATGCTAGCTCTTTGTGCACTGTTGCAATTGAAACAGGGAGTTGTAAAACAAACAAAAAGAAAGGGGTTTTATATTGAGTACTACTAGGAAAATATAGCAAGGGATTGTTAAATAGTGGTTACAACAGTAAAACTGCTAGTGCTCATATGAACAGAACCACAACCCATGTAGAAGCAGTGAGATTACTACTGTCATCTTGCCTAGAGTTCTGATGCAAAGCTTCTCAAATAACCAGTGTTACATATATTGTTCAAGAGTTCACAGGTCGTCTCAGCTTAAAATAGGAAACCAGACCTTCAGAAGATACAGCCTTCCTGAACTCTTATCTTCTCCAGCCCCACAGCTAAAGCCATGGTGGCTGAGGATGATGGGACTTGATTTGAGTGGGGCACGTTTTCTCCTTGAGGTATGTTTAGGGGTTTGCGGAGGGGATGAAAATTGTAGACATGTAGGTTTATGAGGCTACATGTCATCCCCTCACCTGAGATGTCATTACTGGATAGCATTCTGCTCTGGATAGTCAATGTCTCATCAAAAAGGTAATTGTTTTCTTGAAGTGCCTCATGCAATGTCTCAGTAGATATCACTGAAGTTGTAACCTCTTATCTTTTAAACTGAAGCTCTTCCTGCCTGCCTGCCTCCGTCTTTCTTTCTTTCTTTCTTTCTTTCTTTCTTTCTTTCTTTCTTTCTTTCTTTCTTTCTTTCTTTCTCTTTCTTTCTGAAACTGCCCTTGCTCATCTTTTAGCATGTGTTGAGTGAAGAGTGATCACTTCAGGCTCTAACACTACACTTTAAAATGCTCTATGGAAAAAGATTGGTTCACTGCTTGACTTCTGCATTTGTGTGGTCTGAGAACTATATGCGCAATATTGCTGCTTAACCTTCCAGCAAAATGAACTAATACCAGACTCAGCACCTTGGGAAAATCCAAATGGCAGGAAATGCAATGTAATATGTCTTCAAGAAGATTTCAACATATGACTAACCACTTATTGAGATTTCTTGGGAAGATTTACTCAGAGGAGGTTTAATGTTTCCTTCTTCTGGGGATGAAAGAGTGTGACTTTTCCAAAGTTACCCAATGGATTTTCATGGTTGAGTGGAGTTTTAGCTCTATCTCCCATAGTCCTAGTCCTCAGTCACACTGTACTGTTGTAGTACTATTATCTCACTTTAACTGCCATGGTTTCATTCTGTGGAATCACGGTGATGGTAGTTTTTGGATGCTTAAGAGCTTTTTAGCTGAATGCTAAATGCCCCTTCCTCAACTGCAAATTCCAGAATTCCATAGGAAGGTGCTGTGGCTGTTAAAGTAGAATAAAAGCACTATAAGAGTGCAGTGTGATAAGGCAGCCTCAAATCACTCAAATCACTATACCAAACTAGCTGTCATAATGCAATGGGATGGAAAAGTTAATCTAACTACATATAAATCAGGGAGGGGCAGCTAGCTTTGAATCTGAACGTGGTAATAACATCCGTGCAGCTGGTCTGGTTTATACATTTATTTAATGTACAAAATCCACCATCTTTACATTTGAACTAAAGTTCAGAGTAGATTCACTGTCTAATGACATGGAAGCCATCTGCTACCAAGGCAGGGTGCCATAACAGTGCACTGCAATAGCCAAGATATATTTGAGAAGAGAAAAGCTAGCCTTCTTTCTAGAGGCCAAAATTTCCCATCCTGGAATGTTTAATCACATAATGTTTCTGTTCCCTGGGTCTCCAGAGTCCTAGGATGCATCTGCTTTTCTAAATCAAGGTTGAAAGATGTAGTGAAAGTTGAAGTTTTGTAAAACTAAGGGAAGCAACTGTTTGGGCTTCTTAAATGTAAGGAGACAAAACAGGGGTGACTTTTCACTTTATTTCCCTTTGTACTTAAGGACGAGAAATAAAAAGAAAGGTAGTGGGTCAGACAAGTGCTCAGTGAGATTTGCATACCAATAAAATTATTCCAGGGATGTGAAATCTATGTGAAAACAAACCTGTCAGCACTGAAATTTAACAAACTAATGAAACCTGTTAGAATTATAATGTAGCAGTTTAAAGATAGCAGGTACCAGAGTATCCTCAATAGATTAAGGCTTTTCAGGATGCCGAGGAGGAAAGTAACAAGACAAAGACATGCCACTGTCTAATTGTTTGCTACCTATTAAGTTTAAAATTGCAGTATTACAAATGAGCTCTCTAACAAAGTGTTGCAGTGCTGATGCCAGCAAGCCAGTCAGTTAGCCAAGCAACCGACCATACCCTTTTTCAGTATAGTCTATTCCATTCTCTTCTTCCCCCGCCGCCTTCAGTCCTTCGCCAATCAGTCACTTTGTGTCCACTGAGCATTTCCAGACATTATTCAGCTGTTTAGGTTACACCTCCATTTGCCCACTTGTGATTTTTTTTTTTTTTTTTTTTGGCAAAGAATACCACTACAGAGTATGAAGATTTTGCATTCCTAATAATACTTCCATCTTGCATGTATGGTGTCATTTTGGTTTCATAAAGATCACCTCTTGGAAAAGTTCCTTTCTGGACTGTAACAGCCAGATTCTGCTGGCCTGGCTGGAAGCTTCTGAGAGTGGCAATTCAAAGGTGACCTTTTCCAAGCTCTGATAAGAATCCACACTTACTTCTGAAGTTAACAATAGAGGGAATAATGGAGGGCAGCAGTTCCCATCCCATCAGAAATAATTGATATGGACTGTAATCTGAGAAAAATATATGAGAGATTGCTAACTCTGTCTCTGCATATAAGCAGAGCTGCAGAGATAAGCACAAGGTGCACCTCTGTGTTACCATACTCAACATCCGCACTTTGAGGGGTATGATATTTTTCATAAATTTGATATATGGCCAAAAGCATGTTTGGAGAAGAACTGACTGTACACACGTAGCCAGGTCAGGATGACCTCAGCATGGCCAGATCATCAGTTCAGAGAGGATTAGATGGGCAAGACTGGTGCTGATGGGCTTGGGATGATCCTTTCAAAAGACTGTAAGGTACAAGCACTCCTGAAAACAATATAAGACAAAACTGCCCAGGTGAAGCAGTCAAGTAACCCTGCTGTGAGCATAACTCATCAATGTTTTGTCACCTACAGTTAAGATGTCCAGCCCATTCCAGACTTCTTTGTGAGAAATGTGGGAAAGCAATTACTGCTTTGTCCATGCACTCTCCTTCAGGGCAGGAAATAGGATATAAAAACCCTGAATCCAATCCCGGTAATTTGTAGTACGTAGCACATTTGGGTGTCATACTACACCCCAGACTCCTGTTCCTTTGTGCCGCCCTCAAACTTCTGTTTGAGCCAGTCTGCTTTGATCTTCTGCTTCAGAACCAGTAAATATCACCTCCTCTACCTAAACTCTCTATCCAACCTTTCTTGCCTTTCCCTTCAATAGCCTTGTATGGTTCATGAGGTTGCTTGATTTCTTGTATGTGTGTATTAATTTCAAATAAAATACTCTGTTTAACTTTTAACTGCAGTCATCTCTACAGTTAGTACTGGTATACACAGGTGAAAAGATCCTGCCATTGCCTTCGTCTCAGAGGCCTCCTTTGAGCTAATAATTCCTAAAATCCTAAGGAGATGCTGGCACTGCTGGTGGACCTCAAGGTCCCTTACCTTTTAGGGTAACATCTGTGCCACCAAATTATAGCAGTACTGGCTTTCATGGGTTAGGGTCCTCTGTGCAATGCTTTTATTGATATTGCAACCTCCTATGGAATCCTAGGGTGTACAGTTAGGGAACGGTATTTAGAACTGTCAGCCAGCAAGCTTTACCATCTCACCAAACAACAAACCCCAAGATTCCACAGGATATAGCTATGGCAGTTAAAGTGGAATCATAGCACTATAATTATGTAGTATGAAAGAGCTCCAGATGCAGACAATCAGCACCTTCAGTGGCCCACTGTCCTTGGCCAAAGATGCCTTCAGTATTCTTTTTTTCACTTGAAATAATGGGACTGCTTTTTCTTCTTTATTGTATTGTCAGAACAGTGTTTCTCCAGCTGCATAGCTTGGGATGGAGCCTGCAGGTGTTACCTATTGTAATTAAATAGTTTGGGGGCTGAATAGCTGAGGAAACCATTTTATCTCTCCCTTGACAGCTGTACAGACTTGTCTGGGTTTTCCTTTGCTCCAACGCATTATAATTAAAGCCGACCTATGGGACTAGTGCTAGTTACCTGGATTGCCCAGTTCCTCAGCTGCCGTAAAAGCACTGGGACAGTCTTGCATGTGGTGAAAATGGAAGATTTATCCAGGCTGCCCTTTGAATTTGCACCTCAACAGGGCTTCTAAGCAATATCTCCATAAATGACCTATTTAAACAGCACTCCATATTGACCCAAGTGTTGGAATAAGATCTTTTTTTTAATCTTCAAAGTGCTTTGCAGCTGTTCTGTAATTAAAGAGGGGTAGAGTCATCACATTGCATAATATCAGGATCCCATGGCAATCTTGTGAGAACAAAGTAGAGATTCTTCAGCTATATAAAACAAACAGAATAACTACTAGCTACCATTACTTTAATCATATTTAATAGAGAAAGCTAAACAGAGGCCTTTCAGTTTTTTAAAGGCATATGGTATAAAACACTGGCATAATCACTCTGGTAAAATGCCTTAAAGTTTTCCCAGTCCAATATTCCATGTTGTTCATAATTTCCAGTGTGACATGAATCACAGTGGCTGCCCCACTTTCAGTCTCTCCTTTTACTCTAAATGGTTTATTCGCCTAAAACTAAAAATGAATCAGATTTGTATTTATTTTTAGGCCCCTTTCCCACTACACAAGTATAGTGTTATATTCCACTTTAACTGACATGGCCTGGAGAAGCCTGGAGTTTGTATTCTGAGGAAGTGCTAGAGGTCTCTGGCCTTTAATTCTAAAGTGTGCTGCTTTGTTGTTGTTGTTGTTGTTGTTATTGTTGTGTGACTTCAAGTTGTTTTCAACTTATGGCCACCCTAAGGCAAGCCTTTCATGGAGTTTTCTGGGACTGAGAGTGTGCAATGTGCTCAAGATCACCCAACAGATTTCTCTGGCCAAGCAGAGAATCAAACCCTCATCTCCAGCATCATAGCCCAATGCTCAAACCACTATACCACACTGTCTCTCCCCACGCCCCCTCCCTAAATTGGAAATCCCAGGATCATATAAGGATGTTTTCATAAAAGTGGAGTTCCCAAATGAAATACGGGGCAAGGTTATGGAGGTTTGATGATTTATAGAAGATAGAATTTCAGCATGTATTCTTTGTATGACAAGCAACACCTGCTGGCATTTCCTTCCTGCTGAATGATTAAAGATACAAGAGCCCTGTCCTTCATTTCACTTGGCAACCCTGTATGGCAGTTAAAATGGAATATCATTCTATAGTTGTTTAATGTGAAATGTCTCTTACAGCCAGGAAAGTTACTGCTAAGAAGAAGGATGACTGCCAAAATTCAACCCCAAACACCACAACAAAGTGGCACTTTGTGTTGATTTGTCCCCAGTTCTAAATATCAGCTGATTTTCAGCCAAAGCCAAAATAGAAAGTGATTTCATAGGACTTATGGATTGATGTGCTGCTCACTGGAGGAGCAAGGACTGAAATTTGTCCCCTACCCATTACACAATTTCCTACCCTTGATCTGCACCATGTACATTTGTCTGTCTGTGATACGCTATGCAAGTTCACCTATTTGGTGCAGTCACCAGGGTTGATATGTTATCTAATGGAACAACAACAGAGATGAAGATGATTTTGAACCCAATTTATCAACTGATTTGGGTACCTCCTGAAAGAAACATTGGGTTTTTACTTTTTTGTGTGTCTTCTGTGTCCTTGTGTGTTTTCTGTGTCTTCTAGAATTCCCATTTATCAATTGACATTGATAAAATTAGGTATTTAGAGTTCTGCTGACATCCAGAACATTTTTGTTCATGTTTGAGATCATCTGTCATACTTTGGCTTGGAAAGAGGTGAATCTTATAAACACTAATGTCTCTTAGCCAAATTCCACACTCCTCTGTGCTAAAACAGGAGAGTGGAAAACAAATTTAGAAAGAAATATATTTGATTTCCACAGAAAGAATTCAAAGATTCTGCTGAAAGAATTAAAAGTGAGAATGTCAGCCCAAATATGTCAGAATCAGAATATGTCAGAATACTGATCTTCCTAGACCAGAAGTCAGACTATGTCAGAATACCGATCTTCCTGGATCAGAGTCAGATTATCTTGAGATTTTCTTTTGCTTAGTTTTTTTTTCTTTTCCAAAGCATCTAGTGTAATAAATGTTTCTTCAGCAAGAATGTTGCTTTTAAGAAAGATCTTAATGCCAAATTTCATTAATTTACCTCATGAAAATGAAGCCATAAAATGAGACAAAAGTATCATTTCTTTATATACTTACTGACATCACTAAAGCTTGTTATCCTTTCAGATGGGGTGAAAAACAAACCAAAAGCACCAATGTACCTTTTTTGTTTGGACTGTGGTAAAAACACACATTGGCTTACTCTTACATTCATGCTATTTTAAGAACCAGTCATCATTTCTGAAGCTTGATGTACTTTTCCTGTTACTTGAAAGAATTACGCAAAACCATAAACATAGCAATATATCAGAGTATGGTTCTGCCAGTGAAAGATTGTTTGGACTCAGCCTTCTTGCTTTAATTTAACACAATTCCTGTTTTTAATAGGTGAAGAGATTTTTTTCCCCCTGCCATTTTACAGAGGATTGTATTAACTATAGTAAAGAAAAGGGATTATTGGAGCCAAATCGGTAGATGATCACCAATGTACCAAGAGAAACATTTTGATTGTTTTATGTAACTACACTGTATCACAAATGTCCAGATTCCTAGTGGTCTGATCAGGGCTTTTACTGAAGGCAACAGCAGCTTTCCAGTTTGTGCTAGGCCATTGAGTCTAGAAGCCAAAATATGGTGCTTTCCCTATTGTATCATTGTAGGGAAGTTTGTACAGCAGTTCCAAGCATTAGATGATGATCATGAAGATGATGATACAAAAAGGAGAGTACTGGTTTCAGCAGTAGTTCCTATTAGTCCTTTGAGGTCCCAACAGTTGCCCAAAGATGTCAATTCTAGGAAAGTGTGCCTTCATGTGTATGTATCTGCATGGTTTTTTTTCTCCATCAAAGCTTGAAATGTTATTCACAAATCCTAACACATACATATTAGTTATTAATTTAAGATTTATAACACATTACTATTAGCATTACTCATTATTTTATGAGTAATGAATTAATAACTCATCATTAATGGTGCTGATTTTGATTTGTTGCTGCTGCTGGTGGTGTAGTTATTATTCAAAAGCTGTAAAAATTGTAAAATGGCCCCAAATGGCAAAAGCCTCTCAAAATGATACTGTAAAAAGCAAAAACGTAGCAATAATGAGCAAATGCTAACTTATTGCACATGCACACACATATCAATATTTAAACTTAGGGGAAAGGATGTCTCTGTGTCCTTTTTACACATCCCCCATAACGTTGTTACTCACAATGTGGTACTTCGAAGCCCTGGGGATGTGTATGTGCACACATGTGTGTCAGAGCCTTGAAGATGCAGACAGATATGGTATTTGCAAATGGCACCAGCTGTAGCTAAATCTTTGTAATCAAAATCAGAGCTGGTCCAAGGCCTTTTGCTACCTGAGATCAAGGATACCTTCCCTATTTCATTTGATATGCAGCATCCAACTGGAATGCCAGGTTAGGTAGCTCTTACCTTACACCGGCATCAGGATAGTAATCTATTTCTTTACCACACCTAAGGGCAGCGGTCTAGATTAGGGAGTGCTGTATGAAAAGAGGAAGAATTCTGCCCTGTCCTCTGCTGCTGCCCAATGGTAGGGCTAGCCTAGATGCTAATGGATTCCAGCTCAAACACTTACTGAAGGACATGTCCACGCTGCATGACCTATCCAGGACAAGGGACACATAAATATCCATACAGCTCCTTATTTGTAGGAACTTAATACTGGGCTCTGAGCCAGTTCTGAGTATACAGCAAATAGCATTATAACCTAACATCCATACTCCATTGGTACACTTGTCAGTACCATAACTGGATTCATATCCATAGAAGCTTATGCTAAAATGAATCCACCAGGACCCTTTTACACTAAGCAATTATAGTGGTAAGATTCCACTGTAACTGCCCTGGCTGCAGTCTATGAAATCCTGGGATCTGCATTTTAGTGTACTTAGAGAGCTCTAGTGCCTCACCAAAAGGTTGCTGCTTGATTCTTTCATTTCTAGTCCTTCTGCAATAGACAAATATAGTGCTATGATTCCACTGTAACTGCCATGGCAATATTGTATGGAATCCTGGGGCTTGTAGTTTGGTGGAGCCCTAGAATGATCTAACTGGGATTTCTAAAGGGATCTCCCTTAACCGCAGATGAGGAACCAGCATGGTGTAGTGGCTTGAGCCTTGGATTATGACTTTGGAGACCAGGGTTTGAATCTCCATTCAGCCATGGAAACTCACTGGATGACTTTGGACAATTCACACTCTCTCAGCTTCAGAGGAAGGCAAAAGCAAATCTGCTCTGAACAGTTTGCCTTAGGTTGCCATAAGTCAGAAACAACTTGATGGCACACAACAAAAACAAACTGCAGATCCCAGAACCCAATATGATGGAACCATGGCAGTTAAGGTGGGATCATAATGTGATAGTTGTATGATGTGAAAGGATCCTGGGAGTCACAGGTAGGTGCTGAATCAACCATCATGGAGGTAGTAGATTGCCTCTTTATTTTACCACTACTCTTTGCACAGCTGTTTTGAATTTCATGAAATGTTTCCTGGTGCTGAATCTCTGAAAGGATCAGTTGCAGGTTCACTTGGAAAAAGTGCAGGAGGAGCAGCAGTGGTAAAATCAAGAGCAGATCTGCCACCTCACTGTGGAGGATCCACCTGCCAGCCCTGCTCTGAGCAGACTTTCCTTCAATGGGAGAGCTCTGGAGACCTACTTAGAATTAGTATATATTTTGCTGTTGTTTAGATTTATGTCTCTCTTTGCAATTTAGCTGAAAGTGGTGGGGAGGGGGAGCATTACTTTAAAAAATCATAAACTTTTACAAAACTATTTAAAGGCAGACTAAACACATTCAGAATAACCTCAGACATCTTGTAGATTCATCCAAATGATAAAAGGAGTAAGCACCCTTTAGGTGACGTCAAAGTGTGGAGAAGGTGGTAACATGTGCACATTAAATGGCCTAACAAATAAGGAAGAGTGGAAAGCAGGCATGATGCTTTTGATTATGTTTATAAGTACAAGAAAAAGAATTTGGATTTAGATTTGGCTGAATCACGGGAATTACCTCAGTCTGTTTCACCATTAGCAAATATTTATATGATAAGCATGCTTTAAATATAATTCCTGTGGAGAACAAACGTTAACTAGTTTTCTTCAGTGTGCATGTGCAAGAAAATTTTTTCCTAAAAAGTATAGAAGTATAAAAGTAAAAAGATGCAACATCCCAGGGATGTCTCATACATTGGCCCCTCTGAGATGAATGAATGGGGATTGTGTAAGAGCTCAGCTCTGAAGTCAGGCTCAGACATAGTTGAAAATAAATAAGGGGTTGCGTAAAAACACAGCTGTGTTTTCCTCACTCATCTCCCTTCCGTCTCACTTTTCCGGTAGGCTGACAAAAGAGATGCTCCCAATGGACTGCATTCAATGCATCTTACAGCTAAACCTTTCTGTGCTCTTTTTGTTGAGTTTTCCATTTCCTTGTCAGTCAAAAGCTTGTTGAATGTCTGTTCCCTTACTAACTTTACCATTGAGGACTTTCATACAGACTGCAAGTCTCTTGGTGCTGATGTGTTTTTGTATTGTTCAGTTATTTCAGATTTGTTAACCTTTGCCAAGCAGCAAAAGCAATCCAAACTCAGTCCCTCTAACACTGTACTGATGAATTCAATTTAGAGAATATGCTCTGAATCTTTCCAGGTTCTTGTCACTACTTGAGAATCAAAAGTGGTGGTGGTAGTAATGGAGGAGGAGGAGGAAGAGGAGGTATCTGAATATTTAGTTATAATTACATAGTTATCACAGGAATCTGCTGATACTGCATGGAAATGACCACACTTTTTCCACATATAGGATAGGAGCCTTCAGAAATCCAGTTGTTTTGGGCTTCAACTCTTATCATGTGACATGACCAATAATAAGGAATTGTAGCCCAAAACATCAGGAAAGATAAAGGTTCCTCACCCTTACCATAGATGATACTGACTCACAGAACAATTTTGAGAAAGTAGTCAAGCAAGTGCAACATGTGAGATTATTTGCATGCTACAGGGTCACAGTGCCCTGGTGATACCCATGTTACCTACCTTGTTGTCCCTTACACAGTGAGAGGCCAGTGTAAAATTCCTGGGCTTGTCTCAACAGTGTGCTACTGTGTGTGATTGCTCTTAAAACAGGCAAGCCCTTCCTATTGAAGCAGCAGAGCTTAATATTTTCTACTTTCTTGATCAAGAGCTATTCTTCACCCCCAGGCCCCTAATACTAACTAAACTACTACACAGAGTAAAAGTACAGAAATTGTTAATATATTACAGAATTTTATAATTTTGATATTATTTTAGGGCTGAGTAAGACATAGCCCTGCTGTTGTTTACAATTGTTGTTTCACAAAAATTAAAAATCTGGAAAGTTAATCTTGACAAATTTAGAACAAGGTCTTTTGGATGAGTTGAGAGGGACCTAATATTATGAGCTCAAAACCCGTGGAGTAGATGTAAACTGATCAGCAGTTCCCAACTTTTGTAACAGACTACCTACCCACTTCCAATTATATACGTAGAAATCCTCAAAGAACAACTGCACTTAAAAATTCAGTCTCTTAGCCTTTCTGTTCTGATTCTCCTCAAACTTCACCACCTTTCTGTGATCTAAAGGAAGGAAGGAAGCCAATCTCAGATTATTGGCTGATAATCAAAGTACTCATGGACAATAAGAGACAATGCTAATTTACATTTAATAGATGGGCAGATGATGGAATTTTGATAGGTGCAGGCTTCTCACTGTGTAATGCTACAGGAATGAGGAAAGCAGCATCTGATACAATTTCATTATTCCCTATCCAATTCTAAATGTTACAACTGAACTCTCGTCCTCTGTTCCATCTTATCACCCTAAAAACAGCATTGTTTCATAGTTTTCCTGTGCAAATATTACACACACTGTGATAAGAATGGCCATATACTGATGGCTATACCACCCTAAATACATGTAGTCACGGAAGTTAAGGGTTAGGCCTTGTTAGTATTTGAATGGCATACTATCTGTGGATATTGAGTGTTGTAGGCTTTCTGCACAACCATACCACTGTGAATGGAAGGTTGACATACCACCCTGTTGGTCAGGTTTTACCTAGATTCTAGGCCTGTAACCTGACATCCATCTGGATCATCGTCTGGTTCAGATTCCAAGCTTTCACATTTTTTAAATAAGTGTCTAACCTTTTAAAAAATTAACTAAATGTCTAAGCAACAGCCAGCATAGGATAGTGGTTTGAGTGTTGGAGTATGAGTCTGGAGACTTATAGTCCAACACTCATGCATAGGCACGCTACTGAAAGAAACAAGTCTTCTCTTGCTTTTCACATATAAAGGAAGAGAGAAGGCAGTGGAGTGCAAAAAGGAAGGGAGCATGCATCATGAGGGCACACATTGAGGCAAGAGAGGAGTAAAACAGTAGAGAGAGTGAGCGGTTAAAGTGGCAGAATGCAAAAAGCAAGGAAGGGCACATTGTGAGCATGTGAAATGAGGTGAAGGAAGAAGCAGGAGTGACAAAAAGCAGATTGTATGAGAGAGGGTGTGCAACAGGTTAGAGAGGGGGCACTGCAAGGGTGCATGATGAACCAAGGGAGTAAGCAGGATTGAGAAGAGAGTAAGGAGCAGTGTCAGTAGCAGAGAGGGGATGGAGGAAAGGAAGAGCAAGCAGCATGAGAGGAGGAGACCAAGAAACAAGGTAATGGTGCATCACCACAGTGTTAAGTGAGGTGAGGGAGGAAATACAAGCAAGTAGTTTCAGCTATGGGGTTCAACAGTCAAGAGAGGGAATATTGGCAAGAAAGAAGCTGAGGTGAGGGAGGAAGTAGGGAAAGAACAGTGAAAGTGCTGGAGTGCACGTACAAAGGGCAAAGGGCAGGGGAAGGCAAGGGAAGGAGAGGGAGAGGGCACTTTGCATATTTAGAATAATTTGTATGATATGCAAACTGGATGCCCAAATTTGAAGAACTAGAATAGGGTGACTCTCCCTGAATACATCCAATCTTGTTGGATTTCAGAAGCTAAGCAGGATCAGGCCTGCTTCGAATTTGTGTGAAAGACTTCCAGGAAATAATAGGAATCTCCAGGTAAGGTTGGGAAAAAATTATGCTTGAAATCCCAGAGATCTGCTTCAAGACAGAGCTGACAATACTGATCTAGATAGACTGGTGGTGTGACTCATACATCCCAATGAGAAAAGATTCCTATGTGTTAATCTCAAATGCTAAAACGTTCCAGAATGACAATGCACTACACATTTCTGACAGGTAAAAATATCATACCACATTCTGCCAGTTCAGACAATGTGTGACTCCTGAACACCGCTAAGTTAAAGAGATGTGTTTAATTCTGCATACTATTTGCAAGTCATTTTAATCCCCACTCCATGTCAGTGCACACATTCAGATTCCTGTCTCCTGTGAGGCAATGAGACTGCATGATGAGCACAGTGTTAAATAACATATCACACCTCTAGTGGAAAAGGGTGTCAGAATGTTCTGCCAGTTGAGCGATCTGATTAGCTTCAGGTGCTTTATAAAAGAAATGGCTTGCATATCGCCAAAGGAACTGAGGCGGGACTCACAAATGTGTAACTAAGCCTCCCCAGACCATAATCTCAGTGTTCCCAGTGGATGTCAGTATCATGAAGAAACAATCAGAGCTCTGTCATAAAAGCAGGCCAGTGCATTTGATAGCAGCGTTTTCTTTTGGGGATGGCAATGGACTGAAGGCTTTTGGCAGGACTTCCTGATGTCATCAACTAGGCTAGGAACATGCTCCTTCTGTTCAGCTTCATTAACCATTTTATGAGGAGGGGATGCTTGACAATAAGGTGCCTTCAAAAAAGGATTTCTTTTCCTTACTCATCTTGGTTCAGAATTCTTTCTATGCAGTTGTTCATATTCTAAAGAGGAAATCCCCCATCATGCAGTGCAGTGGTTACAGTGTTGAGCTAGGATTGCAGACCCAGGTTCAAATTTCCAGTCAGCTATGAAATTTGTGGCCAGTCATTATTGCTCAGCTTGTCCTACCTTGCAGGGTTGCTGCGAGAACAAAATTAGGGAGCCAGACCATGCAACCCCATGGACATGAGGTTGGGCATCAAAGTAATAAATAATACCACAAAGAATATACCTATTCATCTCTTTCCATATTTTTCACAACAACAACAAAACAAAAGAAGTATTTAGCAATCGGAGTCTTTCAGACTGGTCTAAAAAGCAAGCATTTTCACAGTGTCATTCCTTAGGTTTTGCCAGTTGTCACATCTGCAGCCTCTCGTTCCATTCATTTGAGGGGTTGTTTGTAGTGATTTCTTTAACCTACAATAGGGCTTTTCCAAAATACTTTTTTTAACGCATGGTTGCCTGAGGTGATCCTATAGTTTAAATGGCAATTTTTCTCTTCTTCTTTATTAAGTAAAAAAACAAAAAAGTAGCTAGCGTTATGGGGGGAAAAGTGGTATTTCACTTATAAACACTTATAAAATGTAACTCTAAGCTTTTTTAAAAAAGAAAGAAAAAAAGAAATACAGAGTGTAGGCATAGCAGGAGGGAACATGGCTAAGGAAAAGAATGAAAAAACTCAGAAACATAAAAAGAATCCACCATTGTTTTTAGTGTTACACTGAAGTAAATGTATTCTGGTCTACTATCAAGCATGGCTATGTCAGCCAGACAAGAGTGGGGGGCAAAGAATGCAATTAAAATGTATTGGTTAGCAAATTGGACACCAACTTCTTTATTTAAATGATTCAACTCTATACATGTAATTGTTGTATAGAAGCCACTTACAAAAAATCTTAAATTGAATGTGTCTCATTGTTGTGGAATGTGAGCAAATTTGTACTAGGAGTCTGAAAGCAGCCTTGCTCACATCCATTTTTTAAACCACTAAAGAAAAGATGCTTCTATTGCCCTTAGATGACACTATTGTTTTCTTCTACATCATTTTGTTGCTACTTTCATCACTAGTTCTTTGTCAATGATGGATGATCTCAAAGGAAATGGTTTCATCAAGTGCCAGAGCAGGAAAAAAAAAAAAAAAACTTGCCTGCATTTTGTGCCTTTAGTAAATGTAAAGAAGGAAAGAGAAGGGAATCCCTTCTCTCAGAAAGGATATCGTCCATCATACCCCATCTTGAAAATGTGACATAATCAAACTGGATGCAGTTTAGGCCCCTTTCTGGACCACTGGGGCTTGATAATTTGAACCAGCTCCCCTCTCGCCCACCGGCCCTATCTACTGAAGATGAGAATTTAACATACATCCAATGAGGAAGGGCAAAATTGTCAGCAAGATTTAGAAGTGTTGGCAAACAATTTAGAGCAAATTGTGCAAATGCAAAGAAAAAAATGAAAGACACCATATTGTAGTTACATTTTGTTACTCACAACAACAGGAAAAAATAAATCAGCATATTTTATGTAAAGGCAGAGGGACTGTCCATTTATAGATGTATGCACCCATTCTGACTGGTTTATAAAAACTACTCAAGATACAGAATCCATCAGTTGCCCTTAAACACAGGTGGTCATGAGAAAGAGTCACAGGAAGGGGAAGTGATGATGTCACAGCGTCCCTCCCTGTAGAATCACAAATCCCAGTGGTTTTGCAAAAAACCGTTCCTCTTGGCTGTTTTATTCTAGCAAGTTTGTTTGTTAGTAGCACAGCAGAGCAAATGGTTTTCCAGTCCCTGCTGATTTGGTATATATTAACAATATCAGTCGAACAAGAGGACTCTTGCTGAGACATGCACAGATGTTTGCGTAGTTATTTTGTGAAAGTGCTCGCAGCTGCTATGCAGTACACACATATACTCTCTCTTATCAGCATATTTTAAATCTTTGTGTCTATAACAATTAAAATGAATGAGATGTGCATATATGTGTGAAAGAGATAGCGTTTAAGCATCTTTGCATTCAGCCAAACATGTTATTCTTCCTGGATATTTTGTCATCGTACTTTAAACTCCATTCATAACTTCATGCTAGAATGGTAACACATAAGAAAAAGTGCAATCTTGCCTGATTTATTCATTCATTGTTTGATTTAAAGTTATTTATTTTATTACATTGCTTCCAAGTCACCTTCTAGGCCAGAAAGATTCCAAAATGTAAACATTTAAACTTCAAAACAGTTATAAAATTCAGAAACATTGCCAAAATTAAGATCAGGAGAACACCCATTTTTCAAAAAATTGAGACTGGAGTAAACGCATTTAAAATCATTCAAATATTTTTATTTTTATTTTAAATTAAAGAGCTTGTCTAAAATCAAAGAGTGAAGAAGCTATCTAACCTATATAATGCCAAATAGGATACAATTTCAGCAAAGACCCTGACTCCTCTCCCAACTACATTTGACTCTTGATGGTAGGCTATGCAGAAAGGCCTTCAAAGCAGATTGGAATACTTAAAGGTTCTTAAGGGATAAGGTGGCCTTTTGGATGCTTGGCTAAACCATTTCAAGCTTTATAGAAAAGAATGAGCACCTTGAACTGTAACCAATGCAGTTGATTCAAGACTGGGACAACATGGTAAAAAATTCCAGAAAGTGATCTGGCCATTGCATTTTGTACTAGCCAGAATTTCTGAAAACTTTCAAGGCAGTCCCACATAAAACCTATTGCAAAAGTTTAAACTAAGATCAGTAAAGGCATGGATCAATGTGTCCAGATCTGCCTTTTTCGTAATAAATGTACAACCACAGCAGCCACCTGACTGTCCAAGAGATATGCTGGATCCCAAGCTCCAAGAGATATACTTGTCCCACTCCCCAAACTGTTCCTTCAGACCCTACAGAGGAATGCAACATGGAACAGGCTATAAGTCCTATAGTGTATTAATGTGTCTATTGACCAATAATGCCTTCATCTTGTCTCAACACAGCCTTAGCATCTCATCCTTCAGTATATCTAGACTGCAGTTCAGAACAATGAGCTCCTATTAGTACCAGTTGACAAAATGAGGTAGAGCTGTATTTCATTAACACAGAGGTAAGGACCAACATCTAGACTCTAGCTGACTTCTACCAGTGCTTTAAATATGTTAAAAAGCAGTGAGGGCAGAGAAGGAACAGACCTTAGAAACCAAAATAATCTTATGGCCATTGGTTATAAGCCAATGTCTTTGGATTTTAGGAGAATTCCTCCAATGTCATCTTTGAGGAATCAGTCAGAAAAGACAGGAATTATGGCAAAACTGTGGCTGCAAGTCATATATTGACTAAATGCTCCAGGCTTGTCAATGCCACTGAGGAGTCCAACAGATAGACACTTCCTCATCCATTTCTTGATGTTATTCACCAAGGAACAGGTTTGTTTCTGTAATCCAACCAATGTCTGAACCCTGATTGGAAAGGATCCAACTAATCAGCTTTGTATATGAATGCGTGGAGCTGAGTCACTATCACTCTTTCCAGAAATTTGTTGAAAACAGTAATCTTGGAAAGGAGCCAATGGTTATCCAGGATGCTGAAATCCAATGACACCCCCCCCCCAAAAGAGTGGTTTTATCACAGACTCATAAGAGCCAGCTTGGTGTAGTGATTTGAGTGTTGGGCTAGGATTCCAGGGTCCAAACTCCCTCCTCAGCCAAGGAAACCTATTGGGTGACCTTGGGCAATTCTTACTCTCTCAGGCCCTTTCCATACCACCCTCACAACCTGCCATGGGGTTGGGAGAAGGATAGGACCACAGCAATAGTTCTGCATGATGTAGTTGCAGTCTCATCCTTCTCCTGTCCACAGGAGGTGCAATCATGGATTAAATCATTGGCAGATTTTCCCTGTCCTGCAGAAGCCTGGGAAGTCAACGGCTGCACTTCTTGCCCCAGCACAGCCTGAGAAGGTACCCAGCTGCACTGCGGAAGGAAGAGGGGTGGCCATCATGGTCTCTTCAATATGGAGCCTGGCAGAGCCAATGCCATGATCCCCACCAGAGGACTCTACACAAAGGTAGAATGCAGAAAGGGACTTAGTCTCAGGAAAAGACAGTGACAACAAATCAGTTGTTGTTGTTGCCTCTCTAAGCAATGTGCCTACCTTCATAGGCTAAAGAGGAGAGAATATGTTAATCAAAACAAGAGAAGCGGCTTCCTCAGTCACCTACCCCAGAGCCTGCCCCCAGCAGAGTTCAAGTTGGAATGGATGCTAGCAATTTTATCAGCAAAGCTTTTTGCAAACTCATCACAGCAAGTATAAGATACAGTGATGCCAATCAACGTTGCCCATGGATTGCAGCATAGAGGCTTACTGCTCTGATAATTAAAAACCTTTAATAACAGGGTTTACAGCTCCAGTCTTAATTCCTCCAGGCAGTTAAAGTTCTGCACAGTCAGTGCAGAAGCTGTACTTCATGACCCTGCCACAACACTATTAAAAGTAAAGGAGCACCCTTTGTGGTTAGGCGTTGGCAGCTGTATTTAATAAGGATCTGTTTGTTCTATGGTAGAAGGTGAACAAAATTACTCAATGAAGACTGCACATTATCACTAGACATGTTTTTCTTTTCATGTTCTTCCTTGTTGCATTAAAATCAACTCAGACATTATCCAGCAGAAGTCTGTAGGAACTCTTTCTTCCTTCTGAGCATTTCAGTATTTCCTTTATTTTATATTTATGCTTTGTGGTAGAATGGCTCACATCTTGGTAAAATAAATGCCTGCCTTTGATGTCTGGTTACATCACTACTGTTTGTAAAACTGAGGTGCCTTTCGCAGGAACACCTATCTGAAAGATCGTGCCAGCTTCTTACCTACTTATTAATTTGTTATAAAAGTCAGTATCATTAAATTTAGTTGGCAAAATAGTCTGCTTTCTTTTATAAGGCTACTTATAAAAAAGAAACTAGATATGTAATTTATTTTGTCACTGAAAGGTTTGGAAGCTGGAAAAATGTCAAAATCTCAGTGATAGAATCCAGATGGTCCCTTTTACAGGGTTGCCTTAAAATCCAGACCCTTTCACACTATCCAGTTATAGCACTTTGATTCCACTTTAACTGCCATGGTTCCATCTTCTGGAATTCTGGGATTTGCAGTTGAGGGAGGGGCACTGAGAATTCCCAGCCAGACATCCTCACCAGACTACAAACCCTAGGATTCCATGGGATGTTGACCTGGCAGTTAAAGTGGAATCACAGTACTATAGTTATACAGTGTGAAAAGGTCCTCTGTATAAGGCTGCTGAAATGCTATTGTGTGGCAGCTTCTCCTCGTGCTGGCCTGAACATAGGCTGGGTTCAAAGTATAGCTGGGAAAAGTTGTTTTTTGAAAGAAAGAAAGAAAGAAAGAAAGAAAGAAAGAAAGAAAGAAAGAAAGAAAGAAAGAAAGAAAGAAAGCAGGCAGGCAGGCAGGCAGGCAAGCAAGCAAGCAGATTGGGGAAAAAAAGATAACTCCCCAGTTCTTTGAGCTGATATTTTTCTAAAGTTACATTCACATGGTTCAAAGGAACAATGAAATTTTCAAAGTTATTCTCACAGAGGATGAAAAGTGTTAAAATTATTTGTAACTTCCCTTGAAAGCTAATTTAGTGAAGAAGTATATCCCTCCTTTACGTGCTCTTTTCCTTAAATAAATTATAGGCCCAGGGAGAACAATTTGAAGGTTTGGGGATATGTCAGAGTGTACAAGAAGAGATGTTTTGTCCCTTTCTGCACTATCATCTTCCTCCTGAAGTTAGGCTCCCATTCCCATGATGCTAATAACCCTAAGTTATAGTAAAGAAAAGAAGTAGCCCCACTAGGTACAAGGTGGCACATAACTAACTGGGGTAGCAACAATAGCAACACCAAGAAAACCTGCCCTATCTTTCTTTTTTAATTATTTTTATTGAGCCTTGTCAGCCATATTATTAACATACTTTTTACTCTGGGGTGTCTTAAGCAATCCCTAACGTCCTCCAGCTGTCCCAGATTGTCAGGGCAGTACTGCTTAATCCCCTGTCACTCTACTTTTTCAGAAGCTTTTAAATGTCCCTGTTCCTCTCTCCTCCTCCTCCCACTTTCCCCCTTTGTCCTCAACTTACTTCCATTGATGAAAACTGAGCTGAAAGTGCTACAGTAGTTTGTACTTAATTAAGTCAATAGGGAGGAAAAGAGAGACGGGGCAAGATCTTGCCCTTCCCTGTAGAGTCAGACAAAAGCAAAGGGTGCAGCCTCTCTTAGCTTGTCTATTTTTTCCCCCTCATTAATACATTTTGCCATCTTGACCAGCCTCTGATGTTACTTGGCCAAACATATCCTGGACAATTTCCACACAAGACTGTTATAGCACTATGATTCCACTTTCAACATCCTATGGAATCCTGGGGTTTGCAGTTGAGGGAGGGGACAGATTCCCAGAATTCCATAGGATGTTGAAAGTGGAATCATTGCACTATAACTATCTCATGCGGAAATGGCCGTGGTTTTTGTCTGTGAAATACTGGAAGATATGCTGTCCTGCTGTATGCGAACATGCAAAAAGGTCATGCATTTGCCATGGAGGCCTTTAATTCTTGCCCACCTTTGTGAGCCCACCCACATTTGGGAAGCCTGATAGAAAATGACTATTCAGCTTAAACAACAAGATATCCCCATATTTAGATTTGTGAACTCTTATGGTCCAAACATGTCATTCAGATAGCAATTAAATTGGGCATGGTAGCAAAAAACTTGGAAGCTAGAGTCTGCTGAGGGGGTCAGTTTCACCACAAGTCTTAACATCCAGATGTGAATGACAGGGAAAAAAAGGAGATAATTTTTTAGAAAGACACTGGTTCTCAAACTGGCTCTCACATACGCTCTCACATGTGTTTTGTATGAGGTTTCCCTAAAGGTTGATGTCCAAAACATTCAGAAAATATTTCTTCCAATAGCATTTGGTATATAGAAGTTGGACTTTAAAAATCTGTCAGCCTTCTTTCTGGCTGTAATTTTTCAACTGCATATTTTTTCTTGTAATACACAGCTGAGGTACTAATTTCAAGTTGTCCAAAAGACTGAACAGACTTGCTTACTGAATCATCAGTATTCTTTATTAGAGCACCTGGACTTTCATTTGAGGCTTCCCCATCCAAACACTTCATTGAACAGGCCTGGCCTTGTTACTTTTATGATCTCTGGCATAGCCGAAGGTGGTATGGCTCCTGGCCAAGGGTACAAAGGACTTGGATCAGGAGTATGTGTAGGTGCTTTCTCTGTATATGTGCACACACACGCACACACACAAAACACACACAAAAACCCCATAAACTTTATGGGTCCCCTGTTGCTAGCTAACTCCCATATACCAGTCTTTAGAAAGAATGCTATGCTTTTAGGTTATATGAAACGTTTATTGTTCAAAATAAATATGTACTTAATTTTGATACTGGCTTTGGGAGAACGCAACAATGAAGCAAAAGAACTGTGGATCAAATGAAAATCCAGTGTCATACATATCACATAATAGAAGCTCTGAAATAGTCTGGAAGAGAGAATTCTTGTGTTTGACTGTGTAGCATGAGCCTTTTTTTTTTTTTTTTTAGGTAAAAGCATTTAAAGGGAGAGATTTGACCCAACAGCTCCTTCCTAATAGCACATTAAAATACACTGTGTCATTCTCATGAGATGAAATGGTGTTTGTGCCAGAATACAGATATTCTCTCAGACAAATTTAATGTAGTGGGCTTTGTGAAAGAGATTCACCGTGTGGTTCTGCAGTCATATTTCCCAAGAGACATATTCATCCTTATCCTGTTCTGTTGATATATGTAAAGAATAAAGGCCCATTTCACATCTTACTATTTTCCATCGCCATCCTGTCGTGATCCTGGTGGTGCCACTGCTGGGATGGGAGTGTGACCTAATGCTCCCCACACACACAGCCAGCTGCCTTCAGAAGGGTAGCGCAAGGGACATGCTTCTTCCTTCCACAGTGCAGCCAGCCACTTCCTGTGCTGTACTGGGGAAGGAAGTGAATAGATTGCACTTCCGCCATTTCTGCACAGCCACCAGCATTGGGAGCATTGCACAATTGGGGACCATTACCAGATTTTTTTTTCAGTAATGGAATATCCTGAGATTGGGATAGGTGGGGATGCATTGGCAGTGGGACCACGATGATGTCATGAGAAAGCACAACTTGTGGACCCTCAGCAATACATTCCCATCACAGGATATCTATGGCCCTTTTCGCACCTTACCTTGTTCCAGTGTTGTTGTGAGAGGATCACACGAGAAGCCTCTTGCGAGAGACACTCGCTTCCCCTCTGCTTCCCCTCCGCACCAGCTCCATGCTGGCTGAAAGGAAGTGTGAGTGCTCCGCCTCTTCCTTCCACAGTGCAGCCGGGTACTTTCCCAGGCTGCACTGGGGGAGGAAACGCGATGGCTGCACGTCCAGAACCTCTACACACAAGGTAAATGCAGGTGGGGCACGGGAAGGACACGTGATCATGCATCATTTTTGGCAACAAGCCAAAAATGATACAATGCACGATCATCGCCTAATGACCTCAGGAGCATCACGCGATTGTGAGGATGTCATGTCCTCGCAATCGCGCGATGCTCCCGAGGCCATTTTGCAACAGGACCGGCGTGCGAAAAGAGCCTATGTCATGTAGAAATGGCTAAAGAAAGGTCTTAGTCACAAAAGGAGTAAAGCAAAAAGTGATGAACTGTTTGAGCACTATGGTGATGGTACTTACACATTTAGGTTGGAAAGGAAGAATGGGGCCAAGTGGGACCCACAGGGATTTCCTCATCTCACCCAGAACGTCATTTTCTTTTTCTTTGTCCAGAATAAGGTGAGCAGATATATGAGGCTATTTAAGCGTAGTGACTGAACTCTGCGGAGTTTTGCCCTGAGTTCCAGGCCAGGCCAGGGAGTTCTTGTATACCCTCTGACATTTTAAAGAGGACACATTTGGCCAAGCAACATCAGAGTGTGATCAAGAAAAGAGTTATAAATGAGGAATAACATGCAAGCTAGGAGAGGCTTCAGCAATTTGCTTGTGTCTGAGTCTATTGAGAAGGGCAAGACTTTGCCCCTTCCTATCCTTTCTCCCCTGGTGAGTTGATTGAGTGCAAAATAGTTTTGTACTTTTAACTGTGTTTGAATCAATGGAAATAAGCTAAGGATGAAAGAGGAGAGTGGGTGGAGGAGAATGAAACTGGGTCATTTTAAAAGCAAGTGAAAAAGCAAGATGATAGATGATTAATCACAACTGTTGTACGATAGGGAACTAAGGTGTGCTTTGCATTCTGACAAGATGTTGTTATTACTTTTTTCCTCTTCTTATTCTCTTCTTTCTCTTCTTATTTTTTCAAGTTCCCAATACTTTCTCTATGTTTCCACTTAAATATATATTTACATACACTATAGGTTCAGCGTCACTCTTTGGTATCCTGTTTGTGACCTATGTAGGTGTAAGTTCACTTTACACTTGCTTATGGTTTTTTTTTCCTCCTTGCAGATTTTAGCATTCCATTCTTCCCTCCACAATGACCAAAGCACCCCGGACTTGCCACTGGATTGCTGCAATCCCCCCCCCCGCAAAAAAAATTCTGTGGTTGGTGGAGAGTAGGGGACAGGGTCTGGAGAAGTGTTTGGCTATGTCACTGTAACCAGAGGTGAAATGATTATATAATCTGCTGATATAATCCAGAGGACCCCAGCAGACCTCTGCTCATTTCATATCTGGCTACGGAGACAGCTTCTCTGATTTCCTCCACTTTGCCAGCCTTGGTGCTGCAGTGGCTGAATGGTAAGTCTGTTGGATTGTTGTATGACCAGCTGTAGCATAGCTCCATATGTGGAACTAGTACACTGTGTGTGCAGTACAGGATTCTGGCCTTTATCATTTATTTATTTTGGCATAATTGGTATCAATAACCTTTTTACACTTCCCCATAACTACATAATCAATAGCTTTATAAATCTGCTAATTTGAGGCCAGACTTAATGTCAGTCCAATTTGACTCAAACCCTACGAAGCCAGGAAACTGCAGAGTGTGATGCCTTGACAGATGAGCCCCCTGAAGAAATTCTGTTTGCTTACATGATCAACACACACAATCCTCATAGAGATGCAGTAAGAGACACATAAAATTTGCTGTTCTGCAAGAGTTAGGTTATAATTAAAGCTACAGTTCTTGGAAAGGCAAAAACTTGCACTCATGTGAGAGGTGATATCTCATCCAGTGTAACCCAAACACTTGAGAATGTTCTCTTTCTTTCTTTCCTCGGGAGACAAATACAAACAACAATGTGAAAAGAACACACTTTGGGATAACCAAACAGTTTTGTTCTTCAGTATTAATTGCTCAAAAGGCAAATGTTGAATACAAACTTTCCATGCAAAGCCATAATTGAAAGTGCCCTCACAAGTTTTCAGATTTATGGAAACATTTATTTTTCATACTTTTTTTTTTAAAAAAAGATGAGTCCATGATTCTGAATCTTGAAATTTAAAAACTATTTTAATCAAGTTTTTTTTTCTTTTTTTAAAAAATAATGATTAGTTCTGGAGACAACTCACCATAGATTATAAATACGACAGCAGTATACTATGGGC
Organism: Ctenosaura bakeri; assembly: GCA_948474755.1. Classification (NCBI taxonomy): domain Eukaryota; kingdom Metazoa; phylum Chordata; class Lepidosauria; order Squamata; family Iguanidae; genus Ctenosaura; species Ctenosaura bakeri. The sequence continues at coordinate 111,891 of CAOLHI010000352.1, forward strand.
TGATTTTCACCATATTTTTCCAATATGAAGGCATGAAAGAAAATACAAAATGTAGAATAAATGGAGGGGCCACACACAGCTCAGTGGCCCAAACCAGTTTTAGTCTTTGGGATCTCCAGAAAGAATCTGGGAGAAGGAACCCTGTATTTAGATGACGTGAAAGACAGAAGACATTCTTGTCTAACTCCCTTATTTGAAACAGCACTCAGTATTGAATGTATTTGATAAGATCAGTTTATATGACAGCATCAGCGGGACCTACACCTATCAGTACAGTTGTAAGCAGCTTAAACTTTATTTGAAATGGCAGCACACATAGGCAATATTTCATACTTTTGAAATGTCAGTGCACCAGTAAAATGTGTGTGAAAGGTCTCTTTGTTGCAGATCCCTCTGTGTATGTGTGAAACACATCACATGACTCTTAAGGAGACCATGATGATAGAGGCCATGAAACCTTATCAGTACCTGAAAAAAACAAATTTTTGGACAACAACTTGCAATATCACCCAGCATAAAGCTGTGGTAGTGATTAGGTGGTATTTTTTTACTTTAAAATTGCTTCCAAGTACAGTGGCCTCTCCAGGGTTCGAGGCACAGAACCCTCACAAAAGTGGAAAAATGCAAATAGCTCCCTCCCATGCTCCCCTTCCCATTCCCTTCCGGGGCTCCCCCCTCCCACTCCCTTGCCTTTTTCCATGGCAGATGTGCCTTCTTTCTCTGCACCCAGGGAAAGGGCAAAGGAATGGAGTGGGGGAGGTACACATGCCTGTTGCCCATGCGTGGCAAAAAGGCAAGGGAACAAGGAGGAAGGCACACACCCACCTTCCTTCTCTGTGTGTGATGCTCCTCCTTCCCATTCCCTTGGCTTTTGCCTAGGCATGGAGAAGAAATGCATGTGCACTCAAGCAAAAGGCAAGGGAATGGGAGGAGGAGAATGGGGGAAGGTACATGTACACCTTGGGAATAATCAAATTTGTGGAGAGAAGAACTTACAGTTTTTATATTACTTGCAATAAGATAAACTGGCAGCTATTTCCTTGTGTAGTGGCATTAAAAGGATATTAGTTTGCCTAGGGTGGTGCCCGCTGGCATGATCTGAGTGGTGAGAATCCCTCATGGCATCATTTCAGGGTGAAGTGCTCTCCTCATTCAGGCCACTCCTGTTGGCACCAGGGTTTGGGCCTAGAAAAAGGGGTTTGTTTTTGTTTTTATTTTGTGCTCTTCTTCTTTGTATTACAGATTACAGAACATTTAATTTTTCCCCCCACAGAACTCAAAAGGTGTACTGACATGTATCACTAAACTATGGTTTAGTATGAGAATGAGGCCATTTCTGCTCTACATTGTTATAGCGCTATTATTCCACTTTCAACATCCTGTGGAACTCTGGGGTTTGTCATTTACTGAGGCCAAAGAGTTTTCTGGCTGAGAATTCTAAATGCCCCTCCCTGAACTGCAAACCCCAGGATTCCACAGCATATTGAAAATGGAATAATAGCAACATAACAGTGTAGGATGGAAATGGCCTAAGTTGGAGGAAACCTGGACGTTCAGTCTTCCCTTGTCTTCTTCTGGCATGGCTACAAAGGAGAAGATTTATAGCTTCTGAATCCATTTTAGTTAAACTTCAGTTTAGCATGCTTTCTGAACTCTCAAATGTGGCAAATTCAACTTGTAGTTAGCTTGTTGGTGTTTCAGAAAATCATAAGATAGCCATAAATTTGTCTGGGTTTGAATGTCCCTGCAAGGTAAAGTAAACTAAAGCAGAAATGAACATTTCCACACTCTTGTTTCTGGCCATGCCAGTGGAAGAGCATGTGAGATTTTACACAGATCCATTCAGGGGTGCCAGGGCAAGCACAACAGTGACAGCCTCCCAGCCATTCCTCCTGATTTCCCTGTGGTAAGACAGAGCTGTCTCTGTGTGTTTCTGTGTGTGTTTGAGAGAGGAGAGGGAGGGGGAAGGAGAGTGGCAAGTGGTCTGCCCTGTGTCCCCTAAAAAGGACCTTTAGTCCCAGAGTCCATGGAAGACCTTGTCTCATTATTGTCAGTGTGGCGTCCAACTGCCAGTCCAAATTTGGTTCTGGAAGTGCAATGGGGAGGGGAGGTGGTGTTCTTTTCTCCAGATAGCAAAATGTCTTGGACCATGCCTGCCATTCAGACTTCCATTTATTGGTATAGGTATACCGCAGTTAACAAAGCTGATGTGTTCCTGAGCATTACTTCTTTAACTGAAACTTTGGTGCCAGAGACAGAAATAACAGGGAAAGAATAAGGATTGGTTCTTATACCACAAAAAAGAAAAACAGTTCAATATGTTTCAGTAAATGCTTTATTCTTGCTAAATAAATAAATAATGAACATGTGAAAAGTCAGGTGAGCCATGGATAAGTCAGCAAAAATATTTTGAATCTTCTAGAGACCACCCAAAATTCATTCTTCCAAAATGAATTTGGGGATGATTTTTTTTTTCATTTGCCAGCCTACAGTTTCTATATGATTTGCATTTTGGTTGCCAAACTTATCTGCTCTCCTCCTTTTCTCTCTCTGTTGCTGCCCTCCCATGCTCAGGAAGGGATTCTGAGAAGAGCTGCTGTATACCTTGCCTGTTGGAGGAAGGCACACACAACTAACACACAGCTAAAGTAGAAGCCCTTTCTTTCCCAGCTCAAGCTTTATTGCATTATTTGCTGAAGACATGCTGCTCCAGTCTGACACTGAAAGTATGTGCTTATCTACCCTTCTTCACCATCTCCCAAGTGCCAATGCATCTAAAAAATCTTCCAGCAAGACAGATGATGAGAAGGAAAAAAGAGAGCTGGGGAGGCATAAAAAAGCTTTGTAAAAAGGAGCTTTGTTAACTAAGGTATGCCTATAATTCTCTAATTATGATATATTAGCTAAGCAATCCCAACAATATTTTGATAAACAGAAACATTTAATAAACTTTCCTAAAACAGCAACTTAGGCCCTTTTCGCACGTGGGGTGTGAATCAGGCAGAAATGGGCAGAAATGGGACTCACCGGATTTTTCCTGTGACCGGGCGAGTCCGTCGCAAAAAGCAGCAGCATGAGTTCATTGCTCCGCAGTTCTCTGGCATCCAAAATGGCTCTCCACCAACTGGAGAAGCTCACCAGCCGAAAGCCCACCCCCAGAAGATCTGCAGGCACGCACTTGTGTGCGCCGGCAAATCTGCTCCGGAGCGTGGCAACAGAGCGAGACAGGGTTGCCCGCTCCGTGCTTTTTAAAAACCTCAAAAAAGAGGTTTTTAAAAAGCACGCTGTGCGACCAGTTCCGGTCGCACAGAACTGGACTGAGGTGTGGAACTACAAAAAGTAGTCCACCCTATGGTGCAGAAGACCTCAGTTGGAGGTCGCTCTGCTCCATTTTAAATGCCCGGTGCGGAAATGGCCTTAGATGGCTAGCAGAGTGTATGTGGGGAAAGAGTCATAGACTCTAGAAAAACAACTCATCAGCTTTCAGAGTTAAAAAGCCCTGTTTTCCATGGTCCATGTAGCCATCATTTTAGACCTAATTGATTTAGTTATTTGTCATTCTTCAACGATACTATATATTATATATGCCATCTAAACAGTACTTCAGCTTTCAAGTGATGTTTGATCATTTAATTCAGCTAAAGTAGGAATGCAAGAAAGCTCTTTATGATATTACTGGGTTCCAAAATCATTAAGCCCAGCAGGAAGAAAAGGCTGTGGAGATTTCAAAATGATAACAAGCCTTGAAGTGCGAAGGAATGAATGTTTTTTATTATACTTTTCATACAAATACAGGCCTCATGGGTTGCTGTAATAATAAGAGTTCTTGTATCCAGGCAAACTAGGAGGAATCAAAGATAAACAACTCAACTGATATTGTTTGAGTTCTTTGTTTTTAAAGTATCCTAGAAAAATAAACATTTAATGAAGAAGGGAGATAGGTTTAGCTGAATCAGTAAAATGTATGGGCACTTTCCAACCAAAGTCAAGCACTTTAATTCCTTTTATTTCACCAGGAACATTAAGCATGCAGTCAAATTTCTTCCACTAAGTTCATGGAGATATGAAATTCAAAGGGACTTACTTTCAAGTAAGAGTGCATTTTTGAAGTGCAACCTTAAAAGAACTTAACTTCAGTTGAACCGTACACTAGGATTGTGGCTGTTGCACACCTTCATTGTTTTCGACCTACAGTGATCCTAAGGTGAGCCTTTCATGGGGTTTTCTTGACAAGATTTGTTTGCCTTTGCCTTCCTCTGAGGCTGAGGGAGTGTGACTTGCCCTAGGTCACTCAGTGGGTTTCTATGGTCGAGTGGGGATTTGAACCCTGACCTCCAGCATCATAGTCCAATGCTGAAACTAATATGCCATGCTGGCCCTTACACTAGGATAATAGAATCATAGAATTATAGAGTTGGAAGAGACCACAAGGGCCATAAAGTCCAATCTCCTGTCACCTATATGCGCTCTCAATTAACTAAGTTTAGGGAAATTAGCTAAGAGCACAAGCTAGCAATACGAGAGGCAGGTGAACACAGCGGAATCTTTTACCAAAGTCTACGGGGTCAGGCCAAGCCAAGGAGCACACCAAGTTATAAGAATAATTGAGATCTTTATTAAATACAGGCAAACAGTGTATGCAACACACGCACTCAGATAACTATAGAAAATAAAGGTTGAAGTGGGACAGAGGGATTTTTCAGAGGGATTCTTGAATTGGGTGATATGACACCTGTCCTGAAGCCCGGATAGATCACTGCAAAGGTCCGAAGTTGCGCAGTCTCAGCCAATAGAACTGGGGGGAAGGCTCGCCAAGCAGAGCGGTGGCAAGGTGGGATGGAACTCAGGAGCGATCCGAGGATGGTCTCGGAATCGGAGGTCTTTATAGGGAGAAATGTAACCACAGGCTATTCTGTACTTGGAGAAAACAATGAGTTTCGGGTGTGAGACAAAGCTTTGGAAAGTCAAAATTTAGCATGATTGAGTTAGGTCCAAACTGACAAAGAGGTAGGCAGTATGCAAATGCGTGATGCTTGACAGTTGAGTATTCAGCTTGCCAAGTTGCCTGCTCGGAGCAGGGAGTTCTTTGTAAGCAGCGTGCATACATAATGAGGGTGTTTGTAGAGAGGTCTCCTAAAGCAGCGACCTGGCTATTTCTGGTGTGCCTGTATTGTGTTGGAATATTGCAGCAATTAGTGGCTGAGCCTAGTTCTGTGCTTGTCCGGGGACCTCACAAACACGTGGAGAGGGATGGTGGAAGAGACCCAAATTATTGATATCAAAATGATAGCTATGTCACCTTAAGTGCGGCCCAGGAACTGCAGTAACATATCATATCTACTGATGTCAGTAAGGGCTGCCCCTTGTCATATCAGCCTGGTGAGATCATCAGGACCAACCATAAGAGCATTTCCTTCGGTGTCAGGTTTTGGCCCTGAAATATCAGCACCTGGGATAGTCTCAGCATTGCAAAACTAACAGCAGATTATCTAAAATAATATACAAACAGAACTTTCTCCCTTCTGTAAGCTTGGTTCTGAAATGTCTGATGTGAAATGAGCAGTGTGATCATGCTACTGCAAGAGATGAACCATGCAGCACATTTTGTATAATGTGAATAAACTGTCAGGTCTGTAGGCTCACAACTTTCCCACAAGGTACTTTCCATCCTACAGGGATGGCATAATGTGAAGGAAAATGAGCACGTCTCATGTAAAGAGTGGTTTCATTGCCACTAAAGCACAACCTTACTGTTTCCATATAGATCACAGTGTGGGAGCTGCTCAGCTACATACAAAACTCTAATCCAGAATCAGGTTGACTATGAATGATTTTGCTCCTGGTTCTCAACAGACCGGTGGTGCAGTACCTGTGAGAGGCCATGATCCACTTCCAAGACGAACATCTCTCCATATCAGGCATAATGATAAAAGAACATCTGACTGTCAGGTTGCTGTTGAAGACACAGAGGTCACGTTGGAACTTTGAAAGAGTGTCAAAATCTGGAACTGCAAACATATGTTCCCCCAGAGAAGTGCAACTATATGACATATAGGTTTATAACCATCAATATTTTATCCTTTACAGCAGATGTTTTTTCTTTTCTTTTTTTAAAGGTAACAATTATACAATAAAGAATTAGTTAAAAGTGTAACCATAGCTTTACTTTAAGACAGAATAGTTGTGAGGTTTTTAAAGACTATGCATGTGCATGGCAATGTCCTAACTTTAACTGTTCTACCACATTCTGAAAGGCATGGGTAGATGTGGAAGAAAATAGATTTTAAAGCAAGAGTCTCTTATTTTTCCATATCACGAGCTCCGTGATCTTCTTCAATAGCTCTACTATCCACAAAAATATATTTCTCATCTTGTCCTTCTTGCCATAGTATATATATTCTGAGAATTCATAACTGATAAATAGCATAGACTAAAGCCAGTACCAACTCTATTAAAAATACACACAGGAGGACATTTTAATATCTTCTGTTCAAAGATAGGATGTTTTTGGCATAGTTATATGAAAAATGAATACCAAGCTGACATCATTCCACAGAATAATGTTGAACTAACCATTCTAAGTACATTGTGTCTGTGTCTACTGCTAAATATATTATAAAAGAGTCAGCTATTTTTATTCATTGCCTGATAAGTGACTGCTTAGATTCCTAGAGCAGTGAAGTCATTAAGATGGCATCACTGAAGAACTAATCCTCTAAACTTTAAATATGACTTTATATCCAAAGTATATACCCTCAGTAAAAGAACAGACTTCAGTCTAGGTTCATGGTGCTTAGTACCATTAGTTATTATGTGAATGGCTAGGTTCTCTTCCAATTCTACTTCTTTTCCAATTCTTTATCTCCACCAATGTATCATACTGACCTGGGCTGTCAAGTCCATGCATTTCTTCTATGAGCTAAGTTTCTTCCAGCATTAAACAGGCTATCAAGGGATGCTGCAGTTGAAAACATGTGTTTTTTCTCTCTCCCCCTCCCTGATAGATTGGGAAGAGGAAGGGATGGCACCTTCCATACTGATATGGGGCGAGGGGGCTACCACTGAACTCATGAGCTGCTTGTGATTGCAAGAAACCACCTGCCATAACAACAAATTATATGATCCGGCCAAGGTTCCTCTTCACAAAGGTTGAGGGAGCCATGTAAATACTATTGTTTCCATAAACCATGAACCTCAGTAATTGGCTGCTGGGATAATAAACATTGCTCCAGCACTCAGTACAGAGGAACTGGTTAATACAGCAGGACCTCTGCATGGTTCTGACTGAGATGGCACATGTAACAATACATTCACATAGTCTAATAGGGAATATTATAGCATCCCTTGAGATGATTAATCAGGAGTTGGATACTGTTGCTTAGATCAGAGTGACACTCAGTGTCTTTGGCCCTTTCCACACCAGGCAATTAGAATGGGGCAGTGTGTCCTCTCACGGAGGTCGTCTGCACCTTGGAGCAGACTAGGAGCGGACTACTTACTGGAGATCCACACCTCAGTCCACTCTAAAACAACCCCAAGTGGTCCTCCAACATGTTTCCTAAAGACCGCAAAAAAACAGGTCTTTATTTTCCTGGAACGTGTCATTGCATTCCTGCTCCCTTGTGCAGATTTGCAGGCTCGCACCAATGTGAGCCTGAAATCTGTGGAGGGCAGGCTTTAGGTGTGGTGAGCTTCAGCGGTTGGTTGGGACCCATGACCAACCAGAAGCCGCCATTTTGGAAGCTGGAAGCCGCCATTTTGGAAGCCGGAGCAGTACGGATCTACAGACCTTGCACTGCTCCGATTCGCCCTGGACCAAGGAGCAGCCCTGCGGAAGGGCTTCAGGCACAGTCCGTGTTGCTTCGGACCCCAGAAGAAGCGGTAGATAATGACACAGAGTGATTCCCTCGCCTTGTGCGGAAAGGACCTGTGTATATCAGATTTCCCACAATGCATTGTGCTCAAAATAATACCTCTCATGTTCTTTCATGGACATATTGCTCTACCACTTGAAAAGTCAGGTGCAGATTTAGATGGAGATAACATTCCATGGTCTCATAATATTTGTGGGCAATCAGGCAGGGAGTATAGAATGTATGACAAGACTATATTACAACCAGTATGGCCACCTCCACCCCTGTTGTGTGTCCCAACCCCTCATGAAGTTAGGTTGGTGGGTACCTATCACAGGGTTTTCTCTGTAGCCACACCTCAATAGTGAAACTCCCTAGCCAAAGAAGTTAGGCTGGTCCTACTTCTTTTCAGCTTCCTGTGGGAAGCCAAAACAGTGCTGTTCCACATGGCATTCAATGTATGAAACTCCTGTTTTAACAGAGACAGATCTGCAAGTGCACAAGTGTGAATGCTATAGTTTTTCTCTCTGCTTGTGCCTATACAAGTGGCTCCAAGAATAAGATGGCAGGAATCTGTCACTTCCCCCAATGCACACACCTCCATTGACAACTGGATCTTGTAGAGAGATCTGACCACAGGATCTTGTAGGCAGCAAACTGCTGCCTCAAGGTGCCTATATACTAAACTGTCAGAACATTTTTTTAACCCCCAGCTGTTCAACTTAAAGAAGAACCAACATCAAATGTGATGAAGACAGGATATTTCATATTAGTATGCACCCAAATATTTACATGTGATTCATCTTCTGCACCATAGTCATGGATTTGGGAAGTCCAGAATGTTTCCTATGTACACTCTCTATTAAACCTCTTTTGCTGCTCTATGAAAACTGTTGATGGACATAGCTGTAGTACCTTCAGAAACAAGCAGGAACTTCTTTATGGGAAATGATGGCAGCCCCTCCTATGCAATGATGCTGTGGAGTCAGGTGGATATGGCTATATGAAAATGTTATGAGGGTACAACACTTCTGATCCATGTCTGAGCACATTTTTCAATTTGTACCTTTCCTTGGTGGGCAGGGGGGAATCACAAAAAGATGGAAACCTGTCATGCAAAGATAAACCACAATAGAACACAATAATTTATGAGCTAATTAGGGATATAATTCTTTGCTAATTTTTTTCTCATGGGAAGCAATAAGTAATTTTAGCAATTTTCTTATTGCTGTAAGAAAGGCTCTGAAAACAGTGTAGTTTTTGAAGACTACTTCCAGTTCAAGGCTGATTCTGTGCAAAATTCATATATGACGTTTTTGTGGAGAAAATGCTGTTTCCAACACAGAAAATGCTGGGTTTTACACAAGACAACCACATCTGAATTTTGTGTAGAATAAGTCCTTGGCTGTGAAGATTCTTGTAAGTTCTGAATTCTTTCTCAACACTTGGGAAGCATGATGTTACTTATTTTCCAAATATTTTTGAATATCCTATCCAACTCTGGACTTAATACATTTTGTTTATGGCAGAGTTTTGCCACTAAACATTTACTCAAGACAACTATATGTTAATTTTTTCTCTCTCTGTACTGGCTATTTTTCTTTAAGAAATTGTTGACATAAGATCAGTTAGGATACTGGAAACAAATAAATATTTAGCTGAAACTTGACCAAGAAGATGAGTTAAGAAATTTGAGGCAGCCACTGATTTAAAAGCAGGAGTTAGCATGTGGCATTCTACTGGCATTCTAGCCCAGGGACTTCCATCTATCATTCCTTTACTCTTACAACACTGCCAATTTTTTGCCCTTTAACAGGGAACATGAAAAAGTAAATAGAAATCCAAGGAGCAGCATAAGCTATTTCTGTATTCTTGATCAGACCATAATTAGTCTACTTGCTCATTAGATCTTTTCCACAATAAGCAACAGTACTATGCCAGGAGTCATTTATAATGCTATAATGCCATCCCATAGACAGCACACTGAATTATTGTGCAGAGTAAACGGTAGGTTAATTTTCAGCAGATTTTGTTGTTGTTGTCATCCTTGTTGTTTTGTAAGCAACACAGATAGCAAAAATGATGACAAAGGAAATAATGCTATAAAAGGATGAGGGTGTCGACATATATTTCAAACCTCGAATTTAAAATGTCATCTAGAGCCAATGCCTTCCAGGTTCATCATTGCCTTTAGATATTGTTTGCTTCCATGTTTCAAAACAAAATGGCTAACTACCAAGAAGAGACATTTCAGTGACACTGAGCAATAGAGGGACGTGATCCAGACAGTGTCTGGTTGATCTCAGATACAAGATTGGAAAAATAGGCTACTTCGAATCCCATATTGGGAGAAAGGCAAAATATAAGTAAAATAAATCAAGTAAATAAATGAGTAAAATGACTGAGATCCTGCATTGTCCGACATACCTGCAACATACCTCTGTCCTGAAAGATTCTCCTGTCAATGCCACACCCCCACAAAAAAAATCCTACCTGTTAAGCCGGATAGTGCCCCAGCTGAAGGTTTTCTGAGGTGCTGCAGATCAGGGTACTGGGAAATGACAAATGAAGAACTCTTCTGATTACAGGACACATGTGGAAGAAGAATTGGAAGGATACCTGAGGGTTCTGATGCAACCGCTTGTCTCAATAAACACCATGGCTGAGAGGATGCTACAGTCATCATTTCCCACTGCTTCCATCAGCAGCACCTCAGAATCTCTTCAGCTAGGGGCACCATCTGACTGAAAAGGTAGTGTTTCAGGATCACGTTTGGTCATTAATGACTGTAAAGATGAATCTCAAAAGTTATGAAATCATAAGTCTGGCTTAGAATCTCATAAATATTGAAGAGGATGACAGTCAATATTCTTTTGTATTCATTTGCTTATAGAGAAAACACAACATTAACATCTCTACCAAGTTTTCCTCTTTATTTACATTTTGTGACATTCCAGAGAATTATCTTATGCAGAAATGTACATTTTCTTTTCAATGCAGGAAACAGTATATTTTGTACAAAACACAGTGTCTGTGCAGAAAATCTGTTTTCTGTGCAAAATCTGTGGATGTATGTCTGCACAAAATAAGCTCTGGTATACGTTGCAAGCTGTGAATATTGCACTGAAAATTTTGTTCTCAATCATAGTATTTGTCCTTGCATGGGAAGACAGTATAGGCAAAGATTTACACCCCTATCCAAATTAAATAGTTTTGTTAGATGATCAGCACTGCACATTTGAATTTTTAAAGAACACTTGCAGGGATGCATTACATGTACATTTTATGCTGTACGTTGAAGCCTGTTGTATCAGGCTGATGCCAGGATAATGGAGTCTCAACATCAGCAGACTCAAAAGTACAACAGTATTTTGGATACACACAGAACACAATAATCACACACAAAGAGCCCAATTAGCAAAAAACGCCTGAGTTTTTCAGTCTTCTCCTTGGCTCCACTCCATGCCTTGGAATCACACCCTTTCTAAGGAGCTTTGGGTGACACATAAGCCCTTTAAGGTGGGTTAAGTGGAGTGCAAGAGCCCATAGTCACCCAAAGGACTTTATGGTTCACTGGGAAACCAAAGCCTCTTCACCTCTAATCAAATCTTCTAATCATTATAATGCAGTGTCTCTCAACAGTTGATACACTTTTGGGTTTATCAACAAAAGAATACTGACTGGAGGCATAACACACTATCTGAGAAGGTGCAGGAGCCCTTGGAGGACAAATGGGGTAATATCAGAAATCATTATGTCATGCTTCAATACATTTTTTCATTGTGTGCTGGCACCATACTATACTATACATACATATATACTATATGTGACAGGGTCTAGAAATTATTAAATATATGTCCATGCAGTGCCATAGCTTCTAAGATATTGATGCATAAGCTGTTTCTTGAAAAGAGAGAACATTTGCCATAATGATTTTAGGGATATATGAGTGGACCAGATAAATGGAAGTCAGTATAAGGCTATGAACCATTATAGATATTCATGCCTATATCTAAAATAAAAGAGAAATCTATTTACCCCCTTCAGGACTCAACCTAATGGGAAACTGAATTAATGAAAACTTACACCTCACTTTTAGAACCAGACTTTTCCAAGGACTGTTGCCAGCAGCTATGAGATTCTTGCTTGTCTGCCATTGGTCAGGACCTGCTGACTTGAATTCCTTAGTGTTAGCAAATGTTCTTTTAACTATTTAACTTTTAATTTGCAGCTCCCAAAATCACCCAGCCAAGCAGTCTGAGTGATCCTGGGCAATATAGTCCAAGCAAATATCTGCCCCAAGTTCTGAAACCATTCTGTTTATGTCCTAAGTTTTGTCACCTACAAAATGTGTATTGATATCCAATGTTGATTTTACAGGAAGTCTGGAAACAATCAAGCAAAGTTAAACAAAGTTTCTCTGTCAATTTCCAGTTCAGTACTCACTTTCATTAGCTGGATTATAGACCTCAGGAAACAGAGATCAAATGTATTAAGAAAGTAAAGGTTTAAATAAAAGTTAAGAGAAGCTAAGCTGAAGTTTTAAAATGTTTACATAGATAAATGTAAGATGACTGGAACAAAAGAGTCTATATACTATTATGAATGTATAATGCTTCTGGTTTTGATATATTTGTTTAGATTATGGATGTAATGAGCCTTCACATATGGCAAATAATGACAAGTTTGGGCCAAAAGGTTTTTAACTACTTAAGAAAAGTTGTAATGCCAAGTCTACAACTTTTATTTCACTGTGTGTATGTCAAATGTGACTTATATATAAACTATGCTAATATTTAGCCTTTATATGGTTCATCTTGTGTTTGCTACATTGATGCTTTAAATTGGTATTAATGACTTAAATCCAATTGTCAGTCCCAACCAAAGTAAACCCACTGAATGATCAACTGACACTTGATTAAGTCCCATTGATTCTATAAGTCTACTCTAGTTGGAACTGACAGTTAGATTTATGCATCTAAACTGTTGTTATTATGATCAACTACAAAGGTAATGATCTAACAATGAAAATAATTTTTTTAGCAATATTTTTGAACTTGATTTTTAAGCATTCTATTTTAGGCATTACTGGAGAATGTTAATAGGAATAACTTATTTCCAGGTAATGTTTTTCAGCAGTTTAAATCACTGGTGAACTTTTCGAATGTTAACAGAAGCTTTTCTCCTCTCCTGCCATTAATTTCTCTACTATAACACTCCTGGTAAACACATATCATGAAAGAAAGCAGAAACATATGTCTCCATTAGTGATAAAAATGAAAGAAAGCCTTCTGACTTGTTACTATGTACATAGTTCTCACCAAGCAAAGGAAACTGCAGGGACCATTTTGGTTTTCTTAAAAGAGTAAGAGAGGAAGGAACACTGGCATAGTATAGTGGTTTGACTGGTGGACTAGGACACTGGGAGACCAGGGTTCAGTTCCTCACTGGGCCATGAAAACCCTCTAAGTAATTGTTGGCAAGACACACACTCTCAGAGGAGGACAAAGGCAAACCTCTCTGAAAAGGTCTTCCCCAGAAAACCCTGTGATAGGTTTGCCATAAGTCAGAAATCAATTGATTGCACACAACAACAATGGGAGGAAGACAGTTTTTTTTAAAAAAATTCACTTTGTTTTCGCCAAATATTTAAAAAGATAATGAAAAGGAGTTCAAAAACTGGTAGTTTGGAATATAATTAAGCTAAAATTAAGCACATTAAAACCATGCCTTATTTTTCTGGATTTCAAAGAAGTCAACATCTCCACAGCTTTCTTCATTCTTTAATCAACAGGTACTCAAGCACTCTTCGGCCCTTTTCGCAGCGCCGGCGCTCGCGCGACGGAGGAGGGCGGCTCGCGCAAGAAGCCTTCTCCGGGAGGCTGCCGCTTTCCCCCTCCTTCCTTCCGCAGGCGAAGGAACAAGCTGGGAAGCGGCAGCCTCCCGGAGGCGGCGGCGGCTCGCGCGTCCGTCCATCCCCCCCCACGTGTGCGAGAAAGGAGCCTGTCCCGTCCATCCCCCCCACGTGCGCGAGAAAGGAGCCTGTCCCGTCCATCCCCCGCCGCACGCGCGAGAAAGGAGCTTGTCCCGTCCATCCCCCCGCGCGTGCGAGAAAGGAGCTTGTCCCGTCCATCCCCCCCGCGCGCGCAAGAAAGGCGCTTGTCGCATCCACCCCTGCGCGTGCGCAAAGCAGGACGTGTCGCGTCCGTCGCACTAGTGCCCCGCCCCGTCCCTTCCTTCCGCAGGGGCGGAGGGAAGGAAGCGCGACCCGGCCAGCTCCCCCACGCTCCGCACAAGAGGTAAGTGCGCGCGGGCGCCGGGAGCGTTGCGCGAGCGCGGGTGATTTTAGTTTCGAAGCGAAAATCAAAAAACCCGCGCTCACGCCGCTTCAGCCCCGTGAGCCCCGCGGAAGTGGGAGTGCGTCGTGTGGAGCGACGCTCCCACTCCCGCGAGGCTCACGGGGCTGTCGCGCGAGAAAAGGCCCGTGCCAAAAGGGCCTTCATTCTGCCTAGACTATATATGGTTTTAAACAGGCTTGTAGTGGAACCTGGGTTTGCAAAGTTGGAGCACCAGAACTGTTTGATCTTCAAGGTTGTTGAAATCTCCCACCACCATCGCTCCAGCTTCTCCTTTCCCTCTGAGCTTAGTTCCAGTCCTCACAATAGCTATAGGAGGTGCAATGAATCTTCATAGGTAGATGTTAGTTACCCTTGTGATTTGCAAGCCATTTTCTAGTGGCTTGGTCTTAGGCCCTTTTCGCACGGGCCTTTGCTCACACGACAGCCCCGTGAGCCTCGCGGGAGTGGGAGCGTCGCTCCGCACGACGCACTCCCACTTCCGCCCGGCTCACGGGGCTGAAGTGGTGTGAGCGCGGGTTTTTTGATTTTCGCGTCCAAGCGAAAATCACCCCGCGCTCGCACAATGCTCCCGGCACCCACCCGCACTTACCTTTCGTGCGGAGCCTCCGGGAGCCGGCTGGGTCGCGCTTCCTTCCCTCCGCCCCTGCAGAAGGAAGGAGCGGGGTGGGGAGGTAGCGCGACAGACGCGATGCCCGCTGAGCGCAAGCGCACGGACGGGGGACGCGACGCTGCCCGCTGCGTGCGCGCGGGGGGGAATCCAGCGCACGCGGGGGGAGGAATCCGGTGCGACGCCGCCCGCTTCGCGTGCGCGCGGGGGGGAATCCGGCGCTTCGCACGGGGGGAGGGCGGTTTGCGCGGCAAGCCTCCTTCGGTGCTGCTTCCCCGCTGGTTCCTTCGCCTGTGGAAGGAAGGAGGGGGGAAGCGGCAGGCTCCCGGAGGAGCCTTCTTGCGCTTGCCGGCCTCCCCCGCTTGCACTAGAAGCCTCAGTGCGAAAAGGGCCTTAAATTAAGTCCTATTCGTTCTACAGAAGACATGTTCTCACTGGAGATGGCAAACAAACAAAACCAGCTAGAATGAGTTTCTTCATACAGATCAATATACTGCTTGCATTTTCAATTTTCCTTGGGCAGAGATGGGCAACATTTGGGATGCTCGGCCACACTGGCCTCCCTGTGCATTTGAAAGGTCACAACCCCATTGAACCCCAATGCCTAACTTTTTTTTTTTAATGAGCCCAACAGTGCTCCCACACACTCCTCACTGAGCTATCACTGCACAATTTGCAGGAGCAGAAATCAGAAATTGACTCAGCACAGCAGCGTAGGAGAAGGGCAGGAAGGCCATCATGTAGAGGAAGTTAAGCAGACTTTTTAATTAAAAGAAAGGGGTAAGTCATAATACTTAGCTGACTGTTGACAAACACTGATCAGTAACAAACATGTCTTGCTAAAATTAATACAGGAAAATTGTCCTGTGGCTCTGATAGAAGTTTTGTGCAATTCTCATTGCAAGCTTTTATGCTGCAATACTTCAGATGCTCAGAGTTGTGTCACTTTTACTGCATCAGGAGCATTTGAAAAGGATTTAGGACTAGGCACAAATATTGCCAAGCCTGTTTTCCACATTACATGCATTATACTTCCTTTCCAATAATGCTTGCGTTATGTAAAGCCATTGCACACCATCCATCATAACAGGGGCTCTTGCACTGGTAGTAATGGCTTGCATTGGACAAATGGTGCAATGCCAGAAGATCTGTCATTCCATTAGTACAACAACCTCTATGCTCCAAAAAGCTAGATTGGTTCAAGGAGTCTATATGGCCTTCTAGACATTAATGAATGGCTGCTGCTATCATCCCCTCTCTTTGCCAGGTTGGCTCAGGCTATTAGGAACTGGGTTTCAATGACATCTGGAGAGCCGCAGGTTTACCACCTTGAAGCCATTTGCTTCTTTATCAGGACAGTGTCTCAGTGGTCTGGACTGTAAACTGGAAGCATTTGAAAAGTGTTCAGAAGCTGCGATTCGTGGTATAGAAAGCACACAGATGTCCTCATTCTGAAAATAGATGGTTCACTTTGACTTACATTGGATACTATTTATAACAGATCCCAAGCCTAAACCCCAATTTTAGTCTATAATGTGCATGGTGAGCATAGTGGTTCTAGTGTATGTCAGGACAGACATCTTCCCAAACAGGTTTCTCTTTCCTCTTCTAGTGTTTGGAAGGGCCTCTGTTCAAGTTTCTCACATTGGCATATAACACCTATTATGCACAGTTAAAAGGCCATGTGGGCTTCCGCCTTAAAGAAGCATTAGTATTCAAACTGTCTCTAAGAAACAAATTTAAACATTTCCTTTAGTTTGTTTTTTCAAAAGAAGAATCATAAAAGTCCAGCTTTTCAACTCTTTAGGCTGTGTTCATTTTACAGAATTTGTAATACGAATTTCACCATAAAGAAAGGCAACTTTAAAATCTAACAAATGATAAATAAAATTGGCAAGCCATATCATATGAGTTGATGCATGCCTTCTTGGAGTGGCTCTGTTTCAGTGAAGACTGTTTAACTCTCCAGATATTTTGTCCTTCAGCTTCCATGAGCCCCCACTGCATACTCAATGGTAACCAATATTGGGAGTCACAGTCCAAAATGCCTGGAGGGCTGTAACTTCTTCAGCCCTTTCCTCTACAGTTCAATGGGATGTACTTTTCATTGTATATGGTGTGTAACCTTAGGCAGATGCTGTTTAAAAAGAAAAATCCTTAATGCACCAACATGAGATTGGGCCAGTAAAAAACATAAACTATAATACAGTACATTAAAAGCAAATGCCCCTGATTTCATGTAGTCTTACCTAATTAGACTGCTAGTCTTTTATGTCATTGCTGAAATATAGCAAAGTTAGAAGTTTCTGCTGTAACATGTGTTGACCTATCTCAGGCATATGGGATTGAAAAATGGAAATTATTTGTTGGTAGAAAATGTGTGGCCTGTCAGAGAAATGGCTTGGCCTTCTCTGACCTGAAAATCCCTCCCCAGAGTGAATCACTTAGCTATTTCAAAGAGAATTCCAGCAAAATGAAAAGTCAGTGACATCTGACATCAATTTCTTCACATTTGTAATCAATAACTGGGAAGGAACATGGAGACTTACTATGCAAATGGTTAGCCATTTACATTGCTCCATTCTTTTTCTTTTTTTAAATAAGTGGATACAGTTGAAGAACTAAAATTATTCTGCAATGCATTTGGTCATAATTTGTTCAAAAAGGACAAATGGTTGGCTCCTCAAGAGCACTGAATACATTTGTTTTGCTATAGGCCCTATTTTTTCCCTTCTGCCTCTCCTGTCCTAATAACATCTTCTATTCTGCTTCTTCTCATATGTACAGATTTCATTCTGGACTATTAAATATATGTTTGGTTGGTTGGTTGGTTGGCTGGCTGGTTGGTTAAAGCTTTCATGTGCAGCTCCTTAGCCAAAAAGTATTTCAGAATTGCCTACCAAGAGAGGTAGTTTAATATTCCCTGCCCTCAGGTTACTATAATATCCACACATAGCCAGTATCTTATGTGGATTTTTCTGCTCATGAACTAATGGAAGGATGCTGTGTGTGGATGCCATGAAGCTTGTGAGGACTGTACAGTGGCTCCTCCACTTTCGCAAGGGTTCAGGGCAACCCTTGCATAACCCTACCGCATAACCCTACCACATATAACTTCCCCTGCTCCCCCTCCCATTTCTTTCAGGGCTCCTCCTAACTTGTTCCCATGCAAAAGGGAAAGGAAGCAGGGGAAGTGTTGCACAAGTTCTCCAAGCTGGGGCAAAATGCATAGGAATGGGAGGGGGAGCTTTAGAGGGGAAAAGAAAGGCTTACACAAGGCTTCTCCCACTCCTCCTTCCCTTCTGTTTTGCATGGGAATGGGAAGAGGGTTGCTCCAGAGGGGGAAAGGAAAGCTCATGCAAGGTTTCCCTTCCATTCCCTTCTGTTTTGCATGAAACAGGAAGAGGGGAGCTCTGGAGGAGGAAAAGAAGGCTTACAGGAGGCTTCCCTTGCCCACCCCCTTCCCTTCCATTTTGCCTCAGCATCAGTTCTCCATGCCAGGGCAAAATGCATGAGAATGGGAGGAGGAGAATGGGGGAGGAGGCACATGTGCTCATGAATAATCAAATTCATGAAGGTCAAACCCGTGAATATAGAGAAAGAACTGTATAGAAATGCATATATGTAAATAAATATGAATGGACCTCATACCATCTGTCCGAGGATTGCCTACTTTTTTAACTTTTGTTTTACAGATCCTGCTAACAAATACTTTGAAAAGGAAGCATTGTGAATTGTTTCCAGGATATTTGAACCCCAAACTGGGGGTGTAGCTACATGTATCAAAATGAAGGCATTGGCCCCCAATAGAATTATACCACCTCAGTGAAATTTTCTTTCAGTCACTGAATTTCTAGCAGTACAGTGAGTCAGACACTGAGAATTGTTTGTACTTTCAACTCTTATATTTGCTGTGTTTGCGTTCCCTTGGTAGTTTTAACCAAATTTTTCCTTTGGAAGCTGAAACTGTATTTCTAAATGTTCAATTCAAGTTTTAAGTTATTGCATTGCTGAAAATTTGGGGATGGAAGGCAAATTTCATGACAGGGGCAGAAAGCTTATTTGGAGGTCAATGCCCTATCCCTCACCTATCCCCTCCAAGCTGAATCCATGCCCGAAACAAGTGTGCTACCGTGGTGCTCCATGGCCACATCAAACACCCATTAAAAGCATCCTTGTGAGTGTAGGTCCTCTGTGATTAACATCTCAGTGGTGTCAGATAAAATAAAGGTGCAAATCATCTTGTTCTCCAGGTTTTCCTGGTTTGCAGGTCTCAACATTCTTCTCCACTGGATTTGCTAACCAGGGCTACTGGGATTTTCAACTCAGCAATATGATAGAGAGTTGCATGATTTCCACACCTGAAAATGTTCAACTGTAACATGTTGC
Source organism: Ctenosaura bakeri (assembly GCA_948474755.1). Taxonomy (NCBI): domain Eukaryota; kingdom Metazoa; phylum Chordata; class Lepidosauria; order Squamata; family Iguanidae; genus Ctenosaura; species Ctenosaura bakeri. Next base: position 131,099 of record CAOLHI010000352.1, read on the forward strand.
TGTGTGACTTTAAGTTGTCCAGTCCCACCCAAGGAGTGGCTCAGAAAGATAAGCACAAACACCCTGTAGCTTAACTGGGGAAAGAGCACAGAATTCCTGGTCCCTAGGCCCATGTACAAGTCAGAAGAGTATCACTTCCCCTGGAAATATTTTCATTGGTAAATAATCTAATGTAGGTGTCACGTCTCATGCCAGTGAAAATATTTTCAGGAACATTAAAGAAAGACATCAGAAGAAATGAAAACAGTGACTTAAACTGCACACCCCAGATCTGGACCTTCTTAAGTAATGGAGACAGTACACTCTACTTTGGTACAGTTCAGTCTGCTTCAGAGTGAACACAAACTTCACTCCACAGCTAACGACTAATACACCAAAAAGTTTTTTTTTTTCCTGATAGGCAATAAATTAGCACTGCAATATTCTAACTGTACAAAAATTTTAACTTTTCAATTAATGGAGCAGGAGAAAGGCTTCCCCATAAGCTCTTGACTGACTGATGACTCAGGATATCACCTCATATCAGCATATATAAACATATGCTTATTTCAGGTGATGATGTATACCCTTGTATGTATGAGAGGAGTAGGGTACTGTCTGGAATAGTTCTTCTGTATTGGAAAGGCATCTTACATTTGTGGAAAGAGCTGTGTAATCTAGCAGGGATCCAGAAAGGAAGAAAGGAAGTGGTTTTGGGAAATTCTCTTGCCCTTCTACAAGCTCCTGCATCACTGCCCACATAGGTTCTTCTGGCGAGTCCCTCCAGGCCTATGGAACAGATTTTCAATGGGCAAGAGAAACTGAAGGAGGGAAGAAGGATTAAGTGAAAAGCATCACTCCCTTCTGCTTCAGTTAGGGTCATCCCATGATCAGAATTCCACTTATGGAATTCTGAAATTCAGGAATGGAGAACCACCAGCCTGTGGATCGTTGTCAGTTGTAATGCCCAATAATCAGGCTGCCATCTTAGGAAGGAAGAAAGTGAGGGAAGTTAGTTCTGCTGGGAGCTGACTTTATGTTGTGGTTCTTGGAATAACACCTCCTCCCATAACTGAACTGAACTGAGGTCACGAACCACTGAAAGGTCAACAAGGCATGTCTTCATTCATCTGAAATTTGCAAACCAGAGTATATAAGTCTCATCAAATATGTAACAGAAGTATAAGGCTGTCCTCTAAGAAACAAGACTCCAGGGTCTCGGGTTTTCATAATCTTCTGAAGCTTCTGTAGTCCACATTCTCAGTCCGTCATTGTCCTTTTTTTAGCCTTTAATGATTATAAGTCAAATAAGGAAGGTTATAATTTGTGGTTGCTCTGCTACAAAGATAAAGATGTATTTGGTGAAAAGATCTCTTTTTTGGAAGAATTTTTCAAAACTTGGGGGGAAAGTGGAGTATTTCAAAACTCTATACTCTCCCGAGAAATCCCACATCACTTTAGAAAATGACAAAAATAACATCCTACAAACAGTTGCAAAATTGCAGGAATGAATATTAGTGATTACACACTGAACTTTCACAACAGGTCTTTTGTAAATTTATATGTTTCAAAGGTAGTTGACTTCTCAGCCACAATCACAGATGTTTTAGAAATGACCATGTTCGCTTTGGAAGGTCACTTTAAGTTTTTTTAGCTTTGAAAAGCATATCATGTGAGACCAACCTGCATTTTCCCAGCTTCCTCACCTACACTTCTTAAAACAATGAACTTCAGAAAGGAAAGATCAATCGGTTGCAACCCCACCAGTTGAACATGTTAGCAGTACTTGGGAAAGTCACTCATCTGCACTACCATTCCCATAATCTTCTAGTCTGCATGGCCATTAGCCATGGTGTCTGGAGGATCTTGGAGTTCTAGTCCAAAACAGTAATGTGATGCATCATGTCACTTGTGTAGACAGTTCATCCAAGGTAGAACAACACTGCGTCATCCTCTTATCCCAATATTCCATTGAGGCACTGCTCTCAGAATTAGCACTTGTGATTGTCTCATTGGCAGGCAGATCCAACAGATGTACAAACACACACACACACCAGCAGTTAGGCAATCTATTTTGTTCCTCCTGCATCTCAACCCAATGAATTATATAGCCCATGGGTGAGGAACACGAATCGAACAACATCTGAAAGGCTATTGATTTCCCACTCCTGATGTATAATCAAATGAGTTTCTCCAGTCAGAACCTCCTGCATCTAAATCATACCCTAAAGGAATTTGGCAACAGATGTTGACATGGCTAAGTGCCAAGCTAGATAAGATGCTCAGTGTGTTAATGCAATTAGCATGCATCTTTCCTGTTATCTAAGCAGCAGCCCTGAGAAAGCCAGGACACCCTCAGACCTGTGAGGAGGAAGAGTTTTAACTTTTCCTCTTCCTGCCACCATTTTAACATAAACTCTGACTCTGAGGTACCTGTCAAAGAAAGGCTGTAATGGGTGCCTCTAGTTTTGCTCTCAACGGAACAAGACATAGGCCCTTTCCGCACAAGGCGAGTGAATTGCTCCGTGCCATTACTCACCGTTTCTTCTTAGCTCGAAGCAACGTGTACTCTCCCTTAAGCCCTTCTGCAAGGCTCCTCCGTTTGGTCCAGCGCGAGTTGGAGCAGTGTGAGGTCTGTTGATCTGCACTGCTCCAGCTGAAAATGGCAGCTTCCTGTTCTTCGTGGGTCTGGACCAACCACTGAAGCTGGCCACGCCCACAGCCCGCCCTCCGCTGATCACAGGCTCGCATTGGTGCGAGCCTGAGCATCTGCACAAGTGAGGAGGAATGTAATGATTGAAAGACTGGATTTTTCCGGTCTTCACTTAGCGCGCTGGAGGACCACTTAGGGGCACCTTGGATCGGACTAAGATGTGGAACTAAGGTAAATAGTCCAGACCTAGTCCGATCCAAGGTGCGGACGACCTCCGTGACAGGACACCTTGGCCCATTTTAACTTCCCGGTGCGGAAAGGGCCATAAAGTACCTAGAATTTTCAAACACTACTTGAACTTTCTAGAAGGCTTTAAGCAAACTCTGGTCTTTCAGCCTCCATCATGTTTAAAAAAAAAAAAGGGTTGTTATGCAGATTACTGATTATACGGTTTTGATATAAGTGTTGTGAAAATGCCCTATATTATTATAGCAAAAAGAAAAAGAAGAATCTGTATCTGTTTAATGTATCACTTAATCAGGAAGACGTATATTCCTCTAGCACATTTTGTAAAGAGAAAACAAGATCTGATCCAAATATTACATTTTGTGGCATCAGCATGTCAACACAAGCACTATTTGGCCAGGCAGGATAGCATTATTGCTTCCCAGGTCATGATAACTTCGCTTCTGTGGGAAATAACCATATCATTCTTTCCAAAGAATGCTGGTTCATATACATTCCAGGAACAACCTAAACAGGCATTCTTGCCAGAGAGGTGAATGTTTGAACAGGCTTTAGGTGTAGCTTTGATGTGTGCAACTAGACACTTGATCAACTCACTCCGTGGGAAAAGAAGGGGAGAATGGGAGACAGCAGCAATAAGTATTTCATCATATCAATGTTTATGTGACCAAAAGAAGGAATGGAGGAGGCAAAAGCATTAAGGGCTATGAGATAGTGTGAGATTATGAAGAGAGCTGTGCCTGAACACAACCTGAAAAGAAAAATTTCTATGAGGGGTTCTGAGGCCCTTTTTGCACCTTACCTAGTGCCACTGGCGTTGCGCAGGGATTGCGTGAAAAGCCTCATCTGGGAGGCACTCGCATCCCCTCCACTTCCCCTCCGCACCAGCTCCATGCTGGCCAGAAGGAAGTGTGAGTGCTCTGCCCCTTCTTTCTGCAGCACAGCTGGGTACTTTCCCAGGCTGCGCTCCGGGAGGAAGCGCGATAGCCGCGTGTCTGGAGCCTCCACACACAAGGTAAGTGCATGTGAGGCATGAGAGGGATGCGCAATTGCACATCATTTTTGGCAATGAGCCAAAAATGATATAATGCACGATCGCCACCTAATGGCCTCGGGAGCATTGCACGATTGCGAGGATGTCATGTGGAATGGTCCTCACAATCACATAACGCGCCCGAGGCCATTTTGCAAGAAGACTGGCATGTAAAAAGGGCCTGAGATAAGAGCCTTCATTTGTTTAAAGCACACAGAAGGAGACTGTGTGGGTTAGCTTCATGCCCCTCTGCTAGCAGGGTGTTTGTTCAGTGTTAGGAGCTTTGCACATGTCCTGACCTACATGTTTGGAACTCCATGCAAGAGGAAACCCTGAAATATTCAAGATTCTCCTCTCATGAAGGAACTCTGTGCACATAGGCCTCCTTCTTATTTTGGATGAACACCTAGCCAGCAGGGCATCTGCTTGCCTGCAGATGAAGCCGCAATGGTAGGGCAGAACTACCCTTAACAAGCCCTTCATGGATGCTTTCATAAGACAGGTTCTAGATTTTCCATTATTGGGAATGGGCCAAGCATTGGAGGGGGAAGGGTATGCTGTATAAGGGATCTGGAGAGCTATGATTGCCTCAACTACACTCAGGGGTGTAGTTGTGTGTGTATGTATGTGTGAGAGAGAAGACATTGCCTCTCCAATGAGAGTGCTACCCCACCTATGAAATTTCCCTTCAGTCCCCAATTTTCTAGCATTGCAGAGAGTGAGACACTGAAAACCATTCACTTCTAGAACTTACATTTCTTGTGTTTGCATTCCCTTGGGAACTTTGCTTGCCATTTTTCTTTGGATGCCTAAACTATGATTCTAAATGCTTCATTGACATTTTAAGTTACTTCAATGTTAGAAATTTGTGGAGTGAAGGAAAAGTTCATTTGAGAGAGCAAAGTTCTCTGGAAGGGCAATGCTGTCTGGAGGGGCAATGCCCTTCCCCCTCCTCATAAGTAAAGTCCCTGCTAGATGAGGAAAAATAGATTAAATTGCAGATCATGCATAAAAGACTAAACCTATGTTACTGCAGTTCCTAAGCCACACTTGGGGTGACATTAGATATCACTTTTGATATCAATAATTTGGTTTTCCTCTACCATCCCTCTTCACGTGTTTGTGAGGCCCCCAGACAAGCATGAAACTAGGCACGGCCACTAATCGCTGGACATTCCATTACCCACCCAGGCAGGCCAGAAATAGCCAGATCGCTGCTTTAGGAGACCTCCCGGCAAGCACGCTATTATGTATGCACGCTACTTACAAAGAACTCCCTGCCCCAAGCAGGAGGCTTGATCAGGAGAATCCTCATCTGTCAAGCACTCTGTGTTTGCATACTGTCTATTCCTTTGTCAATTTGGAACTAACTCAATCATGCTAAATTCTGACCTTTCGGAGGCTTTGTCTCCAGCCCGAAACTCATTGTTTTTCCCCAAGTACGGACTAGCCTACGGCTACATTTTCCCTACAAGAACCCCTGATTCCGAGACCTTCCTCAGATCGCTCGGATCACTCCCGATTTCCATCCAGCCTTGCTGCCGCTGTGCTTGGCAAGCCTTCCCCTCATTCCCACATACTGAGACTACGCACCTCCGAACTTCCGCAGTGAACTACCCGGGCTTCAGGACAATCCCTCTTAAAAATCCCTCTGTCTCACTCCAACCTTTATTTTCTATAGTTATCTGTGTGAGTGTGCTGCATACACCATTTGATTGTATTTTAATAAAGATCACCATTGTTAGTTCAACCTCTGTCTGCTCCTTGACTTGGCCTGACCCCGTAGACGTTGGGTTCAAGATCTTGCTGTGTTGCCCTGCCTCTTGCATTGCCAGTTGTGCTCCGTGCTAATTTCCCCACCTTTTGATATTTTGAGAGCGCACTTTGGTGTCCCTCATGGGACCCCCAGTAAACAGGGTAACACCTAGGCATAATAGTATCCCTGAGTGAGGAGGACCTATTTTGTCTACTGAGTGTAAGCTTCAGAGTTGATCTGGGACAGATAATGTGTGGTTTTGCAATGAAAAAGGCTGGCAAAATAAAGCTTTCAATGTAATAAGCCTGTTCTTTAATGTTTGCAGCCACTTCTATTCACTGATTATTTTTTTTACAAAATGAAACCAAAGAATAATACAGTAACTAACTTTGTTAGGATGAACCAAAAAGCTAAAGAATGCAACCTTTGTACCTGTAGGCTTCTTTTTGGGGCTAGGTGTTCAGGTAAACAGAAAACAGGAAAACAAGGGGAAAGTGTGTATTTAGGGGCATGGCAGAAACGCTCAGGAAAGATTATTTTGGCAGACCTTCAGTTTTGGATCCAGTGACTACACATCTTTCATATGTGGGAAGGCCAACTTCTGCTGTAGGGAGCCCTCTCTGCTTCTAGAATGGTCCTCTGTAGTTTGGAATCATCATTTTCAAAGTTTTTTAAAAACAATCCAGGGAGCCTCTCCAAGTTCAAAACCATGCTGACATTTACCTTCCCAACATATGGAAGGTGATGAAGTGGGCAAGGGGGCCATAAAGAGGGGGGCAAAGCTAATGGATTCATTTCTGCTTTCTCTGTCAGTGAATGATAGTCTAGGGAGAGGAGAGAATGCCTGAACAGAACTGTGTTTTAAGCAACAGACATGATTATCAGCTTGGTCACTGTCATATTTATTTATTGATCTTTCTGATTATTTTTGTCATCTTGCTCATTTTCGGGTTTATTTAATTACAAAGTTAAGAACAAGCAGCCCATTCAGTTTGTGAAGAAATTTCCTGAATGAGTTTACACAGGCATGCCGCTATGACAGTTCCAGTCTCTGTTTTCTATACTGTCCAGAGACTGATATGACAGCTCTCTGTTAAATAAAAGAAATTTTTGTAACATCACTACGCCAGTCCTAAACAAATTAACTTGAAAATAAGTTTCCTCATATGCAATGAGGCTCACTTCCAAGTAGATGTATTTTGGGTTACAGCATCTAGCATTCAAGAGACAAAAATGTTGCTTGTGTTGTTTCTAAATATGTGTGTGTGTGTGTTTAGCTATTTTTTTTTTTTACACACCTACACACATGCACACAGAGAAACTGAAACAACTCTGAGTGGATGGAAAACAGCTTTGCCAGAAACTGGTATAATTACCTGCTGAGGAAAATGTAGGATTCAAATTTTCACAGCATAGAAAGAAAAATTCTACAGCCTAGAAGAGTTGAGATGGGGATTATTTTAATATATTTTACAGCACTTAATATGATGCATCTTTAAATTATTACTGTAGGCACAAGTGAAACCTATGCTGAAACCAAACATTTATTATGGAAGGAGTTGTTTATGAGAAGAGGTCAGAACACTGACCTAAAATTTCTGCAAGCCAAACAAACATCCAGAGGGTGGAAACAAATGATGAATTAACCTGAGGTCAGTGTTTTAAAACTTTTTACAACTTGAAAAGCTGGTTGTCTGTAGCCTCTGGAGCTGAGGGAGGCAACCAGTACTCTTACTTTCATAGCATCAAAAAGTACCTCCACTTTCAATGGAACTAATGGCTTATCCCCCTCCCCTCTCTTTTTACCCAATTCCTGAACTTTAGGAGGAGAACAGCAACAAAAGCAAAATGGAACTGCCCATGTTTCCATGCTTCATGAAACTGCACGGCCTATAAAAGCTCCTAGAAGACTTAAGTAAGCCAGAGGTTAGAGTCCTTTTATATATTCTTTCCACCACCATTTTTCCTATGGTTCTACCCAGCAATGCCTACAGTAAGTCACATGGGCTGAGACAGATCTTGCACAGGGTCTGCATACAGGGATCATAAGCTTTAGCTCACTTCAGATGGAGGAGCTTCACAGAACTTGGTCAGATCAGATGGGATCATAAATTGTGTTTCATCTTTGTTCTCAAGGATGCTTGGGAAGGTGCCTGGGTGACGTCCCATGGGCCAGTCCAAGAGCTTGACAGTTTCCTACCACCCTGGCAAGCAGCCCAAGGGCTTTGCATGGCTCTTGCCTGAGGTGTATGAGTAATCTGCAGGAGGACTTGGGATAAAAAGCAGATATTTGTCTCGGTTTTCCAGTGGAAGTTTCTTTCTCATTTAATACACACATTTTAACATGTTAGCTCTGTGTTTGTAAGCCTTTTGCAAGGTTTGATGAAGCTGAAAAAAAGAGGCTTAAAATGTTTAATTAATAAGTAATCTCACCTCTGGAAGCACTGAGTGAACAACATGTTCTCTTGCCTCCTCTTCTATGGGAAAGCAATAAGAAAACTGGCACATCATTTGGACCTACAGGTAACAAGTTGTCTCTCAATGGGCTTAGTTGCTATGACTAAGCACAGTTTCAGATGAGGGCATTTGTCATGGCATTGCCCTGTCTTTTCCACTGAACTGACTTCAGGGAGCCCTTTCCACTCTAAACATCTTGTTCCTTATTTCAGAAATGTTGTTAAGGAGAAATGATGGAATAGCTTTGAAGTGCACTGTAAGGCTAGTGTGACAGAAGCCTCATCTGAAACTGCTTGAAGTCTTAAAATGCAAAACACAGGCAGAACCTGCACTCAAAAGACATTCTCTGAAGGAAGCCTGCTCTGATTTTAAGATCTTCGGGAGGAGCTTTTCTCTTCTGTGTCTCCCTTTCAGAGACCTATTTTTTGGGAAGAGAAACCCTTTGTGGTGGCTGCCCTGAGTTTTGGAACTCCCTGCCAAGGGATCCCAAGCTAGCTTTATTTCTGCTTTCTGCTGGCAGTAGCAGCCTTTTGATTCAGACTTGCTTTTTGACATCTATGCAGACTTGCTGCTGAAGTAAGCTTTCATACCTTCAATTTGTCCCAATTAGACAGTGAGAGTCCCATCTAATCCTCTGTTGTCCCATTTTTTCATCTGCTTTTAAAATGTCCAGTTTTTTCCTTCTCCTTCCCCTCTCTCTTTTGTCCTCTGCTTACTTCAGTTTCTGCAGAATAAGTTTGAAGTACAAAAGTAGTTTGCACTCAGTTAAGTCAGTGGGAGAGTAGGGAGAAGTGGGCAGCATCTTGCCATTTCCAGGAGGCTCAGGCAAAAACCAACTACTGCGATCTCTCATAACTTGTGTGTTCTTCCTCATTTAAAAACTTTTGGCATCTTCACCACACTCTGATGTTTCTTGGCCACAGATGTCTTGCATTTTATCTGTGAAATGTTGGAGGGTATGAGTTTGAATTTGGTGGGTACAGTTATTTCTTTCTTATGTGGCTTTATTTGAGATGTCTTAATGTTTTCATTATAATTTTATCCATATATTATTTTTAACTATCTCAGCTAGCATTTATAGTGGAAAGGTGGAGTGGACACATTTTCAACACAAATAAATAATTGTCTGGCCTTCACCACCACCTGGATAAGACACATTACATGAGGTTCATACATTTTTTTTCAGTTGATTTACCCAAGTATACTTAACAGACCTACTGGAGAATACACATTAGAAAGAATGCCTTTGGAAATAAACACACAAGTCTTAATTCACTTGTTCGCTAGGTTAAATGCTCTTTCTCCCATCTCCCTAGGTAAGTGTGAAGGAAGAATCCCCTCATTTCATCTTGATCTGGAAGCAGTTTCTTTAGCTTAATTTCCAAACAGGAAAATATATTCTCTGTGTATATGTGTGTTTGAATGACAGGTTGTGAACAGTTGTGATTTGTACTTAATGCAAAATGCTTAATGACATCACCAAGGGCTACTACTAAGTCTCATGTTTGGGTCCAGAAAACCTAGCATCTGGGATAATCCTGAATTGGCAATTCTGATGGAGCCTGTTAAATCAATACTTAGATAATATTAGATACTATATCCCATTGATTCAGAGGATCAACACCATTTGGTTTTACCCCTCAGTCTTTTTTTTTTTTTTTTAAATACACTGCATTCTTTTCCACAGCAATGTAACTATCCATTGTTTACAATGAGCTCCAGTATATTTCATTACTTACAAAAAGTGATGCTTAAAGTAGAGTTGTCTCTAGGGCACACATTATAGAAAAAGAACAAGAACCACAGTCCACCTTAAGCAAATGATGCTTGCCAAAATGTTTGCATAAGCTTTCAAGTTAAAAGAGAGAAAGGCCACATGTTCACACATCTCAAATAAACATTGCTGACTGGAAGTTTATTTTATATTAAATTCCTACATCTTCCTTTTTTTCCAAGAAAGCTAGAAATAATTCATTTACATTCTTGCATATGGTTAGTCATAGTCATGGTCATAGAATCATACAGTTGGCAGCGGCCTCATGGACCATTGAGTCCAACACCCCTGTTCAATGTAGGATCTCCAGGTAAAACACTCCCAACAGATAGTTCTTTAGACTGTCCACTGAAAAGTCCAGAGAAGGAGACCTCCCCACCTCTCTGGGTAATGGATTCCATTGCCAAACTGCTCTTACTATCAGGAAGCTCTGCCTAATGTTCAATGGAACTCAGTCTGAATTTCCTGCTGTAGAGTTCATCCACTTTTACCTATGAAGACTAATAGCTGACTGAGATAAGAATACAGTGAATATTCACTCCAATCCTTGATATCTCACTTTTCTTAAAAGTAGGATGGAAATAGAAAAGAGCACCTGTTGAAACAATATCCTCAACACATCTGCTTTGTTCCTTTTGTTGATCTTTACAGAATGTGACAATAAAATGGTGGATACCTCCTTCTCTTCCTCCAAAAAAAAAAAAGTATTTCCTCCCTACATTTGTAGGTTGCTTCTCTATTTCCTCTCCATATTTGCTTGACTCTTCCACATATATTACTCTTATCAGTTGCTAGATCAGGAATGTTACAAATGCAACAACGTTCAACACTTGAGTTAAAGATATTTATTATTTATTTATTATACTTGTACGCCACCTTTCTCCCAAAGTGGGACCCAAGGTAGCTTAGAGAGAGCAGGAGTGATGGGGTAAGTCATTTTTAGTGATGCAGACCTCCTTATCCCTTATCCCCCTATCCTAACTTATTTGCAAGGATCTTACCTTACTCTTTAGGATTGTTCTACTTCTCTTCTTCAATGCCCATTTCTAATATCTCACTTGTGAAGCTAGCTCAGTGTTACCTTAGCACCCTTAGAGAGCTTTCCTATCTTTAATGAAATTCTTACCATAAAGCTTCAGTTAGTTTCTTTAGCTATTGGTGTCTTCACTCCTTAATCAGAATGGTTAGCTGTTGCACACACACTCTATCTCTCAATGAACCCCATGTACAAATCCAATGTGGGTGCACATTCTACTAAAAATGAGGCAGTGATGATAGACTACTCTTAAAAATGTAGTTTAAATCATTGTGGAGGGAAAGGAACTAGGCACAAAGGGAAGTCATTTAACAGTACTCATTCTCTAAGCCAAATAGCTCCCTATTTATGATCCCTTGCATTGGAACTGGAAAAGGAGCAGTTCTCCAGATGTTGTTGTAATTCAGTTCCCAACAGCCCTGGCACCAGCATAGTTGGTAATGAAGGGGAAAGGGAGATACAGTCCAGCAACATCTGGAAAGCCACAAGGCACTTATTCTTGTTCTAAACAAGGATATTTTTGAACCAAGGGAGGAGTCTTTCCAATATTGCCCAAACTGGACATTCCCCATAGAAGCTGATACCAATTTGGAGATATGGAAGTACAAAGAGATACCAACCAAGTGTTGGTAAAAATTGACATACTTCCTGTCAAGGGAATTAGGAAAATAGCAGATTGAAGAGGGAGAGGAAAGAATGGGGAAGTATATGGGCTAAAAGAAAGCTAGGCTAACAACTTTTCTTTTTCACTCCTAGACTCTTAGTTTCAATCAAAATGCTTTTGACAAGGATGTAGAAGGAGCTTATCAGAGAATGGTTATGTGTTTTTGTGACATTTTGTGGCTGTATGCCTGCAGCAACAGAAATAGCAGATGTCCTCACAGGACAGAGTCAGCAGTCTAGGGAAACAGGGGTCATCTGCAGCCTACGTGACTCTCTCTTATGGGGAATGGAGGCATGGGACCCTTAAGTTTGGTGTGAGAATAGTGATATCTCCAAATGAGAAGCAGGGCTTTCTTAATTTTTTTCGTAATGGGAGAGACAGCACTTAACCGGGAGCAGCCTGTACAGTGGGTGGCTGCTGCAGATACTCACTCAAAGCAGGTATGTAGAATTCCACTGAAGCTCTACAACCTGAGGCAAGCTTCCCTAGCACTTTCTTTCTGAGGGCAGGACGCTGCCTGTCTTCTCCCAAAGAAGATGTCTGGCAGTAACTGCAATGCTTAATGCAGGAAGTGAGGGGAGAACTAGTCTTGCCACCTCCTTGGACCAAGGAAGCTGGTCTGTCCACTTCTGCTGCCTCTTCTTCCATTGCTTTAAATAAAATTCTGCAGTGAGCTAGGTTTTTCATTCTGAAAGTCAGAGGGACATCTCTTCTCTACCTGAAAAAAACAAAGCAGGCATGTCTCATTCTTCAACCTTCACAAGCAAGTAGGGTTTGGTGGTGGCATCTGGAAGCTCATTACATCTGAGCAATTCATTTTGTAAAACATGACCTGTAGGCCTATTGTATACTTTATTTCAACGAATGAGATATTTATCTACTTTGCTGCTTCTAAGCCACATCAAAATTTTCCCATAGAAAAATAATATAATCATCGTCATTTTTATAAATAGTCATTTGTCCCCTCATCTGTTTTGTCCTTGTATTAGAACAAAAAATACATATATCTGGAAAGTTAAAAAATTATATGTTTTAAGAGTATAAATATATACTCTTTACACTCTTTATTTATAAATAGTATTATTTATAAGAATAGAAGTGAATTATAAGATTATTTATAAGAGTATAAATATATAAAATTAATGAAATCAAAATTTACCAGTGTTGACAGAACCATAGCCACAGTTGAGATGTGGCTGATTATTGCTCAGTATCTTATAGGATGTAAACTGGGGAAACACATGATGTATAATATGTACCAGATGGATCAAAATCTTTGAGCTCCATAAACAATTTTATCTAGTTATAGCAATGACTTTTTTTAAAAATCCCCATTTTGAAATATTTTGTTTAGGGTTGCTTGAATAGAAATAGCACTTTCTGTTTCTGGGTTTAAAAATATACTAACCCACAATATTCCATTGTATCTTATTTTTTTCAAATGTAATTATTTCACTCCCTGGTCATGGGAGGAGGAAAAGGAAGCATATTAACATGACCTCTGCTAATCAGTCTTGCTTCTAGGTCAGCCAAAGACAACTTTTTTGTGGCTGGAGACAACATAGATCAAGTGAAGGTCATTCATGTAATCAGGATAATTTGGATATTTTTTTTAATACTCACACCCTGCACTGTGTATTGTACTGTGACCCTAAGCAGCTGGATTTGGGTCATGAGTGATGTTTTTACTGGATGCTGGAAAATATCCCCAAGAAATTCTAAAAAGAACCATTCTACTTGGCTGGAGCAAATTGAACTAAACTGGAACATGCAGAGCCAATAAATGCAAAACCTATGACTTCTCCTGTATATTGAAAACCACAGTTCTGTAAACTATCATTCTATAAAATAATAACATATATTGACTGATCTAAGCACAACATTGACGATTCTAAAAGTGCATGATGCCTCTTGAAGTTTCCTAATGTTCATTGTTCCCATCACAGCACCAAGAATTCCATCACTAACATTAACGTCATCACCATCATCATCATCAATCATTTATATCCCATCTTTTTCTAGTTTGGGACTTAAGGCAGCTTACAACAGCTAAAACAAACAAAATTAAATGTTAACAGCATACAAAATGAAAAAGCAATTAAACCATAATAAAACTTGAAAGGTGTTAAAACAAATTGAAACAGCAGCAGCTGCAAATAAAGTCCAACACATTATACAGAGCCAGCATGGTGTAGTGGTTTGCACACTGGACTACATGTCTGGAGACCAGAGTTTGTATATCCTCTCTTGCCAAGAAAACTCCATGATACGTTCACCTTAGGGTCACCAGAAGTCAAAAATGACTTGGAGGCATACGAGAACAGCGGCAACAGCAACTACAACAACAACAATAAAAACAACAACAACAACATTATAAAAGGCTTGTTTCCCTGGAAAATCAGTTCTCAAAAGTCTGCTGGAATAAGAAGGCTTTTACCTGCTTGCAGAAAGATAGGAAAGAAGATGTCAGTCTTCTGTGGGAAGGCTTTCCAGAGCTTGAGAGTAGCCGCCAAGAAGGTCCTCTCCCATGTACTCTCCAAATGTCTCTAGGGACAGAAAGAAGGGCCTCTCCAACAGATCTCAAAACATGGGCTGGTTTATACATGAGAGTACAGCCCTTCAGATAACTTGGGCATACACCATATATGCTGTATAGGTACAGAGGGACAGTTAACAATCTGGCTGCAGTTCTTTGGAACAGCTGAAGTTTCCAAACTCTGTTCAAAGAAAGCCCCACACACAGCATGTTACAGTAATCCAAACTGGGATGTGACTAAAGTAAAGGTCATCATGACCAGGTCTGCCATTTCAAGAAATGGGCACAGCCAGTGCATAAGCCTTGGCTGTGAAAAGCCACTGTGAAAAGCCACTGTCAAGACCAGAGCTTTGAGGCTCAGGGCTGAATCCAGAATCACACCCAAGGTGACAACCTGCATCTTCAGCGGGAATATAAACCCATACACTATGGGCTGAATTCCTACTCCCCGATCTACCTTTCAAGTGAGCAGGAGCACCTCCATCTTGCCTGGATTTGCCTGAGTTACAATTTGTTTGACTTCTTCCAGTCCATTATTGATGATAGGCACCAACATGTGAAAGCTTCAGGCAATGCTCAATGACAGCAGCTTCAGGAAATTGTGAGAGTCACTGATTATGTAGGCCAAGGTTGAGGAACATGTAGCTCCCCAAATATTGTTGGGTCACAACTCAGATAATTCCTTACCATTGGTTGTGCTGGCTAGGGATGCTGGAATTTGCTGCCCAGCAACATCTGGGGGGAACCACATTCCCATCCCTTGTTATAGATCATTCCTACCTCAAGAAGAATATTCACTCCATTCGTTGTGACAGCTCATGCTGTTTTTTAATCCTCCTGTTGAACCAGAATGATCCATATAATGGTCAATCCTCATTGTATTTACAAATAAATTATGTTCAGTCAACATAATCAGCTCCATGTCCTCCATCACAGAAAATAAATACATGGGCAGGCAGAGCAAGTAGAGGCCAGTAAGATCTGTGGCCAGTCTTTCTCTGGTCAGAGACCAGCAGTAAAATGACCTTTACATCAATACATTTTTGTTAAGGGAAGAAGGTAAAAATAAAAATAAAAAACATTTGAATTATTCTTGTTCCAAAGGTTTTCACTCTTAATCTTCAGAAGAGCTAGTGCCTGTGAGAACATTCTTGCTGCAGTTATTCACAGTCTTGGTTGTTATTGGAAGCTCAGGTCTATATGTAATATGGTTATACTTCCAAGGGAGGTGATTTTTTGGGTTTGGATGCAAGGTTTTGGCAGCTTCTAAATTACGTTGAAACTGTTTTTACTGCTGCTGTCATATCTATCTGGTTACCTATATCTATCAGATGTCAAATAATATTAATTCAGCTATTTACATAGTTTGGAATGTCATATAATGAGGTGAACTGCGATACTCTGAGAACAAAGGTTCAGAATACCACCTTTTCTTTAACTCATGAAAAGTAGCTTTACCCTTATTTCCATTGTGACGATCCAGCCAAGCATTAGGAATACTTAACAGCTGTACTTGTGCTGATGGACATAAAAATGGCTAGTTCTGTGTTAGTTTATAGCAAGAGTGAGAAGACTGTAGTTTGTGGTCTGCATGTACCCCCAGCCCTTTTAATGCTCTTCTCAGCACCCTAAGACTCTGCCCCCCACTGTTTTATTTTTAAATGTGATTTTTTTTTCACCTGAAAATTGTGGGAAATGCTTCCAAACCAACTCAAAATGCTATCATTTTCCTTATTTTTTCCCATGAGCCCTGGAACCTCCCTGCTTGACCAAAAACCAGCCTAAAAACCAGCCTTGACCAAAAACCAGCCTAAAGTGACATCACATTTCTTCCTCAGTGCCACAGATAAGATGCTATGGTATGCCTGCCTAGCTTGAGCTGCTGCAGTTGTCAAGCCTTGAATTATAGCATCATGGATGCAAAATATCTTTCATGAAATCAAAAAGCCTTTTTGGAACTTCTACAGATGTTTTGAAATTTTAAAAGGTAATATTTACCACTGAGCAAGTATCTAAATATCAGAGGCAGCTCTACCGTTAATGTTAGGCAGAGTGAATTGGTTGCACTGGGCACCAGATTTAGAGTGTCAAAGAATAGGAAATTATTACATATTTGCTTTGTTACTGTTATGTTTTTTCCTTCCAGAGAATGAGGTTAGGGAGATGATTCTGGGATCCCTCTCATTCTGAAATAACTGGAACGCCCATAAGAATGCTACAGCTTGTTTTGGGGGATTGAAGGGTACACATTTAATTATTTTTCTTCAGGGATTAAAATGGCATAGGCTAGTGTCACTAAAGATACATTTGTACTGATTGGATAGATGGTCTCTAATGTGGATGTATCCATAATTAACAGTTCCTGCAAACAACTAATCGTATCAGATTACAATTCTTTCCTTGTGCAGCTTCATTAGATAGGGAAATGGGAAGTGGCTGCTGCATTCTGATATATAATGTGAGTGAAAAGCTCTACTTTACCATTTCCAAGCTTCTGAGGCAACCTTGTTCATTTTGCATTGAGCCCAAAAGACCTGAGTTGGAGACCACATTATCTCTGCCGTGAGCAAACACTTACATGGTTCCTTCTTGCCATTAACTAGTAATAATGGTTATTTTTTCATTACTTCCAGCTTCTCCCCACTTTGAACATGGCAGCAAACAAGTCCCAGGTTGATGAAATGTAAAAACATTTGTCTTTCTCCAAATAGTAAGTCAAAACTTTTGCTATACTGATATGTCAATACAGCCAAAGGAGCTCCTGTGAGGAGCTAATTAGAACTAACAAGCCAACCTAAGCCATTTTGCTATCTTAGATGAAGAACAAGATGGCAGGAAAGATGCAAATCTTTTCTCATTGTATTTGTCTGTATCAAACTTTTCCCTCCATTTGGGCAAGGTTGTCAGAATTTGTGGTCAATTTTTTCACATTTTGGTATTCCTGTGTAAAAACAACAGCTACACCTTGCTATTTGCACAAAAAAACAGTTTTGTACAAAAGCAACATTTTTTGGACAAAAACGAGTGTGCTTTGTGCAATTTCCTGTTACCCAGAAGACAATTTTTCGTGCAAAAAAAACCAAAATTATTTGTGTGAACTTTTCCCCCCAGAAAATCTCCTGGCATTTGACTTTTTTCTTGACAGGATGTTCAAAATGTTGAAACCATCTTTCTCAGGGAAAAAGAAAAAGAAAACCTGTGAGTGTCCCTCACACCTCTATGTGGCAGTTGAATCTCTCTTCAACTCTGGCAATAGGTTAGCATATTCTAGCTTGCCTGAAGTCAGTGGTCTAGCTAAGGCAGGTTAGAACAGCTGTTTAGTATGCAGCTATTTCCTCCACTACCCTCCTGCTGTCTCACTGCATCTTCTACCTGAGGTAAACACCTCACCCTACCTCATGCTAGAGCCAGCTCTGTTTGCTGTACTTAACAGACATTGATGACATGCCAGTGTGGAGAGCCCAGCTGTTCTCGTGGTGGTAGATGGAGGCCGTAGATGGAGACAAGCTTGGTTCTCGTTTGTAAACATCCTTCTTCCACTGAGGCAGACATATGACAACTGGATGCCTGCAGCAGAAAACTCAAGGTGTGCTACTTATGTTTGTAAAATACAATATTCAAACACTTATGCTGTTCAATGGTAAAACTATATTTATATATGAAATCAGCTACTTCCCAGAACAGACTCTTATTACAACTGCAACAATGGTCCGTGGTCCAAATGGTGGGGACTGTATCCCATAGTGGCCCCCTACCATTTGGAAATCAGGTCCCCAGTGGCAACAAGGTTGCCTCCCACAAGGACAAGGTGGCTGACAGCAAGCTAAGTCCTTTGATGATACAGCCCTCTTCTATCAAAGTCCAGTAGCTTCATAGAAAGAGAGCGGCAGAAAATATTCTGTTGCCCTAAAGGGAAAGTTGGCTGATTTTGTAATGTATTATAATAAATACATGCTTTGTTTAAGGTACATAAATGATGAGGCAATCTTTTTAGCAATCCACATTTTTTATGGTTAAGTTCTTCATCCCCCTCAGTGCTAGTTCTGACCCTCTGCTGGTCCCATTTATGGTCATTTTTTGTTTTAAAGGGATTTTGTGGTTTTTTTAACAGTCTTAACAAGAGGCTCCCTGTTCAAATATTTTTGACTCTGTTTTGATGCCAGGAAGGCAATGGCTGGTGGAGAATGACTTAAATGGCTGTTCTTGCTAACATGGTTGTGTCATTTGCACTTATTCCTGAGTGCTGGAGGGAAGTCATGTGAGAAAACCACCTCTGGTGCTCCTGAAGTTATATTTAATTATGGCTTCAGACAGCCTCATTACTTTTCTCATGACATCCAGTTTATTTTCACCTCATATCTGTGGCAGATATTTACAGATGGGCAAAAATCAGGGTGCTCTTTGTTCTTCTGTGAGAACATTTAAATAAATGGGGGAGTTTATTCAGAAGTAACTCCTATTCCACTAAACAATTCTTACTCCCTAGTAAGTATGTTAAGAAGGGCAACCTCAATGTTCTCTTCCTTGTGAATAGGAGTTCTGTTTTGCTGAAGCACAGGAAAACTTTGGGATCTGCAACTCAGTTTTCAAAAAGAGCTACTTAATGTCCAAATTAGATATTAAAGTGAAATGTTCTTAACCTGATCCCAGCCTAATTGCAGAAAGGAATAATAGCAGGGATTCATCACTATTTTAATTAGCTTATACCTTCATTAGGATTAATCTCTGCTGTTTTGAAGAATATTTTATTAAATTCCCAAAGAGCAATTATTTGAACCACAGGGAAAAAACTTTCATTATGGAGCAATAAAATCAGAAAGAGCAAGAGTCCTGCTCCACCCTTGACAACAGATGAGGGCAAAGGAGAAACACCAACAAGTCTGCTTCCCCTGATTTTCTGTGATGTTTTGAAACAGCTCTGGCATGCCTCAGGCTGTGCCATCATGTGAACCCAGTTGGCAACTGCATTTGCACAAGCAACACGAAACAGATTCAGATTCCACCTGCCATAACTTGTATGATGAAACACAGTTGCCAGGAGTCCTCCCCTGCCCCCATGAAGTCAAAAGGCACATGGTGTAATCTGGATCAGCCTTTCAATAGTCAAACCATCTTTGACTACAGTATGTTGGGTTAAGTAGCCTTGTATAAGTAGCCTTGTATATCCCTCTCTTTTTTTAAATCTGTTAGCATTATCCATTTGATTTGGATCCAATGGCAGCCAAACAGAAAGACTAAAATATACGAAAGTCATCCCTATAGCATGCAGTAGTAAAACAGAGCCAGCATGGTGTAGTGGTCTGAGAATTGGATTATGACCCTGGAGACCAGGGTTCGATTCCCTGTTCAGCCATGGAAACCCACTGGATGACCTTGGGTCATATCACACTCTCAGTTCCAGAAAACACTGTAACAGGATCACCATAAATTGAAACAAACTTGAAGGCATACAACAACAACAACAACAACAACAGTTAAAACAGAAATATGTGGACATGAATGAGGCAAGAAGAGACAAGGAAAGCAATGTGATCCTTATTGCACGCAGTTTATTAAGGGCTGAAATGTGGGTAGGATAGAAGAGTCAGGGTGAATTGAAGGTTGGTAGGGTGAAGTAGTTTCACTCAGATTATTCAAACTGTGCTGACGTTGCAGTCTGTTGCCATAAAAACATCCTAGATATGGTAGGATATGGCTCAGTAAAATACTGACATCAATTGGGCGGGGGGACACACAAAAAAACTAGACTTGTGGTATCTTACAAGGAAATCATCCAAAAACTTCTTCAGCATAGGCACCAAATTCCCCATACTGTCTGTTCATGGTTTGGCATATGCTCAAGGTGATGAGAACTATCTGCTCACAGACATGACAAGACCAGTTTAGGCAGGTCTGACACCTTTAGGCTTTTTAAAGCTCTCAATTGGGAAACATCAGTGTAGCACACCTACTCTCAGAATGTTCATAATTAAAGTTCAGAAGGACTACGGCCCTTTTCACATGGCATTTTCCATGCGAAACGGCACCTGGAGCATCGCGTGATTGTGAGGAGCGATCTGTACGATGCACTCACAATCGCACAACACTCCAGGGGCTGGCAGGCACCGATCATGTGCCTTTTCATTTTTGGTTAGAAGCCAAAAATGGTGCACAATCGAGCATTGCTCCCGGGCCCCACGCACACTTACCTGGCATGCGGAGCCTCCGGAGCCATGTTGGTCGCGCTTCCTGCCCCAGTGCAGCCTGGGAAACTCCCAGGCTGCGCTGTGGAAGGCAGAGGCGGGGCTCTCACGTGAGCAGGCAGCTCATGTGGAGCTGAAGCAGCAGGGATGCGAGAGCCTCACTCCAGAGGCTGCTCACATGATTCCCATACCTCAGTGCCGAAAGAAGGTAAGATGTCGAAAGGGCCTACCATACTTTATGTTTTGCTTAATCCCTGCCAACTCCAGATTAAGGCCCTTCCCACAGGAGGCCTACATCCCAGCATGGGGATGAAAGAGGAGCAGGACCACAATGACACTTCTCATGACATCATTGCTGTCCTGTCATTCTCCCATCGCCAGCCGATGCAATCCTGGAGTAAATCATTGATGGGATTTCCCTGCCAATGACTCCCAATCATGCAACTGTCCTACACTTACCTGGCCTGTGGAAGCACCAGAAGTGTGATGGAGGTGCTTCCTGCCTCAGTGCAGCCTGGGACAGAGCCCAGCTACATTGCAGAAGGAAGAGATGTGTCCATTGTGCTTCCTTTGGCAGGGAGCCAGCCAGTGTGGAGGAGCGTATTAATTCCACGTTCTCATCTCAGCAAAGTTGCTGCCAGGACAACGCTGGGATGATGCTGGAGACAAGTAAACTGCGGAAAGGGCCTAGGCTAGGAAAGATTCCCTCCTTGAAACTCTAGAGTGCTTCCAGTTAGTAAAAGGGTAATGAGCTGGATGGGCCAATGACCTCACTTAGTATAAAGTGAAGATGTGTCTTCAACCACCCATGTTTCTGCTGCTGTTGTTGTTGCTATTAAAATATTTCTATCTTGCCCTATATCATGTGATATTAGCGAAGTTCTCATCCTCTCTCCTTCCTCTCGTTTTTCAGTTATCATACTACATCATACAATCTAAGTACAGCTATCAATGCATTAAAACCAGAGTTTGAACAAGTTATATTTTTGAAGCACAAGTCCCAGAATCCCCATGTACCATGGCACATGCCCCTGCTGTCTGCAGGATTCTAAGAGGTGTAGTCCAAAATGTATTTTTTGCAAGCCTTTATTAAAACCACACAATAATATAGCTAATTAAAATGATGATACATCTACAAGCCAACAACAAAGGCTTAACATAATCTTCCTAACATCCCCACCAAAAAAAAAAATCTAGTATATTTAAGAAACACAAATAATCATTCTTAGTCTGTTAAGCAGCTTTTCTTTTAAACAATAAATAAATAAAATGGTGTGGGAATCTTGCAGAGAAATTGCCTTAGTACTTAGGCAGGTTGATTAGGAAGTAAATGGACCATCAGTTACCTGGATCTACAACTGTATATGCATTCCCAGATAGGGTTGTCATACCCCTGATTGACTGGATTTTACCTAGATTCATCCAGTGCCTGTTTGGACCATCATCTAGCCAGATTCCAAGCTTCTAAACCAAAAATATGCCACTTGCCCTTGCAGAGCTGAGATATGAAGCAGTCTTCTGTGAAGCAGTTCTGCAAATAACAAGTCTGCTTTTCATTCAAATTGCAGGAGACAGAAAACTGTGTGGGGACACATGGTGAAGAGGTGAGGTAAGGTGTAGGAGGAGCAGAGAGAAGGAAGAGTGCCTGGTGCAAGCCACAGAGTGAAAAAAGTGAGGGAGAGGACCCTTGACAGGTGAAATAAAAGAGGAAGCAGGACAGAAGGACAACTGGGCCATGTGAGTGGACCTGTCAGGTCGAGAAGAGTTAGTGGTGTCCCAAGGTCACATGATAAATTCCATGACTTAAGCAGAAATTTGAAGGAGTTCAAAGTCCAGCACTTTATACATTACTCTGTACCTGTTTTCAGTGGTATTGTTTTCAAAAATTGAATGTTGAAACAGGCTGAGATTCTGCATTGTCCAATATAACTACAATGATGGAGCTCTGTCACTGAACTAGATCTGACAATGCTACTCCCAAAAGCTGCCCTTTCAGCCAGGCAGCAGCCCAAATGTAGGGTTTCTGAGGCACTCAAGCCTGGGGTGCTGGGAAATGACATCTGGAGTCTTTCCCCAGTCACATGCTGCTGGAAGGGCAGCTGGAGAGGCTTTCTCAGGTTGCCAGAACTGCTTCTCTCCATATCCAGCCATCAACCAGGAGACCACTGCAGACATCATTTCTCAGTGCCCTGATCTGAGGTGCAGCCTGGGTGAACAGCTAAGTTTTGGGGATCATGTTTTGTAATTAAGAACCACAAACAGGCATCCCCAAAGTTAAGAGATTGTAAACCCAGCTTGCTGTCTTGTAACTACTGAACAGAATGCCAGCCATAGTGAAAAAAGTAAGAAATGATATGATGAATTTTCATAATTAGAATGTAAGTCAAAGTGATTTGAATAATTAGAGTAATTTGCGTAATGTGGACATTGGATTTGAGGACAATGGATTTGAGGAGGTGGAATATAGTAACCTTACCAACGCAACTCCTCCCATTTCAGTACCACAGCCTGCTTATACATCTATTTGGAACATAGCCTTGTATCTATCTTTTTAGTATCAGAGTGCCTACAGAGACATGGATGTCAAAAGTGGTTTCAGCCTGGGCAATATATTTGTCAAATGTGTGTATATGTGTCTTCAGGGGAGGCATTTGATCTCCAGTAATGACACACTGAAAGAATGCAAATTATCCATAGACTGACAGTTAACAGTACAATCCCAACTCAAAGATGTGTTGGCTGTAGCAGGCGTAGACCTCTTCTGCTGGTAGAACCCTCTCCTTCCAGCTGAATTTAGATATTTACAGAGAGAGCCATATGCAAAGTAAAATACTCTGCTCCGCTGGCTAAAATCTGCTGGCAGAAGAGCAAGGAAGGAAGAAGGAAATGACAATCCAAATAGTCCTTTCACCCAGGAATATAATCCTAGTAAAAAGTCCTAGTAAAGTCCTAGTAAAAAGTTAAGGCAAGTCAAAGGTAAATCAGACTCAGCTGATCCTTGGCCATCATGGCCAGTTACAAATTCCACTCCATGAATGGAATCCTGTTTGTGCACTATACTGGCATAATTATGCTACCAGTTGCATAAATATCCTGAAGGCACTAGATCTTGTGTGATCTAGGAAGCTGAGCAGGGTCAGGCCTGTGTAGTACTGGAAAGAAGATTGCCAAAGCATACCAGATGCTGTAGTATATGTTCAGTAGAAAGCAATGGCAAACCACTTCTGCATATTCCTTACCTAAGAAAACCTTACAAAATTCCCAGTGTCAAAGCACTACTTTTCTTTAGACTGGAACAGCAGGCGGAAAAGTGGCAGGTGCAATGGTCATGAAGGGAATAAGGCAATGGAGAAACAGGCAGTTTGTCTGCTTTCCTTCACTACCACTTCATGACTAACCTAAAACTGTTAGCATTGCACACCAACAGGATTTCAGCTCCAGCTACCTCCCTAGCACTAGAACTTGTCTGCTGAAATGACACTGCAGTTAGTTTATATCAGTTTGTGATGTTAGATTGAATATGTGAAGTTACTATAGATTGTATGCACATTCTTTACTTCCATCTTTTTACATATACAGGAAAATAATGTCACATGCCTCAGGGTGTCACAAATGACATGGATTTCCTATAAACCTGTGCTTTACAGCCAGACCTGTTCTAAGTCTGTGTTTACGATTCTGAGTTCAGCATTTTAAAAGACTAGCATGAATGGTACCATATTAATGTTAACAATATATTTTTTTAAAAAGTCATTAACATTAATCATTTTAGTGAACCCGATAGAATTAATGTGTTCCATTAACCATTAGTAATATGTTGGTAACTTAATTCTCTATTTTTTTTTAAAAAAAATCCAATTAAAATCTCTAATAATAGCTTTAAAAGAGTCGCTAACTCCCACCCCAAACTACTACCCCAAAGTAAAAAATTCAGCAATGTATCACACTAACTCAGATTGTTAATGTTTGTCATGGCATGATTAAAACATTAACTTCTAGACAATCTATTTAAAAATAACAATTTAGGTTTTAATTAATTAATTTTAACGAATTCTTTCCACACTTGGTCTAAAGTTTATTAAAAGCACTTCTAAGCACTCTAGTCCTTACCCTAAATGGGCACTTCTAGACCACCTGTTCTTGTTTCTGGCACATATCTATTAAATACAAAGATGGACTACAACAGTTATGGGATATCTGAAAAATAATGCTTCATTGCTGAGATAAGGTGTGCTATGTCTCCACAGAGGATTCCTTGTACACAGAAGGTATCAAGCAAGTGGTAGGTACATAGTTTACGATGTTCACTGGCAATCAGTACATATTCCTACTTCATTTTTTTAGACTGACGATAACCATGAAGATACACCATAGGTTCAAATCCTACATCTTGGTATCAAAGACAGATATCAGAACTAAGGTATATATCAAATTCAACTGTGATTAAAATAAACAGCTACTTCGCTGCATCCTATTATGTTAACAGGTAGAGTGTCTGTAGCCAAATCATTTTCAAGTGTTCTCACACAGAGAAATGTTAAGAACAACCTGTTACCAAGTATGCCTTTAGAGTAGATGAATGAATTTGTATAGATTCTGAACAACCATGCCTAAAAGGAATCTTGTGATCTTCACCAATAGCACATCTTAGACAAATTGGAATCAAAAACCCACATTCACACACAACTTTTGAAAAGAGGAATTTTACTGTACACACAGCAATCAAGATACACACAATAGTTGCTTTTAGGAATAGCAACTATTGCCATAGAGGTTTGTAAATGATAAACAGTACCTGCAAAATACAAATACCTACATAATAGAACACAGTTGATTTATGATGGGGAGAGACTAACCCAAAATGATCAAATAGCAAAACAGCATGGGTTTGGAATTAAGTAATGTAAAGCTGAAAAGATTGCTAAGAGGAGGGATAGGTGAGAGAAGGAATAAGGTTCAAAAGTTAGGGCAATATAATAGTTTCATTTTTCTGCCCCACACATACCCCCCAAAAAGAAGAGGAGGTGGTGGGGCACTAATGTGCAGGGAAAGTACTCCCTAAAACACAGATTTTAAAGATGTCAAAAGGTACTTCTCATTGTTCCTTTTGGACCTTCCTTGTGAGAAGCTAATGGAGTACTCCTAGCTTGAGCAGTGTTAAGAAAAGGAGGCTGGGCTAACCAAAGACCTCTAAGTCAGAGTCAGGACTTTTGAGAAAGAGAATGAACTAATGAGATTCTATGGCCAAAATCTCAGATTCTGGGGCTGTTAAAGAGTATTGTCAGCTTGATCTTAAATGGAGCATGGCCTAAATGAGGCAGTGATTTCAGCAAGAGAGGATCAAAGCTACTAGTGTGTGTTTGTATGTATGTGTGTTTCCCAGCAGCAGAGGATGAAATCTTAGTCTGTGCTTTCAGCAAGAGGCCTCCAGAAGGAAGCAAGACAGCTCAAGCTCTTGATTCCATACTTCCAGAACCACTTCCTTTGAATTAGGAGTTAAGACTTCCTGAGAGACACCACCCAATATTTGATTTAACAAAAAAGTAGTAAAAGTAGAGACAACCTCTCAATTAAGAAGGATATCACAGAAGTGTTAAGCTGGTCACTCTTGTCTCAAAGGTGACATTTCCTATCAATGTCATTTTCTGGCTACAATGCATTCTTTAGCAACTGCTGAGCCACATGCTGGGAGAGATGGAACCTTTTTTGGGGGGTATTCAATATTTCAATAATTTAATCAGTTTCCTTATCAAACCTAGACCATTTCCACACTGCACTGTTATAGTGCTATTATTCCACTTTCAACATCCTGTGGAATTCTGGGGTTTGTAGTTTACTGAGACCAAAGAGTTCTCTGGCTGAGAATTCTGAATGCCTCTCCCTAAACTGCAAGGCCCAGGATTCCATAGGATGTTGAAAGTAGAATAATAGCACTATGACTTGTAGTGTGGAAATGGCCTCAGTGATAGTGGTTAATAGAGTTCATTGTAGATGCTAGCTATAGGGCTAGACTGGAGAGGCTTTCCAACTAACATTGGCTGTCTTCAGTTAGACATTCAAAGAGGTTCAATTTTAGACCACACACATGTACATCTTGGCGAGGGTGTTGTACAGATCCTAACAAACCTATCATGTGGTCACCATCTGCTGTTCATCCGCTGATCTCCTTTTCCCTTTCCATAATTCATAATAGTAGTCTGTAGGATTTTCATTCTGGTTCCGTTTTTGATCCAGATTTTTTTTAAAGGCAAGAATATTTTGTTGATGTTGAGGTATATCACTAGTTTAAGCCAATCAATCAATCAATCAATCAATCAATCAATCAATCAATCAATGGCACAAACAAAGTAAGAAATCTGCCCATCTGAAGCTTTTACTTTGTTACCATTTTTCTTCAAGTTCATTCTTTGAAGTCTGATACTGAAGCACCTCAAAATACAACTGCCAAGCTAATGACTCAGATTTTGAGTCTGCCAAATCTCCGCAAAGCCTAATAAACCCGAAAACCTTCAGCTTTTATGTAAGAAGAACATAGATGTGTGGATGGAAGTGTGAAAATTACATGCATGAGACAGGACAGTAAAAGAAGGGAACATTTGAGTGGACAATAAAAGATAGGAATGTTTGGGTGGAGTTTCCTTTGGGTGAACTATAGGCCTCAGGATAGCTGGCAAAAGGACAGAAACTTTGGACTGCATAAGAAGAAAGATATTTTTGAAAGCCTCTGAAGCAAGGTTCAAATAAACATGATGTGAAGGGCAATTTATGCTTTTATTTATAATGAGATTTTCTGCTATCTTATCCACAAAGTCCTACACTATCACCTCATCATGGTATGGGTGTAAACCTATTATCTCTAGAGCTATGCCAGTGGACCACAAGTGTTGGCAGTTTCTACCAAGCTCCTAAGATTTCGTGTATGACCTTAAGGATCAATCCAGCTAAGTACATTGAGGACTATCACCAGAAGGTAGTCCACCAGGTTACAAAATTGGCCACAACAACTGGGAATACAGTTGTTTTTTCACTTAGAAGAATATCCTGCCTCCTGGTGGTTGTGTAAGAAGCTCACTTGTATATTCCTTAGCTGCACGGGGTTTTCTTATTTGCCAAGGATCCAAGCTAAAATGGAGATTTTAGCTTGTCTGAATTGCAGTGATTAATTGACAGATGTACTTTGAGGTTGATTCGAATATGGGGGCTTGTAGAAGATCAGTATTAAGGAAATTAGACCAAATGGAGATGAAAATTTAGAGACACTCAAATCTGTCTTGGAAACTTTCATATATCACTGCATCCAGTTCTCTTCAGGGTGTTTTAGACTGTGCTTAATTCTCCCTTGGAAACCAATGGGTTGTAAATGCTCTTAACTTAGGCTTTGTCACACTGTTGGAGTTTACTCAACATACAATCACAGCTTAAGTCAACCCCTTCAGAGTCTGCACTTTGGGAACACAATAACCCAGAAGCCTTCTGAAAATGCTTCTTAGGCAGAGGATACATATTTCTGAGGTCATGTTTCATTTCAGCATCTGCATAGCATCTTCCCATTGAGCCCTTTAATTCTTCTTTCCACTTGTTGTTTCTAAAATGATATGGTTTTGGCTGGCATTCAGCTGGCTTTCTTTCTCATTAAAAGGGTAACAAATGACTGTAGGTTGGATCCAGATTAAGGTATGTGCAGTTGAGCTGCTGGAAGGAGGCTTGTCCTCCACCTCCTCACAGTAGCAGCTCCTTTGCCCTCTACCACACAGAAGGTTCAGAAATCCTGCTAAATGGGGTGAGCTGTGATGCAATGAGGAGGGGCAATCCATATAAAATCTTGTAGGAGCACCTTTTGTGAGTAGAATATTTCCATCATCAGAAGGCACATCCTGGATTCAACTCTGTAGATGTATAGTACAACCAAGATACAGGGAAGGTTATCCTTTTCCTCATGAAACTTACCTCACAAAAGTGAATGTGTGACTTTGGATAAAGAACTGACACATAAACAGGCAAAAAGAAGAATGCTGGGACCAGACCCCAAGAAAACAAAATATTCATTTAGTATGCATGCCCATTCCTTCTACCTCCCACAACCATTAAAGAGTGCCAAGAGATGGGTGAGAATTTCTTTTCAATCTGTTTTTGATAAGAATTTACCAAATTCACCAATTTCTTTATATTAGATATAGAGGAAACTGTTTTTGCTTTTTAAGAATTGATCATCTCTGAGTGCTAAATGTCTAAAAGTCTGAATTTTAATCCACATATTTTAAACTATGAGTTTTCCCCGATGTGGCAAATGTGCTAGGAAGTTGCAGAGGCTGTAGTATTTGTTGCTGTAGTTCTTTTAAAAGCCCCAGTGATGTTTCTGTTACCTGTTTCTGACTATTTACTGACAATTTGCAACAGCTGCAACATCTTATTCCCAGTGCTGAGTAGGAATTTAAAATTCTGAGACACATCAGAACAAGAACAACAAAAATCTCTCCTATTCTCTTTCTTTCTCTTTTCCATTTTTCAAAAATAGAATTATAGTGAGTTCAACTTCTATAGAGGTTTAGTGCATTGATCAAATGGCAATTTTGCACTATAACACTATGAATCTAAGGGGAAAAGTATAAAAATTCAGAGAGGATAAAACTTACTCTTTGTATCTCAGTATGCTATGTCCTGGGAGGATTTTTTGTTTTTTAATACTTCATAGTCGTCTCAAATTCTTAAACTCCCATCTGCACATTGTAGCATTATAGCATCATAGTTTTCCTCTTGGTTCTGCACGTTTTCAGCTCCTAGCATGGTTCACTGTGACAAGAAACCACTGTATCTGAAAACCGAAAAAACTCTGATGTAAACCTCCCAAACCGGTTCTGCTTCGTTTTTTGCCTACATTGAGAGGTGTAACATCAATTCACAGTGCAGAAGTGGCCAACTATGGGTGTTCTCATGCTGTCCCTTTTGTCATTTCCATCCCTATCTCTCTCTGCCCATCAAAGGACAAGCTGCCGTCATTATTGTCTTAATGCGTTAAACGGACAGTGAAAAGAGAGTGGATCTGGTAATGGACTGTTAAGATGTGTTTTTTTTTCCATGTATCAATGAACAGACATACCTACGCACAAATGTAGTAATGCAGAAATGTGTTTAAAATGTGGGGTTTTTTTTGAAAAAAACACACCAATCAGTGATGGCAGGGCAGGATGAGGGAGGGAATGGGAGTGGCCAGGGACTTGCGGTTGCAAATGCAGCAACCACTGTTCTCCGCAGTAGTAGGATGTAAATGGAGGGGGCTGCAGATGGCACAGTTTCTGAACTGGAGTATGAAAACACCACTCTTGATACATGGTGAACTGCTCCTCTTCTCTCTTGTGGAAATGGCTTTAGTGCAGACCCAAGAAATCACTATAGAAGGCCCTCCAAAATAGTGGAACAAGAGGACACAGAGGCAGCAACAACCAGCAAAATCCAAGGACAGATATTGCAAGAATGCACATTTCTTTAAACCAATCCAGAAGAGCCTTTTAAAAAAAATATTTTTAATTAAATTTTTCCATATTTACAGAAGAAAAAACACTATTGTCAAAAACACTACATTGTATTACTCTTCTTTGTTCTATCATGAAATCTATGGTACCAAACTTTTTTTTTGAGTGAGGCATGAAGAAAACCTCCTTCTATGGTCACAGCCATCTCATTTCATCACAATCAGCTCAGCTCAATTCACACAAAACTTTATTTGTGCTGGTAATTAAAGTGTCAGACCTCAGTGGTCTCAGAGCAACATATTGTTAAAGTTCATTCCCCCTTCTTAATATGTTTGGTTTAATATTATAACAAGTAGATAGCAATGCTGGCCATAAGGAAAATAAATAAATAAAATTTAGTTGGTATAAACTTTTGTGTCTTTCTTCCTCCCAGTATTCGAATGAACAGTTGTAGGGGAAGCCTACAACCACCATCTAATTTGTTACAACTTCACTTAAATGTCTGAAGACCCTATTTGCCTCTTTTAGCTGGACCATGCAGACAGAGGCCATGACTTCAGCATCACAACAAGGTTGCTACTTCCTTGCCTTGTCTCTGCCCTATCTACATTTTGTAACATCTTGCCTGATAAAGATATATAAAGATCAAAAAAGCTTTTGCTCATTTTTTTCTGCACTTATTGCTGGCTTAATAAATAGAGGTACTGTTTTAACATGAGATGGTCCCAACAAGAATAGACCCACTGAATTAGCTGTTGAATGGTGACTAAACATGTATGCCAATTAATTCAGTGGCTCTAGTCTAATCAAGACTAACAATAAGATTTAGTGCAAGGGTTTTGGAATTTATATTTTTGGATACTTAATTTTTAAAAGCTGGAAATAACTGACAGATTTGACAGATACAGTTCAGGTTTATAGTCTGAAGAGTTAGAATATTGGATTGTTTTTCATTTTGTGCTTTTAAAACTTCGCTAAGTACAAATTTAAATGACTTGCTATACCTGTGAGACTTAACCAGCTAAAATTTTACACAATGGAACAAACACTCAGGAAGGTTGAAGTGAATCTCTTGAATGTGTCTGTAAATCATTTTAGATCTCTGCTCTTGTTCTTTTTCTTTTGCTATGGAGATGATATTACACAGGGCAACTGTCATCAAAAAATGGCTTCAACAGATAGCAGATGGGCCTTTAGGAGGAATGTACACTGAAATGTCAAGTTCTCCTCTGTGCTGTCTTGTCAACTAATGATAAAACTTTGGCTCCAAAAATAAACAGCATAAACTTAAGACATTACGTTCTTTCTACACTTGCCAAATAAGGGCACTTCTTTTACATGAAGTGAGAAAGCAAAAGATATGAATAAGCACATTTGAATGGACTACTTGGAGAATCTAGGTTTACTGGATTTGTTGGGAAGTCATAACTGAAGGTCCACCTTGATATAACATACTCAAAAGTAAAAGCCACTGGGAAACTGAATTTGGCTTATTATTTGAAAATAATCCCATGCTGACTTTAGGACGCTAACCAAACAGCTGTTAACTCAATTGATCAATTGTCTTTATTTTCAGTCAATAGACTGTAAAATTCTCAGGTTAAAAGACACATGTGATATACAAGTATAAAATAAATAAATAAAATGTCAGAAGAACTAGGCAATTCAATTATACATTGAATTATCATTATTCAATCATAAGTGATATAGTAAGAACTGTTAGATTTTTTTAAAAAAAATATACGTGGCATTGTTAAAAATGCAAAATCACTTAAAAGTTGACTAATAGACTTTTAAGTGATTTAGGTTTTAAAAATTTAATGGCATTTTAATATGATACTTTGTGTGTGTCTTAGCTTATTTATTATAGGCTTTTAGCTTTTCTTGTGTTAGTATTTTTGTAATTTGCTTTGGATCCAGAAATGGGGGACAAGAGATGAGATAAAATAAGCCAACTACAATGAGGGTAATGCTGGTGGCTGATGCTGATAGAACATTGCTTTATTCTAGTCCTGTCACTCTGAGGAATTTCTCATCCATCCATCTATTCATCAAATTCATCATGTACAAATAAACTCTTGACACAGCTCTCTACATGGTTCTTTGTGTTACTCCATGAAGATTAAAGAAAGGAAAAAGAATCACCTATGACATGGCTCATTCAGCATAATTCTTCCAGGGTTAAAAGACTGTAGTCTAGTGTCAAATGCCATCGTGGGTAGGGGAAGCCAAGACACAACATAAACCATTTGGGTTTGAAAAAGCCACAACTGTTATCCCATGCCATTCCACAGTCTTACAAATCAGTTTCCCTGGTAAGTAGTGTGTGTGTGTGTGTGTGTGTGTGTGTGTGTGTTCATCTGTGTTTCTGACTCTTCTGTACTTATAAAACACCTAAAACATGAACTATAAGCTATGGCCCTCTGGGTTCTGTTGGCCTATGACTATTATGTTCACAAATTATGGGGCATGCTCAAGCTCTCCATTCTTGACACTACATGGAGTTTAATTGTCTATAATTAGACTGAATAAAATCACTTCACTGTTAGCAACAGATCTATTGTACAAGAGGTACAATAGATCTTAAGGACAGTAGCTTTAGAAGAATCCAAGGAGTATACTCAAGTGGCTTGCTATTTTTTCCATACAGTGTGATTTTAAAACAAGGAATAGAAGAAAATGAAAAACAAGAAATTGGTAAGTCAAGTAACCAGTTTCTAGCATGTTGAACTGCATTCCAAAGCAAAGTACTCCTACTAGCTTGATTCCCCTCAAACGTACCTTAACAGTGGCCAGCTATTACAAGCAATGGAGGCCTGTTCTGCTAGTGATTAAGACATAGCAGAATGAAATTTCCAGCCCTCTCTCGCCAACAATCTGTTGTGCCACAGGGAATTGAGATGGGGTCCTCCTTTTGATTTTTGCAGCTACATTTGCTGGCAGGAGAGGGCTGGAAACATCACCACAATTGCCAGCATGACAGATCTCCATTGCTTGGTTCAGCTCCCTGGAGTTTAAATTGGAAATGTGGATGGGGTAGACATTTATGATTGTGGTAACAATGCCACTATCATGAATAGTTAGTGAAACTGAATACAGAGCACCTATGGATCCCTAATCTAGGTTATGAATCCATA
The DNA here is from genome assembly GCA_948474755.1 of Ctenosaura bakeri. Lineage (NCBI taxonomy): Eukaryota > Metazoa > Chordata > Lepidosauria > Squamata > Iguanidae > Ctenosaura > Ctenosaura bakeri. Next base: position 164,022 of record CAOLHI010000352.1, read on the forward strand.
ACTGCAACACAGGATGCCAGCCAACAGTTAAATGTTCATGTGAAAAGAACAGTGGGCATGTATATTGTACATCAAAAAGTTTTGAACATTAAAAAAAAAAGGCAGGGGGAGAGGGACTAGAAATCGTATTCTTTCATTTATTCCACTTCTGTCTTGATTTTCCACCTGAAAGCAATAGTGATTGACAAACCTAAGGAGTTACTGGCTCTGTTCAGGCACCATTCAAATCAAACCAAATCATGGTTTATCCTAAACACAGAACTCACATGATGATTTCTATACATGCATCAGGCAAAGATATTATTTAGAGATACTTGTATTTTAATTCTCCATCTGTTCTTGTCTGTAGATTTGCTTCCAAATCCATGATGCAGCTGCCCCATGAGATAGAGCAACAGCCACAGCAGTGGCTTCTCTATGGCTTGAGGATTCAAGAGGGCTGCTTAGCCTTAACTAGACAACATCTGTATAATGGATTCAGGCAAGAGAAGTAATCTTGGCTTATGTGTGTTGAATATTGGGCTATTTAAAAAAATGAGCTTTTGGCTATTTTCACACTACACTTATAGTGCTATTATTCCACTTTCAACATCCTATGGAATCCTGGAGTTTGCAGTTTAGGGAAGAGCATTTAGAATTCACAACCAGATTGCTCTTTGGCCTCAGTAAACTACAAACCTCAGAATTCCACAGGATGTTGAAAGTGGAATAATAGCACCATCATAGTTTAGTGCAGAAATGGTCTTTGAGATCACATCTCAAAAAGGTTGTTTATGCTTGACACACACGGTCAAGCCACACATATGTGCAGAATCAAAAACAAGCTTTTGTACGACTTGAATTCACTTCAATCATTTTTTAGTGATGAAACAATATGCTGTAGACATACAGGTATAAATCATTCCCAGGATTCCAACAAACAAACAAACCCAACATAATATATATTCTCATATTGCAGGTTGTGTCATGTGATAACATTAGGCATATGTTAGTCCACATTTTTATTTGCTAGATTCCTAAATCTCCTAAAGCAGTACACGATTAGAAACCTTAATATTTTAACAAACAGTTTTTGATAACTAAACAACTACATCTGAAGCACCACAGTGGAGGCAATACTGAAGTTACACCTTTATCACTCCGCAAGAAAATTTGGGGGTGAAATAATCTGCAAATTGTTATGAGAAAAACACTCTTATTTGAACATTTTCCCTTTCACGATTTGCAAATAATTTCATATTCTCAAACTGCTTTCCTGTGTTTTTTTTTAAACCAAACTCATCATGTCTCTCAATCATTTTGTCAGATTCGCCTCAAACTTTCCATTAAAAGTTTTGGCAGAATATCATGCTTATAAAATTTCAGGCATGTTGGGTTAGTTTTGGAAGACGCCTAGGCTGGGTAAAAATAAAGCTTGAATTGGAAAGCTAGTTTTCCAGCCCAAAGTATGAAGAGAAAGTGAATGGGAAACATTCCCAAGGTAAACAATGAATTTTTGGCTGTGAACATCATGTTTATTTTAAGAACAGTACCTCCAGTCTGATTGACTTTCCGGTCATAAGCCCCAAACCTCCCTTAAATGCATTTTTGGTTTATTTAACTGCAAGGTATTTAAATACCGTTCAATAAATAAAATGAGCCAGTTCTGTTCATTAATAGTGCTATCTTACAAGTGTACTTAGATGTAAGAACCACTGAAATTCTTTGGGACTTATTCCCAGGTGAATGTTTATAGAATCGAAACTAATGTTTTTGGACTGGCAGATATAGAGGATTCCTAATAGGTAAGAACCTGCCATAGGCGAATGTAGTCTTAGAATTGATAATTAGGTGTGATGTATTGCATATGTAAACAAATGCTAGACTGGAGCTGAATGGAATTGGACAGGGTTAAATAACTCTATGGCATGAAGGAGAATGTGCATAGGAAAATGTGGTTCTTGCGGTTTATCCACAGGCAATTCTGGGTTCTGCACTTATAGAAGACAGTCTGAGAAGCCTGCCCTTCCTTTAGCTTCCTGTTTAAAGGTTTTCTTCAGGGCTAAATTCAATTTGTCTATGAGCATTCTTGTCATCCTTAACCAGAGATGTTTCATTTGCTAACATATTCTGCCAAAATGTCTGTCTGCTTCACTTCCTCTCCTTCTTCCCTGTACACAAAACAAAGCTATTGAATAGAGTTTTTGTCCCTTGTCTCTCTGCTGGTGGGATCATTGTTCTGACTCCTTGTCACCATGCTGGAGGATCTTTTGAAAAGTGAGATTTTTGTTACCACTACAGCTAGTCCGCTCACTTTTGATTTGGCCCTGTGGTGTGCTCCACTTACTGGTTTGGAGGACTTGCTGACAAGGCACCTTATCCAAACCACACTGCGATCATTTTAATGTTTTTCCACTGACTGAAGGGCACGTTGGATTAAACAGGATGTGCATTTAACCACAGAGATGGTTCAAATGTGCAACACTCTTCATATCTCATGTTGTACTGAAAGCTGTTTACCACTGCCAAAATGCAGGAAAACCACTTCGTCACATGCCTTTTTCATCCTCACTTCATCTCAAAAAGATTATCATGGAGCTTTAAACTGACAGTCCAACTGCACAAGGCCAGGAGCTACTGATAAAGCTTGCTTGAAAAGACTCTCAAGATTCAAAGAAGAGCATTGATAAAACTGTGGTAGAAACCTATAGAATCACAGTATTTTAGAATTCTGTTCACAGCTGCCCTATGTAATCTCTTAAAAAACATTTGCTGTTGTCATAAAATGTACACAAATAATCTAAATAAATAGCACAAGAAGATGTTAGGGAGATAAAGAAGTAAGTGTGTGTGTGTGTGTGTGTGTACTGCAGAAAAAGAAGAGAGGGCTATGTCTGTATCTCCCAGATTCAGAATATATCTATAATATCAAGCAACTTGAAGGCCTTTGAGGCCCCTCCCTAAATTGCAAACCCCAGGATTCCATAGGATGTTGAAAGTGGAATAATAGCACTATAACAGGCTAGTGTGGAAATGGTCTGTCACACTCTCTCAGCCTCAGAGGAAGTCAATGGACAGCTGCCTCTGAACAAATCTTGCCGAGAAACCTCCATGATAGGTTCACCTTAAGGTCACCATAAGTCAGAAATTACTTGAATACACACAATGACACTCTAATTGTAGCAGTAGGATGTAACTTCTAACTATCAAATGTTCTGATCTTAGAAGCCAAACTAATCTTCATCTCAGGTAGATCAGAACCAAGAAACAAATCTCAATTAAAATTCAGTTCTTTTGACCAAGGCCATTGAGCACTAGATGGTTAGAGTGTTATTAGTCCACTTTGAGGCTCCTCCCTAAACTGCAAACCCAAAGATTCCATAGGATGTTGAAAGTGGAATAATAGCACTATAATAGTTTAGTGCACAATGGCCCAAATCTATGTTTTTCTGCCATGTGTTTTGCCAGAGAGTTGTAACAATAGTTGAGTTTTTGGAAGAAGTTTCTGTTGTGTGCTGCTGTTCTCATATATACAAAGTATATAGGTGTATTTAAGTATCTACTACATTCTTTTTTCATATAATCAAAGTTCTTGTATTAGGCTTTCTGGATAAAAGTATGTGTTGGCAGAAATCTTGTAAAACTATTCTAAAGCAAAAAAGACTTTGGCATGAAAAAATACAGTGTTGGGAATATTATTGTATTGGCCTGGAAGATTTTTATTTCATAGATTTTTCCATCTCCAATTCTCTCACTATAGGCATGGAAAAAAAGTTGGATTGAATGTTCAAGGAACTGTACCTGTGTAAATTAATATGTGCTCTTTATGGTCTTCATAGCTTCTTTGGAAATCAGGAAAGAAGAGAGTGTTCCCATATAAATTCATTTTAGATTTTTGTCTAATACATGTTAAACAGGATAAGAAAGTTATAATTTTTGTATGTAATTGTGAAGATGGGTTCAGCACATTTGTTTGCAATTTATATTCAGCCTTTGTCTTTTTGAGTGCAGCACATAGAAGTGAAGGATGTGGATTTCAGGATGTGGTGTTTTAGTTGCAGACAAGTTGTTACAATGACAAAGGAAGAAGGACAGAGGAAGAAAGAGAATTAATGGATCTCTCAAACCTTGTTCAAATGTTCACCTCTGTTGCTGTACATCCTTACATGCACACGCACACACAAAACTATCACGTGTGTTAATAAAGGTCTAGGAGATTTTTGTTTTAACTAGATATATCACTATGTTCTTAGTGAAATGTGGAATTTCTAAAATAAAAACAGTTTAAAGTCTAAACCATAGACAATACTTTTTTAGAACTTTGCCCACAATTTACCGTCTCCCAATTGTTAGAAGGGTCACCATACCAGTTCAACAGACCTAGCCAATAGATTGAAAAGACAAAGATTGGAGGAATTACTGCAGCCAAAGAGGCAGAGCAAAGTGGCACTAGATAAATGGCAAAGGACTAGGAGGCAATATGACCAGGGTTGGTGTCCTATGCCTATGGGCATCAAGTGTCCCAAGAGAGAGATGATCAGAAGGAAAGCAGCTATAGAAAAGTCACTCTAATCCAGATTATGCATAGGTAATTCAGAACCATGAAGGCAGATGTAGAGGTAAAATCTCAACCAGTCTAGAAGTTGTGATGCAAAGTTGGTAGTCCAGATAATCAAAGCCAAAAAGGGCTCAGACAAGGAGTTGTTCAGCATCACCATTCCAGAGGTCAAGCATCCCAAGTTGCTCACAAACAACAAGAATTCCCTGCTGGAAGTTTTATACATGGCTACCTCTAGATGAGTCTGTACCTTGTTGATGAGTCAGCATCTTCAATTTTACAGATGTTGATTCCTGTGAAGGTTCTATTTCTCTCTTTGCCAGACTTCAAAGGATGGAGATATCTCTTCAGTGTCCCTCAGGTCGTGCAGAGGAGACAACCTCTCAGGCCATTTCCGTGCTAGACTGTTATAGTGCTATAATTCCACTTTCAACATCCTATGCTCCTTAAACTGCAATACAGTGCAATAATAGTAGTATATAACACTATAACAGTCTAGTGTGGAAATGGCCTCAAGTTGCTACAGCCACCAGCTGCTCAGATTTGTGGAGACAGTGATCATCTGGAGCTGAAACTCCTCCCAATCCAACTCCTCTGTGTCAGATTCCTTGGGGCCTTTCTGCACTATAGTGTTTAGTGTTATTATTCTGCTTTCAACATCTTGTGGAATTCTGAGGTTTGTAGTTTACAGAGGCCAAAGAGCTCTCTGGCTGAGAATCCTAAAGGCCCCTCCCTAAACTGCAAACCCCAGGAATCCATAAGATGTCGAAAGTGGAATAATAGCACTATAACAGCATAATGTGGAAATGGCCTCAGTTTCAAGAGGCTGAGTTATGACAGTTACTTGTGGTTGTGGAAATAGTTAAATTAGGCAAAATATTGGAGATAATTAAATTTATAGTTAAATTAAGAGGAAATGAAAAGAAAGGGGAAGAAGCAACTGTATTTGTCTTTAGAATAGAAAGGAAACCCAAATAATTTAACTTCCTGGTTGATTGTCAAAAATTGGAAAAAAGCAATGTGACATCCCTCCGGTTCCTCAGCTTTACTTCTGAATCAAGAATGGGACATTAAGAAATTGGTGCCAAACAAGATGTCTACAGAAATCCAAGCCAAACTCTCTTGGATGGGTGACGATGGAGGAAGCAAATAAAGGCTAAGCTGCTATTACAGAGACCCTGGAGACCCTGGAGTCACCAAAATTTGGGTTGAAACAGATAAAATAGGTTTCCATTGTAGAAGGTAGTAGGTTCTCCTTAGAGTTTAAATGGAACTCAAGAGATGTTGCATTCACCTCAAACAGTTTGATAGCCATTTCTCAATACGGTAAGCTCCTTTCCTGATTGTTTTCTGTTAACTCAGAGCTAACAATCGACAGTGGGTAACATAATCCAATTTTCCCCTTCCCATTCCTTGTCTATTGAGGTAATTGATTGGCCATACAATTCAAAATATGCTCCTGCGTATGGGGTACTCAGCTCTGAAACTCAAGGAGCAAAGAACCAGGGTTGGCATTCTTCTTGTTATTACAAGTCTGTCTAAGCAAAATACAGCAATATGGTGGTTCATCAGGAAAGCACCAGGAAAACTCTGGCCCAGGAAACATAGGCTTGCCTCTAAAGTAGATATGAGAGTCATTCTACTAAAGAGCAAACTGAAGCTGAGCTTTTGAGAGCTGAGAGGCAAGCTCAGACAGAAAGAATGAAAACTAAGTACCTAAATGCCAACAGAGAGACATCTAGTTGTTGTGTTGTACCTTAAAGCTGATTCTGATTTATGGCAACCCTGTCGCAAAGTTTTCTGGGCAAGATTTATTCAGAGGAGGTTTGCCATTGTCCTCCTCTTAGTCTAAGAGTGACTTGCCAGTGAGTTTTTATCAATAGGCAGGGATTTCAACCCTGGTCTCTCATAGTCCTCATATAACATTCAAACAACACCACCACAGCAACTTAGGCATCCACTAGTTTGTGCTTACTATCACCCAAGTGACTCATGTTAATTTATGCAAATATAATTGCATATGAAAATAGTGATATTATCTTTTAATGTTCTAAAATAGCCTTATGTGCTTATAAAATTAAAAAACCATTATGCAATTTGTAATGGGTCCTTTAATATAATAGCATTGCAGGTCATTCCAGGCTTCAGGTCATAAACTGATGACTGTTTAGCCATAACTGTGATAAATCATTCTGAAAGATGTCCTTAGCAGTAGTGTTTGGAAATATATAGGACAACCTACACAGTAATGAGTCTTCTTCTTCATATACTGAAGTAACCTGGTAGCGTATGAAAAAGGAACTCAGCTTTTTCAGTGTTGTGGCCTCAGTGGGAATTGCTGTGGTGTGAACAAAATGTCTTGTCATATGTTTTAAATATGTTTTGAGTATTTTCAATTGTTTTCAAATGTGTTTTTAATAATAATATTATTTAATTATTTTTAAACTGTTGTAAAATAATGCTTTTCCTAAATCCTTTTAAAATTGTTGTAAGCTGCCTTGAATCCCATCTTAGGAGAAAGGTGGGATAGATAATAGATAGATAGATAGATAGATAGACAGACAGACAGACAGATAGATAGATAGATAGATAGATAGATAGATAGATAATATTATTTAATTATTTTTAAACTGTTGTAAAATAATGCTTTTCCTAAATCCTTTTAAAATTGTTGTAAGCTGCCTTGAATCCCATCTTAGGAGAAAGGTGGGATGATGATGATAGATAGATAGATAGATAGATAGATAGATAGATAGATAGATAGATAGATAAATGTCCATATGGCATTCTGTTCTACAATAAGAAGGAAATGTCACAAAGCTTTTGTGGCAAACCTTGAAGTCCTTGTGATAAACTCTTTTTCTCCCAAGAGAAAGAAAGAAAAGACATGAAATATTGCTACCTTTTCTTTAGAAGTAAGCCAACTCCAAGCCAGGGTCTACTCCAATTTAATGCAAGGAAGTTTTTAGGGGTCAGGATGGTTGACGAATACTTTGGCCCACAGCCAAACGAAAACGCCATTTCATTCAGAAGGAAGTTATGTAGCTGAGAGGCATTTAGTATGCAAGCACAAAGTCCTAGATTTAAGCCCTTTGATTTCTTGATAGGCTGGGAAAGACCCCACTCTGAAGGGTGGATAGTACTGAAATGGATGGACTAATATAGTATAAGGATGGTTCCTGTTCTCAGCCACATCTTGGTCAATTTGATATTACAGAGCAAAACGTCTAGGAAGCAAATATATGAAACTGATTTTTTTTAAAAATGTCTTAGTATTTCAGTTCTTATGAGACTTCTAATACCAATAACCTGAGAAGGAAACATGCATGTGAAATGGTGTTTAAAAGGGAAGAGGAGAAACAAGAATAGTTATGGATATATAAATCAGATCATTGGTCCATGTAGCCCAAAATTGGCAGGCAGCACCTTTCCAGGGTTTCCAGTAGAGATGATTTCTAACATTTTTAACATCTAGTACCTGGCCAAATAACTGTAGATCGTATGATTTGACCTTGGGATGCTCTGCCCCCAATGCTCTGCCACTGAACTATGGCTATGGCTGTTAGAAGGATGGCCAATTGATAGACCTGGTACCTTTATAGCAATTTGATTTAGACTTTGGTGGTTCTATCAAATTGACTCAAGATGTTGCTCAGGGCTTCACTTGTAAGGAAAACAGCAATGAGTCTCCATGTGCATTTCATATAAATTTTATTGCAGTGTATTCTGGAAAAGTAAAATACCACTGCCATTTTGGCTCTGCTTATGAATCCGTTTTCTTCTCTCTTTTCCTTAATACCATTTTCTATATGTTTACTTTACTGTACATCTGTGACAGGGAGTGTCATGCATATAGAATATAAGCAGGGAGCATACCCTCATTTTCTTCTGGAGACGTTGTTTTTCTTTCTGTGACTTCAGACACTTTTTATCATGTGCTAATGTGAGTGGCCTGCATATGATTAGACATTGAAGAAGGCAAAAAGAATTAGAGCTGCCGGAAAAGAAGAAAGAACAAGTTCTTTTTGTTGGCTGGAGTTATAGACTTGTTGGCTGATTTTCTTGCACTGAATTTTCCCACCTGTCACATCTTTTTAAAAGATTTCTTGTTTTCAGAACTTCTTAGACTATGTAGCATTATATGCCCCATTAATGACAAATGAACAATTCATATAGCATACCGCATGTATTTTAACAAGTATGGTAATGCAGGCAGCCAAGCATTTAGAGTAATAAAGAGAATATAATATACTCAGGAATCACAATTTTTCAATAATCTTACAGGGGAATAAAGCTAGGATCCAACAATTCAGTGCTGCTGACGGAATTTGCCTAAAGTCTCTGTGGACACCCAACCCTTCTGCAGACTAAGAGAAGGTTAAGAGGAGACATGATAGCCATGTTTAAATATTTGAAGGGATGACATATAGAGGAAGGAGAGGGCTTGTTTTCTGACACTCCAGAGACCAGGACAAGGAGCAATGGATTCAAGCTGCAGGAAAGGAGATTCCACCTGAACCTCAGGAAGAACTTCCTCACGGTCAGGGCTGTCCGGCAGTGGAATATGCTGCCTCGGAGTGTAGTGGAGTCTCCTTCTTTGGAGGTTTTTAAGCTGGATGGCCATCTGTCGGGAGTGCTTTGAGGGTGTTCCTGCATGGCAGGGGGTTGGACTGGATGGCCTGTGTGGTCTCTTCCAACTCTACATTTCTATGATTCTATGAACAAGACTTTCTCCTTCTCTCTACCCATTCTACAGTTCTCAGTGGCTTGTGAAAATTTTCTCCTAGGGGGTTTCTGAGCCCTCTGGAGCAGCTCTTGAAAGTGTATTGAGTAGAGGGTGAACATAGACCAACTCCATTACATTTTTTAATGGATCTGCTCCCAACAATAGAACAATCTCACTGGATCTTGGAAACAGTAGCAATTTGTCTAAATCAACCCAATTTCAAAACTAAAAAGAGCAGCCCAAAACATAAACTTACAAGTTCTTAAGGTTCACTTAAAAATGGACAAAAGTAAGACCCAAAGACTGTCAAATTTACCCAATGCCTTCTTGCCTTTAGTGCTTGTCAATGTAAACAATGTCAGTGATGCAAGAGCTGTGAGGTGGGCTTCTGAGGCACTCCTATGGTTGCAAGCAAGGTAGGCAATTTTCCCAATCAACATTCAGATTTGATAATGATGTAGACAATTGGCCAATGCTCTCATTGACCAAATGTCTATACCTCTTCCATGTCTTTGCTCATTATTGACTGTGGAGACCTGGATGGGCATGCCTTCTTTTTTAAAGCTACCATCCAGAGTAGAAAAAGAATCAAAACTACCAAACCACACTGCCTAGGAGAAACAATGTTTTTGTTTCTTTTTTGGTAGCAATTTATGTTGAAATAAAAAACAACAGCAACACCCTTTAGATGGGAATAGTTCCATTCATTATGGAAATTGCTGTGGGCATTCCTTGAAAAGGGGAATGTTATCTGGTTGTTGTTGTTGCACTACCCGCACAAGTACCTTTGCTGGTAACAGGAAGACGATGCCCTCCCTCCTTCTCTTTTGGTAAACAGGTGAAGACTTATCTGTTTTGATAAGTGAACTGATTGTTTAGGTGGGATGGGCCTTGTATAATGTATTGGATTTTCTATTTGTTACTGGTGTTGTGTGTGTGTGTTTTAATGGTTCATGTTTTTAATTGGCTTTTTAAAAATAATTTAATCACTTTTTAACTTTTGTGTTTTGTAAATTTTTAACTTTGTTTTCTTTTCAATCTGTTTAAGCTGCCTTGAATCCCAAACTGGGAAAAAGTCAGGACTCTTCTCCTTCTCCTCCTTTGTTGTAGCGGTGGCAGCACTATTTCCTCCACCTTTTTTTCCCTTTAAGAGAACTTTATGTTCACTAGCTGCACAATTATACATCCACTATGCAGATCTACATAGTCTGAAGCCATTTCTACACTATACTGTTATAGTGCTATTATCCCACTTTCAACTTCCTGTGGAATCCTGGGGTTTGAAGATTAGGGAGGGGCATTTAGAATTCTCAGCCAGAGAGCTCTTCGGCCACAGTAAACTACAACCCCCAGAATTCCACAGGATGTTGAAAGTGGAACAATAGTACTATAACAGTGTAGTGCAGAAATGGTCTTAGTTGGAGCCTCTTGGAGCTTCAATACTTTCCCGACAGCTTAACTCACATCAGTAATTGTCATACCATCCTTCTCAACAAGAAAGCAATGCGAAGGACTGAGTCCTCCGTGCAGTGACTATTTGGTAAGACTTGAAAGAAGGAGGAATCAAATAAAGAGAGTCTGTAAGGCAGATATAAGAACCCTTGAAGTAGTTTTGCTGCTATGTTCTCCTGAATCTGTCTGACAGGAGAACCAATAATTACACTCCTTTCTACAAATTCCAGCAGTATTCCAAAGATTCACACTGATAACACTACCCATGGAGAGTGAAGAAAACTTATTGTGGAAGTTCCCAGAATGTCCCAAACAATAATTCTTAGGGTTGGAGTGATTATTCAAAACTATTTGAAAAACAGTCCAAAAGAAGTTTGTTGGGAAATCTTGACAAGGAGAATCCTAGACAAGTGAGAATCTACATGGACTGGGATTTATTCTGTCTGCAAAATATATATGGAAGGTTTTGCACAGAAAATGGCATTTTCTGCAGAGGTAACATTATTTTATGCTTATTTATTTATTTATTTAGCACAGAAAATGGCCTGAGCTGTAAATAGGCCTTGAAAACTGTACAGTAGCAAGGAGAAAAATGTTTAAATTACTCATCCTTGATTGCAAGAACAACATTTATGATTTAAGTGTTTAGCATGAAAACATGATCAGCATGTAGTCGAGAAGAAGAAGAAGAGGAAGAAGAGAAGGAGGAACTTTTCCAAGGTCATTGCCCATGTAACTTTAGATAATTCTATGATAGTGAGCAGCTCAGTGGCAAGTTTTGAGAATTATTCTACTGGATATTCCTCCTTTGTTATGGTATTAGTATGTTATTCATTCTGGTTGATATACACAGGGTTGTTTCATCTTTCAACAATCCTGTGTGGTAAGCTAATTTGAGAGACATAAATTGGCCTAAAATTACCGAGTAAGCTTTTATGTACTTCCTTGAGAGTAGGCCTGACTGAAAGTGATGAGATTTACAGCATAGTGTAGTGGTTTAAGCACTGGACTACAAACTTGGAGACTAGGATTCAGTTCCCCGCTTGGCCATGGAAACCACTGGGTGACCTTGGGCATAATCACACACTTTCAGCCCTAGCAAACCCTGTGATAACTTCACCTTAGAGCTGCCATAAATCAGAAATGACTTGAAGGTACACAACAATAGATACATACTAGATCACAATAAAATACTACAATTTACATAAAAGTGATTAAAGTTTACCTCACATCTTTTCTGCTTCCTGAATGACATTTCAATTCACAGAATCTTAACTGGCTTTGTTGTAATCCATGAAGCAAGCGCTACACAGATAAATATTCCGTAGCTGATTGGTGGTTTAGATATTCAACTTTTGTTAAAATAACAAGAGCAGAGAATTTAATCTGCAACACATGGGACTACAGATCTGTCAGGATTAAAGGATTTTCCCTCAATTGGATTTTGAACATCATAAATGGATAGATAAAAACCAAAACAGCATCATGGGAAGTTAAAAGAAATCCATCAGTAAAAGTAACTTCCATTTTGATTTGAAAAATTCTTTCTGGCAAAAAGAGGGAGTGATTTTTCCTTCCCTGAAATTTCCATTAACGTCATTGGGAACACTGGCATTTTGAGGAAGTATTAAAAATAGGAAGCATATTACATGTAATATATACAGGGTTTACTTTCATTTATTTATCTATCACAAGTTGAACAAAAACAAACGTATGTCTTTTAAAACACGCAAATGCCCAGATGAATGATACATCCCATCAAACATAGCATTTTTTTTTTAAATGACATTTCTCTTTGTCATACATCAAAACTTAGGTGCGGACAATATGGTGGAAAACATTAACTCCTATATGAAGCATTTTCTTCTAAGCTTCTAAGCTTCTCCCTGTCCTCTGATAGGATGCATGAAATTCCTATCTTCTTTTTTCAAGTTTCAAAACAGTTTCTTACCAAAATGCCAGCATTTCAAATTAAATGACCCTTAGGGTGTTTTTTTTTTTAATCAATGTTAAAAAGAATCATATTACTTTATGTAGCATCTGATGTTTTAGAATCACAACTTGACTTAGGATGGGTCCAGCAGCTTTGTGCCAACTATTTCTACAAATAATGGTATCACTTAGGAATAATATCTTTCTTACAGGCACTTCATTCAGTGGCATTCACAGACTTGTATATATACCCCTACGGGCTGAGAAGCACAAAAGAGGGAGGGATTGGGGTCAGGCTTTCCAGTTTGGCCCACTCATTGTGTGATCTTCTCATGCCCAGTACCAGGGATGGCAAGTTGCTCCCATGTCAATGGGATGATGAATCCGCTCCAGGTTTTAGACTTAACTTGAATGCCCAGCTTATTGAGCTCCATCTCAAAAATATGTTGACTATTTCTTGTAAACTTCAGACTAATAATCCAGAGTAGATTCACCATCCCACTGACATGGGAATCAATAGCCACCACTACTTTGCATCACATAATTCTGTATTGTCATTTTTGTAGGCTCATTTCTCATTACTACAAAAGTGAATTTGAAAATTATAATTGCTCTGCAAGAGGAATGGAATTATCCTTCATTATGTAAAGTTACAATTATAATGTTAGTAGCTATAACTTTCATTAAAGGGAGAAAAAACTTAATCCTGGGTTTTGCAGTTTAGGGAGGGGCATTTAGAATTCTCAGCCAGAGAGCTTTTTGGCCTCAGTAAACTACAAACTCCAGAATTCCACAAGATGTTGAAGGTGGAATAATAGCACTATAACAGTGTAGTGTAGAAAGGCCCTAACTGTGAGAATATGGAAAAATACATATATATTGTAGTAGCATATGTAGTATACTTTCTCTCTCTCTCTCTCTCTCTCTCACACACACACACACACACACTGGACTTAAAATGTTGTTCAGGTTTTGCAAATGCAGACAGTAATTCCCTCTCAGACTCTCAGCATAGCTCTGCACTTTGAGTTACCATACAACAAAGGAGCTTATCAATGCTGGTAAACTGACAGAAGTTTTCATTTTATTGTTATGTTGATTGAGGACTTCATGTCAAGGGTATAGTGAATCTATTCTGTGTTTTATTCAGACTTTAAAGGGTCTATCCAAATTGCTGAACTCTGTCCCAAGTAAGTTCAGCAACTTGGACAGCTCCTTTAATGTTTAGGGGAAAAGTCCATGGTGAATTCACCACACCAATAACATGGAAGCCTCTGGCCATACACAGCGTTGGATCATTGAGCAAGATGGTTGAGAGGTTTCAAACAAGTCAATACACAGTTTATCATTCTCTTTTAATAAGGAAAAGTAATTCCCTCTGGACATTTATTAATTCAGATATATAAAGATGATTGCATATTGACAGCTCAAATTGATGAGGCGGCCAGGAGTGCCTGCTATCAGCTTCAGCTGATACGCCAGCTGCGCCCTTTCCTGGACCTGGAACACCTAAAAACAGTGGTACATGCACTGGTAACTTCACGGCTTGACTTCTGCAATGCGCTCTACATAGGGCTACCCATGTGCTTAGTCCGGAAACTTCAATTAATTCAGAATATGGCAGCCAGGTTGGTCACCAGAAGATCTAAAACTGACCACATAACACCTATTCTGAAGTCTTTACACTGGCTGCCTATTAGTTTCCAGGCACAGTACAAGGTGTTGGTTTTTACCTTTAAAGCCCTTCATGGCTTGGGGCCAGCCTACCTGTGGGATCGCCTTCTCCCATATAATCCGCCCCACACACTAAGGTCCTCTGGGAGGAATTTACTGCAGCCAATCAGAACTAGGTTGGCTGCGGTTGCCCAGAGGACTTTCTCTGCTATCGCTCCCAAACTATGGAATGGCCTGCCGGAAGAGACCCAGCATATTACCAGTCTTGACTGCTTTAAAAAGGCAGTCAAGACTGTCCTCTTCCGACAGGCCTTCCCAGACTAGTGTTCCACCGCCTCTCATCAACTGTCCTCTTGTTTTTAATCTTGTTTTAATTGTTTTTAATAGTTAATTTGTTTAGGGGGTTAGAAGGTTGGGTGGGTGGGGAGGATGGGGTATGTTTTAATGTTTTAATGTATTTATATATTGTTGTAATGCCGCCTCAATCCATTGGGAGAGGCGGGATAAAAATAAATTTTTGTTGTTGTTGTTGTTGTTGTTGTTGTTGTTGTTAAGATGAAAACTAGACAGGAACTTGCCAATAAACCAGTTTTACTAATTAACCCACCATATCCTGTCAGAACTTTCCTTACCAGTCACTTGCTCAGTTCTGCACTGGACAACAGAAATAATTTACTGGCTGAGTGCATGCTTTGTTTGCAGAGCTCCCTGAATTTACTTTCTGATTCAGTTTCATCTCTAGTGAAAGGATCAGGTGGCAGATAATGGGAAATAATATCTTTGCTAGAGAACAACTGACATTCAGAAAAATAAGGCACAGAGCTAAAATTAAGGATGGCTCATGATTTGAGTAAGGGCAGGGAAATTTCATCCCAAAAATTCTAGTGTGAGCCCCCTCCTCTGCTTTAACCACAAACTCTGTACAGCTAAAATGATCAGAACTTGGGGGTGTTATGTTTGTGGACTGGTCCTTCTAGAATCTCCCAAGACAGTAAACAGGCTTCTGAGGGAGAGGTGGTCCAAAGCAGCAACTTTTCCAAGAAAGACCAATGACCGAAGAACATAACACAGCTACATTTGTTCACTGTACATACAGTTCCATTTCTGCTCCAGGCTCTGGCTGTGACTTGATAAATTTTGATCCTAGTGTGATCCAGTTCTAGGCTGCTGCCTGTGTCTCTGATGCCCAAAGGCAGGAACCCACATAAAAGCTGCCTCCTTCATCAGATGCACAGTACATATATTACATATGTGGATCCTGTTGCTGTCAAAATCACATGGTATAAGCCATTTAGGTCCTGAGATGCCCCCAGATAATACAAACGTAGAGGAAGGAGAGGGCTTGTTTTCTGCTGCTCCAGAGACCAGGACAAGGAGCAATGGATTCAAGCTGCAGGAAAGGAGATTCCTGATGGTCAGGGCTGTCCGGCAGTGGAATCTGCTGCCTCGTAGTGTAGTGGAGTCTCCTTCCTTGGAGGTTTTTAAGCAGAGGCTTGATGGCCATCTGTCGGGAGTGCTTTGAGGGTGTTCCTGCATGTCAGGGGGTTGGACTGGATGGCCCCTGTGGTCTCTTCCAACTCTACATTTCTATGATTCTATGATTCTAAATCTAGTTAATATTGGCAATAAAACTCTCTGACCCTGGAATCCCCATATTTCTTTCTGTTTTCCCTGTTCTCATTTCTCTGTAAAACAGGGGTGAGCAAAGTCCTGCCCTGGGGCTACGTGTAGCACCCACTGCCTTTTTTTTTTTTTTTTTTTTGAGAGGGGAAGATGGCTCAAATCCTCTAAATATTCCAGGCCTGCTCCTTTTCAGGCCAGATAAAGAATCAATTGTTTCTTGGCGGGCTCAGGAGAAGGTCATTAATCCTTTAACCAGACTACAGGATTGGGGCCTGCACTGCTTAACAAAGTATTTATTTTTCCAAAGCAGAAGCAGACTTCCAGTCATTTCTGGGGTGTGCTTTTTTGAAAGTGAGGATTTGGGGCAATTTGTGTTGCCTCCACAGATCCTAGGGCAGAAAACTGGAAACCAGATCCAACACAATTGCCCACCTTTGCTTTTACAGCATAGGTGGAATTTGTGTAGCCCTCCAGATGTTCTTGGATTTCAAATCTCAGCATTTCTCAAACTGGCTATGCTAGCAAGGTCTGCTAGGAGCACTGTGACCTTGGGAAGCCCACACAATCCTCACACCTATTTTATAGAGCTGGGTTTTTGAGACAATTTCCTTCTGAGCTCCCTTTATATTCAGTTGTAGAGATCACTAAGATCTAAGGCTTTCTGAAATAGACCACTTTCATACCTGATATTACAGTCAGTCCTCATATTTAAATAACAGCCATGATTTACAAGCAGTCTTTGTGCAAGCATGAAACAATTTTCACTATGCATCACCCACATGGAATTAATAATGATCTCCAGAGATACTCATTAATCTAAACTTTTTGATGTAACTACGCAAGAATCTACCGTTTTGTTTTGTTTTTTTGAAAAAAAGAAGATGATATTTTTGCTGGAATGATTTGGCTGGTGGTGTTTTTTCGGACAAAGAGAATATCATGACATCCTTGATCTTACACTTCTGGTTTTGTTGATACCTTCTCTGTATGAACCACTGTTTCTCAGCCTCCCACTCTTTTCTACTTTCTGCGTTTCCCCATTTCAGTAAAAATTCACCCTACCTACTCTAGTTTTACTTGCCCTTGTACAAGAGTGATGGAAGTTTAGACAGTTTGAGTGCCTTTTTTTTTTTTTTTTGCTTCCAGGACAAGTCCCAGAAATGTGGTAACTGAAAATGAATATAATTCCAATTTCAGTTTCTCTCTTTCTTTCTTTTTTAATTCAGGTTGGGGAAAGTTGAAGCATCAACCATAACATGCCTAAACTAAGTAACCGTTAGTGTGCACCTCTTTCTCAGAGTTTAGGCATAGTATGCATTCATTTTCTGTCTGTTGGTTCTTAGCCACATTGTCTCTTCCTACATTAGTTAGTTTGCAATTTAGTCTCAGTTTCTTTGTTCTCTGTTTTATAGTCTGCTGTTCTCTCTCTCTCTCTCTCTCTCTCTTTTATGTTTGAAGAGCACATGTCAGAGAACTTCTCACCATGACATGTTATAAAACCCTTTAGTATTTGTCAGTGAACCTACTTTCTTTGTTTTTACAAAGATGACTAAGCCACAGTGGCGGAGCTTGGAGTGTGTGGAGGGGGGCAAGGCTATGGTGTGAGGGCTGTGGCCACTGTGCATGGAGGCATGGCTGCAGTGTGTGGGGGCATGGCCAGGGCAAGCATCGCCCCAAAAATATTGCCATCCAGGGTGAACCTCCCCCCACCCCTATCTCTATGTTACCCTGTTCTCTGGGGGTCCCGGGAGGGGAGCCCAAATAACCAAAACACAAACACAATTTTGGGGAGAATTAGCTGGAGCACTCACTAAAGCTAGTAAGAGGCAGGGTAACTTAGCAGGGATCTTGCAACTCAGTGTCTACGGGGTCAGGTCAGTCAAACAGTCAGACAGTTTTAAAATAGCAAAAATGATGTTTTACTGAAAGACAAACAACAGTAAAGACACCACAATCACACAGCTAACGAAAGAATTGGAAATAAGGATTTTCGGGGGAATGGGTGATACGACACCTTTCTCGTAGTCCTGAAGAAGTTGAAGATTGAGTTCGTTGGGGCGCAAAGGAGAAAGCTCAGCATGGTTCGCTGAGGGGAGCTCACCAGACAAAGCGGCAGCAAGGCGGGATGGAAGCCCGGAGCGATCCGAGGTTGTCTCGGAATTGGGGGCTTATATAGGGTGAATTGTGACTGCAGGCCATGCCTTACTCGGTGAGAACAATGCGAGTTTGGAGAGGGACAAAGCTTTGGAAAAGGTCAAGTTTAACATGATTGGCTTAGCGCTGAATCAATAATAGTGTAGCCAGTATGCAAATGCACAGTACTTAGTCCAGCTTTGTAAGACTATCGGCTCAGAACCGGGCGCCTTTGTTAGTGTTCCACCTAAGCAAAAAGGTGTTTGCAGGAGAGGTCCCTGAAGCAACGGATTGGCTCTGTTCTGCCTGCCTGGGTGGAGAATGGAATGTCCAACAATTACCGGCTGCGCCTGTTTATGTGCTTGTCCGGAGGCCTTGCAAACATGTGGAGCGGGGTGGCAGAGGAAGGCCGAATGGTTTTGATATCAAAAGAGATATCTAGTGCTATCACCGGGTAGGCCTGCACTGAAGTAACATCTATTTGACTACTAAGCCATATTTATTTCTCTGCTAGACCTCGTGGGGCAGTGATATAGAGCTGGTTGTTGTTCACCTTCTGCTAGTATAAACAATTACCCTGCTTGTGAGATATGTTACTATCTTTCACATTCCCCAATATCATAACCCTATTAACTCATGAGGAACAAGAAACCTTTTCTTTGAAAACAATTTATCAATGTGTAGAGAGTGGGCAGAGGGAACTAGTGGCTATGAAAATGATTTAGGGGATGTGTGTAGGCCATAGGTTGCACTTCTCTCACCACTGCCATAAAATTATACCATCTTCAATGAAGATTTCTTACAGTTGCCAACATACTTCACACCATCTCTTGGCGTTTTCTTCCGGCACACTGATCAAATATAAAATGGCAACAGGATCAAGAAGAAAAAAATCTCTTGATAATATGAACAATGATAAAGGGAGGCCCTTTTTGTTGTCCCACCACCCTCACGGGTATGTCTGGGAGAGGGCCTTCTCCACAGCTGCCCCAGGCTCTGGATCTCTCTTCGCAGAGAAATCAAACTGGCATCCTCCCTACTTTCTTTTCACAGACAAATAAAGACTTTTCCATTTAAGGCCTGTCTAACCTAAACAATATGCTGAATGCTGCCAAATTGTTGTGCAGTGTGTGTCTGTTTGTGTGTGTGTGTGTGTGATAATATATTTTAATCTGATTTTAAATTTTTTTGATTATTTAATTTCTTTTTAAATTTGTGTCCTGCGAATTTTCAACAATGTGTTTTTTATCTTATTTGCCACTTTGAATCTTTAACTGGGAAAAAGGTGGGATAGAAATTGACGGAAAGAGGAGGAGGAGGAGGAAGAGGCTCTTGATCCTAATGATGATTCTGATGTACAGAATTGTTTTCTGGAAAAGTTGGATTACAGAGCATTCCTACCAGATGTAGGGATACCATGACCTTGCCCCTTTCTGCCAGTAGCAGCTTCTCTTGCATACAAAACATTTCCTGCCAGCCAGACTGAACTTTCATTTGCCTCACAGAGTATTTGTCAACTTTAAATTGTTGACTCAGTTAGATTGTTAGTGAGCATTCCATTGTATCACACTATTGCAACCAATGTAAATGACAATTGAAGGTAAAAAATAAAATTAAGGTTCAAAAAGCTGCTTTTTACAAAGTCTTTTTATGTCCTTCAGCCCCCTCCCCCTTTCCCCCATTCTCTGCCAAGCTGAAATATTTTTTAGAATATTTTAGAATAGCGCATTGAGGCTGGAGATGGCGGGGGGGAGTCTTTTAGTGTTACTTTAGGGCACTTTAGAGCTGCAGTGTGGGGAGGGCATGGCCAGGGCAAGCATTGTCCCAAAAACATTGCACAAGAGTGATGAAAGTTTAGACAGTCCGAGTGCCTTTCTTTTTCTTTTTGCCTCCAGGACTATTTCCTAGTCCCAGAAATGTGGTAACTGAAAATGAATATAATTCTAATTTCACTTTTTCTCTTTCTTTCTTTTTTAATTCAGGTTGGGGAAAGTTGCAATAAATCTTGAGATGGGCAACTGTAGGATTCTCGTTAGGCTTATCCTACCATAGCTGTATGTACAAAGAGCAACTGTTTCCAAAATCCACTGAGCATGCCTGCACAGCAAAATAGAGAAAACAAGGTCAATTCAGAGAAACCTACCTCACCAGCTACCCCCAGCATATTAAAAAAGCATAGGTTATTAAATTTGGGTCAAGCAGAAATGGATATTATAAGGCAAGGGGAGACTGATGGAAGAAAAGTCATCCCCGGATGCTTTTTGGAAGAAGCCTTCAAGTGGTCTCTAGATGGCTCAAAATATTTTTATTTACTTATGGAAGGCTTACTTGACCTGAATGTTTTGTTTAGATGTTTAGTTTTGAATAAGAAGTTTGTGGAAATGTGTTGAACTGCTTTTCCTGTTTTCCAGTGTAGGAACCTGCCTTTATTTTCTCCTAAAGATTTGATGCCCAGGAAGATATCTACTTTGTTAGACAGGTATGCCTGTATCCGGTATTCCTTTTGCGGAAGAGGTTCACTTGAAACAGTGGCTCTGATCCCTTCCTTTTCCTTTCATCCTAGAGCAGAAAGAGTTAGCCATTCTGGCACTCAAAACTGTTTTTGCCTCCTGTTTGAAGAGAGCTAATACTGAGAGGGCTGTTTTGTTTCTTTTCCTGGCACAGTGGAGATGGGGTGAGTGAAGGAATGCTATTCTCTGAAGAAGTTCAAATTGGTCTTCCCCTCCCTTTTCTGAGCAAAGAGGGAGAGAAATGTGAAAAGGGAATGCAAACTACAATTGAATTACCACCCTGTGGGTGGCAAAGAAAAGACCAAGCTCTCTGATCTATGTTTCCCTCACCCCTCCCTGCTAGAAAAGTAGGGGGAGCAGAGACAGGGAAGGTGACAGATAACAACTGATCACTGATTCCAAGTCTGGGATTTGTGCTACAGTTTGGCCAGATTATCTGACCAAACTGTATACTGCTGGTCAATGATGAGCCAGAAAGGCACAGACAAATTCATATGTTCCTTGTCTGGAATGGTTGATGTGGGAGCTGGCCTGCATACCTGGGGGGAAATGTAATGTGAGAATCAGAAGCACAGAAAATTCATCTGTGGACAGATCCAAGTACTGAACTAAATTCAGTAAACTAATCTAAACTCTGTGGAGCTTGTGAATCTAGTCAGAAACCTTCCTTCTGCCCATTTCACCCACTTAAATGCTACCCTTTTCCCCCCTTGATGTGCAGAAGACTGAGACATTAAAAAGGGGACATGTGAATGGGAGTCCACTCTGACATAAGACTTTCACTAACAAGTTCATTTCTTTCATTAGTTATAAGGGCCATTTCCGCACTAGACTGTTACAGTGCTATTTTTCCACTTTCAACATCCTATGGGAGACCCCTCCTTAATCTGTAAACTCCAGGATTCCATAGGATGTTGAAAGTGGAATAATAGCACTATAACAGTCTAGTGTGGAAATAGCCAATATCTTAGGATGCCATTTGCAGTTAAAGTCCACACAAGATACGTTGGACCACATAAACGTAAAGTATAAAATCACAGTGTGGAGCCGGCATGGCATATTGGTTTAAGCACTGGACTACTGTTCTGGAGATCAGGGTTTGAATCCCTCCTTAGTCATGGAAACCCATCAGGTGACCATGGGCAAGTCACACACTCCCAACCACAGAGGAAAGCAATGGTGGCAAACCATTGTGCTCTACCTCCCCCTCCCACATGTTCAGATGTCATTTGTTGTTGTTGTGTACCTTCAAGTCATTCCTGACTTATGGAAATCCTAAGGCAAAGCTATCACAAGGTTTTCTTCACAAGATTTGTTCAGAGGGGGGTTTGTCTTTGCCTCCCTCAGTAAAAGAGTATGACCTGCCCAGTGTCACCCTGTGGGTTTCCATGGCTGAGGTGGATTCAAACCCTGGTTTCCTGAGGTGTAGTCAAAGTATTACAGAGGTGTAGTCAAGGTATCAACACATAAGCAAGGAAGTGCCTCTTCTCACACTGTCCATCTTAACTATCCTCATGTGAAAAGCAACAAATCTATGTGAGAGAAGTTCATGTGAAGATTCTGTACCTGAGCAAAAATACCCAAAACCAGGCTTCTTGCTCATATGAAGGCTCTCTTCTTCTGGTCTGCCATTTTCCCCCTATGGAAAATTATGATGAAGGATGCAGGATCTGGTGCTCCCTACTTCATATGTTGAGTCAGATTAAGTAATGCCTGAGTAAGGCTTCTCTTTTTTCAGGACTTTGCTTCCAACCAATCAAGCGGGGTCATAGTCAACTCATACTGACAACTAACTTCCCAGGGATTCCATGCTGCTAGTGGCTGTAAGGGAAGGAAAATGACCACAGTCATCCCACATATACACGCATCCGTTTATACCCATCATCCAAACACATACAAAAGCACCATATGTCTCTAACAGCCATGTAGCATTGTTCCTAAATCATCTTAGCAATAGTTGAAGCAAGAAGAATGTGATACTGCATTTTGTTTGAGGTGTGTACAGTGATTATTAACTAAGAGTTACGAGGCAATTTAGTCTTTAAGTGTTGCTTATAATAACCATCCCCTAGTAGATGCTTAAGAAATTATAAATCATCATTTATAGTTCATATTTCCTTTTCAAAAGACAAGTTGTGACCATGCAACAGAATATATTCTGGAAAGACAACAATGCAATTGGACAGCAGATTTAGCCTGCTGAATGTTCATTTTGAATGAACCTAGCTACATAGTGAGTACTGGTATGTTAATATTCTGTTTCTTTTATACCACTTGAAAAATGAGAAAGTAGGATAATTAGACATATAGAAGCCAGTGTATTTCTTGAAGTGTAGAAAATGTTGTAAATGGGTTTAATTTCTGCCAAATTTGCATATGATGGTTTTGCACAGAAAACAGCAGTTTTTTCACAGGAAATGTGCAGAAAAGGCTGTTTTCTGTGTAAAACTACATGTGCAAATTTGGCACAAAATAAATCCTGAATTATAGATAAAATTTCTCTTAGGGGGAAGAAAATTGCTAAAATTGATAATTACTTATTCAAGATGAAATTTAGTGAAGAATTACTTCCCTAGACAGAACTCATCTGGTAGCTCCTGTAGTTCACACACACACACACACACACACACACACACACACACCATTCTAGCTTTGTGGGAAAACTCAGGACGCAAAATGAGCTTACACAAATACTATAATGAAACTGTGCAAATATTAGATGTATAGTGTATTCTTTATTTAAATGTCAAAACTGAATTTCTGAATCTTAATTTTGATATACATGTTATAGATAAAATAAATTAACTAACAAATGTTGAATAATAGCTCAGCAGATTTTACAAAAAAATGCCTCGAGTTTGAAAAATTATAATTTGGTTATCAGCCACCACTGAAAATGTAGAAATACTCCCTCAAAAGCAATTAGTGAGGAGATCAGTTTGGTTTCTTTACATTAGACATTATCCTGAAGAAACTCCATAATCAATATTTGGTGTTCTCAAATGCACTGATAACCAACCATGAAATAATGAGAGTGGACACAGAAAATTAGGTTAAATAATGGCCACTTTGGCCATTTCCGCATGCAGCGAGGGAATCACTCCCTGCCGCTACTCACTGGATCTTCTTTGGGTCTGGTCCCGTCCGGGGCGAGTAAGAGCAGTGCGTGATCGCAGATCCGCACTGCTCCGGCGTGCAAAATGGTGGTTTCCGGGTGGTCATGGATCACAACCAACCGCTGAAGCTCACCAGCCTAAATCCTGCCCTCCGCAGATCTCAGGCTCGCATTGGTGCGAACTGAAAAATCAGGTTTTTCAAAAATACACTGGAGGACCACTTGGGGTTGCTCCGGAGCGGACTGAGGTGCGGATCTACGCTAAGTAGTCTGGACCCAGTCCACTCCAAGGTGCAGATGTCCTCCGTGGAGGACGCACTGCACCGTTGTTTTTTTTAACCCATGCAGAAATGGCCTTTATTTGACCTAATCTATTTAAGTTGTGTTGGCCTAGAAATAGAGCAAGAGAGGGTAGCAACCTGATGCGGGTCCAGCTGAGGCCAGGTGTCACTCCATGATTACCTCCCCAGCCTTCCCTTGGGTGAAACATCTCAGCTCTCAGGGCAATTCAAAACTTGGGTTGCTCCTCATCCAGCCATATTTGGAAGGTAATGTGGGGAACTTCCACCGAAGCCACAGAACTCCATAAGTGAGAGTCTGAATCCCAGGTTAGTTTCAAGGATAGCCTATACCAAAAGGGTGCCAAAGGTGTACACCAAAATCTTATATTCTTCTCTTGCTACCTGCCTAATGATACCACTCAAAGCCAATTGTCTAATTCCTACAGATACAGTATAGGGCATACAAAAAAAGGGAGGGGATTCCAACCTTCTCCAAAGTGAACAGATGATTCTCACACTACACTGAGTATGAGAGGGTGGGTCATGCTGCGATGACCCAACGAGTCATTTGAGGGTGCTTTCAGGCTTAAATAGCATGCAGCCCCATCCCTATCATGTACAGCGATCTGGCATCTAATGCCAGTCACAATATACCCTGGTCTGTCTCATGGAGGCCATCAAATTACTACCTTCCCCTGCAGTGCTGTTCACTGTGTGGTTCCAGGTAACCATTACTGGAGACTGGCCTGAAATCCTTAAAATGCCTGATGTTGATTTCTTCTGTCCATTTTTGATTACACTATTGTTTTGTCCTTACTTGCAGTTCCTGATTTTCCAGGTACCGGTAATGTCAGACTCTTTTGAAAGAAGGTGCTCTGAATGAAGGTCGTAGAGCAAAGTTTTACCTCAGTAGCTTATCAACTTCTTCATGTATCCATGGAATGGAGAAAGCACAAATCAGCTGTCAAATCAAAGTTATTAAATATAGATTATCAAGAACTCCAAGGAGCCACGCAGGGGCTTTGCTCCCCTCAGTCAGTGGGCTTGTCATGTAGAGATACAATGCTTTTCCTGGAATAGTTAACTTTCCTAAATATAAGGAGGTTTTCTCTTTGGTTAGGTTTAATCTTCCTCCTTCCAGTTTTTCAGATGTCCAGTGTAATAACAGCCCCACTCCAAATACCCCCCCCGAAGCTATGCATGTAAAAACACAGAGGCAAAGTCGCATGTTCTTTTCCAGTGAAGTTATTATTATCAAGGAGCCAGGACTGCTGTGGCCAATTTCTTGAATCTCATGGCCATTTTATTTCAGAACTCTAATAGGTCTTTCACTGAGCAACGAGTTAAATTTCTGAATCTGGCTCTTTCCCCCAAGATCACTTATTTTGTTTGGTATTTTTTGACATCTAATGTCTTTCACAAATTTTGTACCCATTTTATGTGTATTAATATGTATTTTTATCCTATTGTGTGCATTTAACTTGATGTTTCAAACTTCTATTTTAAAGGACGGTATATAACTGGCTTAACTTGTTTCAATATGTTTTGCAACTGTGCAGGGTTTTTTTCATGTTCAATATTATAAACAGTTTTAAGTTGTTAAAATTTATTTTGTTGTATGCTACTGTGAGATTTTTGGATACCAGATGGGATGTAAATATTTTAAAATATTCCTTTTTTGTTCTTTTTATTTATATTATTTAAATATTCAGCAATATTTTAAAATATTAATTAAATATTGATTGGTAAATAATAAATAAATAAATAAATAAATAATGGTTGAAATTAAGGATAATAAAAGTAAACATATCTGAATTAAAAGAATATATCCTGAGATTTCCTTTCTTTTGTTTTTTGTTGCTCTTGTATCCCCTCCCCATGCATGTTCTTTCTAATAACTCGTGCATCGATATTTTTTTAAAATATCAGAATATCTAGAGGATTATTTTTCCTTTGTGTATTATGGAGGAAAGAGACTCAAGCTGAATTCAGTTGGATGTTGGGGCTTTTCCGCACTACACTCTTATAGTGCTATTATTCCATTTTCAACATCTTGTGGAATTCTGGGGTTTGTAGTTTACTGAGGCCAAGGACCTCTCTGACTGAGAATTCTAAATGCTCCTCCCTAAACTACACACTCCAGGATTCCATAGGATGTTGGAATAAGAGCACTATAACAATGTAGTGCAGAAAGGCCCTAGGACTTCCATATAAATATTTTCTCTCTGTGATTCTTCTAGTCCTCCAGAGACAGCAGTCTCTCTACTCTTATAAAACCTCCTTAAAGTATCCAGCAGACTTTGTTCTAGAGATTAATGCCCTCAAAAGGGTGGAGTGTCTTCTATATTTAGTAAAATGAGTACCTACAGAAGAGTGATACTGCCAAATATAGACCCTTGTGGACTGTCATTGTGCAAATTCCAATGAAGTGTGTGTATATAATTTTCTCCGTGGGCTTGACAACCATGCATTGGCATGTACTATATACTGCAAGCCTCTACAATGTTCATGGTTATTTCTGAAGAAGCCAATGACAGATTACACTTTTACAATACAAAAGTCTGGAGAATAAACATAAACATAAGAATTGGGTTGTAATTAAACTTACAGCATCACCAATACATTTTAAAGAGAGAGAATACAATGAAAAATCTATTGCACCACCTCTGGTTAAAAAAAATCTGCATGTTGACCAAGTACTATGATCTATTATAGAATGTCTTCACATATATTCTTCCCACCTTAAGCCACTATATGATATGTTCAATGGGCTGAATGCCAACTTAATCATACTTAGAATCAACTCATAAATATAAATGGATTGATTTAGCTTAAATGACCAATTTAAATCCCATTGATTTCATTGGATTCTCTCTAAATATTACTTACTCTGAATTCAACCCAGTGTTTTGGGTCTACCATAACAGGTGGATCAGAGATGCTAGTGGAGAAATGCTGCTTGGCCAGCAATTCCAGGTAGACTTAACCAGCAGACTGCTGAGGGAGCAAGGGAGGAAAAACAGTGAAGACATAAGAAGAACCATATAAGGTACGGTATATTCAGTGTTCTCACAGTGGCTAATCAGATGCCTGTCATAAACCCACAGAGAGGACATGAACACAATAGCAACCTCCTGCTCTTGTTTCCTAGCAATGAGTACCATGAAATATATAACCTCTGATACTGGAGATAAATGTACAATTATAGTAAAGACAGCCATGAACCATGAACACTATAAGGGGTTTGTATAGTACATACTAGTGCATGGTTGTCAAACTCATGCTGAAAAGTATATACAGTTGGCCTGCCATTTGTGGGTTTAACTTTCACTGATTTCATTATTTGTGAGTTTCTCCAACGCCTGCCCCCCACCACCTCCAGTGCTTCTTTTCTGCAGGAACCTTTCTTCTCAGCAGCTCTAATGAGGCTGCAGAGCACACCTCTGGTCCTCCTGCTCCATTGCGAGCCACTGCCCTGCCAGCTAATGATGGCTCACAGCCCAATTTCTCAGTACCACAAACCCTCTCCCAACACCCCTCCCCAACACACACCCAAGGAAGGAGATGGGCAAGAGAGAGGAAGTATGGGGCCACCCTGCCAATCCACCACTATTCCCTCTCTTTTCCCTGACCTGGTTGGGACCCCAGGTGCCTGTCCTTCTCACCATGCCTCAGCCCACAGACAGACAGACAGACACACACACACTTTGATATTTGTGTTTTTTCCACTTTTGCTGGAGTAGTATAACCCTAAGTCTAGCACATTTGGAGGGCCAATTGTACATCAATGGTAATGATTGTGGGAGGGGGGCTTAATATGTGTTTGTATGACTATCTTGTCTATAGGAACAAATATAATGCTAATAATGCATGCCATATTTTCTGGCACTGCTTAAATGACCACCCTATCCTGTTGTAGTGTGGGTTGTGTTCATCCTTGGGAGTCTGATATTGGGCATGGGTATTATAATTTGGTGCCAGAGAACACTCAAACACTTGTAAACTCCAACTGTGGGAGCACACAGTCCAAATCTCTTGGCTCCACACTATGTATCTGAGTCTCACTTTTGTACAAGAGGTTTTTTTAAAAAAATTCAAAGAATTACTAACCCAAATGAAAAGAGGAGGACTGAGACACTAACTGAGGGTCTAGTGATGATGAATCAGCTGTCCTAAAACAACAGAATTATGAAGCGGTTTGTCAAATTATGTCCTTTATCTTCTCCATGATAGTCATTTGCATGGAGCTAGAATCCTCGCATCAGTCCACCACTGCCAATAAGTTGTCATAACTCTTCAGAAGGGATTTGCTTTCCCAGCAGGTTCACAAAAATCAAAGGACTCATTTCTGTCCTATTGTTGTTTGTCAGATATTTTCCTGTGAGTCACACAGTGTCGAACAGTTATATAAAATCCCCCCCATCTTCTCAAAATAACACTAGCCTGTTCTTTGTAAACAAATCGAGACAATGCACAGATTGCAGGCGGTAAATGATCTGCCTTTTAATATATCAATCCAACATGGGTTTGCACTGCAACACATACAACATTTCTTCTCTTGATGCACAACATCAATGGCCTTCACACAGAATAAAAATAAGACCTCCTTTCCTTCTTTTTTTTCAGTGAGGAAACTCAAATGCCAGATGAATGGAGTAAATAAAGAAATTGATCACTGTAATGGATTACAGCAGAAGTTCTCCTGGGTCTCATTTCCCTTGGCTTTGCTACTGTCACATTTTTTTAATCCTATTGTGGTTTGATTTTCTAACTAAATCAGAGCTTTTTGTTGATGGAAACTTGCCTTATACAACAATATTGGCTATCATATACTTGTTTTTATGTTGTAAATTGAGAAAAGGCTTCTTTTGGATTAGACATTTAGCAGTTGCAATGGATCAAAGTATTTTGTTGTGGTTTGGGTGCTCAAAGTTTAGGGGTATGACTTCTTTTTTGAGAGAGTTGCCATGGGATGTAGCATGGATTGAGAACGTGCGGTCCTCCAGATGTTGTTAGAAGGCAACTCCCATGATTCCCCATTTCCCATGTTGGATAGAGCAAACCGACAACATCTGGAGAAGTACATGTCCCCCACCCTTGTTGCATAGATGTATTCCACACTGTTGTTTCCACTTACCAAGTCTGACTAATTCTTTTTTTCAAAGGGGGGTTATACAAACAGCACAGGCCCCAGTGTTTCTATTGTACTGCTTTCAGTTCTCTTAACATCCATTGTCTAACTACAGACAGAACATTTTATCTTCATTCCTTGCATAATATAATGTGTTGCTCTTAAACGCTTTCTCATTGACTCTATCTTATGGTGAACTTATCCTAAATTCTAAGATTTATTCAAAAGAGGTTTGCCTCTACCTTCCTCAAAGGTTAAGAGAGGGTGGCTTGCTTAAGGTTACCCGGTGTGATTCCATGACTGAGCAGGGATTTAAAACTGTGTATCCCAGAGTCATAGGCCATTGTAGTCAGCTAATTACATTAGGGGAGCCAGCATATTATAGTGACTTGAATGTTAACCCAGGCCCATTTCCTCACTAGCCTGTTCTAGCACTATGATTCCACTTTTAACATCCTATGGAATCTTGGACTTTGCAGCTTCAGGAGGGGCCAGCCAACCTGTCCCGAAGCTGCAAAGTCCAGGATTCCATAGAATGTTG
This sequence comes from Ctenosaura bakeri, assembly GCA_948474755.1. Taxonomy (NCBI): domain Eukaryota; kingdom Metazoa; phylum Chordata; class Lepidosauria; order Squamata; family Iguanidae; genus Ctenosaura; species Ctenosaura bakeri. The sequence goes on from CAOLHI010000352.1 coordinate 193,677, forward strand.
AAAGTGGAATCATAGCGCTAGAAAAGGCTAGTGAGGAAATGGGCTAACACTCAAACCACTATAATATGCTGTCTCCTCATCATGTAATTAGCTGACTACAAATCATAAACTGAGATATCAGCACATATACGTTTTTCACCCATGTAATGTTCAAGAGGGTTTAAGCTAACTAATGAGGAATGTTTGGCTGCCTGCAGGCCAAACTATACATGATGTAGGAGATCTTTGATTTTTCTCTGCTTAAAGCAGCTATACAGGGTGGGATGAGCACAAATTGTGTCACAGCCACAGATACTTACAGACAGAGGACAGAGCTGTCCACATGCCATTTCCAAAATTTACAAACCCAGCAGAAGCTATTATTTGCAATGAAGTATGAGAAGTAGGCGAGTACTAGCTTTGTATCTTTTACTATCTCTTATAAAGGAATTAAGGTTTTAGGGAGGGGTAATTTCCCCTTTGATAATTGATATGTGAGGAATGAATTTAGCCCCCTTTCCTCATTCTGATTTAGGCATCACAAAACTATTTTCAAGACAATTAAGGTTCTAGAGATTGAACCATGGATTTCTTGTGACACATCTAGCACAGCCCAGACAGGCAGTACCCTAATAAGCAGGCAAGACAAGTGTTAGTGACTGCTGTTCCTGTTTTGGAACAAAATCAAGACTGACAGTGGCTACTCTGGTCTGAAATTCAAAATAGCTTGATTAAGGTGTTAAGGGGCTATTCTTCCCCACAAGCCACACTTTCTTCATTATTTATTGCTGTAAGGTTGGGACACTTCCTCTACTGTCTTCAGATTGTTCTGAAAATGTGTCTGGCACTTCCATGTCAGCAAGCAAGCCATTGTTGTTGTTCAAACTGATGGATGATGGGTGAGGAGGAGGGGGAGGGCAGGAACCATGCTGTTTCCGAAGATCTGCCAAAGAGGTAAAAGGCCAGTGAAAACAATGTGTCCCACTCTGAGTCAAAAGAAGCATTAGGAGTGCTGGGAGAGGCTGTGATTTGTCAGATAATGAGAGGTGGAGACTATCCTTTGCATCATTTATGTGTAAGTGTTGATGAATAGTTGAAAACATGAAGGTGTTTGAAAGGAATATATTGTGCCTGTGCTGTCTCCCTATAAAGTAATGATCTTTTAATATCTGAAATAGTTTCATGCCCAATAAACTTCCTCCCTTCACCACCAAATTTGATGACGACCAATTGTTAAAAATCCTGTGAGAAAATCCTTCCCGCAGTTGTCAGGATAAATGTATTGTGGTGACGGGAAAGCAAACAGCATTCTGTACAGGATGTCAAGGGTTCTATGTATGGTTTCAGGGATGTGGGAAGCACAGTATGCTCTGGTCAAGAGGATGCACGGCTATAAACAGAAAACTCTCCCATGGGCACTGATAAGTTGTGCATGTACACTGGGTCACTCACATTTTTACCAAGACAGGTGATCCGCTCATGACACTGCTCATCTACACAGACACCCACTTAGGATAATTTTGTTATTAAAAGCACAGTTTTTTGGAACTTGCAATATAAATACTGCTAAAAGAGGTCTGTGTTCAGATATATAAATAAGTGGTCAAGAAAACTGGAGTTATTGATGCAAGCTTTATTTCATAATATCAGTGCCAGAGTCTGGAAAAGTTGTTTTGTTGAACCACAATGCCTAGAATTCCCCTGCCATCTTTCAGGCCAGGGGACTCTGGGAGTTGTCATTCCCCCATCAAGTTATAATCTATTCTCATGTATTTTTCTCTCTTGAATCTCTTTAAACTACTTTTTAAGGTTTCCATAAAAGTTTAAACAGTACCTAGGAGAAGCTGAAAATCCTAGTCTGTATATTAAATCATGGACAGCATAGAATATCTACACTACAGTAGGAATGGGGTATGTGTTGTTGTGTGAAAATCCCATAATGCATCTCCATTGGCTCTGTTGGCTAAGGCTAATGGGAACTGCAGTCTAACAAGGTCCATGTGTTTCCTATTATTGCTCTAGAGCATATGAGAAGTAGAAGAGAAAGACTTATATTGTTCTGCACCACGTGATCTCTGGTGTTGAATGTATGAACAGGGGTAAGGATGTCAATGATGAGCTGCAAAATCCCTGGATAAAATCTTTGCTCTGCTATACACTCCATAGGTGGCTTCAAGCAAACTGTAATGGAGAAAATCACCGAAGACACTTGAGGAAGTCTACCTTGGAGAATTCTGATTGGAACTGACCTTATCCACACAAATCTACAGAGAGACCAGCATTTGTACTTCCTAGATACTTTGAGACAGCTCTCAGCTCAGAGACATATGAAAGAATATTTTAATGTATCTTTTGAGAGGGAAATATGTCCCAACATGGATATATTTGAGGGGGAAAATACAAATGCATATTGAGATTATTTACTTAGGTGTAAATTTTATGCAGATTCGAGGCATGGGGACAAAACTGTTGGACTAATGTAGAAACAAGATGGAATAGACTCTCAAGTGAGGTCATGCAAAAATGATATAAAGCAAAAATTGTCTAATTTGCCCATTCTTCCTATGGAGTATCTTACAAGACTGATGTAATAATTACCAAGGTAATGGGTTCTTCTGAACACTTGAAACCTTCTACATGAATACATACAAAACTCTTCAGCATTATCTGTTGCTGGGCATGGAAAAAAGTGGATCTCAGCAGTTGTTATAAAGCATCCCTCTTCACGGTCACAAGATCAGTGAGAAGTGGTAATTTTCCAGGCAAAATCAGACAAATGGGCATAATACAGCTACAAGTGGATCATGTAAGAACAGTGGATCATCAGTCCCCCCCCCCGTAATGCCAGAAGCCCCAGTGTAGTGAATCAAACATGAAATTCCTTGGGTTGATGTTTGTAGAAGAATCCATGTCTATGAAATTGCAAGTTTTTAATTGAAACTAATGAGAGGTCATGCCACAGGGAGTTGATTTCAACCCACTGGTGAGAGCTGATCAAACAACCTTTTAATCTCTGTGGGGCAGATGGAGGTCAATCCACTTTCCCTACCACTGCATTAAAGAACTGCAAGGGGAGAAGGAGGAGAAGGTAAAAGAACAAAAAACAAAAAATCTTCTATAAGTTCCACTGAGTATTTTCAAGTAGAAGTGTCATTTTAAGTGTTACTGTTCACCATGTTGAAATAATCTTGTTTTTTAAAATGAAAATAGTGTGTGATGTGGCAGGGGACATCTCTTTCCAGACATCTGCACTAATTTATCAGTTGGCATTCTTTGTACTGACTTACTGTAGCATCCAAAGAGTCTTTAAATACTTGAATTAATTGAAGCCTAATTTCTTTCTGACAGTTGATGGTGCATGCACAACATTCAAAAGATACAACCCCAGCCACGCTTTCTTCGGAGTAGGTCTCAGCAGGACTGGCTCTTGAGGATTCACAACTATGCCGTTGCTTTGCCTGCCAGGAACAACAGAAGAGCAAGAAGAATTAATTAAAACAAATTGAAAATGTAAAGTGTAATGAGGCTTCACTACTAAAGACACTTGCACACATCACAGATGGCTGGTTTCAATTAGAACTAATTTGGAGTTCTTTCAGTTCAGGCTTGAACAACACAATCCTGTGTATGCTCAGTCAGAAGGAAGTCCTGTGTTCACTGAGACTTCTTCTACATTCTACACCATTCTACACCATTAGACTGAACTTTAATACACAGTATGGCATGCTTAAAACTGTGTATATTAGTAGTCTCAGGCATACCTCATTCTACATAGGATTGGTCCTATAAGTCCTGGATTCTGATCCTAGGCATGACTACTCAGAAGTTAGTCTCATCCCATTCAGTGGGACTTCTTGTTAAGTCCATACACTTAGAACTACAGCTTTCCTATTCTAATCCAGTGCATATTTACTTGAAAGAAATACTGCTAAAATAAATGGGCTTTATTTCTGAAGAAATGTGCTTTGAATCCAACAGTAAACATGACATGTCCTGGACTTTAATCAACCAGCATGATCTCTTTCTGAAATCCAGATTCATTTCTTATTTCCCTTTCTATAAATGGATCAGTAAAGAATGGCCAGTTACCCCATATTTCATGCTGCTTGTAGATGGAGCTCCCATTTCCTCACTAGATATGTGTAAAGGAAGCTAATGAATCTGAAGTCATGTTAAGAATACCATCATACTCAGAAGACTGGCTGATAGGCATAAAGGTCCTTCTCCTCTCTGCTCCCAAATTATGGAGTGAACTTCCATCAGACCTATGAACAATTCCTTATTTTGCTGCTTCTATGAAGAACATGAAGACGAATGACTTCATATTGACCTTTTAAACAATTTTAATTTGGACTGTGCAACTGTTTCATACAAATTCTGAATTCTGACATGAATCAAGCCATTTCGGAGCTTCGGAATAACTACTTAATTAATTAGTTATGTTGTTAACTCATCAGATTTTTCTAGCAATTTTTCCTACCTCACTAGATTTCCCAATTGCACTGAGGTTTAAAAAAATTACTTTAGAAGATTAGATTAGAAGAATGTGTTAGAATTGGTGAGGGTGGGTATCTCTCTCAGACTCAATAAAACAGGAAGTCCCACTGCTACTGCAAAAGAATGATTAGGACTGGAGAAAATGCATCACATAACTTTATTGTTAGGCACAATAATCTGCAAGACAGGAGGGAACAGAGAGATAGACAGATGGGAGAAGAACTTTCTGGAGTCAAGGTCAGAGCAAAAGAAGAACTAACTGAAGAACAGAAGTGGAAAATGAGTCTTGTAGTGAAATGAGGCTTGGAGACCATGCCCCTCAAGCAACCAGGGCCTATCTGAATGTCAGGCCTTTTTGACACAAAGGGCAAGTATTCCAGACTGTATGGAAGGAAGGTGTTCGAGGTCTGTCTCAGAGATGGGGGTCCATCTTCAGTAACTTCTACTCATCTGCTGATTATATTCTAGTACAGAATAATAATAATCCAGAATGTAATTTGTAGTGCCTTAAGAAATATTCACTCCCCCCACTTGTGACTTTTCCACATTTTGTTGTATTTAAAACTCATTACCACTTGTGGGTTGCATAAGTATTCGTCCATTTGAATCAATAGTTGGCTACAACTGTCAGTCTTCTTGGTTAAGTTTCTCCTAGCTTGGCACATCTGGATCCTGCAATTTTTGCCTATTCTTCATAGCAAAATTATTATAGCTATTTCAGGCTGGATAGGGACCATTGGTGAACAAAAACTTTCAGCTCTTGCCACAGATGCTCCATCAGACTGAGGTCAAGATTTCAACCTGGGCATTTTAAGACATTCAGGTTCTTGATTTTTAACCACTCCTGTGTTATTTTGGCTGTGTTTAGGATCATTGTTCTGTTGGCAGATGAATCTCTGCCTCAATCTCAGATCCCAGGTTTTCCTTTAGAATTGCTCTATATTTGATTCCACCCATCTTGCATTCAGCCTCGCCATTTTTCCAGTCATTGCCAAGGAAAAGCATCCCTATAACATGATAGTGCCACCACTATGCTTCACTGTAGGGATAGTGTTCTCAAGGCAGGCAGGACCAAAAAGTTCAGTCAAAATCTCATCAGACAAGAGAAGCTTTGTCCATGTGCTTATTGTGTCTTCTATATAATTTTTGTCAAACTCCAAGCAGGTTGTGATATGATTTTGTTTCAGCAATGGCTTTCTTCTCACCATAGTTCCATAAAGCACATCATTGTACAGCATGGTTGTCTCATGGACAGTTTCTTCCACTCCAGATGCAACTCCCTCCAGTTCCTTTGCCCCCTTGGTCATTTCTCTGACTAATACCCCACTTACCAAGTTGCAGAGTTTTGATGGAGGGTTTTCTAGGGAGAGTCAAGGTCGACCCATATTCTTTCCATTATGTAATGTTGGATGTAACAGTGCTTTGGGAGTTATATCCACTGTTGAATGCAACAGTGCTTTGTTCATAATTTTTTAATAACTCAGTCCTAATTAGTGTTTCTTCATAATTTTGTCCTTGTCTTGTTTGGAGAGATCCTTTAGTTTTGCAATACTGTTTGCTTAGATGTGCTCTCCAAATCCAAATCCTGGGTCTCCCCAAAACACGTGTGGGATCATGTGGCACTGGAAGTGCACCCAGATGGACTCCATGCAACTATTCATGTGACATCTGAAGGTCATGGGTTGCAGTAGAGAACAGCAGTTACACCAATTTGTTATTAACTTTTGCATCACAGTAAAAATATTTGCACTTTTACAGTATTCAGTATCTACCATCATCAGGGCCAGGGAGGGGTGAAAACACTGTTAAACCTTCCACTTTATAATTTTTTATAAATTGTGCAGCTATGATTAGGAGTAAAGTTCCTTAATGTACTGCAGTCAGCTCGAGGAGGGAGTGCCAGCTACACTCTGTGCAAGGGACCACTGCCAGTTTGTGTCTGTTTTCTGATAATTTAGTAGCCATTCCCATGCACGTGAATGGTATAGAAGGAAAGTGACATCATATAAATGTGATGTGAGATTTGCTTGTTGTGCATGCCTAAGGATAAGACAAGTGGTTTGCAACACCACTGTTTAACACCAACATAATCCAAACTGGTCTAACTTTCAACAGATCTGGCCTTACTGTCAGGCAGAAGGAGCAGGTGCCTCAGTGGGCAGATATTGGGTGGTACAGAAAAGGCAGCTGTGGCAACTCCCTGCTGTTCCCCACTGAAGGGGACAGAGCTATATATGTTATAAGACCTGCCCTGCACCCCAAGCTGATTTTCTGTTTACAAGATGCCTAGTATAGGCTTCAATGATTTTAACTGCATAATTGATAACCCTCACTGCATAATCACAAATCTTGCTGTTTGTTCTCTCGGACATCTTTAACAATGCATTTTAAGAATTTCCTGACTATGCATGACCCGGTTTGCTATGCCCAACACAGATATTTTCTGTAGTAATCTAAAGAATGTGCTCTCCCTTCTCCTAGCTCCAGCTGGATATATAGGTATGTATCCTCAGTTGAATTTCAAACAGTATTCTTGCAGAAGAGAGCTATACAATTTTACCAGAACAAAATTACACAGGCAAGTGTAGAAGCTTTTTTCCCCTTTTCTTCTGTATTTGCTCTACCAAGTGTGAAGAATTTGGATCTCTTAAGTTTTAACACTTACTGATAGGGGAATCTAAGGAATGGACTCACCTAAGACAATCTTTTACCTACTTTTACCTACTTTTTTCCAAAATAAATAAATAAAATAAAAATAGCTTTAATCACTTACAGTTAACTAATGATTGATCATTAATTTGCCATTGAGCATATGCTAAATAATGTACTTTCTTGTGCTTTGAGTAGTTTTTATTTTATTTTTAACTTTTTGTTGAGGAGTGGGAGATGACTTGACTTTGAAAGGAAAGAGATAGAAAAATTCCTCTTCCAGCAGGCATTTTATATGTAATTTCTATTGGTGCTGGTCATTTTAATTGTTATTTAATAGATATTTTAATGTTGTTTTTATATGTATTATAACATGTTTTAATTATTATTGTAGTTTAATCTTTGTTTTAATTTTTATATATGAGAGTTTTTAATTTTGTTTCTCTTAATGGCTATAAGCCACTTTAAGTTCCCTCGGGGAGAAGAGCAGGATAAAAATAAAGATGATAATGATGATGATAAATAATGTAGATATTCAGTTTCTATTTTGCTTTTACACATGTCTATCAATCAAATATCCCCAACTTTTTCTCATTTTTTGTTAATGTAATTGACATGCACATGCCTAAAGCTGCTGTGGTGTTTGGTAAGTTGTAGGGTGCTTTTCTCCTTCCAGTCTCCTTTCAGACATCAGAATTAAATATTGCATATTGCCATTCTCTTCTTAAAATAATAATAATAATCACATAACTGAGGCTGAAAATGTACACACAACATATTATCCCTGGAAATAAAACTCTGATTGATCACTGTAGGAAGTACATTTGAGTAAACATGTTCATGAGTGGGCTGCAAGTCACTGAAGCCATTGAGATCAACACATCTTCTCTTCCAGGTATGCAAGGAAGATGAAACATTGACCTAGTTATAATCTATATGCAAACAGAACTTCATTTTTCTTTATTTTCTGCTTTTCCTCCAAGAAGCTCAAGGCACATACATTGTTCTCACTCATTTTATCATCATGACAACCTATGAGCTGAGTTAATGTGAAATGTTTGGTCCAACGCCATTTAGTAAACTTAATCACAGACCAGAGATTTGACCCCGAGTCTTCCCAAGCCTGGACTAAGGCAATTTCCTCACCTTATCTTTGTCTTTATAAGATGTTGTGCTTTTCTGTTCTGCAGTCCTTTTAGTTTTGAACTTTCATATCTCAACCACAATGAGACATTTTTATGTGAAATGATACCATGGAGTGTCAGGCAAATCTCTGCATCTATAAGACTCCATTCCTCAACCACATGGGACAAGTTTCTGTTGATGGATTTCCTGCATTTGGAATTCCTATGTTATTCATAGTTTCACCTGAAATCAGGAAATGACTTAGATCAAGATGAGGAACCTGGTTTTGGGTTTTTTTTAGAAAATACAGCCTATTTCCTCTCAAAATCAAAAAGTATTGAAACTAGATAAAATAGCAACATATTCAAAATTAAAACAATTACTGTGAGTAACACTCTAGCTTCCCACCATTGTAACACTGATTTCCTGACTATGCACAACCTATTAATGAAAACAGCTTGCCATGTTACTTGGTATCATCACTGACAATATGGGAACCATTCCCAACTACACGCACACACACAAGATGCAGGCAGTGGATATTCTTACTTAAGCCACAAACTGTGAGTCTACAGCAGATGGCTTTCCCATAAGCTGCAGCCTTTATTATTATGAATACAATTACCCTATGAGACTAGCATGACCAGGATTTAGTCAGCAATTATAGAAATGGCACTGTGGCACTTACAGCTGGGAAAATTTGTTGAATGCTGCTCCTTCCTCTGGGAATTATACTTCCTAATGTTTATAAGAAGCTTCAGGTGCAACTTCAGCTGATCTCTCCCTCCGCACAGTTTTTGTAAGAGAAAGAATTAACAGGAAATGTGTTTACATACAAATGCAAGCTGTGTTTTTCAGACACCATCAAACCCATTTTGCATATAAAGTTTAAATAACTTTCTAATAGGAAGGAAAGCTGCCCTGGGAATCCCTCCCTATCCAAAGAGACCAGCATTCCTTCTCGTTTTCCTTCCCCAGCCTACAAAGACAATTTTATTCAGGAGGCTTTTGGTATGTGTAATGGTCTACTGTTGAGTAGAAGAGAATGTAACATGTTGTTTGTTAGTCTTTTATTGTTATGTCTTCAATGATCTTGTTTATTTGTTTCTTTTTATGTTCTATTTTAAAATTTAAACTTAAATCTAAAGTTTAAGTCAATATTTTGTTTTTAATCTGTGTTTTATTACTGTGAACTGAAGAGGGTTCCTTCCTTCCTAAATCCAACGGTTAATCCCCTCCAGAACAGAGCCATTGTTATCAATAGAACATATATATGTGTTGATTTACCAAGTTCCAGTTGCTCCAATGGGCCCCTCTTCAGTAGGGACTAACAATTGGATTTAGACCTAAGGCTACAGACCCAAGTTTATGTACCTGGAAAAATCAATGGACCTTACATAAGTGCTGACTTATTAAAGTCTCATTGATTTAGTGGGTCTACTCTAACTGGCTCTAGGGCCATTTCTGCACAATGACACTCTTGTATGTCATCCCATCACAATCCTGACCGTGTCTCTGCTGGGTTGAGAGCATGTTCCCAATGCTTCTCTCTGTAAGCAACCAGCTGCCTGAGGAAGGGAGTGCAAAGGACATGTTTCATCCTTCTGGACTGCAGCCAACCTTCTTCCCATGCTGCAGTAGGGGAGGAAGCACATAGATCATGCTTCTGGCCCTTCTACATGGCCAGCTGGAACAAAAGGCTTGCATGATCAGCGGGTCATTGATAGACTTTTCCTGTCAATGATATACCCTGTGATCATGAAAACTGGCAACACGAGAAGAATGGGACCACAACAATGTCGTGGTCCCACTCCTCTTGTGTTTTCATGCTGGGACACCATCGTCATGTAGAAAGAGCCTAAGCCTCTTTTGGAGGAAAGGCTGGGTATTGATTAGTGAAATAAATAAAAAGTTCTTCCTCAACCATATTCAACTGAAAATTAACTCCTACAAGATGCAGCAGTCAAGAAAGCCAACACAATTCTTGGTTGCATCAATAGGAGGACATGCTGTCTTCAACATCTGCTTTGTCAAGATCAAATGAAATTGTTAACTGAATTTTCATGGGAATATACCAAGTATCGGGGGGAAAGCCTGCTCTGAATGTATTCAATTCTTGGACAAAAGTTCGCCTCGGCTGGTTTGTGAGGTTTTCAGAAAGACAGTGGAAATGCACACAAATATTGTTATGCTTCTGTCTGCTTCTCACTTGAGACAGGAAGTGGAAATGTCACTATAAAAATAGGCTCTTTCAAGGTGCGTATTTCAAGCCTGGCCTCAGCTTGGCTTCTCATTATTTCCTGCCCCATGCCTCTGCCAAGATGTAAGGGTAAATGAAACTAACTAGAAATGATGCTTGCATTTTGCACCATCCTTCAGTAATTGCTTCTAACGAGAAATGAGACAGGATACACCAAATATGGATTGTTGACACTATCTTGTATTTAAAACTGAGGCAAAATTGAGATGATGAGCTATGGATTCTCCAGATCAAATTTCACCCTAGCCTCTTCACTAACGCTGAAAAAAGGACAATGAGGGAAATCCAAATCCAAATTCCCTAAAGCTTATGATTTGCCTCTCATTTTCTTTCCTTTCCCTTTTCCTTTGTTTTCCTTTAAAAGCCCTGTTTAAAGGAATTCCTGTTTCTATCAATCAGCAATGACATATATTGTTTCTGGAAGGATTATTAAGCCCATTTTAAAAAGTAGAAGGAGGACTTGCTTGTTATAATTGTCTGCCTTCAAGTTGACTTTGACGTATGATGACCCTATCATAGGGTTGTTTTGGAAAGATTCATTCAGAGGCTTGCCAGTACCTTCTTGTAAGGCTAAAAGAGAGTGATTTGCCCAAAGTCACCCGGTGGGTTTTCATGTGTGAGTGGGACATGACCTACTGGAATCCTAGACTAATGCTCAAACAAATTCATTACTCTGGCTGCTTTAAAGAGGACTTCAGTTGACCTTTATCTTGTGTCTCCCTTAGTCCTACAGTTGCAATGAAAAAGGGACATATGCCCCCTTTAAAAATGAAAGGTGGGAAATGTTTTGATCAGGGGTTTTCTGTATCACCAGGGCTGCCTTATCCATTGGACACCTTTGGCACAGTGTTTAGGGCTTACAAAAATTTCAGGGCCTACAAATACATCCTTAGTGGTAGATTGAGGAAAAGTGGGGAGTCAAAGGCCCTTTCTGCACGGGCTTTCTGTCGCGCAACAGCCCCGTGAGCCTCGCGGGAGTGGGAGCGTCGCTCTGCACGACGCACTCCCACTTCCGCCGCGCTCACGGGGCTGCAGCGGCGCGATCGCGGATTTTTTGATTTTCGCCTCAAAGCGAAAATCACCCGCGCTCGCGCAACGCTCCCGGCGCCCACGCGCACTTACCTCCTGTGCGGAGTGTCGGGGAGGCGGCCAGGTCGCGCTTCCTTCCCTCCACCCCTGCGGAAGGAAGGGGTAGGGCGGAGCGCTAGCGCGACGGACGCAACAGCCTCCTGCTTTGCGCAAGCAGGGGGACGGACGCGGCAGCCTCCTGCTTCGCGCGAGCGGGGGGGGACGGACGCGACAGCCTCCTGATTCGCGCGAGCGGGGGGGACAGACGCGACAGCCTCCTGCTTCACGTGAGCGGGGGGACGGACGCGACAGCCTCCTGCTTCGCCCGGGGGGGAGGGCGGCTCGTGCGAGAAGGCTCCTCCGGGAGGCTGCCACTTCCCCCTCGTTCCTTCACCTGCGGAAGGAACGAGGGGGAACGGCAGCCTCCCGGAGGAACCTTCTCGCGCGAGCCGCCCTCCCCGCTCGCGCAAGAAGCCTCAATGCGAAAAGGGCCAAATATGAAAGCACCTAGGGCCTGTGAAAACCTTAATGCAGCCCTGTGTATCACACCTCTTTTGATCCGCACTCTCTTTTATAGTATTTATAAATTCTCTCCAAGGATCCTATATTCTTTCCTAAATGTACGTAAGTTTGGAGTAGTTCAATCTCACATTTATTTTAATCATTCACATTTATTTATTGGCAGCTCTTCAGCTGAAACTCTCCTAGTAGTTTACAACAACAACAATAACAACAACAACAACCACAACAACACCCACATTTAAGCCACAATATAAAACAGTAAACAGTGGGACCAGATTCAGGTTCCAACCTAGATTTTTCATCACCTGCACTGAAATAATGCAAGTGGTAAAAACAGTGGTAGTGCCTGATAAGCCTCCTTGGGAGGAGACTCTTCCAGAGAGGTACCATAGCTTAAAAGGCATTGACTCTGGTGATTGCCTCATGTCTCATCTCAGATGCTAATCTCAGCACCTGTGCAGGTTCATGCATCCATTATAGCAAGTGGCCAGCCTTGTTTTACAGGGTTGATCATCCTGGCCAAACAGTAGTAAAGCAGTTCTGGTGAACCGCATTCTAGATTTCCAAGTTTGCATTGGACACGTTTTGACTGAACCTGTTTGCATTGACTTTCCGCATCTTCATCTGTTCATATAAATTAACAACATCATAGGCTTTGGCAGATGACACTTGATTTGAACGAACTGCATTGGCTGCCAATTCATTCCTAGTGTGAATTTAAGGCACTGGTAATAACATATAAATGGCCCGGGACTTAAATACTTTAAAGGATAGCTTTCCATATATGTGTCTGAGCAAGGATTGAGGCTGCTGGAAAGATCCTCCTCTGTGTCCCAAAGTCACTCCGTGTAAAGATGTGTAAAGATGTCAGATGCCCTCTCATTGCAGGCCTAATTGGCACCAGTACTGCATGTAATCAAAACCTTTGATTGCCCTCCAACATTTCACACATGAAAACAAGCAAATGGGTGGCCAAGAGGGCAAACTTTATTAATGAAGAAGAACACATAAGTTAGCAGAGGCTGCATCAATTCACTTCATGCCTGAGTCTACCGGGAAGATCAGGATTCTGCCCTCCCCTCTGCCACTCCTTGCTGAGATAACTGAGTGCAGACTACTTTTGTACTTTGAACCCAGTTTGAATCAATGGAAATAAGCTGAGGACAATGGGGGGAAGCGGGCTGAGAAGACATTTGGACCTTCTAAAAAACAGCTGAAAAAGTGGTATGACAAAGGATTAATTATTCAGGGGTAGCTGTGTTGGCTGTGCAGCAAAATACAAAAAAAGTCACAAGGAGTTGTACCTTTTGGGGGGCCAACTCCAGAGCATAAAATACACTATGCAAGCTTCCAAAGCTTCAGTAGCTTCTCCATCAGACAACAATGCTGAAGATGATATATGATGTTGTTAGAATCACAAGGCTACATTTTGTCTAATAGGTCAGTTGCATTGAGGGATTTCAATGCAGGCAGAAGACACTCCCTATATTGTCCTATAGGCAAAGAACAAGAAAAGACAGGCAATAAAATTTCAACTCCATTAGCAAAAGAAAAATAACTTCTCTTGAGACCCAGTTGTCCATGCCCTATATGAAGCTAATGGCTCCTTTCTTAGGCCCTTTCCACAGGAGGTTCTCATTCAAGCATGAGAATGGAAGAGGAGTGGGATCATGACAACACTTCTACAAGCTGTCATCACAGTCCCATTCTTCTCCCAATGCCAACTGGTGCAACCATGAAGAAAATCATTGTTGGGTGTTCCCCATCAATGACCCCTGATTCTGCAATGGTCTCACACTTACCTGCCCTGTGGAAGGCCTGGAAGCATGATGGAGGTGCTTCCTGCCCCAGCACAGCATGGGAAAGTGCCCAGCATGAGGCATGTTGATCACACTCCCTTCCACAGGGAGCCAGCCCAGTGCAGAGGGGAGTATTCCTGTTGCACTCCCTTCCCAGCAGAGGCACTGCTAGGATCATGACTGGAGGACGAAGCAAGAAGGTAAGGTGTAGAAAGGGCCTCAGTCAGAGAACATTGAATTTCTCACAGAATTTCTGTACTGTTACATATGAAGAAACTTCTGGTGCTGCATAGACAAAGCTTGCCAAACTGTATTACCACACTGTAGTCCAATGAAAGAGTTTTACCCTTGTTGGAGGTAGAAAACTTCAAAGAGTTAAGTCCTAGTCCTGTCATTCCCTCCTGTTAATTAATAGGGACTGCTGGAGAGTATGCTTTTGTAGCTCAATTATTTTGCCTAATCTGAACAGCTAGATAGTCCTCATAAGGCTTAGAACACTTTAAAACAAAATAAGGAATAATTTGAGCAGTCTAAAAGTCTATTAAATAATTTTAAATGAATAAAATACTTTTAAGACCACGGACCTGTTTTGTTTGCCTGTTATCCTGAGATTTTTTTTTAAATGTAGGACAGGATATATGTAGTTTAAAGAATGAATCAATAAATTAACCAATTACTGATTCTCAGCTATAGTTTTCCATATAGTGCAATACAAGCATAGCAACACTGGCTTACTTACAGAACATACTGGGATAATATATATGAAATCATGTATGTGAAACATTTTGAATATTTGAAATGTATTGAATATAATTTAAGCAATGGGATGGTTTGTTTAGGATATTTAATATTTTACTTTTTGTTCACAAGGCACCCTGCAGCAGTTTACAGAATTAGACTAGTGGGTCTATTACCAGTACTACTACTACAAGCTTTTTTGGGGGAAAATTTTTTAAAAAAGTTTTAAAACAAACCCAGTCCAGACTAACTGTAAGAACTGAGAGAGCCATTCTTTGGCTATATATTAAAACATTACATCTTTTGATTTACAAGTTCTCACGGATGAGCATTCTAACCCATGTTATGAATCCGCTATAAAGGCTTATTCTCATTGCTCCTGCTTTTTATCTCTTAGAAACAGAGCTTCCTATTTTTAATTCTTTTCTAGGCTAGATTTAAAGAGAAAATAAGACTTTCAAACCTGTAGTCTTTAATGTAAAAAATGATATCTATTATGGCTGCAGGCAGAGAGAATAAAGTTGCTCCTGAACTATAAAACTTTAAATTCCAGGTGGGAGTACAAATGTGTGAATGCTCCCTCTACATAAAACTTCATTTACCTGTAGAATGTGTCACGTAAGGCACATTATGGAGAAGGCTTCAACCTAGGCTTCTCTCTGGCATGCTTCCCCCTCCCCAGGCCCCCAGTGTGCTTAGTTGTTCTTTCCTTGTTTCGTTTTTTAATGAAACAGCATTGAAACCTGGAAGCTCTTCCCAGCAGCTTGAAGCTGTACAACCTAGGAGAGAGCTTTCCAAACTTTACATGTTGGTGACTGGGATAATGTATATGAAATCTTTTTAAGACATACATCATTTTGTGACACAGTAATTTAGTTTTACTAGCAAACGGGATGTTAAACTAACCCCTTATAAGAGATATGGACACATATATAAATTGTAATAATGAAATGTATGGGGACACAACATATCTCATGAAAACCTTTCATATATTTTTAAAGTATTTGATTTATAAATAATAACATGCATTTCCAAGATTGTAGGTGACACCCTTACACACTTCAGTGTCACAGCACACTGTTTAGAAAGCCCTAACCTAGGCAGTCACAATGCTTCTTGCTCAACCAGAACAATTCGTGGGGAAACCATACAACCATTTAAGGAGTTCTTTAAAAAACAACAACAACAACAACACTATTGACTATTGACTATTCAGGTTGGACCCAATTCTACATACAAATATATCCCAATCAAGGCATGCATCAAAAGACTCGTATTATTCATTTACCTT
The DNA here is from genome assembly GCA_948474755.1 of Ctenosaura bakeri. Lineage (NCBI taxonomy): Eukaryota > Metazoa > Chordata > Lepidosauria > Squamata > Iguanidae > Ctenosaura > Ctenosaura bakeri. The sequence goes on from CAOLHI010000352.1 coordinate 209,605, forward strand.
AAGGACATGTTCAACATGTAGATGTTAACTCCAGCTTTCAGAATATTTGATGTAATATTGAACATAACCAGATTAAAGCCATGACACTTAGGCATGGATCCATTTGCGATAAACCATTTACAAGTCTGAAATGTCTGTATACATAACTGGAAGTAACTTTACTAAACTGTAGCCATCTCTTGAAGCTAATTGGTGGGAGGTCAAAACAATATTCCACACACTGCATAGTAAAATTTGCCAAATTTAATTCACATTATGAAGTGATGGTTTCTACCTCTTGGACAGTTTTAAAAGGGTTTTTACAAAGTTATAAAAGATGCAAGATGCAAGAACAATATGTAATGATGGACATATTGAATGTCACACGCACTACAGCAATATATATCAGTTACTGGCTAGTGCAAGCAGGAGGATACTTTCCATGGGCAGCTGACTAGCCATTGTGTGAACAGAACTGGGTAGAGCTCATATTCTTCTGTACCTAGGGCTGAAACAAAATGTAGAAATTGGATGACCCTGTGAAAAACAGTGACATGCTTTTCTAATTAAGACTCTCGTACACTAATGGTATGGCTAGATTTTAGGTAAGTGTGACAGAATGTTGATGCACAGCAGGACTTTCCCTTTTCTGAAATTCCATTTCCAAATGCTCCACTCTGCTTTTGAAATCTGGACCAGTTTTTATGCAGAAAGAGACTTGCAGCCAATGTTTCTTGAGAGGCAGTGATGTAATTCGTCACTAATTTTGTATTCAAAGGAATCAGTTGAATAACCCAAGGAACTTTCTTCCTACTGCAAGAAAATCTTTGAAAACTGTGCAGTCCACTCCATAGTCTGGGAATTATTCCGTGCAAAATTTGGAATTGTATTTTTTAGTCAGAAAACAGATTTTTCCACACAGCATTTTCTACACAGAAATATTATTTTATGTGTAGAAGATGCTGCTAGCTATGCAGCAAATGCTGTAGTTGGGGACTTATTCTTTGTAACATGTTAATGTGAGTCTTGGCATAGAAAACAGCATTTTCTGCATAGTAAACAGCATTTTCTAGGAATCAAATTATACTTCTATGCAGAAATATCATTTCCTGTGGAAAACATGCTGTTGCCTGCATAGACAACACTGTTTTCTGTGCAAAAATACCACAAGCAACCTCTGTGCAGGATAAATCCTGACCTGTAAAGATTTTCATTAGTTTAGGATTATTCTCATCAGAGTTTCCTGAAACTCAAGAAACACATTTTTGACCATTTTCAAATATTTTTGAATATTCTTTCCATTCCTACTGTGAGATATCTGACTGGCAAACATGTGTAATATGTGTGTAGTGTAATAAATGAGAGGATCATGTATGAGGTGACATTGAGCTATTCACTTTCCATGAAGCAACCACAAAACATCCACAAGTAGATGTAGAAAAAAGAGATATGAGTTAGCCCTGAACTCTGGCTCCCAACAAATAAAGATTCCATAAGGTGAACCTAACAAAAATCCTGACATTTTCCAGGGTAAAGATATAGGCCCTTTTCGCACCTTACCTTTTCGCGGTGCTGGGGTGTGGGGATTATATGCAGCCTCTTGCAAGAGGCTCTCACATCCCTGCTGCTTCACCTCTGCAGCTGCTGCCTGCTAGCAAGTAGGCAGCGTGAGGGCTCCTCCTCTTCCTTCCGCAGTGCAGCCTGGGATTTTCCTAAGCTGTGCTGGGGCAGGAAGCACAAGCCCCGTGGCTCTGGATGCTCCACATGCACAGTAAGTGCGCGCGGGGCCCTGCAGCAATGCGCAAGCGCACACCATTTTCGGCTAGAAGCTGAAAATGAAATAGTGCATGATCGGCGCCTGCCAGCCCCAGCAATGTCACGGAATTGCAAGGACATCGTGTGGATGGCTCCTTGCAATTGTGCAATGCTCCAGAGGCCCTTTCGCCTGGCTAATGCCGTACAAAAAGGGCCCTACTGTTGGCATATGAACTTGGTACACAGATGGTGTATTAAAATGGATGAGCAGTAAGTGGAATTTGCCACAATCAAAAGAATGGGCTAAAAAAAAAATCAATCTGAGAAGGTTACAGAAGACCCAATTGGTAATTGCATATATCAAGAAAAATGGGCTTTCAGACAAGGGTTTTCAGGAAGACTAGGGGCTGACACAGGTTGACATGATAGTCATGTTCTTAGATTTAGAGAATGTGTAAAAGAGTACTAAAGATTGCCCCTGGAACAGATGTGGGCTATTGAGGTAAGTTTGACAGACCATTTTCTCTTACAGTAAACACACTTCAAAATGCCCCCCTAAATGAGAATGCCAGAAAGTCCACATCTGGTTTTGATTTTTTTTAAAAAAAAGTTAAATAATGCAAACCCCCTCCCACCACAACCTATTTTAACGAGATTAATTACTCCTCATGGCACTTTCAACCTTTTGAACCCAATAGGAACAGGACACTTTGGAGGTTGGGGAGTTTGGAGGTGTCCAAAACACTTTGCCAACCCCCACCTCCATGTTATAATATGATGACTGGTGCCATGTTAAACTCAGGGTCATCTTTTAAGTACATTTTTATCTTTTAAGTACATCTTTTAAATGCACTCACTACATGTGGCTCCTGCAGAAGTCAAGGGTTTGCACAGAAAAATCTGTTGAGCTTTCCCCCCCTTCATTTTTTCCCCTCTGGAGGGGAGGGGTGAAGGGTAAGAAGAGTACGGTCAGGAATAGAGTGCACCTTCCTTATCTTTCACTTCCAGAGACCAGACAAGTTGCTTCTTCATCACCAGAACTGCCTCTCCTCGATCTGCACTCCCCTCTGGTAAGCAGCAGCATCTCCTTCCGTGCATGAAAGTTGCTGAGGAAGGAGGTTTGGGGCAGTTTTACAAAGAACTACAGAGCAGCTCCTTTTGCACTGTCCAAAGCCAGACATGAGTGTAAGCCCCACTCATGCATGTGTCTGTCACTAACCAGATTCCGGCCACATAGCGCTTGATCACTGCTTCTGAGCATACATACAACCACATTTATTGTCACTGTTTGAGGCCTACAGAACCTTCGGACCAGCAGCTGTCTTAACAGAATTTGCTTGTATTCTTTTTATTTGTAGTGCCTGAGGGGGTGAAAATCTTGACTGTCTCAAATGAAATCTCTTGGCAGGCAGACTTTCCTGTGGCATTTATTCTATGCAGCTTTCATGCTCAGTTATGCTTAAGTAGTCACTGCAATGACTTTGGAGGATTAGAGTCTTAAAAACTTGTGGATTAGCATGCACAAATGTATCTTTTAGCTGTCAATAACTGGAATATTTGAAAGCAGAGTGTCTTATGGAGGATATATTTTATCTTCATTTGTATTGCAAAACAGAGAACATGTCACATTTATTAACTAATTAATTGCTCTTGGAATCATCAGTATCTCAACTCTACTTAACACCACAGCTTGTAAAAGTTACTTTTTGGACTACAACATCAGAATCCCATAGTCAGCACAGTCAGGATGTTCTAGGCCAAAAAGTACATAGGGAGCTGCTATATACTGAATCAGATTATTGGCCCATCTAGTCCAGTGTTGTCAACTCTGGGTAGCAGTGGCTTTTCAGGGTTTGAGGAAACATTTGTTCCTAGGCCCAGGAAATGCTAAGCAGGTCATTCCATGTATATACTCCTTGTGATCTGGAATACTGAAATCCGAGGATCATGAATTTCAGTGTCCCCAGTCATTTCCTCACATTCTGGCCAGTGGCAAAACATATGAATAGATTTACTCAAATATATCTGCAACATTTTGTGGTATTTAGCTGCAGAGAGAAGACATTTAAAAAAATCACCCAATGCGACAATTGTTGAAAATGAAGGAAATTCCTGCATTACATGGGGAGAGAGCTGTGGTTCATTTGTTATAAATCTATAACCTTCTCTGTGATTACAAAGTTATTGGATCTACCTCTTTGCACCTAGTAAAAGCCAAATATATATATTTTTCTAACTAGGCTTTCTTTCCAGGGCCTTCAAGATGATCTTATGGAGTATTCTTTAGTCTATTACCTCATCATTTCAGCTGCATCTGGATTCTATCCACTTTTCTGTACCCTTGCCAATCTCATTTGTTAACCTCTTCATGTGGCTTTGACAGACTTCACTTACTGTGCAACATCTGAGCACCACAAAGTCACCTGTTTCCCCTAGAAAATATCAAAATCTCATTCTTGCAGCTTTCTAATAATCCTTTTAAAGCCTTGTAGGTTGAGAGACAGCATGAATGGAGGACTACAAATGGGGAAACTCAGGCCCTTTCCGCACGTGACGAGGGAAACGCTCCCTGCCGCTACTCACCGGCTTTTTGGTGGGTCCGTTTGGGTCCGTCCTGATGAGGAGCAGTGTGAGCTCGTCGCTCTGCACTGCTCCGGCATCCAAAATGGCGGCTTCTGGTTGGTGGAGGTTCCCCACCAACCGCTGAAGCTCGCCAGCCTAAAGCCCGCCCCCAGCAGATCTGCAGGCTCACACTAGTACAAGCCTGCAAATCTGCACCGGAGCGTGGGAACAGAGTGGCACGAAGTGGTGTGCTCTGTGCTTTTTAAAAACCTGTAAAAACAGGTTTTTAAAAAGCATGTTGCACGACCACTTCGGGTCGCTCCGGAGCAGACTGAGGTGCGGAACTGCGACAAGTAGTCTGACCCAGTCCGCTCCCAAGGTGCGTATGACCTCCGTCAGAGGTCGCACTGTGCCGTTCTACTTACCCCATGTGGAAAGGGCCTCAGGCTCAGTGGGAGCCAGGAAGCTCAACAGGGGACCATCATTCCAGCACTATCTTTCCGTCTAACCAACATCCCAGAAGCGGAGGGGGCATATATGTCACTTTGAATTCCTTAGAGGAAAGGAAGGATATAAATGTAGTAGTATGCAGCAATGTAGTGACTGTAACCACATGGCAACTGCAGCAATGCTTGTAGTCTAATGATGGAGGCAAAGTTAGAAAGGGCTTCTTAATACATTTTGCATGTGATGATCCAGGTTAATATAACAAAGGGGACAGACCATCATATAATTATTCACTTGAAAGTTCCATAGCATTCAGTAGAACAGGGATGAGGAAGGCTTTTCAGATCAAGGACCAAATTCCATTTTGGGAAGAACCTCAGGAGCTGAATATCAAAAGTGGATGGGATTTAGAAGCATGAGGTACAGGCAGGGCAAATCAGGCAAAATCCAGTATAATTCTGACTGATTTGGACATTTTCCCACCATGCATACTAAGCAAAGATCAATTCTCTGCATGTCTGCTGAGGAGTAAATCCTAGTGAAATACCTCCCTGGGCTTTAAAGTACAGGTCAATTCTTTGCAGAAGCATCCCATCTTTAAATACCTTCTTACTTCTGAGTATACCTCCCACTAAGCTGTATCCAGTCCAAAAGCAGGGGGGTTCCTCATTTATTCAACAAGGCTGGCAGCTCTCCTTCATATTAGGGGCAGAGCACATAGGTCATCAGCTAGCTATGCTGCCAGGTAAGTGTGCATGAGAGTACATCATTATTCACCCTGATGATTTAGGGGTTTCTCTGATAAGAAGAGCTTTGTTTCCAAATCTCTTCAGAGTTCTGCTAAGAATTATTTCCAGAAGCACTACATGTTGCTATCCAGAAAATGTTCAAGTTCCATCACAAGAATGCATACCTACATACAATAAATTGTCCTCTCTCCCACAGAGACAGATTTGGGTCTCTTAACTTCATAGCCATCATTTCTTGTCTCCCATGGCACAAATGGGCCTGGCAGATGCATTTAATATTGGACCAACTAAAAGCCAAAGGAAAGAAAAATCTAATTGGCTGAAGTGAAAGTTTTTGACAAGCAATCTTTGACAGCATATGCTCCTTCCATGGCCTTTTCTTCTTTGTCCAGCTCTACCAAGCATTGTTTTCTGAAGAGGAGATTGCATGTGAAGCAGAGAGCCAAAATATATGACGCAGGTGAACCCAAGATGCAATGCTAACACTAACTAATTTGTTTTCAATTTTCACTCTTTTCTGAAGCTGCTGATTAAATGCCATATATATCAATACAGCTGAGGCTACCCTAGTCTGGAGCCAAACATTTCATAGTCTGGAATCATCTGGGACAATATAAAATGAAATTGGAAACTTTCACAAATTTGTAGATGTGAGAGGTGATACTTGAAGAAACTATCAGAGATGTCAAGACCAGAAGTTGCTTTTGGTAGATTATTTATTTATCTTGTTGCCTATGAACATTTGGTTCTGTTGGCATTTGTTAAAATATTTTTCAGAAGCAATTCTCTGAAATTGTTTGGCATGGTGTGGATAGAAGTGATACAGAGTCTCTTCACTGGTGGTCTCTCCAACCCCCCACCTGCCAAATACAGAATTAGAACATTCTGTTTAGAAAAACTAGTCTCATGATAGTGAAAGGAGTGGTCTTTTCAGCAGCAGTCAAAAACACTTGTTTTACCAGGCCTGGGACAACTGCTGTTCCAGCAGGGACAACCACTATTCGTCCAGCAAAGTGAGTCAGGCTGACAAATAGTGACAGGTCATCCTGGGAACTTCACAGTTCATTGGTGATAGGACCCCAGATTTTCAACTCCCATTCCAGCACTCTAACCATCTCACCACAGTGTTTGTCTCCATTTCATCATATAGAAATGCATAGGGTCAGCTCTGTGACGCCTGCAATTCATTTCCAAGAATTTTTACACTACACAGCTTTTCATATATAAATTATTAATCAGTCCACTATCTAAATGGGTCAGAAAAATCATCTTAAGAGAATTCCAGAAGATATTAACTTTCTCACCCAACGTATGCAGCTTTTCTTATGGTGTAATTCCATGGAAGTTGTGCCATATATTCAGCATCGTGAAAGTCAAGATGTTGAAACTAGGAGAACTAAGTGTTGTTCCCAAGTCTTCAGTGTAATTTTTCTGCCTCTGGAGAATGTTGTAGGTGGAGGAGGGGAAAGCCTAGTCTTTTTGCCTTTGCAGATGGTCACACTTAGCTGGCCTTGCAGGGCTCCCTATCATCTCTTGCTGTAAAGTTGCCAAAAAGGAAACAAATTGGCCTGAAATTATCTCTCCACCAAAGGCCTTGAAACCTTTCAGCTTGTATTGCTTGAACTGGCAGAGCACAATGATAACACCTTGTAGCTACTGTCCTTTTTTTTCCAAGGGTGTGCCGGGAGCAACCCCACCACAAAATTACAGACAGTTCAGCTCAGTTTCTACTAGTCATACCATTGTGCGTAATAACTAGGAACATGCAGTATGTTTTTTTTTTCCCCTTTCCCTCTCTCTATCAGGAGAAAATCTGATGTTAGCACATGGAATTCATCAAGTGTTTCTTTCGAATCATCATCAAAATTTGATTTAGCACCCTAGACCTAAAGTCATTATTGAGATGCATGTTCTTATTCAATAAGGATAGACTATAAATATAGTAACATTATAATATATACACACACACACACACACACACACACATACATATATATACATATATGGTATATTACCATAATAATATCATAATAATGAATAACTCTATTCAAGTTCTTATACTGATTCCTGGGTTATATGCATGATCCTTATTCTATGGCTTGATTCTATTAATCAAGCTGTCAAAGCAAAGTGTGGTACTATGTATTTATTTTCTTTAGGAAGAATGACTCTATCTATCTTTCTTTCTTATAGTATTTATGCTCCAACCTTCAGTCAAAAAGACTCCCAGAGCAGTTTACAAATCATTAATTTGATAGATCCCTGCCATTAGTCTTACAATCTAAATAAGACATGATATACAGGAAAAGAGAACAGCAGTGAGGAGAAGGGATTACCGTAACTCCAGTGGATACTGCCTACTCTTTTCTCCCTCTGAAGCTACAAGTTGGAATACGGAGGGACTCACCAGTCACTGGGGGCAAAGCATGATAAAGCTTTACGTGGCTGTTGTTCCTTCCCTCAGAGGCCAGAGCAATGACAGTTGCTGTACTGTACTACAGATGGCCTAGTATGAATATTCAGAATGTTAAAATGGCAGCTTCCTATTAGCCCACCACTGCCAGGTACAAAATAACTAGACAGCAAGGCTAACTGGGAAAGTTCTTGGCAGTCAACACAACTATCTGCCATATGGCACAAAGAGCCAAACAGGGTGATTTTGAGAAATGTATTTAGAAATTCAGTGACAAGAACAGAAGCGTTTTGAAAGATCCAAAGGCATTTCTCCTTCAGTAGTCCAGTGTTGGAGGTATTGTTTTGTTTTGTTTAAAATGGGTATAGATCTGTCAAAATCTTTCTCTCCCAAACTACCCTCCACCCACCGCACATTCCCCCAAAACTGGGCTCAGAGTGAGAAATAGTAGCTGGCATCTGTGGATTGATCTGTGTAATTCATACACAGATTCTTTGTGGCTTTGCATAAATTATTGATTAAAAGAGCCTCAACTGTTCTTATCTGTAAAAAAAATGGGCATATTAACCAAGGTAACATGGAAATAAGTGAACCTTATTTTGAACCTTAAGGCATATAAATTAAGACATCAGGGTTATGAACCTAGTGTCCAGACCATTTCCCTTTTACACCATTAGAAGAACTTTTGTGAATCATGCTAAAGACTATCTAGTGAAGAATTCAACTAAATGCTTATGGCACGCCCACAAGGAGGACATATGGGCAATGTCACCCGTTTGCTTCTGTTTCTCAGCAATTGATATTGAATGGTGTATTGGCACTGAGGATAGAAGGTAATAAGTAGCTACTAATGATTGACAGCTTAATCTTCTTTGAGTTTGTCTCATCCCCTTTTAAACTCATCACAGATGGTGGCCATCCCTACATCTTGCAGGAGTAAATTCCATAGTTTAAATTCCATGCTACAAGAAAAAGTGTTTCTTTTCATCTGTACTCAATCTCTTCAGCTTCATTAGACAATACTGAGTTTCAGTTATTACAAGAAGTAGAGGGAAGGGATCTCCCTATCCAATATATACAGGCCATTCCTAATTTCATACATTATTTTCATACACTTCTCTCATGTTTACCCTCATTTGTCTTTTCCTTCTCTGCTAAAGAGTCCCAAATGCTGAAACTTCCTCATTAGAGAAATGGCTCTGGCCTCCTGGTCCTATGGGCTGCCCTTTTCTGCACCCTTTCCAGTTCTTGTAATTTACTTCTAGAGAAATCTCATAATATACTCTTGGAGTGCCACTGCTTTATTTCTGAGTGTTAAATATTTTAAAGGATTTCAATTTGGCCAAAGGGTACAGGTCTGTTGACTTTAATAGGAGTTGTTTGCACAAGTCTTAGGCCAGAATCCGAACCTCAGGTTGATTTATTGCCTACTGTTTGCATAAGGCTGTAAAACTTTTCTTCTGATAAACTAGCTGTCAGTAGAGAAATACAGACATGGGCTCATTACTGCTGGAGAGATTAACATTCGCTTGTCATTTCCTATCTCCATATTCCATGCTATTTTGGCTTGGAAAAAGACAAAGATATTTATAACAGGAAATGAAAAAAAAGGGGTAAGAGGAAGATGGAGCATGGTGTTTTAAAGTGCCTGTGACCACAGTCCACAAACCACAATAATGTGCTTCAGGGATCTTGCCATATGAGGGTGGCAACATAAGAGATAGAACAAGAAAGAGCTGAGAAAAGTCACATTTCTGAGAATGGCAGCTGATGACTTCCAAGTCAGCATACCCTCCAACTGTCCTGATTTGGCAGGGGCAATCCCGATCAACCCTCTGTCGTCATACTTTTTCAATCTGCTTTTAAAATGTCTCAGTTCTTTTTTCTTCTTCTCACTTTCCCCCTTTGTCCTCAGCCCACTTCCACTGATGCAGACTAAGTTCAAGGTGCAAAAGTAGTTTGTACTCAATTAATTCAGCAGAGCTAGGAGACAGATGGGGGCAGAATCCTACCCTTCCCAGTAGTTCAGGCAAAAGCAAACATCTGCAACCTCTCCTAGCCTGTATGTTCTTCCTTATTAACTTTTCCCCACAACCTGATTTTGTTTGGCCGTATATGTTTCAGTTCTCATCTGTCAAGCGTGAAATGTTGGAGGGAACAGGTCAGAGGGATGGTGAATCCATTCTGGATTTTAGGTCAAACTGTCGTTGAGCAATCCAAAGGGATGAATCTATTTTGGGGTTGGGGTTCAGCACCTTGGAAAGCTTTAAATTTAGCACTAAAACCTAGAGGAGATTCACAGCCTTGCTGAGAGAGGATATAAAACTCAGACCCCACTGGCCATGCTGGTTGGGGCATTCTAGAAGGTGTTGTCCAAAACAGTAACATTACTGCTTTCTGTGGACTAGAGCTGAAAGGACCTTGGATAAAATATTTCCCCATCTTTATAATCAGTATGATTGCTGTCTTACTTTCTATCAGCTTAGCCTCTAGAGTTTTGTTAGAATCCTTCCAACAGGAGAAAGGAACTCTTACACAAAGGCATGACATGCACCCTGGGGCAGCCCTTGCCACAAGAGCAGAAAGTGGTGGAGTGCACTAAGACCATCTGATTAGCGGGTGTGGGGGTGTATCTTCTGCCACATTCATAGTCTGTTGCTATGAGTGGCTGCAAATTTCTCAGTAGCTAGGAAAGTGGTAGGTTTCGCTAGGAACAATATATTGTTGTGGCTAGGAAAGGGGTAGGTTTTGCTAGGAACAATATACGGTTGTGGGCTTGTCGGTAAATGCAGGGGGCATGCTGGAATGCTAGCATGACCCACAGTTTAGCTACCCTTAGAAGCAAGACAAAAACTTGTTAAGTCCCATGAAGCTGCTGAGGCCATCCGGTTTGTCTAAAAGCTACTCAGTTTATTAAAAGCAAAGGTGGGTTACATATTCAGCAAGCTAGGTGAAGTCCATGTCTGGACAACAGCAGAGACAGAGTAGAACAGCAACAGGAAAAAGAATACACACTGCCTGTCTTTAGGCAGCTCTTAAGTAGACACTTGTCAACAACTTTCACACCATGGGAATGAGAACTTTACTAGTCAAAACACTACGTTGTTTTGAGAATGGCTAGGCTAGACTCTGAGAGAAAACCTTATCAGATTGTATGCTGGGAACTGCTAGGAACTGAGGCCCTTTTCGCATAGGCTTTCTGTCGCGCGAGAGCCCCCTGAGCCTCGCGGGAGTGGGAGCATCGCTCTGCACGACACACTCCCACTTCCGCGGCGCTCACGGGGCTGACACTGCGCGAGCACGTATTTTTTTATTTTCGGCTGGAACCGAAAATAAACGGCGCTCGCACAAGGCTCCCGGCGGTGCCTCGCACTTACTGAAGTGTGAAGCGCCGTCGCAGGCGAGCCTGTCGTGCTTCCTCCCCCAGCGCCTCCTACAGCTCCGAGGGAGCGCTGCGGAAGCTGGGGACGTGGCTGAAGAGCGCCCGTCGCGGGAAAAGACGCCAGGTGCGGTAAGGAGGTGGGGGAAGCGGCGGCGTTTTGGGAGACGGTTGTCGCGCGAGCCACCCTCCTCCGTCGCACAAGCGCCGGTGCTGCGAAAAGGGCCTGAGTTTCCATGGTAGCGACCCAACAGAGTAAACAAGAAACAGTTAACCCTTAAAGCAGGAACAGACGGAGCCGTCTTGGGCTATAACTGTCAACAGGGCTCTCCCTGCTACAATGCAAAGAATTTTTGAGATGGCTGTGTAATTTTAGACCTTGCTGGCTTAATGAAACTTTCATAACACAGTTGCCTCCAATTTGGGTCTCTCCTAGGGCAGGTGGCTGTGGTGATGGTTGTGATTAGCAGCAAAAGTTCAAAATTTACCACTTCAACCCCAGTGGAAAGCTCTGATACCATAATTGGGATCAGAAGAAGCTTAAGGTCCAATATCTCCCCCCTCATTCTCTTAGGATACCACAGGATTCAAAGCCATCTTTGTCCCACAGCCTATCCACAGAAAGGATCAAAACTATACCAGCCCTTGAGCTGGGGCTATTGTTTCACTTTCCTTCCATTACCAATGACAAAGAGTACAGAACGGAATGAACTCATCAGAAATATCTTTTTTTTAATGGAAAATTTGTCCACATCCAACAATGCACACATTTCATCTTGGCTGGTGGGAAATCAGCAGGACCTAGGAAGTGGTTGTCACTCCATTACAGAACCTTTTGTAATTCCCCCACCTTAGGATGTCTCTGCCTCGTTTACATCTTGTGTTGACCTACCTGTGAGGAAGATTAACTCAATGTGAATGTGTCTGAGTAAATATTTTGCTTTATGTATTGCATTTTGATACACTTTTCCGTCAGGGTGTGTTTAAACTGTTAAATGCTAGAAGGAAACAAAAAGAACATAAATATTTAAAAGACAAAAAAAGCAGTGCTGCCTCAGATTGTTGATGGCACCTTCATGAAGTGAAGATAAAAAGTCCCTAGCCATAGCAGTGACCACTTCTCCCCTCCACCTCCGCCTCATCATCTCTTCCCTCTTCCTATTTTCCCTCAGGACACATTGTGTTTTAGTGATACCTTATCTTTTAACTCTCTCACCTTCAAAATGGAGATAGTAATGATATTGTCCAAGTTCAGACTGGAACTAGGGTAGGAGCCAAGGGGTGGTTGCATTTTAGTTTCCTTTAAAACTTGTGTCATTTTTATAGATGACCATCCAAGGATATTCTCTGGGCAGCATATGAAGCAAAAAGTGATATTAAAAACAATAAGTAAAAGGCAATAATTAAAAACAGTAACCAATAAAATTCAGCTAAAATACAGAGTAAAATTTTCCTTCTCTCCATGACCAAATTAAGATTTCAAATGTTTGACTTTAAGAAACTGACAATCTGGAATGGATAAAACAGATCCTAAACGACAAGAGGTCAAAAGAGAGAGAGGGGGGGGGCGGGAGGAAGTTACAAGGAGGGATGTTACGATTATGAGCAGACAAGAACAATTGAACTTTGGTAGGCTTAGTTAATTTTCACAAATAAAACCAATTCTTTGTAAATAAAAGAAAAGAGCAAGTGAATTTTTTAAAATAAATATTAAGTATCATTTACAGCCCATGCCAGCTCATAACTTTTTTTTTGCTTGAGGCCAAAGAGAAAAGGGTGCCCACTCCCTCTCTCTCAAGGCAAGGTGCTAGGTTGGCCTGGTTGTTTTAGCAACTGAGGCAGAAAACCCCACAGGTATAATCACCATCCCTAGTATTGCAAAATTAATAAAATAATATAATAAAATAAAATAGATCATTAACAAATCAAATAATTCAACAACTTCCCTGACTCAGGGCTGGCTCTGTATGGTGCCTTATATGAGTTGAAGGTAGGGATGTGATGAACACTTGTAAATTTTCTCATCCTTGTGGACATGGGGGGGTGATTATCTTGACTCTGAAGACACTCTGCATGGAAAATGAGGAGCAGCTGTAAGTCTCTTCACATCTTAGTTCTTTTTCAGAAAACTCCTTTGTACAAAAACTTGTGCTTTTTCTTCAGAAAACTTATTTTCTATGTAAAAAGCAACATTTCTGCCCAGGAAGTATATTTTTCACAAAATACAGTTTTCCTGAGCAATTGGATGGTAGGTGATTCATACATGATGGTAGGGGATGCATGCATTTCCTGAGCAAAAGCAGTAGGTGATGCATGCATAATGCATATTCTACACTTTTCAGAGGATTTGAATAGTTCCTTAAGTGCTGCAAACAAGGCTATGTTTTCCGTGCAGAAATTCACACAAATTCACACAAATTAACTTTTGGGGGAAAAAGTCCCAAAGTGCCACTAGTCATTGAAAGCTATGCAAAACACTTTGTGTATTTACATGCAAGAATGAAATCAACGGTGATTTATATTTGAAGCTGAAGGGCAAGCTTACAAATTGTGGATTCTTCTGTGCTTGCAGAAACCTTTTGGACAGCTTAGAATCCTGACACTGCAAAATTCTGAACAGTTTGCTAAGTCTCCTTGAGTACAACAGTGCCTTGGGTCCAGAAGAGAGGGGACGATCATTCACTGAAAGAAGGATGTGAATATTCACCTATTTTGTCCTTGCAACTGAAGATGAAAATTTCCAGTTTTCTCCCTGCTGCAGAGAAAACAAATATTTCTTTAGTTTTTGTAGTTTTCACATATCCCAAAGTGTTTCAGGAAATTATTCTGTATAGAAATATGATTTTTTGTGTGTGTGAGTATCACTATTTCCAGCTAGCCACATATGGTTTTTTGTGTGTGTGTGCATCATAGTGCTGTTTTCTGCACATAAAACAATCTTGCACAAAAAGTGGCTATGTTTTTGTCCAAAATTTCTTAGCTTTTGCACAAAAGACAGCAATCTTGCACAAAATACTCTTGTGTAAAACTCAGAAATCTTGCACACATAAAATAGCCACAGAAAACAGCAATCTTGCACTCAAAACACCACATGTTTGTCTGGAAAGAGTGATTTTGTACAAAAGAACAGTTTTTATACCCAAAGAAAAACATCATTATTGCCACCAAAGAAACCATTCGCAGAATAATTTTTTTGAAAAACTTCAGGATCTGTGAATTCTGGATGAAAACTGCACAAAGGTCTCAGTTCTTTGCTATTCTTCCTGATTGGGCTTCCTATCTATTGAGAAACTCATTTTTCAACTGGGAAACAAACAACTGAAAATATTCTTTCAATATCTAAGGAGAGGACAGGATTAGCCATTATATCCAAGCTCTCCTTCAGTCTTAAAAGAGTTCATAATAACTAGTTTCTGCTGTCTTTCTCTCCAGGCTTCATACTTTGTGATAACTGCTCACATGTAATTTATCTGTGAAATTCCCAGAAGCTCTCTGGGGAATGTTTTTTCTCTGGTCTTTTCTGTGGCTACTGAAAATAAATGACAAATATTAGCTCCCCCCCTCACAAATAAAATAGGGGAGTTCCATATGAGCTGTTGCATCTCAGCAAGAAGCTGACTTCAGGAACTCCATGTCCCATCTTTGAACTTCAAATTACAAGACAAGCATTTCCCATTCTCTCTGCTAAAGAGGACATGCTTTAGAACAGCTTCCCATAATTGTTCTGGAACTACATTTGCAGGCTTTATTTTTCAGAAAAGTCAACAATATTTCCTTTGTTGATGCATTTCCCACTAGGAACAAAACAGAAAGATCCTGTTTTCTCTTGTAGAGGTCACTATACTACACCAGAAAACAATAAAGAACCTCAGGCTCTCATATTGTTTTCACACTCAGTTTATGAATTAGAAGATATAAAAGTATACTTAAATAATTCCTGGTTTCTAGACAAGTGTAAGGCTAAACTCTATAGGCCATTGTTCTTTACGTAGTATGTGGGACACCACCACCTCCAGAAGACCATGGCCCTTTCTGCAGCTTACCTGTTCTCAGTGCTGGGGTGCGGGGATCGCGTGAGCAGCCTCTTGCAAGAGGCTCTCACATTCCCGTTGCTTCAGCTCTGCAGTCGCTGCCTGCTCGTGAGCAGGTAGTGTGAGAGCCCCTCCTCTTCCTTCTGCAGTGCAGCCTGGGATTTTCCCAACCTGCGCTGGGGCAGGAAGCACGAGCGCCATGACTCTGGAGCGCCGCACACACAGTAAATGCGTGCAGGGCCCCAGAGCACACCATTTTCTGCTCAAAGCCAAAAATGAAATAGTGCACGATCGGTGCCTGCTGGCCCCAGCAGCATCGCATGATTGCGAGTATGTCGTGTGGATTGCTCCTCGCCGTGCGAAAAGGGCCCTTGTTTTGTATATAGCCAACTGAAGGATTTTTCTCCAAAGATGATGCAAAACATTTTCTCATTCACAAGAGGAGCAACGCTTCTAGAAGCATCCAATTCCTTTGGAAAGTATGGAACCTACACAATACTTGCCTTACCTATCATCTATTGCTATATACCTTAGAGGTGGTTTAATGTTGGAGTGATTGTTCTTCCACTTTTAGAAGATATCCCTAGCGCTGTTACGACTACTTGTCCTTTCTCGGGTGATGATGGAAATCTCTCTTGACACCTGGGCAAGTTAAGGCCTTGGAAGAGCACTGCTTTCTAATTCCTGGCTTAGCCTAGGCAGAGCTGCCTCCACCTCTGCACCTGCCTGCTACATCCATCCATTCTTCCCTTTTCCACACTAAACAAAGCCTCTGCACCTAGGCAGAAAGTTCACATTCTCCCTAAGCTGGCTTGAGGGAGCAGCTGTACCCAAGCAAGATGTTCATAGGTCTTCATCCTATCTCCCCCACATCTAGTATCAATAAGATTGGAAGTAGGCTAGCACTGCCACTAGGTGGTCCTACATCTGCACAATGCCAATCAATACCAGTGGGATATAATAAATAAGGAACAAGAACCTATGTGCCACCACTTGCCATGTTTGGCTGAGAAACAATAAGAAATGCAACCATTTCTACAAATAACTGACATGTTGGTGGCTTGCTTAGAGGTTGGGATGAGAAGAGGTAGATACGAAAGCATAAATAACTAATTTGGAAGAGCTGCACATGTTATTTCTGAGAGGTTACTTTTTTGGCCTATAGCTCTGAGATCTCTCTAGCCAGCATGGCCAGCAGCTGTGAGATTCAGAGAACTGTTGTTGTTGTGTGCCTTCACGTTGTTTCCAACTTATGTTGACCACGAGGTGAACCTATCACGAGTTTACTTGAAAAGATTTGTTCAGAGGCAGTTTGCTTTTGCCTTCATCAGAGCTTAAGAGAGTGTGACTTACCCAACGTCAGGCTGAGTGAGGATTCAAATCCTGAACTGTAGTGTAAAACCTGTCTGTCTGTCTGTCTGTCTATCTATCCTTTTAAAACCTTGATAGTTCCATTCTACTGAACTGAGTTGTTCTCAGGACAGCTGTTATAATGAATGAAAAGTGCTTTGAAAATTTGGAAAAAGGCTACATAAACATCTCAAATGTTGTAAACATTCACTAAGCTCCCCAAGTGAAAAGGACTGAGTTGTGGATCTTTGCATTACCATTTTACTGCATGCTGTATCCTGCCTAGATTTAGAGAGCTGCTTTATCCATCCATAAACACAGACCCAAACAACCCTGAACTTAGATTTGATGTTTAAAAGTCTCTCTGGCTAAGCAGATGACCAAAATAAAAGGATGATTGCTTCAAACAGTCTGATCTGTTTAGGAACTTGTTGATGGTTTGTGTCTGGATTTCCCCTTAGGTGCTCTGAAGAAAAAAATAACTAAAAAGAATTCTTCTGACTGTCCTCTTTTGCTAGAGTGTTGTAAATCTGCATGTCATTTTCTGGGCTGCAAAATGAATCAAAAAACCTTATAAATAGGCTGGTGATGTAAGAATTGGCTTTGCCCTGCTTTACAAGAAATGCCAAGCCTTCTCTTTCTGTAGTTGCTGTGGACCAAACAGACTCATATGGGTAAAGGCCATTCCTCCCCCCCCAATTACATAGCACAGTTGCCTTGCAGCAAAAGCCAGAGGCAGATGCTGGTACAGGAACTTTTGTGGTTGTTCTTTATATTATTAGCAGGGAGGATAGATTCTAGAACAAGGGCATTGGTTATACCCTTGTTCTAAGACTTTGCAAGTGCTGATCCCTATGCCTACCAACACCCTCTCCTCCTCCTCCACCATCACCACCTCTCCCTATGAATAGAGGCACAACATCTTCATCTCTTACTTCAGAAAGTTCCGATTGGCTTGGTCTCCATTGGTCTCTAGGCATTTACTGGACCCTCTTCCTTTTAGTTTTATTACATTCGCCAGTGCTATGAACTAAAGCCTCAATCAAAGCTTGAAAGGAATCCATTACAAATAAAAATATTGGCCTGAATCTGAGGTAGGAATCATGCAGCCCTCCAGATATTGCTGGAGTACAATTCCCAGCATTCATTACTTTTGGCTATGAAGGCTGGGACTGATGGGACCTGCAATCCAACAGCATTGGGATAATTGCCTGATTCTCATCCTGGCCTAAATCCAACTGCTAATCCACTAGTAAAGTACACCCGTTCAATCAAGGAAATTTATGTCAGTGTTCAATTATCAGGTTCTCACTGATTCAGTGGATCTATTCTAGTTCAGACAAGCAACTGGATTTAGACCCTTATCTGTACTGTTTTAGTTTTCAGGGTAATAATGAAACAGTGCAAATATAACTACTGGCATTAGCATTATTCTTTGGGAATGTAACATGTAATGCTCACTCATTATTCCTAAAACTTTCCTTTTTAAAAGCCTCCTTTATCTATTTATATTTTAATTTTTTAAGTTAAAAAGTAACATACTTTTCATGCTCTATTAACATGATACCCTTAAAACAAAGAGTAACAAATAATGTCAGTGCATTGCTTTAAAAAAAAATGGCGAGCAAGTAACATAACTAGTCTGAAATAAATTCCAAACCCTGGCCTCAAGACTGTGGCTCTCCTGATCAGACTTCAGGAGTTTCAAATTCATTCACTTGAGCTATATATTGGTATTCATAATTTTTCCAGCATTTTTTTTTTATTTTTCAAATTTTCCTTACAAACTGCCCCTGTAAAATGTGTGTTATTACACGTACAACTGTGATTTTCTCCTTCAACTGGTGCATCTTGTTCAATCTCCAGTAAAATATCCTTTTTTGATGGACTTTACATAGGATGTCCCCATTGGATTGTTCCTTCTATCTGCATGAATTGACTGGCATGAGTACCTATGTGTTGCTTATGCTATAGCAATAAAGAATCAGCTGTTTAAATATAACATATGTCTACTTGACTTTTGTGGAGTGTAACATACAGGCTGAAAACTATGGTGTATCTGGTATTCATTAATATTTTCACAAATTCCCAGCAGTAGTCCAAATGTTAATGTGTAACAGATAAATATGACCACATCAATCAGAGCAAGTCAAAAGCCAACAGTTTATTGGCAAAAAGTATTTGTGTATTTATTGGTTATATTATGTGAGCAACTTTACCACAGTGACTAGATCTTAAGAGTCGGAAAAGTTCCAGTAACTAGACAACACGTGCCAGTTTGTCACTAGAGATAGACCAGTTTGGCCATTTTGATTGCTCTCACATTGAAATTGCTTTAATCTCAAGTTCTTTCCACTAGATTTATAATGAAATTTGAGAATTTTGGTAAGTTCTGGCTGAAAATGAATGGAATGAAAGTCTCAGCCGTCTGCACCAACCTAATTCAATAAATATTACTGTTCTTGGAGCCTGTGTAGTATAATGGGTTTGACTGTTATACTAGGACTCCAGGAAAAGCAGAGTTTAAATCCCTGCTTGGCTATAGATGCCCACTGGGTGACCTTGGGCAAGTCACACTCTCTCAGTCTCAGAGGAGGGCAATACCAAACCCCTTAGAATCTCCATAAACCATGAACAGTTTCAAGGCATACAAGATGGACATGCACAGAGCTGTTCTCAGCATGCCAAGGTTTATTTTCAGCCTATGTTCCATGTAACTGTTAAACTGAGGAACCTGGTTGGGAAAAAAATGGCAGCATCAGTTTCTCAGATGCGAGGAAACACACAGGAGTCTAAATCCAGAGGTCAGTCCCAGGTAAAGTAGCCTCATAGAATATAATGCAGACTCTCAAATCAACACCCGCATAAATCCCATCAATTCAAAGTTGGGGCTACCAACTAGACTAGGAAGCCATGGATTGAAGGCTAGACTTCTGAGGATTAAGTACTGAAGGCTCATACATAGCACAGTTCAGTGACTCTATCAGTCTTGTTTTTTCCCACATTCATTTTTTTTTAGTCCACACTTTCTGTCAAATTTTGACAAAAAGCTGCAAAGTTGGCAAAATTCTTTGTTTTCTTTCTTCTCTGATAACATCAAACCATAAGGGAGATTGTGAATTCCCACAGGACTGTGTATGTATTGTGTGTTTGGGGAGGGGGGTAACACATGTTTTTTTCTTATGTCTGAAACCAGCATATTTTTGGAGCCAAAGTTCGAATTGCAAGTTCAGCTATATATATTGGCATTGAGCAACTCAATCTCTTTCAGCCTCAGTGTTCCTGCTAAATTATTAGAGTACTATCGTTCTGCAAATGTTAAGGGATGGTGCAAAGATGAATCTTCCCTTTGTATTTTGGAAATAGTTTTGTTGAATGGGACCGGGTTACTTATTTGCAAGCCCAATTAATATTTTGGGTAGTCTGAAAATATTCTTACCAGAGCACACACACACACACACACTTTCCCTCCCTTTAGAAATGGCACAGTGGGATTGTTGTTATTGTATGCCTTCAAGTTGTTTCTGACTATTGGTGAACCCTATGGCAGGGTGAACCCTATGACAGGGTTTTCTGGGACTGAATGTGTGTGACACACTCAAAATCACCTCATGGGTTCCCATGGTCAAGCAGGGAATCAAACCCTAGTCACCCACCAGGGTCATAGTCCAATGCTCAAACCACTACACCACACTGCTCATCACAGTGGGATTATCTCCCTTCATTTTACTGTTTCAGGCAAAATGTACTCTATGTAGCTAGAGGGGTATATGTATGGGCTCTTTTAAAATGCTTATGGCCCTCTAATTTTAATAAAAGGCCACTTGAAACACTTGAATGAACAAAAAGATTATATCAATAGTTTACGGACCTTTTCTTTTTCCCTGCCCATAGAATGATCTGATTGTATTAAAACACACACACACACACAAACTAGGGTGTCCCAAGACATTTTGCCTCATAAGGCAGAATAGCATATGAATCTCCCCACACACCAACATCAAGGTGCATAGTATCCTGAACTGGTTAAATTATTTTGGCATATGACATAGGTTATCTCACAAGAGCCTTTTCCTGTCCCTGGAAAACATAACAAAACCCCTAACAATTTCCTCCCCTTTCATAAGATCCACCTCTAATGGTAGGAGTGCTGCTGCATGTCTCTCCTTCCTTCATTTTAGAAATGGTGGAGTGGGATGATCACCCTGCATTTTACTGTTTCAGACAATGTGTGATTGTTTCCTCAAAGCACCAGTGACTTGGGTTTCCCAGCAGTGAGCTGTAGTCCTAGACATCCACAACAGAAGAACAAACCTCCTGCTTAAGAAAAACACAAATACTGAAATGATGGTTTGTGGTTGTTTCTGTCATGGGTAGTTATAGTAAAATTTGGAGAGCAAAGACAGGAAATATCCTAAGTTCCAAAAATACAAATGTAGTCCTCAGTGTGTTTAGGCTAAACTAAGAATACAGCAATAGCAGTTACATTTCTATACTGCTTATCAGTGCAAAGCAGTCCCTAAGTGGTTTGCAATTAGCTAATTACAATGTTAGCTAATTCCCCCCAACAAGCTGAGTACTTATTTTACAGACCTACAGAAGGATGGGAGGCTGAGTTGAACTCACAACCTTGTGGCTGCAGTACCAGCATTTAACTACTGCATCACCAGGGCCTAAGAATTTTATTCTCTTTCTGAATATTTAAATATTCACCCTTACTGTCATCCTTCTTTCCCCCTCCTTCCCTCCTCCCTCCCTGCCTTTGGTCAGGATCCACTAGCTTACCACTATAAACTAGAAAACACTGTGATACAGTTCTGCAGATGTTTGAATCTGAACATCCTTTGGTGCCAATAACTTT
The DNA here is from genome assembly GCA_948474755.1 of Ctenosaura bakeri. Taxonomy (NCBI): domain Eukaryota; kingdom Metazoa; phylum Chordata; class Lepidosauria; order Squamata; family Iguanidae; genus Ctenosaura; species Ctenosaura bakeri. Next base: position 231,131 of record CAOLHI010000352.1, read on the forward strand.
TCACATTTAGCCTCGTTTCACACATGACAAACGGCTGGGAAATGTTATTACTAGCACACAGAGAGATTTTCTTCTCACCACAGAGACATAGGAAAGGATGCCACAACACTCCTCAGAGGGATGTTTGTCACATCTGCTTCCTCATACCCCTGCCTGAGTGTTGCAATAGGGGAGATTTTCAAGTGGAAGTTATAGGGCCACTTCCAAGGATACGTTTTCCCATGTACTTCGTAAGGATCTGAGCAGATAATTGAGAAAATAACTTTCCTGAACGCATATCTTCATATACCCATGGAGGATCTGTATAGATGTGAAAGCAAAGATCCTCTGATGCTTCTAGTATACATGTTCAGTCATGAAGGCAGTTTTTCTGACCACTCAGACCCTTTGAACACTACCAACCCGCAGGATCTTCTGCATTCTCTAGTCTTTCAAAACATTTTTCTTTTCAAATGTTTGTTTTCTTTTCTATAATTGGTTCTGTGTGTGGAAAAAATTAAGCAGGGTGCTTAATTCCTAATTCCTTTTATTTAAAAAGTTTGGTTGTTTTCTCTTTTTTCTTTTCAAAAAGTTAGTTGTTATTTGATTTGTTACTGCTTTGTTTTATTTTGTTTTATGTTTTGCAATGTCAGGGATGGGGATTATATTTGTGGGATTTTCTGCCTCTGTTGCCAAAAAACCCAGACTGGCTTTGCACCTTGACTTGACAGAGAGGGAGTACCATGTTTTGCTCTTTCCATGCCATGTTATTGCATATGGGATGTGGGAAATGTGTATGTATGTGGGATGTGCTGGGTATGACAGGGATGAATGGGAACAGAAAGTTCTTAGAGACCTCAAGGTGTTACCAAATGGTTTAATGGCTGGGGCAGTAAATAGCATTTAACAAGCCTAGCTAGGAAACATTTGTTTGTGTTTGAGTGATAGCAATCAAAGGGTGATTTACTAGGATTAGCCTATAGGTTACTGGGGAAGGGAATGTAGTTAGAATATCAAAAGACAGGCAGGAAATTCAAAGGATCAAAGTAACTGATAGAGAAGGGCTATTTCAACAAAAGAAAACAACTTAGAGGTTGGGGTGTTTAAACCTGGAGGAGCTACTGAGCAGCATGCATGGATGGTAAAAAAATTGTTGTGTTTTACTATATAACCAGATGAGTGATGCAGATTATTGACTCTGGCAACAGTTATTGACTAGCCTCTTGTGTTCCAATAAACATCATGGACAGTGGATGTGTGTTTTCTTGAGAGACACAAAGTAGCAGTACACAACAAGGAATGGGCACCATTTTCTCTTTGACTTCAGACCAAAAAAAAGAAGAAGAAGAAGAAGAAGAAGAAGAAGAAGAAGAAGAAGAAGAAGAAGAAGAAAAGAAAAAGAGAGGAAAAAAAAGAATAAAATACCCTGAACTGGCATGAGCTGTAAATGGTGGAAGGCAGATTTGCCATAGGGGACTGGGATTGCCAGCATGTACTTGCTCTGCTTCAGGTAATTTTTAATCATGCATGAAAACAGTCACGAACCTAGGGTTTCTGTCACTGCTTCTGTAACTACTTCAAATTAGTTCCTGTAAATGATTATTTTTGTAATTTTATTTGAAGTATTTGCATACGAGGAAGAATACCTCCAGCTTGCTCCTCAGACTGAGGAAATTCCAGAAAATGACAATGAATTAAACTTGCTTTTTTTCTGTTGGAGCAATGGAAATGAGAACACATCACCCCAGGAGCTGCTGTGTATAGAGATCACAGCTACCACCAAGAGAACAACTCTTATGTTCAGAACTTTATTGGAGAGGCTATAGCTTGAGGGCACTTCACTTTTACTCTTATCCATGTTTTTGTCTGGTAAAATGGATGTATCTATGGCCCTTTCTGCACGCGGTTATTAAGGTGGGCCAATGCACCTTGCCATGGAGGTCTTCTGCATCTTGGAGTGGACTAGGTTCGGTTTATTTACCTTCGTTCTGCACGTAATTCCGACTAAATCCGCCTCCATGTGGTGGTAAAGTGTGCTATTTGAAAACCAGAAGAAATCATGGTAAAATCCTCTTTTATATGACAACCTGTGCTAGAATACTATTTGCAAAATACTGGAAGTCTAAGGAAATTCCTATGCAAGATGAATGGGAAATGGCTTTATGGGATATGATGGTTATGGACAAACTAACTATTTTTCTAAGCAATAAGAAAGTTGAGGATTTTGAAAAAACTTGGAAACCATTTATATTATTCTTTAAAGAAAAGTGGTGTGATAAAGTATTTGCAGTAGATGTTTGAATGAAAAAGAGTACATTTTTGAATAGATATATGAATATGTAACTTGAAGTATGAACCTGTTCCTATAGGTATAAATTTGTATCGTTTGAGTATTATTTGAATTAAAAATATATTGGCACATCAAATAGAATTTAATCTGGATCCTGAAAGTAAGAGATAGTATTGCAAAACCGGGATAAATCAAGTGGATATTGTATATATTGTATATATTGGTACTGTATGTTGTATAATGTGTCTTTTTGTATTTTTGTGGTTGTTTTTTCTGAATGTATTTAAAATAGTTGAAAATAAAAAATAATAATAAAAAAAAAAGGAAAAAAAGAAAACCGGAAGAAATCAGTTTTCCAATTTTCCAGATCGATCTGATTCGTACTTTCACAGTGGTGCAGACACGTACATTTGCGCCAATGCAAATCGGTGGTCAGGGGAGGGCTCATGGGCGGGGCCAGGGGGTAGTATGGACTTTCGCACATACACATGTACGCACATACACGTATACGCAATGACGTACTAAACCATGCAAAAGAAAAAAGAAAAAAAGGGCCTATCACAGCCGACGGGGTGGGGTGAGGGGAGTAGCAGGACTGGCCACAGCGGAGGCAGTGTGGATTCACGAATTCACACTCCTCCGAATCAGAATGAAACATACACAGTAGCTGTGTGGAAGGAAATAAGGGAAAGTCCACCTTGTTTTGAGCCCAGAAAATCCAGTAAGAAACGGCACCAGTTGATTCACCAGCCTCGTGCGGAAAGGGCCTATAACAGCAGTGAGGTATTACTTTTACTTGTTAACTCATCTTTATCACTATGCATACAGCACTTTTGTAGTTTAACTTTTGTTCCAAGTTTCCAGCCACAATTTTGTTTGGTTAAGGGATTTATTCTGGGTTTACCACAGTAGAAAAACAACTCATGTTTAGAATGAAAAGCAATACCTCCATCTTGAGATGGAACAGAAGATTCAAGTTCATCTCCATAAGCAGAAAGGGATCCATAACATGGCATTAGAACATTTGCCACTTCTTTTTTAATGCCTGTACCAGGCAGATGCACATTTCTGTGACAAAACACCTGTGCCTATAAAAATTAGAAGCAGCATGACATATAGGATTTTTAAAAATCCATGGTTCTGGCTGGAGTCTCACCCATTCTTACATGAGACTGAGGCCCTTTCCACACCTTACCTGGTGGCACTGCCATCATGTGGGGATCGCGCGAAAAGCCTCATCTGGGAATCACTCACGTCCCCTCCACTTCCCCTCCGCACCAGCTCCATGCTGGTTGGAAGGAAGCATGAGCACTCCACCCCTTTCTTCTGCAGCACAGCCAGGTACTTTCCCAGGCTGCGCTGGGGGAGGAAGTGTGATGGCCATGCGTCTGGAGCCTCCGCATGCAAGGTAAGTGCATGTGGGGCATAGGAGGGATGTGTGATCACGCATCATTTTCGGCAATGAACCAAAAATGATATATTCACAATCGCCCCCTAATGGCCTTGGGAGCACCGTGCAGTTGCAAGGACATCATGTGAAACAGTCCTTGCAATCATGTGATGCTCCTGAGGCCATTTCGCAACACAACTGGCATACGTAAAGGTCTTGAGCTTCACTAAACACAATGGCCTTTTTAAAAAAATCAGAAAATATGGTCAGGGGCTGTGTTGATAGGCATCTAATGTCTTTTTTAGGGACCTCTATTTTGTGGTGGCTAAAGTTTTAGCTAACAGCAAGCCAAATGTGACCATAGGAGATAAGTAGTACCCAGGCCTGAGTCCAGTCAGTCACTGCAGCATTAGCAATCAATGAAGCACATTTGAGGAGAGGAGGGAAAGTGTAAGAGAAGTCCCGACCGGTGAGCATGGGCATTTTGTGCTCAAGGGCTCATAAAAACATGCAATCAGCTCAACAAGGTGTTATTAAAGACAGAAAGCACTATGATTTTCTGCCTCCCATCTCTCAGTAACATCCCATTCATAATCCTTAAAGAACAGATTCATAGTTTGGAAGTACTCCTAAAGCTTGTTCCTGTACATACACACACAAAAAATAGCATTTATTTTTGTGTACAGTGACCCCTAATATGCACTTGTTGGTATCTATCTTTTCCTCATACATGCATTTTCCACACAGCTTCCTCCATTACCAGCATTTTTTTTTAAGTCAAGAGCTGCATCACAAAATATGAAGAGATGCACCGTCTGATGGATAACCATGTAACCTTTTCTGGAAGAGAAGGATCTCACACAATTAGGTGTGTAATCGTTACTTCTGAGTTTGACTACAGGAACACATTCTATATAGATCTGCCTTTCCAAAGTATCTGCACACTCTGACGCAAAATGCAGCCATTAGTATGCTGGCAAGACTCTCTTTTGTCATTTGAGTAGTGTGGAGCTTTCATTCTTTTCTTCAGTGCAGTTTCCAGAATCCCTAGCCAACATGGCCAGTGGCAGTTTTCAAACTTCTGCTATAATGTAGCAACTCCATTGATTCTCAGTTCATTTGGGGGCATAATCTATAGTGCTGATTTTAGTCTTTCCAGTGATAAATGATAAAGAGATTTGAACCTGAAAAACCACCTCAACCCATACAAAGCTTCTTTTATTAAAGATTTTACATCTTCAGCTGAGGTGCAGTTAGCAGGCATGAAGAGAAGATGCCAAAGTTATGGAATATATTGCAATAAACAGTTGTTGTGTCTCCTGTATATCTATCTCTCTTATAGGCACAAAATAAACAGGTCTTATTCACGTGTATTTCCAGTCATCTGTCTCTGTTAGCTGCTGTGTTGGCTGTTCACTGTTTTTTTTTTAAAACTGGAGATATATCCTGTGTTTTCTTTTTCATTTTGTTTGATTTTCTGTACCTTTGCACTAGACAATTATAGCATTTGATATCATTGTAAGTGTCATGGCTGCAAACTATAGAAAGCTGGAATTTGTACTTTACTGAGAATCTAGGGTTCTTTGGCACAGAAGTCTAAATACTTCAAGGAAATACAAAGCCCAGGATTCCATACAATGAAGTCAAAGCTGTTAACGTAGGATCAAAGTATTATAACAGTCTAGTGGGAAACAGACCCTTGGTTCCTTTCGATGGGTTGATATTTTAAATTGGTTTTAATAATGTTATTAGCTGAAACTTGGAATATAAATATTTAAATAAATAAATCTCCATGGTCCTTGGATACATGTTATAGGAGTATTGTAGCAAGTAGATATCCTCCCGTGTAATATCTTTAGAAATGGAAATCTAGTGGGATCAAGACTAAAGTACACCTCATTAAAATCAACAGGCATGAGCTATAAACGATTTAACTGAAGTCGCATTGACTTCAGTGACTGGGATCCTGTGTCTTCTCTTCCCATCAGGAACATTCCTGGAGGGAATTCCACTCAGACGATGCTCCTGACAATGGAAGGCGGGAAGGAGCTTTCATGCATTGCCCTGCCCTTAAATACCTCTGTGACTCCCCTCATACACTCTGGAAGATTGGTAGAAGTGTAGAGTGGCTGAGGAGTGAAACTGGTACAAATTTACTTATCACCTTTCTCACTTGCTACCAGGATTGTGTACAGTCTTGGCATGTATCAGGAGGGGGAGGGCCAGTTTTAGCACCTAATCACTCTGCATGAGCAACATCACATCATCTCGGCCATCATTTTCCATCTGTTCTTCTTCTGGTAACTGGAGGAGGCCAATTTTCCATTGTTTTGATATGGGAAGGCTACCCAAAACAGCACTTTCAGTAAACACAGGTTAAATGGAGAATTTTTCTTTTTAAGTAAACCTATTTTTACAGGGAAGCTGCAGGCATCAGAGAACCTCTCTCTGACTACATGTAGCCCGCAGGATACACTGCTTAATACTTAGAATTCTATCCTATAATTCAGGGTATATATCAGAGTATTTAACAGGGAGTTCAAAATACTTCACCTAACTACAAATCCCAGGATTGCATGAAGTACAGCTGCAGCAATTAAAGCAGTTTCAAATTGCTAAGTTTGGAATGTGGCTACGTCTTTAGACTGAAAGAAAAGAATCCAAATTCTTCCAACTTGAGTTAGACAGGCCTCTATTACACTTACCGCTTTCCGCTGTTCACAATTCTACTTCTCTGCAAGTAGAAGTAGAGTTATAAAACCAAACATATATTTCTGTTTCTAGGACTACAGTAAACACGGAAATCCTATCTAGCCAGAATTACACAACCTGTTCTTATCTGCAGTCAGTTTGCCTGGTCGTTTTAAGTCTTTCTCTGCTGAAAAAGCTTTCATGCATTCCTACTGGGCAAAAGGAGAAATGGAAAGGTTTTAAAGTTCATGTCACTTGCTGGCTTAAAGAAGTTGTGAAGAGAAGATAGGAATCTTTAAGATCTCAGGAGTTCCTTTTGTGCTAATATTTTGACATTTGTAAAAACCACTTTGAAGAGAAAAAGCTTGGTGAACTCCCAAGAATGTGAAATATTACTAGGAGCCATTTTACATAACAAATGTCAGCCAAGGGTTAACTAGGTTAGCAGCTATGTAAATTATGAAAATTAAAAAGCAAGCATACAACAATCCAGTGAATACCCAGGGGACAAAATGTTAGCTGATACAGTTATAATCTGTCTGAAAACCCAAGGAGGAAATGAAGGTCTATGCCAGGGAAAAAGACTCTTGAGGCCTACTTGTAAAATTCTGTGTGCTTCTTTTTTTTTAAACAGACTTCTTGTATGATGAATTATTGAAAATGGTCATGAAATACTTTCGACTGGCTTCATCCCATCAGGATTGATCCACTCACTAGACATTGTGAGATACCGTAGCTACCTCAGGTGACCAGTACTCAAGGGCAGAGATTATGTTTCTGGTTACAGTTTCCCATAACCTATCTTGCTGCCATCTGGTGATAGGGAGGACACTGTCCTATCACCACTGCTACTCAAGCAAGATTTTGCCAGCTTTTGTAAAAGACGGCATCACCTTGTCCTTCATTTGAGACAACAAAATATCTTGGGCCAGCCCTCCACACAGTTAAAACCAGTTTTTAAAACTTTTAAAAAAGTTAAAGCCATTTTAAGAAACTTTCCGAAGGTCAAACTTTCATATAGTGGTTGGCATAATTGATTGGCACCATCATCAATGAGGCAACAAATCTGTTCCAGGTTTTAGTTTGAATGTTAACAGAGCTATATCAGACACTAAGCCCTACTCCCAGATAGGTTCAGCACCTTGAGTAGCTTCTTTAACATTTAGACTAAAATTCAGAGCAGATTGTCCACCCCACTAGGACTGCTAGGTTGGGTATAGGACAGGGATGCTATAATCTTAATCCTGAATAGATTGTGGAACAGGGCAAAGTACTGTAATGCTCCATCAAGCTAGACAAAGATACATGTCTTTCTTCACCTTCCAAACCCCAACATTTAATGCCAGTGTCCCATCCCAACATGGCTATTGCCTCTCCAGTGGAAAGCAGAAGAAGGTAGCACAGAAGAGCTCTGGTCTTGTGACTGGCACTTCTGCACCTCTTCCCCCACTCTCCACAGGTGAGGCAATTGCTGTGGTAGGAGGAGTCAGCTGCAGCTGAAAGTTCAGGTTTGGTCAGTAAGGAGAGGGATTTTCATCCCACTTGAAGGAGTTTACTTTAACTTGCCCTTCTCTGTGATCTGCTCAGGATTTAAGTTACAGGAGTCCCACCCCGTATTCAGTCTGGCATCCCTACTGTCGGGAGTCCTCCATGTTTTATTGTTTTAGGATAGCAGTAGACTGAGGAAATAGTGATAGTAGGCTGTTAGCTATTCCCAGGCGCCAACCATTCCTTCTGGCTGGAATTTCAAAGGAACCATTTGGCATGATGACGTTCGTTCTTTTACAACTATCTTAGGAGAAACTGTCTGTTAAAGTGTAAGGTGGGGGAAAACGTTCCATTCTCGAGCTTTAACGTCTGAAGACAGCATCCCTTACTATGTTACAATAAATCTTCTATTAAGTTTGTTGATCCGTGTAAGAGTGAATCTGTTCCTGACAGAAAGCTCGAGAATCCTTTCAAAAAATGCACCAATTGATGGACCAGTCGATTACTGAAGAAGAGCAAGGATCTGCAGAATCTGATGGAGCTACAGAAACTGAAGTGCCCCTGGATACCAAGACAAAATTGCGCCTGACCGAGGCTATGGAAACCCCCACAAGCGGCCAAACCTGGGTCTGGGGAGAAAAGCCACATACGTCGTTGAGACAACGCAGAAGGGCTGCTAGATGGGATACATCAGCAAAAGACCTATCCCTTTTGGAGGAGATAAAGCAAATGGAAACCGAACTGGAAAAGAAAAGATGAGGAGATACTCGAACTCAAGACCATGCTACGCGAGATGCGCATCCGTCCCTCGCAGACAGGGAGATCACCAGGAGGAGAACCACGAGCGGCTGTCTCGGCGGCAGGCACCCCTGGTCCGCCCCAGCAACCAACAGGGCACACGCCAGCGCCACTGTTACTCAGAAATGTGGGAGACCTGAAAGCGACCTTCAACGGGAAGGGGGAGAAACTCTCCTTTTTTTTGACTATGGCAAACAATTTCATATTGATCACGGCCATCTATTTCGGGATGATGCGGCCCGAATTCGATCCCTAAGCCAGAGGATGAAAGGACTGGCAGCAACTGGGTAGCGAACCTAATTCTCCCGCGCCCCCGAAACTGGAAATCTGCAGCTCTTCATGAACCATCTGTGGGAACGCTTTGAAGACCCCCATTTATTGGAAAACACCAAATATCAACTGAAACGAATGAAACAAGGCAGGAACGATGTGGGGACGTATTCCCGTGAATTTAGAAACCTGGCCACCAAAGTCCCGTGGAGTGATGAAATTCTAATTGAGTTATACAAAGATGGATAAAACCTGATATTCTACACGGGTGCTTAATGCAGGCCAATCCACAGACCCTGCTAGGTTGGGTCAGACTAGCTACTGAAATGGAAGGCATAACCCAGACTGTTCAGCTGAACCGACAAAGACAAGACGTGCCAAAACGACAACCTCGCGGTCCCACCGTCCTCAATGCTGAGGAACGGAACAAACGTCTCCGTTTGGGCATGTGCTTTAACTGTGGAAAACCGGGCCACCTCGCCAACACCTGCCGCGGAAACCAAGCTCCGACTGGGGCTAAGGGAGCACGAGCAGACCCAAAGGATATAGAATTCACACATCAGACAGCGGCCGCCAAACAACCACTTAGACGCACTTCTAAGGACCCTGCAGCGGCGACAGGAGACTCCGATCCCGATGATGAAACCACCTCTTCGTCCTCATCTGACATAGATGGAGATTCTAAACCTGACTGCAAAAAAATTGGCAAGCGGCGGGAACATCTGAAAGATCCAAAATTTCCCCCATTTCTACGCCACGGTTGCGATTAGTGGCAGCGATGGGACTTTGCATGTACATAGGGCATTAATTGATTTTGGGCTGCTCCAAAAGTTTGTTACACCCCAAATTGGCCAAACAATTGAAAACTCTTTATGAGCCCTTGGAATGCCCCATCAAATTAACGCAAATGGATGGGACCTCAATGACGGGGGGAGTAATTAGTAAAATCACTAAGCCCATCTCATTTCAAATGGACAAAAACAATTACAGATGCGATTTTTTTAGTTCCCAAGGCGATGCAGTTCAAATTGGTTTTGGGGAATCGATTGGCTTCGTGAAATAACCCCCAGATAAACTGGATGTGGGACTATGTCCTCTTCAGATGAAAACTTTTCTATTTCCCCCCTGAAGAATTGCAACAAATTCCTTCACACTACCGAGACTTCCAAAAAAGGGTTTCCACGAAAAAAGGGGGGCTAAAAAATTGCCTCCCCACACGGACTTTGACTGTAAAATTTGGGAAATTTGTTGACGGGGCCCCCTGTAAACCCAAAATTTATCCCATGGGGCCAAAAAGAACTCCTTGCTCTCAAGAAGTTCCTAAATAAAAACTTGGCTCGCGGCTTTATCAAGCCCTCTACAGCCCCCACGGCGAGTCCTGTTTTTCTTCCAGAGAAAAGAACCCCCGCGGGAATTTCCAGAAACCAAGTTAATACTCTGCTATTAACCAGGTTATTTCCTCCAATTGTTATCCCATACCTCTGATACGGACTGTTTTGGACCATCTTGTTCAAGGAAAATATTTCACCAAACTTAAACCCCTTAAAAGAGGCTTTTCATAGGATTAGAATGGCCCCGGGGATTTGAGGGGGGCCACCACCTTTGCAACTCCTCTAGGTAACTTTAAATGGACGGTTCTTCCCTTTGGCTTAAAACGGGGACCCCGTGTTCCAAATGTTTTTGAACACCATTTTCCATGACTTGTTGTATCAGGGGGTTCTGATTTATCTGGATACTTTTTAAATTTTACGCAGATTCCATGGAATCTCATGTGTCATTGGTTCGTGAAGTGTTACGAAGGCTTATAGATAACAACCCCCCGGGGGAACCAACCCCAAATGCCAATTTGACACCCAAACTTTTGATTACTTGGGAAAAGGATTAAAATTTTGTTCATTTAAAAATTTCCCCCTTCAAAATTAACCCCATTTTGAAATTTCCCTTCCCTAAAACTGTGAAGCAACTGCAGAAATTTTTTGGGTTTTTCGAACTTCTACCGGTTTATTGAGGATTTTGCTGCCATAACGCTTCCACTCACCAACCTTCTACGGAAACCAAAAGGATCCATTTTGGGGGGCAAGGCGCATAAAATTTTTTGGGTCGCCAGTGTCAATCGGCGTTTGACCATTTGAAATCTAAATTTACGTTTTACCCCTTTATTTCCTTTTTCCCGACAGTACGAAGCAATTCATTGTGCAAACGGATGCTTCGGACTTTGCCATTCCCGCCGTTTTTTTAAAAACATACACCACAGGAGCACTCAGGCCTTGTGCTTTCATTTAAAGAAATTTTCCCCCCCAACAAGCTAATTGGCCTATTTGGGAGAAAAAAGCCAAGGCTATCCATTTTGCGCTGTCCTCTTGGCGTCATTTGCTTGGGGGCCGACTCCCCTTTGAAGTTTGGACTATCATAGGAATTTGCAAGCCTTACAGTCTGCTAAGAAACTCTCCCCAAACAGGGGAATTTTTTTGAATTTTTAAAATTCCGATTTAAAATTGTTTTCAAACCTGGCCGAACTAACCAACTGGGCAAAATTCTTCACTTCCCTGTTTTGCGGAATCCCCCTACGTCCTCCCACTCCAATACCTTGTTTCCTGCCTCCTCTTGGCTTCTCAAGTGACTACTCGTGCATTAGCAAAGACAAGGCTTTCTGCCTCCTCTCTTTGTGACTCCGCTCTCCGCGATGCTATCATTTTAGAGCGCATGCAGACTCCCTAACCGGGAAAAAAGGATAAAATAGAATGGGTTGACAATCTCCCCTTTTATGGCACCAAAAGGGCTACGTTCCCCCGCTGCCCGCGAGCAGGTACTTCATCGTTATCATGATTCCAAACCCGCTGGACATTTTGGGTTTTTGAAAACATTGCATGCGATTCGCCGCCTTTTTTGGTGGCCTGGATTAAACCCCTCCGTGCAAACTTACATTAAGCAGTGTGCCACTTGCAACGTTTCTAAGTCGCCCACATCTAAACCTCAAGGGCTCCTGCAACCTCTGCCTGCGCCTGCTAGCCCCTGGTCGGTCATCGCATGGGATTTTATCGTGTCTCTTCCCTCTTCACACGGCTTTCATGTTATTTGGGTTGTCACTGATCACTTTTCCAAGCAATGTCATTTTGTGCCTCTAAAGAAACTACCCCGTGCTGACCAGCTGGCTGACCTGTTCGTTAATCATGTATGGAAACTTCACGGACTACCTTCGGTGATCATTTCGGACAGGGATCCAATTTTCACTTCCAAGTTTTGGACTTGTCTACTGAAAACCCTGGGAGTCACTCAGAAACTCAGCAGTGCTTATCACCCTCAAACAGATGGCCAATCTGAGCGTGTTAACAAATCTCTTGAACAATTTCTTAGGTGTTTTGTTTCTGAGAACCAGAATGATTGGGCTCCGCTCCTTCCGTTCGCTGAGTTTGCCATCAATTCTGCGGTTCATACCTCTACTGGAAACCCCCCTTTGAAAAGTTTACGGCTTCCTTCCTTCCCTTTCCCCCCCCTCTCCCTCTCTTCCTCCGCTCCTCCTTCTGTTTCTGCTTGGGTCTCTAAATTTTCTGGCATTTGGCAATCCGTCTCAGATGCTATAGCATCCGCTAAAGCTTCCCACAAACGTTTCGCTGACCGTAAACGGCAGCCTAATCCCCTTTACCAGCCCGGGGATTTGGTTTTCCTTTCTTCTAAGAACATTTCCTCTCCTTCTCCGTCTAAAAAACTTTCCCCTCGTTTTCTCGGACCTTTTCCTGTGAAAAGGGCTATTAATGATGTCTCTTTTGAACTAGATCTCCCTTCTTCCCTCAAGGCTATTCATCCTGTTTTTTATTCCAGTTTGCTGAAGAGGGCACCTTCGCTGACTTCTTCGCCGGCTGATGTTCCTCAACGCCCCGACTGACTTGCTACTGCATTCATATTACTATTTAGTTTTCTTGTCTTTCTACTGTTCCGTGATATTTTCTATATTTTGTGTATCTTTATGTATATATTTTTTTAAAAAAGTGGGGCAGGATGTCGGGAGTCCTCCATGTTTTATTGTTTTAGGATAGCAGTAGACTGAGGAAATAGTGATAGTAGGCTGTTAGCTATTCCCAGGCACCAACCATTCCTTCTGGCTGGAATTTCAAAGGAACCATTTGGCATGATGACGTTCGTTCTTTTACAACTATCTTAGGAGAAACTGTCTGTTAAAGTGTAAGGTGGGGAAAACGTTCCATTCTCGAGCTTTAACGTCTGAAGACAGCATCCCTTACTATGTTACAATAAATCTTCTATTAAGTTTGTTGATCCGTGTAAGAGTGAATCTGTTCCTGACACCTACACTCTAATGTGAGAGTCACAACTCATAGTTCATCTGAAACACAGTGGAATATTTCCAAAAACATTCAGATAATCTGAGGTTATTTGTGGAGTTTCTAAAAGAACATAAACTAACTGTGGCAAGCTTGGATAACAAAGACCCTTTCTGCATTTTACCTTCTGTTGAAGCCATCACATGGGGATCTGGAGAAGGGGTCTCCTGGGAGGGAAGTGTGACAGAAGCTCTCCCTTCCACACGGGCTGCCTGCTGGATGGGAGAAAGCACAATGGCTCTGCCCCTCCCTCCCTCCCTCCCTCCCTCCCACCCACCCACCCACCCACCTACAGCACAGCTAGGCACTTTCCCAGGCTGCACTGGGGGAGAAAGTGCAGCCACAGCACTTCCTGATGTTCTGCATGACAGGTAAGTGTGGAAGAGAGGCAGGAGGACTGCACAATCATGGTTCATTGATGGGGGAACCCATCAATGATTTATTCTGTGATTCTGGTGGGTGGCCACAGGATCACGATGGGATTACAATGATGTCATGCAGAACCGTTGTCATGATCCCTTCGCCATTGTGGGTTCAGGGCAGGATGCAGAAAGGGCCAATATGTTAAATCCTGATGGCCAAGAGTTTCTAATCAAATGCAGTCAAACATAAATCTGATGGAGATTTACAAGCATTCTTACTGAACTCAGGTGGCTTCCTAACCACAGGAGGAGATTGTAGCATTACCTATCTACAGAGTGTGGCAGAGAGCAAAATTCTTCCTCTGTGAGAGAAAGGAACTATTACAATCATCTGTTTTTCACTGACTAGATAATAATTACTCAAGATGCAGATGAAACACAGGCCAAGTGAAGGTCAGAGAGGTGGTCATAAGATCAACAATATTATCTCTAGTGGGTGGAGTTCCCAGTTCCAAGGTAAAACACCCCAATCTGCAGCTGACCAAAGATGTCATCAATCCTGATACAGCAACTTTTGAATCATGATTGTGAAAGCAAGCAAGCCCTTAGTCTAGCACACTCAAATATTTTCAGAATCAAATATGTTTTTAGTCATTGTCAGTTTTCTTTCCATAGCATTTTTACTGAGTTTGAAATTCTTTCCATCCCAATAGAAGGGATGTAGGAAAGTCTCATGGTGTTAAAAAGACAATTTTATTCTTCCAATTAGCCTAACCTGTTTCAGACTGGTAATGTTTAATGGTCTTCTTCAAGGAAATGCAGCTTTAAACCCACCTGCAGGCATTCCGAAAAGAATATTTTACAAGTTTATGCCTGGCAACTGAACAGTTTGTCTCTTTTCTACATCCATTCTAAATCCAGACCTACATCAAGATCTCTATGTCCATCCTAAATCATGATCATAAAATCTCTTTCCAATGGTGGCATAATCTCCAATAAATGGGGAATAAAGTATAAGTCTCCCATTCAAGAATCAACTTGCGTCTTCAAATAATAACACTTTGACTTTTCTTATAGTTACAGAATTCATATGCATTTGTGATTCACCAAAATTTAATATTTTCACTGCTGTATTTCCTACTTTCCCCTTTCCTTCGTTCCTTTTTCTCTTTCTTTCATTCTTTGCTTTTTCCATTTGGTGTAGGTAAAGAGCTCAATGTGAAAGATTCATTCATTATTAGAATTTAATCTTTAAGTATGGAAATAAAGATCTTAATAGGATTTATGTTACCCATTTGTTCAAGATGAATTAGGTCCCATTCTCCTCCTTCACTGTTTTCAAAATCTTTAAATTCCCCTCTACCACTTTCCTCTATATTTTAAACCTTCTGGTATTTCTCTCACATTTAAGATGACAAAATATTGGTGAATGAAACAAAGACACACTGTTCTGCCTTTTCTGTTTTATGTAATGGGTACTCTAAGAACCCTCTGTTAGGTGAATAAATGAGTGCTAAGATACTATCAGAGTTTGAAGGAAAACTAAAACTCTTGAAATTATTTATTTTCCCATGATCATTCACATCACACCGCTCCTGTGTATATTACACAACCATCTTCAGGCTTTATTGTTAGGTACATACTAGGCCTGAAAGACAAAGCCATGCTTACTTTCAATAAAATCATAATATTATGTTGGGGAAAAAAGTCACTTTTTTAGACTACAGCTGCCAGAATCCTTCACCTAGCATTTCAGATCCATATCTGTGGGAGTCCTCACAAAGATGTATAGGAAAAAGGAATAGGGAGTCTCTGCTGGGTACACAAATATAAAAGACGGAAAAATGAAATCCACAAGTTCTTGGCCTGGTGTTGAGTATATGGATGTTTGAGATAAGCTCCCTACCACGTGTGGAACAAGGATAGCAGGTGCACCATTTGCTCCGATAGCCAAATAGCCTCAACAATTGATGTGTGTGTATGTGTATATGGGTGTAAAAGAGAAGCAGATGTTATTCTTTTTTAGGTAAAACTCATAATGTAATTTTAAATACCCAGCTCAATTTTCTATGTCACAAAAGGAGGAAAATACATTAGAGATACATACATTGGGTTCAGTACTGAAAGAGATAAGAGCCAATAAACTGAAACTCAGTCATAAAATGAAGTTGCTGTGAGCTGATGGCTTCCTGGCCCAGGAAACTGAAATTCAGATTGTTTCAGATGGAACTGTACTACTTCTAAAGTATCAGATCCACAGCTTCAGAATTCTTCCTAATCCCATCTGACCAGTTGTGGCACCAGTGTCCTTAGCAGCAAGAGTTGGTGGGCAGGTTGGTTGGTTGGTTGGTTGGTTGGTTGGTTTTACCTAGGGATGGGCCAAAAGAATCTGTGAATCCTTGAATCCTCGAATCCCTGGCAAGGATTCAAGATTCGGGGATCTGAATTTGGGCGCCAAAATAGGCGAACTGAATCTTTTGAAACTGGCACCTGGGATCAGGCCTGCCGGTGATTGCTGGCTCCCTGCACATTCTGGGGCCTCCCCCCCATGTGGGCACTCTGGAGGAGGCCCACAGTGGGGTTCAGGACTGGAGATTGCTGGCTCCCTGCACATCCCAGGGCCTCCACCTGTCCAGGCACTCCATAGGAGACCCACAGGGGCTTGCAGGGCTGGCGAACTGTACAGGAGTTTTCTATGTTTTCCGGAGGTCTGCCGCACCTAATATATTGTTAAGTAGCATTTACATTGGCAGTGATAATGTCTTGATTGTTTGACTTGGCTATTCCAGGGCTATGCATGTGCATGCCTTTTTAAATTCATTGTGCAAGCAGCTATCTAGTACTGCCTTATGCAATGCCTTTTCCATGTGTAAGCCTGGTGCAAAAGGCAAGTTCTCCCTTAGTTCCTGACACTCCCTTTAGTGGCTGGAGGGTTTCATTTAATGGCTAGGAGAGGGTGTAAAGTGTCTGGATATCATCTGGATGCATTAGGGAGGGAAAATCGACTGTCAGCCTTCCAGATCTCCAGTGTACTCTTTGGAGATGCAGGAAGGCAAGAACATTTGTTCTTCCCTGGCTGCAGAAGCGAATGCTGCCGAGTTGCCTTCCAACCTTCCCCAGCAAATGAATTGCTGCCCAGGAGACACAGCACATAAGATCTCGGCCATCAAGTAAAACATTAGCACCTAGCTCAAGTCAACTGTATTTGAAATGTTAATATCAATATTAAATTAGGAATTAGTGTTTCTTATATTGATGTTTTTTTTTGATGTGGCTGAATCTCAAGCTGTATCAGCCTGATTTGGGGAAGACTTGGGACATGTCCAAATTGAAGTGGGACTCTTCTAGAGGAGATGGAATTTGGCTGTGAGCCCTGCACCTACTGAATCTTTGTTAATGTTGCAGATTTAGAAGGACATACAAACCAGGGACCCATTCATATTACACAGTTATGATGCTACTATTCTGCTTTAATTGTCACAGCTGCATTGTCTGGAATCAGAGGCGCCAGAGGAGCTCCCTGGATTCTACATGCTATAGACTATAGACCCTGTTACCCTGATTTCTGGGGGTCCCGTGACACCTAAGTGCGCTCCAAATTACAAAGGTGGAAATTAGTCAAAAGAGCACAAGCTAGCAATACGAGAGGCAGAGCAACGGAGCGAGATCTTTTACTCAATGTCTACAGGGTCAGGCCGAGTCAAGGAGCAAACAGAAGTAAAATATAATTGTTGTTTTTATTAAAATACAGCCAAACAAGTGTATGCAACACACTCACACAGAAAACTATAGAAATAAAAGGTTGGAGTGGGATAGAGGGATTTTTAGAGGAGGTTTTTGGTATGGGTAATACTACACCTGTCCTGAAGCCCGGGTAGTCTAAAGAAGAAGTTTGTGGATATGAAGTTTCTCAGTACATGGGACTGAGGGGAAGGCTCGCCAAGCAAAGTGGCAGCAAGGTGGGATGGAAGTCGGGAGCGATGCGAGGAAGTGCTCAAAGTCAGGGGTTCTTATAGGGGAAAATGTGGCCGTAGGCTAGTCTGTACTTTGGGGCAACAATGAGTTCCGGGCTGGAAACAAAGCCTCTGAAAGGTCAGAATTTTACATGATTGAGTTAAGACCGAATTGTCAATAGAATAGCCAGTATGCAAAAGCAGAGTGCTTGACAGATGAGTATTCGGCTAGTCAAGCTGCCTGCTCGGGGCAGGGAGTTCTTTATAAGTAGTGTGCATACATAATGCGGTACTTGCCTTGAGGTCTCCTGAAGCGGCGGGATGGATATTTCTGGCCTGCCTGTATTTGTGTGGAATATTACAGCAATTAGTGGCCGTGCCTTTCTGCGAGCTTGTCCGGGGACCTCGCAAATACGTGGAAGAAAAGGGGTATAGTAGACCAAATCATTGATAACAGAATGATATCTAATATCCCACAAGTCTGGACTAGAAACTGCGGTAACAACCCTAAACCTCAAATGCCAGGATTCCCTGAAGTATTCCCATGGCAATTGAACTGGAATTTAGCACTACAACTGTGTAGTATGAATGGGCCCCAAGGCCTCAGGGGGGTGCAGGACTGGTGATCTTTTTTCTTTTTTCTTTTTAAACCCCCTTTTAAAAAAAGGATTTGGAAGATTTGAGATTTGAGATTTGAGATTTGTGAGATTTGTAGATTCCCAGAACATTCCAGGGATTTGAATCCGGATTCAGATTTGGAAAATTCTGGCTTCGTCTCATCCCTAGCTTTCCAATTTGAACTTACAGCCTAATTACAGCCTCTCCTACACACAGATAATGTATTGACAGTCACTCATCCTCTGATAACAGCCCATGTTGATAGCTATTGGGGACTTTCTGCAGGACTGATCTTAGAGATGGTTCACAAATATAACTTAGCAGGCTGGTGCTTGTGAGGGTCTGGGAATTCACGGAGACATTTTTTAAAAATAATATACCCTCATTTATTTTACTGTTATTGTTGATTTGATTTATACCAAGAGTCACATTGGGGTAAATGTTATAAACCACAGTACAGATGTACCCCCCAAGTAAATAAATAGATTGGGGATTGAGAGAACATTTGACCCTCCAGATATTGTGGGGCGGGAACTCCCAGCATTCCTTACCATTGGCTGGTGGAATATTTGGAGAGGTAACACATTGACCATCCATGGCCCTTTTCGCACAGCATTTTCAATGTGAAAGGGCCCCTTGAGCATCGTGCATATGTGAGGAACAGTCCACATGATGCAGTCACATTTGCGCAATGCTCCAGGGCCTGACAGGGACCGCACATGCATTTTTTTCATTTTCGGCTTTAAGCCAAAAATGGTGTGCTGTCGCACATCGCTCCGGGGCACCTCACGCACTTACCTTTCATGCAGAACTTCACGAGCCGGGCCGGTTGCGCTTCCTGTCCATTGGGAAGGTCCCAGGCCGCACTGTGAAAGGAAGAGGTGGGGCAGGAAGTTCGTGCGGAGCCGAAGGACCCTGGACACGAGAGCCTCTCTCCAGAGGCTGCTCATGCAAGTACCGCACCCCAGCGCCGAAAATAAGTGAGTTGCAGAAAGGGCCCATGTGTCCTAGCAGATTTTCACACTTTCCTCTTTATTGGTACTGGGCTGCTCAGCTCGCACACGAAGCCTTGAGAGGAACACTGCCGCTTCCCCACTGCTTCTCTGCTGCTCGGGCTCCGCAGCTCTGTACTCTCGTTCAACTGTCCCGCCCCTTCCTTCCGCAGTACAGCCTGGGAGCTGTAGGCTGCGCTGGGGCAGGAAACGCAACTGGTCCAATTTGTCCGACGCACCACAGGGCAGGTAAGTGTGCGCAGGACCCGGGAGCATTGCGCAACCGCACAGCATTTTCGGCTTAGAGCCGAAAATAAAAGAATGCACACGGAGGGAGAGAGTGGTACAAGGCCCTTTCATACTGCATAGAGTTATAGCTCTATGATTCCACTTTAACTGCCATGGCTTCTTCCTTTGGAATCCTGGGATATGCACTTTAAATTGTTTAGAATTCTCAAGCAGAGATTTCCTCCAGTGCATCTGGCCAAACTACCAGTCTAAGAATTCCATAGGAAGTGAACATAACAACATCTGGTTGTTTATAGTGGAATTATAGAGCTATGATTGTGGTGTGTGAAAGGCAATGTGGGGTAAGTTTTGCAAAAAGCAAGTGCCCCACTGAAAATAGCTTTCAGAAGGAAATTCTTGACAAAATTGTTCTCTGTAGCTCCTAAAGGGCATGAAGCGACTTTCCATTAAAAAATAAAATTGAGGGACTGCATACTGGGGCCCTAGTCAACCTTCAAGTGGCCCATGGGCAACTTTTTGCCCAATGCTGTTCTCCACATACTTGCATAGGATTACGTTATTATTCATTGTACTTTAAGCTGTTTGTTGGTTTATTTAATAACTTTTTCTCCTTTAGTATTGCTAGAATTCAACAGAACCTCCCTCCTTCTCTCTGTCAGTCTCCTCTTTTTCAGAATTCTCTTTGTTGTTCTTATTAAAATTCAGCCCTTTATAATTTCTTTTCCACTTCCTCCATGGTTCTTTCTTGGAATGGAACAGACATTTTAATATGTAGAAAAATTGATTTTTTTTCCCAGCAGTGCTTTTTAACCCAGCTATGAATATAATCTCGTGAAGAAGCTTTTCAGATGGTTCTCTATCTGCGTGAGTCACTGAAAATAGCATATTTTTACCATTACAGGGGCTTACTTCTAAATGAAACAGTGGCCTGTTAAAGTCATTTCGGATATTCAGTTTCTGAATAAGAAACTATTTCAGTCTTCAGTCCTATATAGTTTTTTTATTGTGTTTAAAACTACTTAAAGTTTCATCTTCTCCAGTGCCATACTATTTTATTTTTTGAGAAACAAGAAGAATGCAGGGTCCTGACCAGTTACTTAAGGGGTAGGAAAGGTCAAAATATTGACTGAGAAATTTGATTCATTGAATAAAATGATAGTTGGGTTTCAACCATCACCATTAATTCCACTTTCCCCATTTCACTGTAGTTTGCAATTCCTACCATATTTCATTTCATTAAAATCAGTTGTATCAACTTCAGAGGAAGCCATTTTGAAATCAATGGGTTTTATTCTAAGTAAATGTGGATTGTGGACTGTATTTTAGGCTTATCAGTAGATACTACAAACCCCACATCCAGACAAACTTTCTAAAAAATTTTAAATTCAAACATCTCAATATTTCTTTACTCCTCTCTGCCTTCCATATTCTTTGGCTTGAACCCTCTGAAGTTATTGCTCAGCTCGTACTGAGCTGTAGTGCATCTGCTTTCCTCTTTCTGGGGAAGGACCAGAGCTTTCATTCTGCATGAAGTAAGTAAGTTCAGTCTCCAGGTAGGGTCAGAAGATTCTGGCATCAAACCATGGGAAGCTGCTGGCAATTGAGGCAGCAAAGAGGTAGAGATACA
Source organism: Ctenosaura bakeri (assembly GCA_948474755.1). Classification (NCBI taxonomy): domain Eukaryota; kingdom Metazoa; phylum Chordata; class Lepidosauria; order Squamata; family Iguanidae; genus Ctenosaura; species Ctenosaura bakeri. The sequence goes on from CAOLHI010000352.1 coordinate 252,175, forward strand.
GATGAACGGTCTGACTGAAGTAACACAGTGAGTCAGTGATCCCAGGTTTTGCTCTGGGACATATTGCTTTCATAATGATTGCTTGGCAAAGCTACATTCAGTGATGGTGCTGCTTGAAACACAGAGGCACGAACTAAGTATTCCACAGGATTTCAGAAGACTTAATAACATGTATAGAATGCAATGATTTGTGATGCTGCTCCTGTAACACAGTCAGTGGACTAGATCTGAGCTATGTTACTTGCATTCCAGTCTTGGTGAAATCCTGCCTAAATACCCTAAAGGTACCATATCCTATCTGATTCTGGAGGCTAAGCAGGGCTAGCCTGCTTAGTACTTGGGTGGGAGACCACCAAAGAATACATGAATACCAGGTGCTGTAGGTTATATTTCAGAAGAAGGAATTGGCAAATCTTCTTCTGAATCTTCCTTGACTAAGAAAATTCTATGAAGTTTAAGGGATCGCAGGCAACTTGAAAGCACACACACACACAAAGGCCAAGTGAAATCAGTGTGAATGTCAACTGTTATTAAATCTGAGTCCTCTTGTTTGGAATAGGACATGGAGGGCAATACATAGTGACCAGGAGTGGACACCCATGAAGCAGCTTACTGAAATCCCTGCCAGTTCAAAACAATCAGTGTGGAAAGAGTGATGATATTTAGGCCCTTTCCACATGGAGGTTAAAAAATGTTGTAGAACGACCTCTGATGGAGGTCGTCTACACCGTAAAGTGGATTGGGGAGGACTACTTTTGCGTAGTTCCACACCCCAAACCGCGCTAGGGCGACCAGAAGTGGTGCCGCCGCGTGCTTTTTAAAAACCACTTTTCATTAGGTTTTTAAAAGGCACGGAGCATGCAGCCGCGTGCAGCCCCGTTGCAGCACCCAGTGTAGATTTGCAGGTGCGAGCAAGGGCGTGTCTGCAGACCTGCCAGGGGGTGGGCTTCCAGCTGGCGAGCTTCTCCGGTCGGTGGAGAGCCTCCGCCAGCCTGGAGCTGCCATTTTAGCCACCGCAGGACGCCGTGGGACGCAGACAAGTGTGGAGCAGCGCAAACGTGCTGCTCCAATGACAACGGACTTACCCGGTTTCAGGTAAGCTCTGTTTTAGCATGTTTTCGCCCGTTTCTTCCTCCGCGTGTGGAAAGGGCCTTAATCCTGAAGAGTTTGTGCTAAAATAGATCTCTCAGTTTTAAAGCTTCTAGAAGACTCTTAGTTGTTATATTAACAGCATAGGCCACAGTGGTAACTGTCAAATTTATAGAATATTTTCAAATTTTCAGGCACAGTCTCAGAGGGGGAAAATATCATTTTTTAACATTCATCAAATGAAACGCATTGCCTATCAGATTCCTTTCTTTTCTTTTTTCCATTCCTCCTTTTCTTCCTCTCTTTTCTTTTGCTTTCTTCATCTGCATTAGAAACTTGCCTGCAGTTTTATTTATTGTTTCTATTGGGATTTTGTCCACTCATATATCTGCTGATCTAACCGTTTCTCCAAATGTCAACATTAGGCCACTCTAATTACCGTAAATTCAAATTTAGACAAAGACAGATCTGTCTTTATTCTTAAGCACAAATTTGCTTATTAAGTAACAAGGACTACATTTCAAAATCACTTTCCAGTGCACCTCTTTAATCCCTAGCCAGAAAATAAACAGACCCCATCAGGAAGATGTCTCCATGCCCAATGCATTCTCTTATTCACACAATCCAGGCAAAAGAAGGTTTTGCTTCGTTTGTTTTTCTTTAAAATAAATCAAATTATGCACTCAGCACTGGTGATGAAAAAGGTGAAATTGGGACTAATATTGTATATGAATAGCTTTGTGAAGTTCTAGAATATCATTAAAAGCTATTTTAAAAACTACATATTCTACATTGACTATGTAGTTATGTATGCATAACTAAGATATGTGTATCATATGCATAACATACACATAACCAGATAATATCTTCTGGTCCAATCCCCCCACTCCCGCTCCCCAGTCCACCTTAACAGCCAACAGCCAAACTGGGTGAAAGAGGTCTGTTCAGCTACCAATTGGAGTGCAAGCAGGAGGACACTCGTAGATCCTTCCCACCATCAAGTGAGGTTGCGACAATCAGAAGCAAGACCCTTGTCACACCCTCATTTGCTGGTGGAAGGGAGATGGAAGCATCATCTTCCTTGCACCCTGATCAGCAGCTGTACAAACCTTATTCACTCAAAGTGGCTACTGGATGTTTTGGTATGCTAGAGGGGCATTTAAATAGCCTTACAGAATAAAGAACAATTACAGATCCCTAACTCTAGGCTATGGCTCCATAACTGCAATACAGAATGCCAGCCTGCATTTTCTTTCATGCAATGAAAACAACAATTTAACATGGTTTACAAAGTTCTCAATTCCCACATATGAGAATGAAATAAATATCAGACAATTCCACTGCTTTGTGTAAACAGCATGCAAGTTGCATTAGTGTCTACTTAGATATAATTAGCAAATACGTTTATTTGTTTGTGATTGCTTGCTTGCTTGCTTTATTTATTTATTTATCTATTTCTGTCAGTCTTCTAGGAAGGCAATGGAAGAGTTCACATTTCCTCCTAAGGATTTTACTTTAAAAGAAGATAATCAGGAAGTACAATTAATCTGCATAAATTCATTATAAGGTTATAGATGACTGCACTACAGGTAATGGCTTGAACTCATTGGGAGAATTGTGGTATATGAATCTTATTAACTGGATAGATAGCCAACTAACAAATAAATAAGTAAATTAAGCCAAATCTCAGTCTTATAATCAACTTTTACATGATCTCAAACTATGTAAAATTCACTGCCACCTTATATCAGGCACACTTGAGGATTAATATATTCATATTTAATTTATTTCTTTTCAACTACTCTTTTCTGGTATGTTGCAAGTGAATAAGAGTAACCTGTTCAATCTCACTTAGTGACTGCTACTATCTTAAATCTCTGTTTTTTAGTTGTCTTCAACAGTCTAAATTTTAGTCCAAAGAGCAACTTTTAGGAGAATTGTGTGCTGAGGCACATCTAATGGAATTCCTTCCTTCCTTCCTTCCTTCCTTCCTTCCTTCCTTCCTTCCTTCCTTCCTTCCTTCCTTCCTTCTTTCCTTCCTTCCTTGTTTGTAGGAAGCAGATGATATTGATTCACTGACCATATTAGCCCATCTGGTCCATTTACCCACCCAGGTTCCAGAAGCAAGATTTTTCTGACAATAGAAGATGAGAAAGGATGATTACCAGCTAAACATGGCTGGGGGCATTTGACGAGGAAAATTTATTTCTTTATGGCTCTTAGAGCCTCTATTTGTCCAAATCAGCTGGTGGCACCATTCCATGGTGTATTGTAGTTAAAATACTAAAATACCTATCCTATCCTCAAAATAGGTTCAGCACTATGGGTAGCTCCTTTAATGTTTAGGAGGAAAAGCCCAGAGTGGATTGGAAGCCTCTGACTGTGCCCAGTGTTGGAACACTGATCAGGACTGGCGAAGTGTTCAAACAAGGCAATACATAAGTTTATCCAGAGTGGTTTCACTGTCCCATCCCACTGACATGAGAGCCACCAACTGGCTCCCTGTTATGAAGGATTGCCTCTCCCATGCCTTGAGGTCATAATCCAAAGCTCTTCTCCCTATGATCCAGCCAAATGATGTACATTGAGTGACTGCATCTGCAAAGGCCTTTCATTCAGTGCCCCTTCAGATCTTTAAGAAGAACTTTCTGGTGGTAAGAACTGTTTGAGAGTAAAACAGCCTATCTCAGAAAGTAGTGGGTTTTCTTTCATGGGAAGTATTTTAACAGAGTTGGATAGCCCATCTATTAGAAGTTCTTTAGCCAGGGATTTCTGCATGGCAAGAGACTATATCAGGTGGCCCTTGGATTTCTTCTAGTTCTATGATTCTGTGATTCTCCTTGTCCATCTGGCACCTATTTTAATATCTTTCTGGTGCCAGAAAATTTTGTTAACTTTCTCCAGACTTTTTCATTTATGTGATGGTTTAGCACTGTTATAGCTCCGTGGGTTTTTTTCTTCCCCTGTTATGTGTTTTTAATTTATTCAATGCTTTAAAAATGTGTTCCTTTCCTTTTTTTTTTCTTTTTTCAAGTGCCCCTGCTAATACCATAGACATGATTTATTTGCTGTGTTTTTATTGTGCTTTTTTAAAAACTGAAGTTGTGACTATTTTATGTCCATTTCCCTAAGTTTGATTTTGCAAGCCAGCAACAATTTTTGTCATATGATCCACCATTCACTCATGGAACCTCAAAGAGTGACTTTGGGCAAGTCACATTCTTTCTCAACTTCAGAGGATGGCAAAGCTAACCCTCTCTGAACAAATTTTGCCAAGAAAACCTAGGGATAGATTCACCTCAGGGTTGGTATAAATCAGAAATTACTTGAAGGCACACAACAACAAATCCACTAATCTGTTGTAGGCCCATAGGTATGGATATGGATATGAATATCAAAATAAAATAATAAAACTTCCCCTTCTTTCTGTCTATCAAAGTTCCCTTACAGATACTTCTAGTTTCTACATTAGCTTAGCAAATATGGCTTTGAGTCTTTGGTGGAAAGTATCAAATTTGTTGCTTAAAAGTTCTGCTTTTGGTTGCTTCTCCCTTAGTTTCAAAGTGCAGTTTCTTCTTCACCTCAAGCTTTCTGTTTCAAAAGATGTTTGGAGTGAATTTAGAGCAGAGCAGGATCTGACATTCAGGATTCTTGAAAGAATTTATTGGCCACTGTAAACATCCAGAAGCCACTTCCTGTCCACCTCTTTCATGTGGCCTACACTAGTGACATAGCAATCAAATAAGAGCAATGCATATGCCCTCCCCCTTGGTGTCTGGCTAGCTGAAGAAAACAGCAGTGGGAAAACCTGTGAGGAGAAAGATATGACCCTTCAGAATTTCCTTCATATTCCAAGAATTGAGGGGAGAAAAAAAATTAAATAATTCAAGCATTTCAAGAAAGCATTGGACTTCAGGGAATATATTTGTAAGGTCATGTTTATAGACCAGGCATCACTCATTGCTTCACTATTCAGACTTTACTGCCAAGTTCTCTTTCCCCCTACCAGCAATGCACACACAGAGAGAACACTTGCTTTCTTTAGACTTCTTTGATCTCCAGTGGTGTATTCATTGGGAATGTGCTGATAGGACAGAATAACAAAGAGATGCACAGAGATTATTCCCATCCAGTAGTCAAGAGGAAAGGCAACTGACATGCATTAGAACAGACTTGGACTTTTTGTCATGACAAGCAAGGTGCTCGGTCCATTTTTGAACAAAGCAATATTGGAGTTAAGGCGCCCTTTTGTGCTACACAATTATAGCATTTTGATACCACTTTAACTGCCATAGCTGCATCACATGGAATCCTAGGATCTGCAGTACAGAGAGGGGCATTAAGAATTCTCAGCCAGTGAGTTTTTGTAGTGCCTCATCATACTACAAAACCTAAGATTCCACAGGAGGCAACCATGGCGATTAAAATGCAATCAAAGCACTATAACTGTGCAGCATAAAAAACTCCCAGGTTTTCTGGTTCATAAGGTTTAGAAAGTGGAAGAGCAAAATTGATCTGGTCACTTGGCCACCTGAAATGGGACAGCGAATGAAATATACCCTCTCCCCAACCAAAGTAAATTAATAATTGCCAAATTAGTTAAGGTTGACCAAGCAGGAATGTGTATCTGCTGAAAACTTAAGCTCCTCAGGCTTCTCTGATTACCACCTTCATGTTTGTTCTGGGGCCTTGAGGCCCCTCCCTAAACTGCAAATCCCAGGATTCCATAGGATGTTGAAAGTGGAATAATAGTCTAGTGCAGAAATGGCCAGTTTGTGTTCCTTGCATAGAAATGCATAGCAATAGCAATAGCATGTGTATTTCTGTACCACTTATCAGCTAAGTGCTCTCTAAGCGGTTTACAATGTGTTAGCTACTTCCCTCCAACAAGCTGGGTACTTATTTTACCGACCTGCAGAAGGATGGAAGGCTGAGTCAACCTGCAGCCCAGCAGGATTGAACTCACAACCTTGTGGCTTCAGAACTGGAATTTAAACAATGCACCAAAAGAGCGTCCACTGCGCCAACAGTGGACACCAATATGCATTGCCATTCACTTTTCTCCCAAATGCATGCATTGTTTTGTGTATTCTTGAAATACGTGCATGTTTCTCACATTGACTGAAGTGTAGCTGTGTGCACTTCTCATATTTTATGGAGATTTTACAAATATATGCATATGTTAACATTTAACTGATGGTGGTAAACTGAATAATATGCTCATGGATATGTAGATTTGAGAGCAAAATCTATTCAGGTCCTATTCATGCTTGTAATATGCCAATTGGATAAATTATGATCAAAACTGAACTGAAAGGAATTTTTCTCAAAGCTACCTTAAATTATTTTTGAGGTAGAAGGGTGCCTCAAAATATACGAGGCAGACAATCCTAATCTACCACTTTGTTGTTGTGTGCTTTCAAGTTGTTTCCAACTAATGGTGACCCTAAGGCAAACCTATCACAGGGTTTTCTGGGATTGAAAGTGTGTCACACACCCAAGGTCACCCAGTTTTCATGGTTGAGTGATGAATCAAAACCACTACTGTACTAAATACTGCTACTTCTATTACTACTGCTATTACTACAAAGAAAGAAAAAATAATTTGCTGCCCTATCATGAGAATGCAAATCAGCTGCATGCATACAAACAAACAAACCATGTGTATTTACCACAGTTTGGAGACTTTACAAATAGTAATAAATTACTTGATGAACAATAAATTCAAAGAGTAATGCACTGCTCAGTGTTATTTAGTATTCATCAATGATGTTAATACAATATTAAAGAACAGTTTTTCTGTTATGTTTTGTTTTGTTTTTTTGTTGGTTTGCAAGCATCCAGAGAATTTCCTTGCAGGGCCCCAGCCTCATTCCCTTCTTTCTGCTCTCAGATCTGCTTCAGCACCAGTGAGAATTAACATCCATTCTGTTCTTTCTTTAACTAAAATATAAGCTGCATAAGAGAAATACAGCATTTTTGCAAAGCTAGCATTCTGTTGAAAATCCACCAGAAGATAAGATGCACAAATGACCTATTAGTATGTTCAGGAAGCGTCCATGAGGGCTAACCTTGCATAAAAACCATGTGTAATCCATATGGCTTGCATTTTGGTTCAAAAAATAACAGAACAAATGTTAGTTTCATCCCCACTGCATTCTGGGGAGAGGTAATTTGGCCATGTGGCTTGAGGAAATTAGACCAACTTCAGTTTGCAAAAACGCTTTTTAAAAAAACAAAACAAAAAAACAAAAAATACCTTCTAAAAGCTGGAATAACAAGTAAATATTGTTCATATTTCATGATTGATGTGAAAAAGCAGAATTGTTTTTGTTACTGAATAAAGTAGCACGTTATGAGTACTTTTAACTGCAGATACTTAGGCCTTTTTTGCACTGCATTTGTCATGTAAAAGGGCCTCCGGAGCATAGCGTGATTGTGAGGAGCATTCCACATTACGTCCTCGCAATCCTCACAAGGAGCACTCCACATGACATCCTCACTGCCGGGGCCAGCAAGCACTGATAGCACAATATATGATTTTCAGCTTTTGGCAGAAAATGATGCGCAATCGTGTGTTGCTCCAGGGCCCGACATGCACTTACCATCCGTGCGGAGCCTCCAGAGCTGCGGCCCTCACGCTTCCTTCCCCAGCACAGCCTGGGAAAATACCTGGCTGTGCTGCGGAAGGAAGAGGCAGAGCCCTCACACTGCCTGCCGGCCAGCAGGCAACTGCTGCGGAGCAGGAGCAGCAGGGACACGAGTGCCTCATGGAAGAGGCTGTTCACGTGATCCCTGTGCGACCGCACCAGAAGCAGGTAAGCTACAGAAAGGGCCTTACAGGGGTGTTATGATTGTTATGTCCACAAAATCTTCAAGGCATCAAGTGTAAGGCTTTTGTGCTTCATCATTCATTCTTCATTATATGGAAGCTTAATTGAGAAACCTAAAAGCAAACAGCTGAATATAGCATTTAGCATTTTGCTGACTGGTTCACACATTAATGTTAGTCATTGCATAACTACACTGCTACATGTGGCCTACGTGTCTGAACAGTCAGCCAGAGGCAGAATTATTATTTTCACCTCACAAGTGAAGTAAAATGCTTTTCCAGCAGAAGCCATAATCCTTTACACATTACCTCAAAGAATAACCATCATGGAACCAAATAACACTTCTTCATAAACATGCACAGTAATGCATTTTAAGTTACTTCTGAATTTACACATTCAGCTGCAAGTCTTGAATAATTAGATAAAGGAGATATATATGTGAGCACAATCTGAGCTCAACTTTTTCTTGGTGATCAAATACAGGCATACAAACTTAATTGTGGCATAGTAGGATTTCCTTCTTCTCTATTATGTTTTGCACCTTCAGAACTTTGATTTCTATAGAACTGTGCCAAATGTTTCCTCATTACAGCAGTTGTAACTGATGGATAAAACATTTCCCTCAAATGGAGAACTCTTTTCTTTGTTGCCTCTTTGTTGCCTGTTTGTTTTCCTGATCCGCTGTTCTATTTTCAGCACAATGTTTAGGTCTTAGACGTAGAATTTTTATTATATACTTACAAAGGAGTCAGTGTTCATGGACCACAACAGCCTGGAAGGGCCTCGGCTGGATTCCCATGAACGGTGGATGCAGTAAGCAGGGTCTAGGTTGGTTTACATATAAGCCCAACTATTAATATCCCAACTTGAGGGGAAGTGAGTTAGATGATTTCTCAGTAGAGTTGTCATACCTCAGGTCCTAGCCTCCCTTTTCCAGTCCTTAGCAGGAAGGATAAGTATCTCAGGGAAGAAAGCAGTGGTGGAAAGTTGTGCATATATCTATTTTCTCTCCATTTGCATGGCCCTTTTCGCACGGGCCTTTTCTCGCGCGACAGCCCCGTGAGCCTCGCGGGAGTGCGAGCGTCGCTCCGCACGACGCACTCCCACTTCCGCCGGGCTCACGGGGTTGAAGTGGCGCGAGCGCGGGTTTTTTGATTTTCGCTTCGAAGCGAAAATTACCCGCACTTGCGCAACGCTCCCGGCGCCCACGCACACTTACCTCTCGTGCGGAGCGTCGGGGAGCCGGCCGGATCGCGCTTCCTTCCCTCCGCCCCTGCGGAAGGAAGGGGCGGGGCGCTAGCGCGACGGATGCGACAAGTCCTGCTTCGCGCGCACATGCGCGGGGGGGCAGATGCGGCAAGCGCCTTTCTCGCATGCGGGGGGATGGACAGGACAAGCGCCTTTCTCGCGCGCGGGGGGGATGGACGGACGCGCAACCGCCGCCGCCTCCGGGAGGCTGCCGCTTCCCCGCTCGTTCCTTCGCCTGCGGAAGGAAGGAGGGGGAAGCGGCAGCCTCCCGGAGAAGGCTTCTTGCGCGAGCCGCCCTCCTCCGTCGCGCAAGCGCCGGCGCTGCGGAAAGGGCCCATGTTTTATATGTGAATGCCATACTTTATGCAACTGTTATTGATGCTTAATCTATCAATGAGACAATCATGGACTTGTAACCACACCTATAACAACCACCATGACTCGTCCTCTGACATCATAAGGGGTTATATCAGGAGCTCAAATTTTGGCCTTGAAATCTTGGACTGGCATAATCTTGGCCAGACAACCTATTTCTGGGCTAATCCAGTATGAAATGGGATACAATCAGAACTGATTTTTGTGTGAGTTCTGTGGTAGTAAATATTTTGATTTAATCATGATTGCTTTCTTTTATGCCAAAGTGTGATCTACAGGGCTCTGTGTGTGACCTCAGCACTGCTAATGGAAGCAACCCTCATATGGTCATTTCCTTTTTTTAAAAAATAATTCCTTTCTTCCTTAAAACAGGTGAACATGTGTGTGTAAAGTAACATTTAAATTGCGAATTCCACCTCCGAGAGGCTTCTAAGGGGTGTGATTTATATTTCTGAGGTAATTTAGATTTAAATATGATCTGAAGTAATTAAAATAATCCTGGAGTCGCCTACCTCTTCCACAATGGTTGCCATTGAGGACATGATAGTATAAAAATATTCCAAATAATAAATATAAAGGGACCTGGAGATGAGAGTACAGAGAGCTAGAGAAACAGATTTCAGCTAAAATCAATGCACATTTTCCTGGGAGCAAAACCATACTGACTCAGGAGTGCATAATTCCAAAGAAACATACACAGGATCAGGCTTCTGTGTGATTTCATATATATACATGTTCATCCCATGCTGATTCCAACATCAGTTGTTCATATAGGTTTATAAAACAAACATCATGAATTAACCATGACCAGAACTTTGTTGTCATGTGGTATTACCTCAGATATAGTGTCCACTGAGGAGTACACTATATAGACCTCATCCCTTCAACTGCAAAATACTAAATACACAATGTGGTATCATGTACTTTTATATATGAGTCACAGATAAAACTGTGGAGTTCACTAGTTTTGTAAATCATTAGTTAATTTTCAAAAAGCAAAACTTCTCTCTGGGGAACTCTCAAAAGATCTATGAACTGATGTTTTTGCCATTAAAATTATCTAGCTGAGCATTTGAATGGGCATCTACATGGTTGAATTCTCCTTTGAGAAATCTGATGAGATATGTTGTGCACCAAAGACTTAGGACTTTTTCACTCTAAATTATAGCATGATGATTCTACTTTAACTGTCTTAGCTACATCCTATGGAATTCTGGGAACTTTGTTTTGCTGAAGAACTATATTTCTCTGTCTGAGAATTTTAAATATCCCTCCCTAAACAGAAAATCCCAGGATTCCATAGAATGGAACCATGTTAGTTAAAGTAGAATCGTAGCAGTATAACTGTGTAGGGTGATCAGTGTTGTGACCAAAACAGAATCATGTTATTTGTTTCACTTGCTTCAAGCACAAAAGAAACTCAGCTCAGCCTTTTGAAAGCACGGTTTCCTTCAGGAACACCATTACAGTCTTCAATAAACTTTCAGTCCATTGTGTATATTTTAGCACTGCAACTGAAAAGGCAGGGCCATAAAATGTGACAGAATGCAGAATGCTTTATTGATTACAATTTCAATAGAGTTTGTTTCATGTGCTCAGTCTTCTTTTACTTACTCCTTGGATTCCTACCATCCATTTTATGGCCCTTTTACAATTTTTACTATCTTTGGGGAAAAATTCAAAACGGGTTATAACAAACAAGGTAATGATTGAATGACTTAATGCTTTGCTATCCAGTTCACTTAGTGGAATGCTCTACTTATTTTTCTTTAAAGTTTAGCCAGAAAAATTATGGAACCATAGTGTGTGAGTGAAGAAGAAATATGCAAAGAATCACTTTTGGTCTGAAGATTTGACTGCAGAGCCATGTTCAGAGGTGCCTGTCAACATGAGGAACACTCAAAAGTCAGTCTTGATTTGGGAAGATGACCTTTCTAAAACTTATTAACTAGAGCTCAGAAGATGGTAACTGTCACGGGCAACTGTGTTGTTATGGATAGGTGAGAATGTCTTTCACAGCAGGAATGTATTGTCCATTATGGTTGGGATAAGGGTTATGGATTGTCTGGACATCTCAAATATTTCCAGGAGTTAACTGCCATGAAATAAAACAGCATGAAAGCCAACAAGATCAGATAAAGCCCATGTGACTTTCCAGGCACATAATCTGATTACACATCTAAGCACTTGCATAGTTCATTAGGAACACAGCAGGAAACCCCATTATGGCCTTTCCTGGATTGGTTAAACATATTTGACAGTTGGCCTCCCAGACACAATCTTATGTTCTTCTTCTTTTTAAAAACACTCCTCCCCCATTAATAAAACTACTAATAAGTATGTGTGTGTTTATATACATAAATAATAAAGTCTAAAATCATTTAAAGGTGTTTACTCATGTGTTTCCACTTCGGATGTTGCTATTATTACTACCTGAATGCATGTCTATTCAAATCCTGTGTTTTTGTTTTTTAAGCAACTGCTTCTTGAGAACAAATTGCGCTGCAATCCTGGGCTTAAGTAAGAGGAGGAGTGGGGGAAGAAAGAGAGGGAGCTGGAGGATTTAGTATTATGAAACCACAGATAGGATTGCCAATTTGCAAGCACTTAACATTTTGAAAAAAAGTTATATGAAGTGTGTGTATACATGTGATAAAGAACAATGAAAGAGAAAAATAGTATTTTGAGAAAGTGAAGTATAGCTTGTCAGTACTAAATTCACTTTCTTTTGTTCTGGGTAATAAAGAACAATGGATATCATAATTCAAGAAGGAAAGTTCAAGCTGGAGCATGTCCAGAAGACAGAGAGCGATATGGTAAAAGGTATAGAAACCAAACCATATTAGGAATGGCTTCTGAAGCTCAATACATTTAGTTTGCCCAAGATTGAGAGGTGAAATAACAGCCATATTTAAACAGCTGAATAGAGGGCATGTGGAAAATGGACCAAAGGGGCAGGAAGCACAGCTATTGCACTTCTGGGGCTTCCGCAGGACAAAGAAGTGCAGGATGGTGGTGCGATCGCAAGCTACTAATGGGGAAAACCCATCAATGCTTTAACCTGTGATCGTACTACCTGGGGACAGGAGAAGGATCAGCCCGCAATGGCATCATGCAGAAGTGTTGACATGGTCCCATCCCTTCCCCATCCCTATGCTGGGATGGAAGGATACTACAGAAAGGGCCTAGGACATGAACTAATGGATTCAAATTACCAGAAAAGAGATTCCACTTAAACATTAGGAAGAACTTTTTAACAGTAAGAGCTGTTTTACAGTGGAAGGGACTGCCTCAGAAGATGGCAGTCTCTGCTTCATGGGAGGATATTAAAAAGAGCTTGGATGACCTTCTCTCAGGAGGGCTTGAGCTGTGTATTCCTGCATAGCAGGGGATGGTCCTTGTGGTCCTTGCTGACTCTGTAATGCTATATTTTATTATTCTATTGATATCTCATTATGGAACTGAATGAAAGAAAGGTGCCCACAGCATTTATTATTTTCTTGCTATATGTGTATGCCATCTTTCTTCCAAGTCATTTGAGGGGATTCATGTTTTCCAGTTTTACACAAACAGATAAATGAGAAACAGACCTCAGGATTCTACTGACAGTTCTGCTCCATGCAGTAATGACCTTGTGGCAAAAACTTGCTTTGTGCCATCACAGCACTAAATGACAAGCTAGCTTCTTACAACCTGAATGTGCTACTTATGGCCTTCTAGATGTTACTGGAAAGCAGATGCTGTTGGCTATGCTAGATATGCCAAAGGACTGTTTTAGTCCAAAATGCTGGGGTTTGCAGTTTAGGGAGGGGCCAGCCGGCCCCTCCCTAAACTGCAAACCCCAGGATTCCATAGGAGGTTGAAAGTGGAATCATCGCGCTATAACAGCCTTGTGTGGAAATCGCAATCATCAGAAGCAGAGGCACTTTTGTAACTGCAGGAAGACAGACACCAATGATGTTCCAACCCTGACCCTATCAATGAGAAATTCTTCCAGCTTTTGCTCTTCAGGATAAGAGCACTTCAGATTGTTTTAATAAAATGTGCAAAGGAGAAAACTACCCACCACCACCCTCCAGCCACCAAAACAAACAAACAAACAACTGGATAAAGGGTTTATAATATACAGTGCAATTATATTTATAGAAACAACAAGACTCACAAACATCAGACAACATTTTGGTCCTAAATGGGAGGTCGAGTTATGCAAAAACAGAAGTTTTTGTTCTTCCAAAGCCTTACTAACCCTGAAAGGAAGCGCTTGCCGATTTACTTTTCAAATGGAAAACATCAGGCTCAAGAGTGTGCTGCCAGATAAGTTTGCTTACAAAGCCTTCGGAGCATTTCAAAATGTTGATGTTGATCACACACATACAGTGCATGTGTACTGGAGGGAGGGAGTCTATCTGGGCATGCTATTGCCATGTGCTTTTAAAACCCCAGAAGACCCCAAGTGTGAGTTTATTTATTTAATTGACCTCCTTCCCATGTGCTCATTTAAAGGCCCAAGAAATAAACAGATGTCTAGAAAGGGGCCAACCATTGTTGATCTAAGAGAATTTAACCACCAGATCTGTATGCAGTACAGGGTTAAGACACCACTGTCTAAGTTAACCCCCAATTAACATCTGAACCCACATGGCCTCTTGACCACACTGAGGAACTGAATAAAATGAGCCTTGATTCATAGCTCTGTAGAAGAATCTCTAGGCTGAACCCCAGCTGGCTGAAGAACGGCAATATGTTCTCAAGATTTTTTTTAATACAGAGCGAGAGAGAAAGAGAGAGAGAGGAGGAGGAGGAGGAAGAGGAGGAGGAGGAGAATGTTTTCTTTTCCATTATTAACTAATTAAGGGAGGATGACACAACATTAGTATCTACCTAATCTTGACATCTCACCTCTTTTTCTTCCCAACCGCAAGCTGGCTAGATGTGCTGCTGCTTTTTGAAGGAGACCAGAGATCTTTTCATATTACACTACTGTAGCACTATAATTCCATTTTAACCAGTGTTAAAATAGACTGGTCTAATAAATTTTGCACAGCATTATTGAAAGTATGTACATGTGAGAACACTCACCTGAAGGCCTAGCTCTCCTCAAGAAACAGAGCACCTTCTATTTATACAGAAGAACAAACAAGTAGAGTTTTGCCAAAGCAGAATGGATTAAACTGATAACAGCTTCCTCAAAACTACTCCCTTGCTAAACTAGAAAAATTTCACTTCTCTTATCTGCTCCTTTCTTCCTTCTTTCCTCCTTTCTTGGCTCTGCAACCTGTAGGCCTACAATTAATGGCATTTTCTTTCACACCACCATGATTCCATCTTATGGAATCTTGTCATTTGGAGTTTAGAGAGGGGCATTTAAAGGTCTCAGCCAGAGAGTTCTAGTGCAATCCCAAGAATTCACCAGACAGCTTGGCCACTGGCTATAATGACTAGGGAATTTCAAGAGCTATAAAAGTCCTACTACAAGCTCTGGGCTCCTGTGTATCCTGTAGTGGGCCAGGCCCATTACACTACTTAAATACACTTAAGCCTATCTCCCTGATCCCCATTGTCTTACATGCACAAAATTCCATATCGTTTTATTTGTTAAGTAGAGATAACAAGGGCAGATTTCAATATTTTTCATATAGACCAACATGTCTCCCCCCCCCATAAAATATCAGGTCTTCCTTCTTCCCTACCAATGTTTGGTTCAGGGATTCCTACTTCATTAGAACAGAAGATTTTTAAACTGGCCCTATCAGGGTAACAGATCTTGAACATTTGGGCATGAAAATTGGTAACTCCTGAAAAACTGACATAAAAAGCTAGGCTCTTTGGCACAGGATCTAAGTAGGCAGAAGAAAGCGAAGGCTTTGTAGCCCATGCAACACTTGCAAGCTTCTTTTTATCTGTTCCATATTGTCCATTGATGGGAACCTTGGGTTTTGCTTTGATGAAAAGCAGATGCTTGAGACAGATGTTTGGAGCTTAAAGGAATGAACACACACTTATGAAAGGCTTCCCTTTTAGGCATCCAAGGCAACAAGCACAAGAACTGGCTGACTGCAATGTCGAGCTTAACAGCAATGTCAATCTACTAGAATATGTCAAATTCAGAATCCTATCGCTGGGTGGCACTGACATGGCCACCACACAACATGGCCACCACACTATTGCATGAATGACAAACAGTAAACTAATCTGTCAGTGCACCACGTACAGAAAAGGGGGAAAAAATCTGCATCATGAATATGCATATAGAAGTGTCATTGCTCAGGAAATCCAGAATTTGGAGATCTATACCAGAACAGCCATATGCCCAACTTTACATAGGACAGAATTCTGTTTGAGGAGATCACCTATTTCAGGGGCTCTTTAGTCCAGATGCAATTGCAAAATCAAGAAACATAAAAAAGAAGAGCAGAGGCAACGCAGTTGTCCATCCACACTTTGCACTAGGACAGGAAGACTAAGCAGGAATGCAAGTCACTTGGCCACAATTTTCTCTTCTATGATAAGCTATATGGTATTGCTATTTTAATTATAGGAATAATTCCTAAATTTGCATCTATATGTATCAACTGGCACATGCAGATTGTAGGCAGATTTGTGCCTAGATTTTAGTGATTCATAAATGATGATCATAGATCTGTCCCCACATCCCAAGAATAATTCAGGACAGACTACTGATTTAATTTAGGGCCGACTACTGATTTGTTCTGAGCACATAACCAGAATCCACCAGATCACCATACTTTATCTAGGATGGCTTGCTTGAAGTTTCTCTAGTTCTGCTGAAGGTCATTAACAGTATTACCACAT
The DNA here is from genome assembly GCA_948474755.1 of Ctenosaura bakeri. Taxonomy (NCBI): domain Eukaryota; kingdom Metazoa; phylum Chordata; class Lepidosauria; order Squamata; family Iguanidae; genus Ctenosaura; species Ctenosaura bakeri. Next base: position 268,533 of record CAOLHI010000352.1, read on the forward strand.
AGCGGGACCCGGAAATCTAGAGCTCTGGACATCAAAACTGAATGTTCCTATTGCCCCATGGAGTAATTCAGGCAATAGGGAGGTTTCAATTCTTGCACTGCAGCTTGCTTTGAACACAAGAGGCTCCTGGCACATTTCCCATAATGATGAAAAGTTCATAAATGTGTAAGACATCCAGAATGTCAATGTCCGCCATCCCTTGCAGGTTAGAAATGTATCTTCCAGTGCAACCATTTCCCTGTGAAGGAATCTGGGGGCTACAGAAAATATAAGCACAGCTCAAACATCATGATGCATGCCAGACCTTGTTAAAGACATTTAGTTGATGTAGTATGTCACTTGTCTTACCAGTGTGTATGTGGAGGACCCTGCCTTTTCTATGATTGATTGAAGAGCTTGCAAATGTTATTTTTTGGACCACAAATCCCAAAATTTCCTGGTCAGCATAGCCAAGGATCCTGGAATCTAGAATCTGTAAATGAATATTTCTGAACTCTACAACAGGCCCATTTTGTTGCATTTTAATGCAGCATGAGTGAGCAAAGCTTTCACCCTGAAGGTCACATGTATCAATGGGTTGTGGAATGGGGCCTACATGTATGTGCATGCATGTACACACACACACACACACAGAGAGAGAGAGAGAGAGAGAGAGAGAGTATCCAAATCCAGACAAAAGAGAGAAAGTGAGACTGCCACATGTGGGGATATCCTCCTGGAGGCTTTGAAAGCAGAGACCAAACCAGCAACAACAGGTGATCCTAGCTTTTAAACTCTCTCTCTCTCTGAAAACAGGGTATGCTCTCCATTCTCCACTCTACTCCTCTTCACTCCCCATTCCTTTCCACCCAGTCATGGACAGAAAATCACTGTGAAAGTAGGGACTGCACTGGTGCCTGCAGTGATGAATGTTAGACTGCCTAAGTGGAAAAGAGTTGCCTTCACCCCAGCCTTCCAAGCAGCACATGCAAATGACTCTCCCACCTTTGGCCCTATCAGAGGCCCTTCCATTAATGTAGAGATTGCCTCAGGAAGACGATGTGGCAGAACAGGGACAGCACTTTCCTGGATGTCCTCCCTGTACCTTAGGAGCACCTAAACTAAACCTGCTGCCTCAGGTTTCCTGTAGGACTCTATTCCTGCATGACATCAGCTATTACCTAAACAAGAGTTCAACCAGCAGTCTAGCCAGCTTTTGTACAGGAATAAGAAAGGAATGACACCTGGTCTTATTCCCCAGGAAGCAGAATGTTTTTGACCACAGGGGAGAGATTTATCAATGAAGGGAACTCACAGGGACGATACCTATGAATGACCTGGGAGGGCTAATGACTTCCCACCAGCTTTGACTTGTCCTTCTTTGTGCTACCAAATGAAGAAATGCCACATTTGATAAAGTTCTCCTTTTGCACAAGTGTTCAAGGAATAGATGCCATGCCCTCTATTGCATCTGTTTAACACATTTATATGACATTTTTGTTTATATGTCTAAAAGGCAAAGATGGAAAGAATATTCAAAAATATTTCTGAAATTGTAAAAAAAACAAAAACAAAAAAAAAACACCTGTTTTCAAGTGTTGAGAAACCCTAAAGAATCTTGGACTGAAAGGAATCTTTGAAAGTCAGGATTTGTTCTGCACAAAATTCAGTCATGAATGTTTTGCACAGTAAACAACATTTTTGGCACAGGAACAGTATTATCTGCATCAGAAATGCACAAAAAGGTGGTTTTCTGAATAGGAGATGTTGTAATAAGAGATTTATTCTGAGCAAAATTCACACAAGTGTGATTTGCATAGAAATTATCTGCGCAGGAATCACCCCTGCTAAAAGATTATGGAAACCAACAGCTTCAGATCATAGAACCAGATAAGGGCTGGTGTCTTGTTATTGGTTTGCATGCATGTACACGCAGCTTACATTGCATAACTCCTTTTTTCAGAGGCAGTGCAGAGGGCTATCCTCTTGCCCATGTGCTTTCCCCAAAAACCTACTCTGTCCCACCCACAAGAGGGGCTGCTTCTTACCCTTCTTACCAGGGGAACAGAAGTGAGGGGGATGTGATTTTAACCACAAAGAGCTGGCTGCTGTGAACTCTGGGGAAGAAAAAGATGGGTGAACTCCACTTGACAGCACATCCTCATTTCTCTCTCTTCTCCTTCAGTTTGAAACCAGCTGCTTTTCAATGTTCTGAATAACTATTCCTGTCCCTCTCCCACTAAGCAACAGCTCTAGGAGCCCAGAGCTTGACAGCTACCAGGAGGTGGGAGAATGCAGAACATGACACACATGTAGGATCTTGGCCAAGATGGCCCATTTTGTCATCAAATATAAGAGTTTAGAACAGTCTAGGGTGCAGCTACTTTCAATCATCTGCAAAACAAGCCATCCCAGCTAGGGTGTCCAACTGTCCATTAATCAAGCCTATGTGTTCCTGTAAAAGATCTTCCCTACCTCCCATGTTTTTTCACTGCTGGTCCTTTCACTAACTCTGATGTAAAGCCCAAATTATACTTGCTTCAGTAGGCAGGTGGTGGGGAAGGTGAGCCAAGGAGGTGCACATCAGGAAGTGCAGCAGCTATATGTGCTATTTGGCTATTCCTGCACTTAGAAAAGGGAGTTGGGAATCTGTGGCAAGCCACATGTTGTGGACATCAACTCCCACAGTCCTTTGCCATTAGACATGCTTGGTGGGATGATGGAAACTGTAGGCCAAAACATCTGGCAGGTCAAAGGTTCTCCATCCTTAACCTAAGACAGGGGTGGGCATGCTCAGAGCATTGATCTACCACCATTTCTCAGAAATGGAAGTGGTTTTCTACGCACTTCCCTTCAGTTTCGGGGTAATTTTTGTCTTTGTGAAGATACAAGGGATGAAATAGTGTTAAACAGAAGAAGAAGAAAAGATACACATTCCAGAGTTTTTCGGCTGAAAAACAGAGGTTTTTTTCAGGGATTTGGAGGTGGATGAGGGATTCAGTCAACATCCAAGAGGATTAAGGTCCCACCTCAAGGACCACATGCAACTCAAAGTCATCATACTTCCCAGCCCTGACTTAGGAAAACATATGTGATTTCTGGGCTGATAGCTGTCAATCAATTCTCAACCCATTATGACAGAAAACACTGGGAGGGCCTATATAACTGTGTGTGCATCTGTGTGTATATGCCTTCTGGTCACCTGTCAACTTATGGTGATCCATGAATTTCTTAAGATTTTCTTAGGCAACAAATACTCAGGCCCTTTCTGCAACTCACCTTTTTGCAGAGCTGGGGTGTGGAGATCGCACGAGCAGCCTCTTATGAGAGGCTCTTGTGTCCCCGTTGCTTCAGTTCCGCAGCTGCTGCCTGCTCGTGAGCCGCAGCTCCGGAGCTCCACACACATGGCAAGTGCATGCAGAGCCCCGGAGCAATGCGCGATCACGCACCATTTTCAGCTCAAAGCTGAAAATGAAATAGTGCTTGATCAGCACCTGCCAGTCCCTGGAGCATTGTGCAATTGCGAGTGCATCATGTGGACTGCTCCTCGCAGTCGTGTGACACTCCAGGGGCCCTTTCACATGGCAAATGCCATGCAAAAAGGGCCTCAGAAGTGGTTTGCCATTGCCTTCCTCTGAAATATAGCCTATAGAAACTGGTATTTGTTGGTGATTCCCACTAAAGTACTAACCAGGGCTGACCCTGCTTAGCTTCCAAGACCAGATGAGATCTAATGCCTTAAGGGTGTTTAGGCCTATTGCTCTTTAATATATTGTCAAGCCAAACTGAATTCTGGAACCTCATTTCATTCTGTCCTCATGTAACTGTCCAAATTATTTGGGAAAAGCATCTCTCTTCTTTCAGTAGAAGAGTGCATTCCCTCATCAGTTGCTTTTCAGCCTTCCCCACCACACACACACTTTGGGGTGGCCCCATTTTGCCTGCCCCCATCCTGATTCCTTTCCCCTCCTGTGAGCAGACATTCCTCTGTTCCTTCAATCCCACCCACATTCCCATCTCTTGTTTCACATTACCACCAGGCATTCCTGTTTATTGATTCTATATTGAACTTTCAAAGTTCAGTTTAAAAGTTCCCCTCTGACCAGATTTGCTTTTACATGGCAGCTGCTCTAACTTACATCCTTGGTACATTTGCTGTACGCTGATGTGTAAATTACTATATCTGCAGGGAATCACTTATAGCAAAAGTGGAAAATTTGCAACTATACCACCAGCAGGTATTCATTTCATCAATTAAATGAATTACATGGTCTTCCTAAAGTAAAATATAGCATTTTCAACTGTAGAATACTATGGCTTTGAAGATTAGATCTAAGCAATAGGAATCAATAAATTTCAGGTTCATGGTACAATACTTTTTTTATATAGCTTTCACAGTATTTTAACATTTTTAATGTCTCATTTTTACAGCTTTCAGCCAGCTCTACCTCTTGGTGATTTTGTGGTTTCATGTGTTAGATTCATTAACCTCTCTGAATGATGAAGTTCTTCAGAAACTGAAATGGAGAATGGTGTTACCATTCCTGAGAATGTGATGCACTTTTATTTGCAATTTTATCCAGAATATAGCAAGAAAGGCTGCCAAGCAAGCTAGGCCTGTTTAACAATAATATAGTGGCACAATCATGGTTTGTTCCTGTGTGCCTTCAAGTTGTTTCCAGCTTATGGTGAGCCTAAAGCAACCTCATCATGGCTTTTTTTTTCAGCAAGCTTTTCTCAGAGGGAGTTTGCCATTGCCTTCCTCTTCAGACTATGACCTGCTAAGATCAGCCAGTGGATTTCCATGACTGAGCGAAGATTAGAACCCTGGTCTCCCAGAGTCCTAGTCTAACACACAGGCCACTAGACTATGCTCACTCTCACTATATATTCATTTAGTTAATAAGTGCCATGCCAATGATCTTGCTGCATATTCCTCAGACATGTGGAACTGCAAGATCTTGAACAAGCTATTCTAGTACAATAATTCTCCTGGAACATCATAGAGAAATCATGCATAACTACTAATTTCTCTAAGATTTATATGTGTGCTTATGTGCTTATATTGTCTGTGGTTTCTCATCCTCAAGATCTGACATGAAAGCTATAGATCATGAACGGAAAGCCTAGAATTCCCATCTTCATGGACAATGGTAAATGACTGTGAGAGCTGTAGTCCAGAACATCTGAAAAGTCATTTATATGACACTTATTTAGTAGAAAACACCTGAAGCAAGTTGCTATTTGGTAATGAGTTATCTCTAATTATTCATCACAGATAACAAAGTGAGGATTGAATGAAAGGACAATTTTCATTTTTGTCAAGGGATAAACATAGGGACACATTCCACTCTCCTCAGTGGAAATGTTCACTTATTAGGAGTAATATTTATTATGGTTAAGAAAGTGGAAATATAGGCCCTTTCTGCACACAGCGAGGGAAACGCTCCCTGCCGCTACTCACTGACTTTTTGGTGGGTCTGTTTGGGCCCGTCCTGACGAGGAGCAGTGCAAGCTCGTCGCTCTGCACTGCTCCGGCGTCCAAAATGGCGGCTTCCAGTTGGTGGAGGCTCTCCACCAAGCGGAGAAGCTCGCCAGCCTAACGCCCGCCTCTGGCAGATCTGCAGGCACACATTAGTGTGCACTGCAAATCTGCACCGGAGCGCAGCGATGGAGCAACACGGGGGCACTCACTCCATACTTTTTAAAAACCTCTTAAAAGAGGTTTTTAAAAAGCACGCTGCACAACCAGTTCCGGTCACTCCGGAGCAGACTGAGGTGCGGAACCATGAAAAGTAGTCCTCCCCAGTCCACTCCACGGTGCAGAAGACCTCTGTTGGAGGTCGCTCTGCACCGTTTTAATAGACCGGTGTGGAAAGGGCCATAGTCAGCAAAGAATATTTAAATTTTCCTTTGATCCAAAGTTTTCAAGTTCTAATAATATTCTTTCATCAAGAACTTGCCTTAAGTGTTGAACACTGAGAGCATAGGGTTGATGCTGGTGGACAGTGGCCTCTCACACCTTCTTGGACAGGAGTTGCTGGGAAATCTGTTGCCACAACCGTATACATATCTGTCTTGACTCTGGGCTTATAATAATAAAGATGGCAGGAATGGGATACAGCTGATCAGTCAGTATTGGCTTTTGATACCTTCACTTCCTAATCCCAGCTGTGGAATTACTTGATTCACATTGACATTTTTCCATGAGATGACACTGGATACACCAAGGCATAAGCCATGCTGATAACTGTACTGTACTGGTGACTGGGGAATGGTTAGGGATGAAGTACACATGACACATTACTCCCTCTCAGAGTGTTCTGGTGATAAGAACAGTGAAGACTACATGGAAAATGCCTGTGTCTCAAACACCCATTTTTATGGCTTGACTCTAATGTATGAATCAGTGTGATTAGTATAAGGGGACTATAAGACTCCAGTGCCTGAATATCTGAATTACCTAGCATATACAATTCTTCCAATGGAGAACACATAAGCACACATTCCCTTTAGATTCTGCTACCTACATTGTAGACACTTAACTGTGCCCTATAAAATGTAAAATCTACTCATGGAATAGATAAAGTGATGCTACGTGAATTTAAATTCTGAAAACATTTCATCAGTATGTTATGACTCAGAATGGCACGCCCTGGAGACAGTTCATATTGATTGTACTGTGAAAACCTTACACAATGATTTTCAGTAAGATAGAAGGGCTCCAGGCCACATTTCTAATGTTTCTTTTTTACTTCATAAAGAAACTATCCAAGGTGGGAGAGGATTTCCTGTAGCTGCCAGGAAAAGGTCAATGAGAAATATGAGGCCACTCATCACTTTCCCCTAAAGATTGACTCCTTCTGTTTCCACACACGACATGAACAGCACACCCTAGTTTCTTTGCTTTGTTCTTTATGACATGAAAAGAGAAATGACACAACTGGAGTAGCTTTTGAAAAGCACAGTCAATATGTGCAGTTAATATTTTATGCAGAAAGCTGCCCAGACACAGCATTCCCACTAGGGAAATGCTAACAGATGGTCCTTCCTTTTCCAGATGCAATTCCAACTGAGCTTTGAAGGTAGGCCAAGGGCAGATGTAACAAGGATGGTAGTGGTGGTGGTAGTGGTAGTGGTAGTGGTAGTGATGATGATGGTGGTTGTGGTGATGTTGGTGGTGGTGATGATGATGGTGATGATAGGAGATTAGAGCAAATGCCTTTCTTGTTTTACGTGATAGTAACCCAATGGGAGCTCGTTCTGTTCTCTTGCAGCATTTCATTTCCTGCCTTGAGTTCGCATGGCATTAAACATGAGTTCAGGACATTGCAACATGACATGTGTCACCACACTGCCACACCAAGCCTCAGTTCAGCGGGTTCTCAAGAAAGGAAGCTGCTTATTTTGTTAACTAGGATATTAATATTCACTTGTCACTACTCCAATTGTCAGCTCTTGGAAGCCTGACAAATGTTCTGCAGTTTACATCTTGCCTACAGCTCAAATACATTAAAGTGAATCCTCACAATAATCCTCTCTATATGCCAGTTTCAAAGATATGCTGCCTTATTGCTGTGTGCCTTCAAGTTGTTTCCTACCTTCTCAAAAATCTCATTATTGAAAACACTAGGCAAGTATAGAAACAACATTGCAGGTCCCACTAAATGTGTTTATGACATTATTTGTTACATTAGATCCCATGGCCAATAATTTCTGTATAGCCTGACCAGATGCATACATTGCAGTGTCCTAGCATAATAAAACATAGAGAGTTTCAGAATCACCTCTGAGACCAGTTTGGCAGTGGAAATCTAATAGTCTATCCCAAAATGTGATTTTGTTTGCTCTGTACTGGGCTGCTGCCTCTGTCTTGAGATAAACTTTATGTTTTGTGTTTTGATTGCTCAATGCCATAAGGTCCTGTTTTCAGAGCCTTTTCATGCCCAGACTTCATTGAGATGTTTTTGTATAAAATGCCAGCTTTCTAGCTGGAGTAATAGTAGCTTAACTATTTTCAGATATGCTCCCTACTCTCCATATTAAGAAAGAGATGCAGATGTGTTCTGGTTCTGGTCATTTCTAGTAAACATAATCATTATCATTTCTTGTAAATGTGATCTTTTCTCATGGTGTTGTGACAATATGCAAAGCTGTCTGCAACAACAACAACAACAACAATTCATTTGTATCCTGCCTTTCTCCCAAAATTGGGGTTTAAAGCAGTTTAATGTTTCAATGAACAATACAGTTAAAAACATACAAAAGTGAACATTAAAATAGAATTAGACTATTCACACTATTAAAACAATTCAAAGCTCCAGTTAAAAGAACAAAATGCAATTAAAAAGATAAAAAAAGGAATTAAAAACAGGCTACAAGGGATTCAGGATTGGCCTACTCTCTCTGCTGTCAGCCTCCACACACTAACTAATGCATATACATGCACATGTACTCTCTGCACACTGGCATAGTCAATGTAAAGAATTTAGAGGCACAGAATTTACTAATTTCTCTATAGTTGGAAAACCATACAAGAGAAGCTATACATTGCAGCTCACAAGGGAATATCTTAATTACATTTTTAGGTTACTGTTCTGGGAAAGAAATGACAAATATTCCCTGTGCAGACTTTTTAAAAAAAAACTGATTAGACTGCTTTGGACTATGTTTAACTCTCGCAGCTGATGGTGAACTCAGAAATGCACACTAAGATGGTCCAGGTACTTCAAGAGTAGTGTGAGAGAGGCAGCCAGAGTCCCAGCACTGCCTGAGACAGGAACTGAAGTGCTGCCCCCTTCCAATACACAGTTATGCATGGGAAGTACTCATTCCCTCCACACATCACACAGTGACAGCCCATCACCACAATACACACATGCCGCAGCCACTCATACACATCATGTAACGACACCTTCCCCTTCCCAAAGACATGCTGGATGAGAAGGAAAACACAGAGCAGCCAGAAAACACCCGCTGCTCCAGCTTGCTATGCAAGAGAAGGAAAGAAAAAAAGAGAAAAAAATAGTCTGAATCAACATAAACATAGAAAAAGGGCTGAGAACTTCTAACCAGGGCAGGGGAGAGAGGGTTAGCTGGAAGTGGGGGGGGGGTGCAGGCCTCACAATTTGTTTTCCAGAAATCTGAGGCAGAATTAGTAGGGATTTTTCTGGAGATCTGATAGAGCACCCTGTTCTTCCTTCTTAAATTGCAATATAGTACCGTTTCACAAGTTTTTAAAAAGGCTTCCAATGTAATATAGAACAACAATGTTCTTCTTGTGTGCCTTCAAGTTGTTTCTGATTCATGGAGATCTATATAATGGGTTGTTCAGAGGGGGTTTGCCTTTGCCCTCCTCTGAGGCTGAGAGAGCATCACTTGCCGAAGGTCATCCAATAGGTTTCCATAGCTAAATAGAGATTTGAACCCTGGTCTCCAGAGTTGTAGTCCGACTAAACATAAGATTTCCCAATATTATAAATATTTGTTAACGTGGCAATTAGAAGATGAGACTGTAAAGGAAACAATGATAAAGTGGGCCAAGAATTTACAGCATGAGATTCCGCTAGAATATTGGGAAGTAGCCTGGAAGGACACAAATAAATTTGCAAGTTCTCAAGATTTGAAAGAAAACTTTTTGAAGATGACGTATAGGTATCATCTTACTCCTGAAAGAATAGATAAGATTTACCATACAGGCAATAATAAATGCTGGAAATGTAAAGAGAAAATAGGATCCTATTATCATTGTTGGTGGACATGTGCAGTTTCTAAAAGATATTGGAATAAGATTTATGAAGTTATAAAAGAAATATTCCAAGTAACATTCTCAATGTCATCAGAATTCTTTTTATTAAACATGACCCATATGTTTGAAAAAGGCTTCATCCAGAAAAATAACAGGATATTATTGAATTTGGTAACAGCTGGAAGATTAATTTTCGCAAAAATGTGGAAGAATTCAGAGGTACCGAATTTAGAACAATGGTTTTTAAAAATTATAGAACTTAAAGAATTTGATTTATTTTCACATTTTATAAAAGGTAAATCGACTAAAGGAGTCAAAAAGAATTGGGAACCAGTGATATTGTATATTAGTGACAGATGGGGTATAAAAGTCTAGAGAATATAAGCTATCAACTATTATGTAATAATAAAAATCAGAAGAATGATAGTATGCTGTAATGATATTATGTAGATAAACTGATATGGAGGATTGAGGGAAATTGAAAAAGAATTGAAATGGAGGGTAACCATTTTCCTTTAAAATGGTAATATAGAAAAGTATGGATAAGATAAAAGTCTTAAAGGAAAATAAAGGAAAAGTGTACCAAACTATAGAACATGAGAAACAAGAAAATTTAAGAAATTTCATACAAAAGGTGTAAATATAAAGCATGAAAAGATAAACCAGAGAAATGGCAAAAGAAGTAATATTTAAGTATATATTTGATTAAGCTTTGCTGAGCATGTAATAACATTCTTTCATACTTTTGATTTTAATATGTATTCAAATAAGTACGCATAAGATAATGCATATTGAATGCAATTGGAATATTTTTATTAAGAATGATGCACTATTTTTTATTTTTTAATAAAAACAAAAACAAAAACAAGATAATTTTCATTCAAGTTTTGTGCTAATGTAAATTTCTGGGTAGGAAAAGTTCATCAATAATGACTTGGAGTTAGAAAAAAAGCCAGAAGAAAGAAGTTTCCAACTAAAGTTACAGGGGACCTTTTCAAAATGAGAATTGTTTCTAAGTAAGATTTCTAGATACCAAATAATATAGTAGCATATTATTTCCATTTTTAACTTTTACAACAACATAGAAGGTACATACATAAAGTCACCATGATAGAAGATATATTGAAAACCAGCCTAATAGATAAAAAGTAACTTAAAAGAAGCAAGAATAAGAACAGCAGAAATTAAAAACAGCAGGAATCATAGAATCATAGAGTTAGAAGAGACCACAAGGGCTATTGAGTCCAGCTCCCTTCTGCCATGCAGGAATACACCATCAAAGCATTCCTGACAGATGGCCATCCGTTCTCTGTTTAAAGACCTCCAAAGAAAAAGGCTCCACCACACTCCGAGGCAGTGAATTCCATTGTTGAACTTTCTTACCATCAGGAAGTTCTTCCTAATATTTCAGAATAACTTCCTGACGGTAAGAGCAGTTCAACAGAAGATACCTAATAAACCATGATAATTAAAAACCTGCCAATATTAAGTGTTGTGTGGTTTAATCCATCTTTTGCAGATGGCTGAAAGGCAAATTCTCTAACCTACTGTGAAAGCTCGCTAGGACTACTAGCTTTGCTGTTACCATAAGGTTCTGTTCTGGATCTTGGAATGCCTGACACTGAAGGAAAAGTGCCACATTTTTATCTGGACTATAGCCAAAGCAACATCCTTTTGGAACAACTGACTTGTGTGGCAGAGCTTTGCGGAGATATATTGTTTCAACTATGTCACTGGATTTCTTTTTCAAAGAGAGACAATAAAAAACACATATTCCCTTTTAAGTTTCATGTTCAGCTGTAACTAAGCAATCATTTGAAGAGCCTGCTTAGTCGTCTTCCAGTGAGAAAACATGCAGCTTCTGTGTGCTCAAACAGAGGGATCTTCTCACAGCAAACTGTTCAGCTAAACTGGATTATCTCCAGCTTTTAATATATATAGGCAGTCAAATCCATATAATAATAACTTCTTTGTTTCTCATGCTAGAAGTCAGAGCCATTTATGTTTTCTCTTATCTAAGGGGACAAAAATACTGGCCTGTAAACTACATCACCTACTTAGCTAAATATATGTGACTAAATAATGTCTCCTAGACCAACTTTCAAACCTATCTTAACAGCCAACAGCCACACCAAGAGATGAAGACTATGTCCATTTCTGCATTAGACTATTATTCCACTTTCAACATCCAATGGAATCCTGGGGTTTGCAGTTTAGGGAAGGGCCTATAGTGCAGAAATGGCCTAATTCTGCTGGCAATTGTGGTGCAGCAAGATGATGTTTCCAAACCACCTCCAACCAGAAAGTGAGGCTGCAATGAGGATTTGAGATGAGGTCCTGTTTCTGATTATTGTAGGTGCACTCACGGGCAGAAGATGGATGGAAAATCATCCGTGTGTGCTCTGATCACTAGCAAAACAGATCTCCATCTCTCAGTGGGACTGCTGATTGTTAAGGAAGGTTTGGAGGCATTTAAAATTGTGGCAATACTGCCACAATTGTGAATACATAGTGCTACTGAATAGGGAGCAGTTACAGATCCGTAATTCTAGTCTATGAATCCCTAACTGCAGTGTAGAATACCAGCCTTTGGACCCAATCTATCAATTACTTTGTACACTGCAGATTTCCGTATTTGAAGGATGATGGATTCTACTACTCAGAACAACACCTCCACTAGCTACCAAACTCTGTCCAGGTACAGAAATACTGTTTTTCTGTGACAAAAAGTGTGAATTTCACATAGAAAAAGTCCCAAATTGCAAAGATGCCCATCCATCCATGTTTCTCCCCATGAAGATTTTCAAATACTTGAGAAACATGGTTTCAACCATTATTTTAAATATTTTTGAATATTCTTTCTATCTCTATCCCATAGTGCATTAGCTGTGAAGACCTCACCCCCAAACCAAACATTCATAGGATAGGTAGCTCAAAGATAGTGTTGTTCTCCTTCCCTCATTTTCCTCTTGTTTCCATTTCTGACATCTTCTTTTCTTCACTACTGATCCTTCCCTTTCTTGTGCAGCTGTGATGGAGGAGCTCGAGAATCACCCTTAGCTGTACTTCAGCTAGGACCCATTGAAAATGACTATATTAAGCCCCCTTGATTCCAATGGGTCTACTTTAAGCACCATTGTTGGTGTGTGTTTTCAAATCATTTCTGACTTATGGCAACCCAAAGGCAAACCTATCACGGGGTTTTCTTGGAAAGCTTTATTCAGGGCAGTTTTCCTTTTCTTCCTCTGAGACTAAGAGCATGTGATTTGCCCAAGGTCACCCAGTGGGTTCCTATGGCTAAGCAGGGATTTGATCTCCAGCACCATAGGCCCTTTTTGCACGCAATTTCTGTTGCGAGAGGGCCCCTTGAGCATCGCATGAATGGGAGCATAGGTCCGTATGATGCACTCCCATGCACGTGACGCTCACGAGCCTAAAGCGGGCCGAAAATACTGCGCGGTTGCGCAATGCTCTCAGGGCCCTCGTGCACTTACCTGCTGTGCGGTGCGTCGGACAAGCCGGGTCGGTCGCGCTTCCTCCCCCAGCGCAGCCTACAGTTCCCAGGCTGTGCTGCAGAAGGAAGGGCCGGGGTGCTAGCATGACAGTCGCACAACCAGGAAGCAAGCTGCGGGATGAAGGAGCAGGGAAGCGGCAGCATTCCTGCCGAGGCTTTTCGCACGAGACGCCCCCCCTGCCACGCAAACGGGTAACGTGCGAAAAGGGCCATAGTCCAGTGCTCAAAGCACTGTGCCATGGGGGCTCTATTTTAAGTATAACTACATCCAGATCCACTTTGCACCCTGAAGAGTCTTTTCATTTCAAAAATGCATATTAACTTTGTAATTTTTTTTTCATAAATGATGAAAAAATAGTTTCCTCTTTTGGTTTAACATTAAGCCTGTGAAACCTTTCACTCTTTGATGTATTTTTTTTAATTGATCCTAACATATCTATTGTTTCATTAACTCTATCCATTTGTTTTTCTTCCTAATGAATCAACATAATTGCCTGTATTGTTGGTCTAAGAGATATAATTATTTTGCCTCCCCTTCTTTTATGGCATGCATTTTAACATTATTAAGTGTATAGTTGGATGAAGCTTTAGACTTCCCCTACAAACAGTTTAGTAATTTCTCACCACATCTCCCCAGGTACTCCAACAGCCCAGCTTGCTTTATCCCATAGATTACTTTTTGCCAACTAATTGTCTTGTTAAAAATAGCTCAGGCAGAGCGTGGGAAACTATGATAGACGGTTTTCACTGCCTGTGTTCAGGATATTGCTGCCGAATGCTGTGATATGATAGAGCTTTGGGAACAACATCAAGAGAAGATGGGCTCTAGCAAAGCTATGGAGCTAAGCTAAATTTCTCGCCAGTCATAAAAGCAGAAGCATGACTACCTGCACATGCTTTTGAAGGGTGCTTTTAATAAGAACACCATGAACTAGCTAGTGAAGGAAGGAAAGATGCCAGGAAACCATGTCAAAGAGAATGGGGCAAAATGCTCTCTTTTTAGGGTAGAAAGAAGCTTTTTTGTTCCTGCCAAGTTACTGAGGATAAAAAGAAAAGTTTTCTCCCCTCCTTCTACCAACTACTCAGTTTGTCACAAAAGAAGAAAAGACCAGAGTTAAGTTCCAAATGGACTTGGTTCAAATGAGTGAAAATTCAAATGCAGGTCAAATAATGAACAGTGTTCTCTTTCCTTCTCACTCCCATTCCTCATGGTATAAATACCTGTTTACTTAGATGACCATCATGCAATGGCTGTAAGTGAGAATGGATCAGTTCCAGGGGCAACACCAGGAAAAACAAAGTTAATTGGGAAAACCACAGAAGGAACCAAATATATTTGGGTGGCAGTAACAGAAGAATTTGTTCCACCTGTTAACACTTTTCAGTTTGTTTATAACATTTTGAGACTGAATGCAAAGGCAACAATTCTCCTCGGGAAGCTTACGTGATAAAAGATGATGAAAGGAAATTCAATAACAAAATAGCTAAATTTAATAAAATCAGTATTGTTATTCTGTGCATTCAAGTCCTTTCTGATTTATGGAGACCCTAAGGCAAACTATCATGGGTTTTTCTGGGGGCTGTGTGTGTGTGATGCACCCAAAGTTTCCCAGTGGGTTTCCATGGCCAAGAGGGGAATGAATCCTGTTCTCCAGGGTCATAATCCAATGCTCAAACCACTATACCACACTGGCTTTCAATAAAATCAATACATATAATAAAAACAACAAACATCAGCAATAGAAACTGTTATCCTAATTTCTGGGGTCCCATGGGGGACGCCTTAATGTGCTCCACGTGAGGGGAATGGAAGCTAGCCAGAGCACGAGCTATAGCACTGCAAGAGGCAGGGTAACCTAGCGGGGTCTTTTACCCAGTTTTTACGGGGTCAAGCCAAGTCAAAAAAACACACAAAGATGTCCAATAAATGATTTTATTGAATACAAGCCTTATGCACCAACACACTCACACACTCACTCACTCACAACCTATTAAGAAGTAAAAGAAAGGAAATTGGACAGGGGAGTATTGAGGAGGTGTAACTGGGGGGTAATACTGCACCTTGTCCTGAAGTCCGTGGCCAGGAAGGCAGCGGAGAGATGAGACTCAGCACGAGGAGGGCTGAGGGGATTACTCAACGGATGGAGCAATGGTCTGCTGGGAAGACCGGGAGCGATCTGAAGAAATGCTCAAAAACCGGGACTATTTGTAGGGGAAAAAGTACTTGGAGGACTAATCCTTTCCCGAGGAGAACAATGGATATTGGAGCGATAACGAAGCTCCACAATGGTAATTTCCTTTGCATGATGGGATTGCAAGGGGTTGCCAAAGTCTCAGGATCTTCAGCTGTGTTTGTTTGTGGTGTGACTTCATGTAAATGGTCCTCACCTGATAGGATATTTGCTCAACTTGGGGCAGACCCTCTAATCCCCTCCAGGCAGCGTTTCAGGGCTGAGGACCCTTTGTTTATTGGGGGTTTATAGACCTTGAGGTCTCCTGGGGCTACGTGACTAGGGATTTAACTGGCCTTACCTGGTTTTCGGTCATTCAACCGTGCCTGCCTATGCGCTCGTTTGGGTGACCTCTCAGGCACTTGGAATCATGTTTTAATATCAAAATTGTAGACCCCAGGTTAGGGTTTTTCCAGTGAAGTAACAAAACACCCAACTTGGGCAATGCTAAACACTGCAGCAAATAAAGAGAAGAGCAGACCAATAAAAAAAAATAAACCCTAAAACCTTCTAGTGACCGGATCCTTGGGATTCTCCATTCACCCAGAGATGGGGGCTGATACAGAAAAGGACCTCAGTTGAATACTTGCCCACTTAACTGCCCTTAGATGTGGGCAAATGATAAGGATGTTCTGCTGTTCTTAAAGTGCACACAGGCTGAGGTGGGTGGAGATGACACGTTCACATATTATTTTCAAAATAAAATTAATGGCATATTTCACATTAATGCTCCCATCTAAAATATGTGTTCTCTGAAGTAAGTCCAACATATTTTGATAAAACTGAAATTCAGGAAAGCAATGTTTAGGACTGAGTCTTTTATTTTAATGCCTAGTTTATGGTGAAGTTGTAATCTGAATGTAAAAGTAACATTCCTGCTAGTAATCATTGGAATTCAGCAACAGGAAAGTATAGGAAAGATTTTTGTTGTTGTTGAGGGAGGTGTACTTTGGAATTGACTCCAGTAATGTAAAAAATATCTACAGTAAAAATCTAGCCAATGCTGTCAGTTGAAGCTAAAACCTGAACCATTTAAGCTCTATATGCCTCACACATTTAACAATGAAAGTATTAAAAGTCTTTCATCAGGAAATATGCATCCCAATGTCCAAAAAAAGAAAATGAAATCTGAACAATCTCTTATCTTTCAGGATTGAATTTATGAAGCAATCAATCGTAAATAGTCCAGTGTTTCATCCTGCAATATTCTCCAAGTTTTCAGTGGGACTGTACTGTAACAAGCAGCCTGCAAAAGCTATTGCGTGCCAACAGCTCTGCAATTTTTTTTAAATAGTTACACTTCTTGCATAATTTGGTTAATCATGAGCCCTTTTTAGGCCTTCATTAAAGAAGAATAAATTATATTGTAGCAGGAGCTCCTCCCCCAATGATGACTATCCATTAGAATATATGTGGGAAGCTCCTTGTCTACATCTGGGGGCTCCCAGAAGACAATGAAGCTTCTGATGGCTGAGGAAAGAGACTGAGACTACAAGGCTGACCCTAGCCAAGCCCATCAACCATGTTCTGTAATGAAAGATGAAAAAGGTTACTATGGAGTAATCTTATATTGAGCTAAACAACTAAATGATCTGCCAAGTCTGAAAATAGGAATGAGAATAATTTGTCTGGGAGGGGAAAACGTACTGTTTAGATAATGAAAACCTATGCCACAGCAGGAACCTTTCTCATATCTTCTATATGGGTAAAGTAGCACTCCAATACCCTCCAACTGTCCCAATTTGTCAGGGGCAGTCCTGATTAATCATCTGTAATCCCATTTTTTTAGCTGCTTTTAAAATGCTCCAGTTTTTCTCTCCTTCTTCCCCTTTCCTTCTTTTTCTCAGTTTACTTCAATTCCTGATAACTAAGTTCAACGTGCAATAGTAGTGTGCACTCACCTTGGCAGATGGGAATGAGGAGAGGGTATGGAAACTTGCCCTTCCCAGAATGCTCAGTTAAAAGCACACTGCTGCTGCCTCTTCTAGCTAGTGTGTGCTTTCTCAGTAATAACTTTGCCAACTTGACCACATTCAAGTTGGCCACATGTGTCCCAGTTTTCGTCTGCAAAATGTTGGTTGGGTATGCACGTGTTAAAAACTTTTCTAAAGTCCTTGCCTTTTGAAGTATTGTTTTATTTTGCATTGCTCTTTGATTAATCTGGATGCCCCTCTTCTTAAGTTGATTGTAAGAAGTGTAAGGTCCTACACTTAGGTAGAAAAAATGGAATACAGAAATATAGGATGGAGGACACGTGGCTGGATAGCAGTACATGTGAAATGGATCTAGGAGTCTTCATAAACCACAAGCTGCACATGAGTCAGCAGTGTGATGCGGCAGCCAAGAAAGCCAATGCAATTCTCGGCTGCATCAATAGGAGTATGGTATCTAGATCGAGGGAGGTACTGGTACCACTCTACTCTGCTTTGGTTAGACCTCATCTTGAATACTGTGTCCAGTTCTGGGCACCCCAATTCAAGAAGGATATTGACAAGCTGGAGCAAGTCCAGAGGAGGGTGACCAAAATGGTGAGAGGCCTGGAAGTCATGCCCTATGAGGATAGACTTAGAGAGCTGGGTATGTTTAGTCTGCAGAAGAGAAGGTTAAGAGGGGACATGATAGCCATGTTTAAATATTTGAAGGGATGCCACGTAGAGGAAGGAGAGGGCTTGTTTTCTGCTGCTCCAGAGACCAGGACAAGGAGCAATGGATTCAAGCTGCAGGAAAGGAGATTCCACCTGAACCTCAGGAAGAACTTCCTGACAGTCAGGGCTGTCCGGCAGTGGACTATGCTGCCTTGGAGTGTAGTGGAGTCTCCTTCCTTGGAGGATTTTAAGCAGAGGCTTGATGGCCATCTGTCGGGATTGCTTTGAGGGTGTTCCTGCGTGGCAAGGGGTTGGACTGGATGGCCCGTGTGGTCTCTTCCAACTCTATATTTCTATAATTCTATGATTCTATGATTCTATTGATTAATCTATGTTGAGGGTGCAACCTTGGTGTATCTGGGGAACAGTTTCTACTTTGGGACCTTCCAATGGGGGGAAGGGATTCTGGGACTGCCAAAATGATAGGGAGGAGGGAGGAAAACAATAAAGATGCCTAGATGTCTTCTTCTAGTTTTCAGAAAGGGATAATTTTTTGATCTTGAAAAAGTGCAAGGTGTTCCAGCAATCTTTTTACCTGGCTTCCAGGAGAAACAATTTATCCTCTTCCTTCTCCTCTCCCTGCAAAACATCTGCATGGGACCTCCAAAACAGCTAGAGGTCCATGAGGACCCAGAGCCAAGTCACTTTGTCCACCTCTAAGTATTATTACCAAGTATTTCATTCTGATAGGGCATAAACACTTTAAAGTAGTGGTTCTCAACCTGGGGTCTGTGGACCTCCAGGGAGTCACAATGTCCTCACAGGGGGCCCATGAAGCCTTGAAGAAATGTTACGAGTTTTTACAGTTAAGAAAGAAAGAAAGAAAGAAAGAAAGAAAGAAAGAAAGAAAGAAAGAAAGAAAGAAAGAAATCTATACAAAATCATTCAAATAAAAATATTATAATAAGTATGTGCATTTACTTCTCCCTTCTCTCCAAATCTGAGGATCCCTGATGAGCAGTTTTAAATACACATTTGATGCATTTTAGGGTTTTATATTTTAAGTCTGGGTGGTCTGTGACAACAAAATATATTTAAAGGGGGGTCTGCTATAAAGAAAAGGTTAAGAACTGCTGTTCTAAAGGCATGAAATCCCATCTGATCTTGGAAGCTAAGCAAGGTCTGCCCTGGTTAATACTTGGATGGGAGACTACCAAGGAATACCACTTGCTGTAGGCTGCATTTCAATGGAAGGAACTGGCAAAACCTACCTCTGGAGTCACTGTAAATTGACAGGTGACTTAAAGATGCACACAGACACATGCACATTGTACTCTGATAAATAATTTTATTTCACTGAAGATAATGGATTTAAAACGCAAAACTAGGGGCAAGAATTTGTGAAGGAAGCTTGAGTGCAAAAGAGCCAAGTCCCCCTCATTCCTGTGGGGAGAACTGATAGCTGGAGAAGGAAATGTCTACTTGGCTGATCCCAATTCATTAGTGCTCTTTCCTTTTCCCTCCTGTCTGCTCATGAAAGAAGGAAGTGAAGCTTAACACCCACCCTGTGAGAGTACAGGCCATCCTGTCTTCTTGTCTATCATTCTGATCTCCCTGTAGTGGAAATTAGTACACTTAGGAGTGCTTTTCTACCTCTTCTCTTCTTAACAGTTCTCTTTCAGCTCTTCCTAAGAATAAAGCTAGGTCAGATCAACACCCCAAATAGCTTTCCTATCTTAGAATAGAATCCCTATGGCCCTTTTCACATGGGGGTAATGAAACGGTGCAGAGCGACCTCTAATGGAGGTCGTCTACACCGTGGAGTGGATTGGGGCAGACTACTTTAGTGTAGTTCCACACCTCAATCTGCTCCAAAGCGACCGGAAGTGGTGGCGCTGCGTGTTTTTTAAAAACCTCTTTTAAAAGGTTTTTAAAAAGCAAGGAGCTCGCAGCCCCATGCAGCTCCATCGCAGCGCCCTGGTGTAGATTTGCAGGCGCGCGGAAGTGCATGCCTGTAGATCTGCCGGGGGCGGGCTTCCAGCTGGCGAGCTCCTCCGGTTGGTGGAGAGCCTCCGCCATCCATAAACCGTCATTTTGGACGCCGCAGGAGTGTGGAGCAGCGAACTCATGCTGCTCCGCGTGGCAACAGACTTACCTGGCTGCCGGTAAGCTCCGTTTCAGCATGTTTCCCCCCATTTTTCCCTCCATGTGTGAAAAGGGCCAATAATAACACCTTTGGTTTTGCTTCTGTAAGCCATCAATGTCTTTGCTCCTTAATCAGGATCTCTAACTACAGCACACACTCTCTGTTATTTATCTGTGGCACTTTTATAGCAGGGAGAACTAGGAAACTGTGTCAGCTGTAAGACATCTATAGATGTTCCACCATCAATGCACCCAGGCCAGAAGTGGGGGAAGTGTAACCCACAGGCTGCATAATACCTCTACTTCTTTTTGCTGTCCATGTAGCCCTCTGGACATCCTCTAAATCCCTAGTCCTCCCCCTATTTTTCAGGCCATTTTGTGCTCCCAAATGGTGCATGTAAAACAGTTTGAAACCACAACAAAACATGGCGGTTTGCTTCCCTCACTCCGACCACTCCCCTATTAGCCAAGAATGAAAACATCCTAACATATAATTTCTGTTTCAGTTCTGCACAGTAACGTGGTCTGCTGGGATGTGCACCGGCTTTCGATTGCAGTTGTTCACCCTGCCATAGACTTACTGAACTTCTCCTTGACCTGGATTTCTTCAAGTTACCAGAGACCTCTCTGGAGTTAGATCCATACATTTAAGTTGAATCAGAGGGCTATGATGAAGACCGAGAACTGATTGAGAGATTTCATCAATGGGATTCATTATTCAAAGCAACATTCGGAAGCTAATATTGTCAACAGAAAACCTCAGCCTCAACAACAACAACAACATTGTTCATTCAATATTTTTGTTACAATTATATTTTTCTGTTTCCAAGTAGTCAGAAGAGAGGCTCCTAAGATATGATTATGTGTGGTCTGAAAGTCAGAAGGGATAAGGGTCCCATGCACACACACATGCTGTCACAAAATGGTGCACTGAACTTTGTCCACTTAAACACATTCAGATTACTTAGAGGAAAAAAACTTTGGACCTTGGAAATATTTCCGTATTGGATGTAAGCCCAAAACCTGCTGCTTGTGAACACGTAGTAAGTTGATTCACATCTTTTCTAATGTGTTCCTCAAACTTACAGATCACTAATGACTTGGGAGTTGCATGGGAGTATGGAGTGGGATATGACAGCCAATTATGTCTCTTCCTGAGATTCATCATGTAACCTTATTTCACTTCCATGGCTGAACACTTCCCAATAGTTCCCACACTTCTGCCATTGTTCTTCCACTATCCAAGCACGGCAACTCCCATTGTTTAAGTAAGAGCATTTCCTCCTGCCAGCTTTATGAGAGACAGACTAGACAGTGTATCCAGCATTATCCATATTCAGCTGAACAGCCAGGCTTAACATGGATAAAAGTGCAGTGCAAATAAGTCTTTGGAAAGTAGACGAACTGTCATTAGGACTTCTCAATTAAAAGAATAGACAACTGTTACTTTAAAGTTAATGCATTTCAATCTACCTCAAAAAAATGATTCAGTCATTAAAAATATGAAACACCAAGAAGGAAAAACATTTCCATTTTTCTTTTTTAAAAAACTGATAGCTGAAAGGATGTTTATTCTGTTACCTAAATCTTGATTAGCTATGGCAGGGTAAATTCCATCCTTTCATGCACCATGATGATGATGCAAAAGTCTTTCCTCCCAGAAGATAAAACCATTTACAGGTAAGTTATGAAGGCGAGGTTTAAAAAGTGGAAAGACGCACACAGCCCACTGCTTCAAGGAATGATGAAAGTGTTTCTCAGCATGACACAATGCAGTAGGTGCTGTTTATTACTTTGCTTTGATCTGGTGCCAGATGGAGGCTTCGGGTTGACTATTGTTAGTATAGTCATACCTTTAATTGTGCTGTAGAAACACAGCCAGCTCTGATCACTTCTCATAAAGCATGAGGTCTGAAATTACATTTTCCTAAGAGGGGGGAGTGTGATCCTTCCTCCCTCTATTCCAGTCTCACCAACAGTAATAAAGGCCTTCTAGTTTGGCTTGAAGCATTCTTTCTTTTACAAGGGTTGTGAAGAAGGGAAAGACTAGGGAAGATAACGTGGCCCCTGGCAGCCTTTCAGTTTATGAAACTGTTACAAGGTACAGTGGGTCTCAGATTTGCTGTCCCAGAAGAGCCCTACAAGCATTTTTTTTTCCTCAATGGCCTTCTCCTTAAGCTGAGGCAGGAAAAGTCCAACTCAGTCCCTTGGTTGTAACCTCTACAAGTGCATAGCCTCTCCAAAGCATCTGTACCCCACAACCATAATGATGGAATGAAAAGACATAAATGATTAGCAGCCTTTAAGGACACAAATGATCAGCAGCCATTCCAGAAAACCAAAAATGGGTGATGCAGCAAATATTAGCTTTCACCACAACTGCCCACCCCCTGTCACCAGAGTTTTATGTGGTTATTTATCAGAAACTGTTCTATGTGTGATTGAAACAACCATGATTTATCTTCAAAGTGCCTTGCATGCAAGGCAGTTGTGGCAGAGGAAGGGGTAAGATAAATCTTGCTAACCAAGAGAAGTAAACATAAACGGCATACTTTCATTTGGAAGTAAGTTTCTCCTTTGTCTCCGCACTTACTCATACAATTCGCTTAATACTTGGTCTCAGTTCTTGATTGCATTTGAGGTGATGTGAGGCAAAATGAAAACCATGAGTCATACATTTAGATCTCTTTCCATCTCAAATGCACACATACACCCCAGACCATGGCCATTTGGAGCAAGTAATGTTCAGCTTTCATACAGAAGCATCTGCTTCACTGCAATACCCAAAGAGGTATCAATATGACCTATCAATAGACTGTGGTATGTCTATTCAGGTCCATTGAGTTTAATGCGGCATACTCCCAGGTAAGTAAGGATAGGACTGCAGACTCTGAAAGCTTATACCACAATAAATGTGCTATACTCTAAGAACCAAAAAAAACCCAAATGTGTGATTTAAATCAAATAAACAAATAGATAGTAGCCAGTGGGAGCCTCCCCTCACCAGAGCAAACAGCAGGCTCAAGGAGAGGTGATTAGGATTGGGACCATGGTGAGAGCAAAGATCAGTTCTCCCCTCACAATCTGCCATGGCATTGATCAGGTCCAATCTCCATCATAAGTGCTATTTATTGTAAACAAATAATGACTAGACAAGAGTTAATGCTGTGATTTATCTATATTTAGTGTCTTGTTACAAGGTTGTTGTTTTTGATGTGCACCTAGACAGAAGATACTTACTGGTACCAGGCAAAATACATCAATGGATTTTTTTTTTTTCTGATAAGAAAAAAGAGTGTCACAAACAGTGGAAAAACATGGGAAAGTTACCATGGAAGACAAAAGTATATGAACTCCCCACAATATTTCCTGGAAATTTTGGGACAAAAGTATTTTATGGAAGCATCCAAAGAAGACTGTAGAACATTCTTATTAAAAACTATAGCTCTACATCATGTTGGGAAGGAAAGATATATACACTTAGGGTGTATCCACACCACATAGTTATAGCATTTTGCTACCACTTTAATGGCTATGGGTCCATCTTATGGAACTCTGGGATTTGTAGTATGCTGAGCTACTTGGAATTCTTTTCTAGAATGTTCTAGTATTGTACTTCAAGAAAAGGCATTAGTGCTCTCTAACAGAGATTTCTAAATACTTCATCAGAATAAAAATCCAAGGTTTCCACAGGATGAAGCACTGCACTATCAATCTGCTATGACTGCAGTATAGATATATCTACATTTAAATGAGAAAGGTGCCATATACATAAATGTACGGCCTGAATCTCTTTGAAAGTGCTATCACCAGGAAGGTCATTCTTTCAGAGGGAAAAATCTTTCATGACCCTCACACATGGAATCAAGACATTTTCAGTGTAGAACAAGATGTTATACCCACCCCATGCCATATAAATTAATTGCCTGGACTGGAATTTGCAGTTTACTTCAGTGCCTTTAATAAGATAATGTCTTCTACCATACTTCCAACAATAGTCTGGTTTAGAGTACTCAGGACAGATTGTGTGGTCTACACAACTGATTTCCAATAGTGAGATGTAAGGATATTGTATATTTATGCTAGGAGAGCACAATAAGAAAAAATAATGTGAAATGTACTTCTGCTGCCTCAGGAAATCCAGACAAATTTGGGACAGGAGGTAAAGCAAAGAATTAACTATGGCCCTTTCTGCACTTTACCTTGTTCACAGTGCCATCGTGCAGGGATCGCGCGAAGAGCCTCTTGTGGGAAGGAATCATGTCCCCTGCACTTCCCTCCACACCAGCTCCATGCTGGATGGAAGGAAGTGCGATAGCTCTGCCTCTTCCTTCTGCAGCACAGCCAGGTACTTTCTCAGGCTGCGTTGGGGGAGGAAGCGTAGCCATAGTGCTTCCTGAGGTTCCACATGCCAGGTAAGTGTGGGAGGGATGTGGGAGGAATGCACAATCATGGGTCATTTTCAGCAAAGTGCTGAAAATGATATCCGCAACTGCTGCAAAATGGCCACAGGAGCGACACAGGATCACGGGGACATCATGCAGAACCATCCTCGCGATTCCATGTCGCTCCCGCGGCCATTTCACGTTCAAAGTCGTGTGTGAAAAGGGCCTATATTTGGTTACAAAATTAATTCCAATGCATTGCAGTAGGCTGGCAGCCATCACGTGACCCCAGAGCTACCTTTTTCTCAGACAACGAGAACAAAGATTTTGGCTTCCTTGTAAAAGGAAGGCATAGTCTTAGAGAAAGTTAATTAAAAATCAGGGGTCCATTTACATCACACAATTATAGCGCTACATACCACTTTAACTGGCATGGCATCATCTCATGGAGTGCTGAGATTGGCAGCTTAGGGAGGGGCATTTAGAATTCCCACCAGAGACCTCCATTGCCTCAGCAGACTACCATTCCCAGGATTCCATAGGATGGAATAAAGTGCTATAATTTTATAGTGCAAATAGGCCCCTGATTGTGGCTATCTGTACACAGATGTAAGAAAAAGCAGGAGAGGGAAATATCAGAGATTACCAGCTGCTCCCTGCCCCTCCCACTGATTGCTTAGAAACATAGACTCTTAGAACTGAAAAAGACCGCATGGGCCATCTAGTCCAATCTTTCTGCGTACAGCAATATGTAAGTAAAGCATTTCTAAAAGATGCTCATCCAACTTCCAGTCCAGGCAATTAAAGGCCCTGCAAATGCATGTACAGTGCTTGATACATGCATTAATGCCTATTATTGCCAACAATGGGCACACTGTTATTCTTGCTGGTCTGCATCATCTGCTGGATGAAGCATTCACAGGAATCTGTATCATGGTAGTCCCAGACCTGCATGAAACTGTGAAAAATAACAAAGCAAAAACACATTATTGTTGTTGCATGCCTTCAAGTTATTTCTGACCAATGGCAACCCTTACACAAACCTATCATGGGGTTTTCTGCAGCTGAGAAAGTCTGACATGCCCAAGCTCGTTAGGTGGGTTTCTGTGGCCAAGTGGGGAATTGAACCCTGCTTTCCAGGGTTGTAGTCCAACACTCAAACTACTAAAACACAATGCTGGATCTCCAAAAAAAATATATATATATAGAATATTTTAATCATTTTAATTTATTTTTTGACACATTGCTTACACATTTATGAGGAACAGACACTGATTTCAAAAACCTTGTCAAGCTTTAAAAAGAAATTAACTAAGACAAAGATCTCCATTGATGACTCCCACTAGCCCCCGACATAGCCGCAGTTTTATGGGACCACATTTCACCTCCATCCCTCCCACACTAAGTGAGTAAGGTTGTTTAAAGGCCCTGCAGCATTCTTCAGGAGATAAAATTCATTATACAACAAGAGAATTAACTTTAAATGTTTGAATTACATCACTGTTACACAAAGATACCAAATTAGAACCACATGACTAGAAAGGCTGAACAAAATTGCCTGGGCTGCATCAGGAAAGGGAACAAAGTCAAGAAGGCTCCAGAGTTGCTAGACCTCCCAAGAAAGTCCCTTCTCCAAAAAAAAAAAAAAGAGAGAGAGAGAGAGAGAGACCAAATAAGAAAGACGAGAGAAATTGAGCATTTCACCCAGTTTGGCCCAGAACTTTCTACTTAAGAGTGTAACTTAATTCCTCATCCCACTCCACATATCCTGAATACTATTAGCAATACAACAACTATTATTAAGAGAAAAATAATACTATGTACTTAAAGTTTAGCTAAGGGTGGAAGCGCCGTTCTCAGAACCCATATAAATGAATACAGAATGTACTACCCCCTTTCTGCTCCTGTTGCACATTCCTTTGTAATATTTCCTGTTTTCATCCAGTAATGAAGTTTTAAATATGATATTCCAGTAATTATATTATATTCCAGTAAAGGGTTTTAAGGAAGTTTCCAAATTCACCTTCACAGTATAAACACTATATATAAATATATTTTAAAAAAACCCATTAAACACACCAATAAGGAAGTATTATTTTCTTATAATAATTATGTTCTTTTTTATTATACTAAAAGAATAGAGAAAAATTGATACATAAGAACATGGATGTACATGGATGTAAACTGATGCACATGCAGACACATAGGCTGGCATCTTGTTAGTGATATATGCAGACCAAAACTAGACACCAGAAGATGTCTAATTTTGGTCACTACTTTTGGTCGCTGATATTCCTTTGCTGCCTGTGCATCAGCCAAGGCCTTCATGGACTTATTGTAGAGACACTGAAGCCCCACATTCTCTATGGAGGATTAGAGAAGCATCTGGTTATGTCACTGCAGCCAAATACAAAATGATTACATAATCCATTGAGACCTCTGGAGGACCCTGGTAGACCAGAGCAGGTGAGGTCATTGGTCTGCATCTGTCTATCGGGACACAAATAGATGCTTCTCAACCCCATCCCCACCCTCCTTCAGTTATTGAATACTGTTTAGAGGTGGTTGTTGCAGCACAATGGTGAGTCTTAGGGGTGGTGAATGGAGAGGTATAGCACAATTCCACATGCAGCACTACTATGCTATGCTGAACCATGCAGGATTGCAGCCACAAAATGTAATATAGGTATAGAATAGCTTCCTTCTTTTAGTTTCCAAAACTAAGGACCCTGCCAAAACCACAATTAGGCAGTTCGGTACTTTTCAAATTGGCAATGTGGGCATTTGCAACGTGTCTCCTACTAATCTCAACAGCCATCCAATGCCATTGTTAAAAAAATTATTTAATCCCCAATCTCTAAACATAAGACCTGTCCAGTTCACAGGACATTCAAATATTATGGGAATGAAAGCAGGAGGATTAAAGAGTCAGTTTCCCATGCTGCAGAACCCAGGAGATGTTTCTACTCTCAGGGAAAGTAGTTGGGGCAAGTGGGGAAAGGTCATTTGGTGTTAAATCCACAAATTGATGACTTTGCTTATTGCTCTGAAACATTTGAGGACTGAACTAGAGGTCAGTGCAAATCCTCCAGCTAAGTATCTCAATTAGAATCAAACTCTTTGCCAGCTTCCTCAGGCCGCTACACCTGAAGTGGCTTCTCTCCAGTTAGTTTCAATCAAAACTCTGAGCTCTTGATTCATGAGGCCGGTCATAGGGGAGGCAGCAGAACAAATTGTACTAGCTTACGTTATACTGAGGCTTTCCTCAAAGGGAGGACAAGTGATTATTCCACAGCTGGGGTTTCTCTTATCATGGCAAGCAAAAGCACAATATTGATGGAAGGTCAGTTACCATCCTTGAGCAATATAGTCCAAGGAAACTGTGCTGTTGTGACATGCTTTTTAAAACATATACACACTTGCATTGTCAGTGGCCCCAGATCAGAGTAGCCTCTGTGCATGTCCTGTGACCATTTGTTAAAGGCTGGCATGTCACTGGACAGATAACCTGTGTTCACAGAACTGTGAATGATTAACATGTCCCCCCCCCAAGGCCTCCATGTATTTTAAAACTGAAGAATATTCAGGACTGAATGGGGTGGCTTCTTCAACACGGAAATGCAATGACAGGAAAAACTAAACTTGTTGGATTTCAGCTGTCTGTCATGCTTGCCAACTTTTCTGTGAGCTATTTCAGTTGTGCCTTTAAGTGCTTCTTGCTGTGTGAAAAAATGCCATAGCAAGTGATAATATCTGTCCACATGCCGTGACAGGTTTCATTGGTTTGTTTCAGCTGATCAAGCTGGTCCTTATGGCCTAAGTTTACAGGGAGACATCTCCTGATGGAATTGTTTCCATCAACAAAACTGTGAAGAATAGGTCTCCCAAATTCACTGTAGCCCTTTCTATCACACACCCCACAATCTTGTTCTAGAGAGCTGGAGGATACTTATTAACCAGTTTTCCCATGGTGCTATAGGGGGAGGTAGGAGAAGAAGTTACCATTGTGCTGGCACTGCCATTGGGTTGGATCTAGCCAAAGGCAAAAGGGCAGGTCAGACTGTCTTATTTTGATGCCCCCCCTTTTTTTTTCAGGTCAGCTTGCAAACTGGTACTTATACTCAGTTAACAACAGCAGTGCAACATACTATAAATCAAACAGCCTGCATATGAGTCAATAGGATTTTCCCACCAGTGAGCATTATGTGAATGATTATCCTGATCTTGTGAAATCCTATTCGTAGTAAAGATTATCTAAAATTAAAACAAAATGTGACTTTGATTAGTTTCCCATTTTATTCTTAACTCGGTGTGATTAAAGTGTTCTTTGATGGTATTTCACTCACCATGAAGAATGGTCAGCTCCCTGTCATTTTCATACATAACAGAACTGGATTGGAAATTTGCTAAGTGGTAAACATATAATCTTTCTGCAATGATTTTGCAAAGAATCTCAAAGGCAAATGTCTACTTGTATGTTGCAACAATTCATACTAGAGGAGATCCCTTACTGAGAGTTTCTCTTAGTAATCTCGGTTTCCATTAGAGTACAAGAATGAACTTGTATTGTTTCAAGAGAGTGATTGTACCTCTAAACTTCTAATCAGAGTTAACCTTTCAGTTTACAGCAGATTTATTCATGAAGTGGTGGTGAGAAGATACATGAAGAAAGTTATAGACCGAATGGTTCTGACAACGTTGTTTCTTGATTTCATGTAGCCATGGGTTACATCCAGTATCTTATGCTTAGACTCATGCAATAGAACCTCAGCTTCTTCTTGCACCCCATCCAATCCTCATGCACTCCCAAATATACTGTTGCAAAGTCCCCCCATCTGAAGCACAGGTGAAGGGGCACCAGAGGCTGCAAAAGAAGGAGGAAACAATTCCAATAGCAATCTGGATACCATTGCCTACAAGCAAGTACATTTGGCATAGGAGACATTCACAAGGGGATCCATATTGAGCAGGTCCATTACATGAACATTGTATTGCCTTCTTTTGACATGGAACTAATCTTTGCTTACTGTTTCAAGCAAGAGCTAAAATGAGCTCTTACACTGATTAATGGAATCAGAGTCTTCACTTCCATACAATATATAAAAATGAAAAGGATAACTGGTGCTATTGAATTTCTGGTCAGTGTGTGATTACATGAACTATGAAACAAAACAGTAACTGTTGCTGAGCACTACAATTTCAGACTGCAGGTGAAGGAATTCATCACATAAAATAAATCATACACAACCTACGTAAGAAACAAAACACTAGGCAATTCTAAACTTTTGCTAGTGAAAATTTCAACTCTGGGAGCTTTCAGGCATGCAGCATGCACCTGTGGTTTCTGATGGTATAACCAAGTAATATATACATCATGGAGAACTTCTGTTTGTCTGTTTTGCCTCCTAACCTTTCAGCTAAAAGTATTTCCATGTCCAAGCTTGGTTACTTTTAAGCAAGCTGCAACAATGAAATGTTACAGACTGGGTGACTTCCACGAGCTGCTTTTGGCACATGTCCCTTCATGCTCAGAAACTTGGAAAACAAACTGGTGTTCTTGCATGATATACTTGTAATGCATGCATTGTACACTCAAAGCACTGTTTTATGGAGATTCCACGCAAGGATTATAAAACTCCTTAGAACCAATCAAAGGTAATACAGCAGCACAGAAATACTAGACTATATCAGAACACTTCTTTGAGCTGAACATTTAGCCAGAGGAGAGGAAAGGGAATTTTAAAGAAAAAGCAAAGAAAGGAATCTTACTTAGCATGGTGGAAACAGCCGTCTGTAGTTTGTTAAATTCTTAAGAATGGAAGAGTTATTTAGTTAATTTATTGCTTCATTTGTATTGCATCTTTCTCCCAAATGGGATCCAAGGCAGCTTTGGCAGACTTGATTATGTTAACATAGTGTGTGTGTGCGCATGTGTGTAGAGAAAGAGAAGGAGAGACAGACAGACAGACAGACAGAAAACTTCAGCAAGGCATAGTATCATTTCGCTGAAAGCAAATATAAGTATTTACAGGTATTAGATCCAAATATGACCAAATTCATATTAACAACAGAATTTCACTTTTTGTTTTTCAGAGCGAATAAGATACCTGTTACATGACTATGTTCTAAGGATCCTCATGCTAAAATTGTTTGCTATCATCACGGGTTTTCCATGACATAAATAACAATGATAACGACACGTACTTAAAGATCATAGCAATTGTAACTCAGCCTCAATAGACTTATTGGTAAAGGGGGACTTAAAGTAGTTTTGCGTGGTTTTTATAAATACAGAAACCCTAAATGCAAATATTTAAGGACCAAATGAGTCAAGTGATATATTTTTTTGAACAATAATTACTAATTTTTGAAGTTTCTGCATATCATTTCCTTTGACCCCACTGATTATAGCCCCCACCTACACACACACATACACACTCTCACACATAAATATAATATTCTGCCAGATTTTCTGTAGTACTATCTTTAAAAATAGTTTGTCATGCAAATGTTAGCAGATGGCTATGTTTATCTCCACAGGATGATTTTTTTTTTTTATTAACATCACAAGAACAGGCCTATTCTTCTTCTTTCCTGGCCAATTCTAACATGGCATGACTTACAAAGTCTCTTAATATATCCTTTTAATCTTCCAAATAATCAATGGCAGCTGGTTTCTCTAGCATCAATAGGCTAGTAAATCCTCTCTGGGTTTTAGTCCAGACTTTAAAGAAACCATCTGAAGTGCTGAACCTATTTGGGAAGATAAAAGTACAGCACCTTGAATAGTTTCTTTAAAGCCTGGAATAGCAGCTATCAAATTTGTCTTCATGAAAATGTTTCTTACTAACCTTTTCATTTGACATAGTTCTAAGAATATTTACTTAGGAGCCATGCCCACCAGATACTGTCTGCTCTTGGAAGCTGAACAGGGTCAACCTAGTTAAGTGCTTGAATAGGAGACCTCACCAAAATACCAGGTGCTGTAGACTATGGCCACTTCTGCACTACTCCCAAAACTGCAAACCCCAGGATTCCATAGGATGTTGAAAGTGGAATGATCGTGCTATAACACTGTAGTGCAGAAAGCTGATATATTTCAGAGGGGAGAACTAGCACAACCACTTCTGAATACTCCTTGCTTAAGAAAACCCTGTGAAGTTCATGGGATGTCTGTAAGTCAATAGGCAAATTGAAGGCACATACACATTCACACATTCCCATGGGAATCCTTCTCTTGTAAGTGCATGTAATGATTGAAGCTCATCTTTGCCACTTAAAGGCAAGTTCAGAATATGTGTCTGACAAAATTGCTTTGGAGGTTAGCTATTTGGAATTTCAGTTCAACTTAATGGTGGGTTGCTAGGAAATAAGAATAGCATTGCAGCAATGAAACCCAGCATAGTGGTGTGTGTGGAAGGGGCTTATAGATGAGAGGAATTCTATATAAAGTAAAGTTTCTGTTTGTCTTGAGCCTTCAAGTGAGAACTAGCCAGAGAGATACTGGATCGGGTTGGGTGTGATTGAGCAAAGTCTGTCATAAGTTTAGACTCTTAATATATCAACATTGTACTATAATTGAACTCAAACAAGATACTTTATTTCCACGGTTATTATAATAAATGTTACCATTTGTTTTATAACTACTCAGTCAGTCTGAGTTGTCTACAGTTACTGGTAATAAGTAGAATACGCTACCTTTAATAAATAGCTTGGTTCTGAGGAACAGTTAAACATCTAGCCTTGTTACACAAAGAATGTGATAAAAGGGTTCAGTCAGGGCAAAGTAATATTGAGAAGGTGCCTTATTAGATTAGAATTGCCACCCCAATCTGTGGGAGAATAAGGGCTTGTCACCACGTGTTTATAGCTTAAAGAGCTGCAGGCAGTTCTTCAAAGCACCATAAAACAACTTTGATGTGGCAAAGGAAGGTTGTATTCTGCACCTTAAAGTGTTTCTTTCCTCTGAAGTACTGTTTATGAGTTGAACTGTACTCTGAAAAACATGATCCAGCTTGATGACACACCAGCAAAGGTGCCAGCTTCCCTAAGTATACAGCCTTTCTTTCTTTCATTTCTTTGAAAGAGGTGGACCAATATCAGGATACATTCATTTCCCTAAATATTATTTGTATTGTTTGTAGCTAGAATATTAATGCCTAGCAAAGGCATTAGGTGTTAAAAGTTGAAGAATGGTGATTTTGTGCCTGATGTTCCCTTTGCTTCCATAATTTCCTTTGGAACAAATGAAGCATCTATTAATGTGATTCTTTTTAGTGAGCAAGTACAGAATCTCCTATAAAGATTGTGCTGTATTTTCATTGCTCAGCCAAGCATATTTTCATGGTGGGGTGGGGAAGAAAAATGTTTAGATGGGAGGATGTCTTGCACTTTGTAAATACAATGCTGAATTGATTTAGACAGCTACCTTATTCTTACTTCCCAAATTCCTAAGAGCTGAATAGCAGCAACAGAGCATGCAGTAGAAGTAGTGTGCTCTTAGCATCTAACATTTGGGTCCTGGGAGAGACTGCTGGTCAGATTCAGGCTTTGCATGTAGAAGCTCCCAGGTTCAATCACTAGTGTCTCCATTTTTAAAAAGTCAGGCAGTGGGTGCTGTGAAAGGCTTCTTTCCAAAACCTCAGAGAAAAGTTGCCAGTCTGATTAGTAGTAAGCTAGAGTGTACAATATGAGTGTACTATGATCTCACTCAATATATAGCAGCTTTATACGTTTTACATCTCCTCTTATGTGTGTGTATGTGCCTTCAAGTTGTCTGTCAATTTACAGTGACATCATGAATTTCATAGGGTTTTCTTAGGCAAGGAACACTGAGATGTGGTTTTGCCAGTTTCTTCTTCTGAAATATAGCCTACAGCATCTGGAATTCATTGGTGGTACCCTATCCAAGTACTAACCAAGGCCAACCCTGCTTAGCTTCCTAGATCAGTCCTTCCTTTTGGCAGCTCCTTGCTGAGAGTTCTTTGTGTCAATCAAGGAAGCCACAGTCCTGAATCTGCCAGACTGAGAAGGGTTGTTGAGGATGGGGTGAATTGGAGGTCTCTCATCTATAGGGTCACCCCCAGTTGAAGTCAACTTGGTGGCAGTGAACAACAACAAATAGTGTGTGTTATAATTTGAGAGGCATTTGAGAGTCTCATAAATATCAACCAATTTATTCACAAATCATTCTTCTAAACAGTCAGAATTAAATTCTAACTTTTGAAAGGAAGGACTTGACTTTTCTTATCCTCCCGTAGCAATGAAACCAGACGGGTGTCTGGTTTTAGCAGTAGCTTCCTGGTAATATCTTGATACAAACAATATATTACCTTACTCATGCCATGTTGATACATGAGATAATGGACGTAGCATGAAAGGCATGCATTTCAAGAGGAAAATGGAGCCCTGTGGTGTGAAAGTTATAAACATCTTGTTACCTTACTCGGCTTTCTTTTCTGATCTGATGGCAGTTTGAGAGGACACAGAAGGGCATGAGCACATGTGGAATGGAATGTATTGTGATGCAAAGAAGGGATTTCCCAAATGAAAAATGCCAGCACTTATCCTCTGCCTCTTTTTTTACCACCTTTTAAAAATCATCTGTTATCTGGACTTTGGTTTGAGTTTCTCCCTCCCCTATACCTAGGTTTCCTTTGTTTTTCTTTTTGTTTTGTTTTTTGTGGGGGGGGGCAGCCATAGATTATCTAGTGGAGCAGAGCATATAGTAATTCAGAGCTTTCCTAAGCAGTGTGGTTAAGAAACATGGTATCCTCCTGTCCTCTATAATATGCTATCATCTGAAAGACCTTTTGTATCCAGACCACTGAACAGCCCACTGGAAACAATTTGCCCATCTCTTTGCTGATAAAATCACTGGGATCTGCTCTGAGTCAGATGCTATAATTGATACAGATTTAGTGGATGTAATTTTGGCTCCTGCTTGTCCAGCAACAATGGATACTTTTCAATTTGTGCAACTCAAGGATGTGGACAGAATTCTTGGAGATATGAGAACTACCACGTGTTTGTTAGATTTTTGTCCTTCCTGCCTGATTAAAAAAGTTAAAGGAGAACTGTCTGAGTGTATAGATGGATAGGTTAATGCTTCACTGAAACAATGTAGAATTCCAGCTTGCAAAGCCCTTTCTGGATCTTACCATTCTGGGTAATTATCATCCAGTCTCTAGCATTTCACTTTTTAGGCAAGGTTCTTGAGCACATATTGGCCTTTCAGCTCCAACAGTTTTCTGAATAAGGTGGATTATCTAGATTCATTTCAACCTGCTTTCAGGCCTTCTTATGGGACAGAGATGGCTTTGGTTACCTTGATGGATGACCTATTCCAGGAATTAGACAAGGGGAATGTGTCCCTCTTGGTTCTACTGGGCCTCTCAGCAGCTTTTGATACCATTAATCATGATGTCCTTCTGGGTCACTTTGCTGGGATGGGACTTGGGGGAACACTTTCATATGGCTTCATTCCTCTATGGAGGGGTGAACCCAGAAGGTGGCGCTGGGGGACTCCTGCTTGACCCCTTGGACTGTGGGTCCCTCAGGCTTGGTTCTGTCTCCCACACTATTTAACATATACATGAAACTGTTAAGAGAGGTTGTCCAGAGTTTAGGGTTCTGTGCCAGCAGTATGCAGATGACACTCAACTCTACTGCTCTTTTCTGTCACAAACCAAGGAATAAGTTTTGGTCCTAAACTGATGTCTGTCATCAGTAATGGATTGGATAAAAGCAAGCAAATTTAAACTTAATCCAGACAATACGGACGTACTGCTGGTCAGTTGAAAGTTAGATCAGGGAATGGGAATTCAGCCTGTGCTGGATGGGTTTACACTCCTCCTGAAGATTCAGGCCTGCATCTTGGGTGGACTCCTGGAATCAACTTTGACCCTAGAAGTTCAGGTTCTAGCAGTGGCTAGGAGTGCATTTGGACAATTGGGGCTTGTTTGTCAGCTGTGCCTGTTCCTTGAGATGTCATATTTGGGCTTGGTTGACACATGCTTTAGTTACATCCCAGATGGATTATTGTTACGTATTCTACATGGGACTGCCATTAAGGAGTGTTTGAAAACTTCAACTGGTTCCAAAATGCTACAGCCAGCTAGCTAAATGGGCTGGCTACAGGAAGCATGTAGGTCCCTAATTGCAACAGCTCTACCTGGAAACTGCTGGTCTGTTTCGAGGACAACTCAAAGTGTTGGTTTTGCTCTATAAAGCCCTGTATGGCTCCGGTCCAGGTTATTTGAAGGACTGCATTCTTTCTCACCAACCTGCCTATGCTTTGAGATTTGCTGAGGAGGTCCTTCTCTCTGTCTTACCACCCTTGTAGTTATATTTGGTGGAAACACAGGAGAGGGCCTTTTCAGTTGCCTTGCTCAGGCTCTGGAACTCCCTCTCCAGAGAAGTAAGACTGGCATCCTGCCTATTACTTTTTCACAAATGAGTAAGGATTTCTTTGTTGTGATTGATTGTGTAAGAGCTGTCAAACACACACACCCCAAAAATGTGCTGAATTTTCCTAACTTTGCTGGTATGTCTGAGTTTAATGGTATATATTTTAATCTGGTTTAATTTTTTCTTGTATTGATCATTTAATCTCTTTTTAACTTCTGCATTTTATGAATTTTAACTATGTGGCTTTTAATTTGTTGTAAACTCCTTTAAGTCCCAAACTGGGAAAAGGTGGAATATGAATACATGTAATTATAATCACAATAAACAATTTAATGTTCCCCTTTTCTACAAAGATTTTCTCCTCTTTGATTCTTTTGTTGATGCCATTATATCTGCCATTAACTGCCACTAAGTGTCTAAATTGGTTATAAATGTATTAATAAGAATTCTGTACCATTGTCTGAAATATAAACATGAGGGAAAACGCCAGGCAGCATGTTATTAGTGATTTCCCAAGAAGTTGTGGTAGGAAACAACGCAAGAAATTCCATGCATGTAATGTGTAATATGTTGGCTCTGTGCATGAAAAAATCCACTGAGAATAATAGGGATGAAATCTTTTTCAATGTAACAGCTGTTAAGTTAAACATGACATTTTTAACAAGAGGTTCTGAATTCCAGGATTATTCTTAATATGCCACACTGGTAGTTTCTCAGGATTCTGTCTAGTATGCAATGCATCAGACTGAATTATAAATACCAACTCTTATTTTGTATGACAAAAGTTCAAAAATCAGGACATTCTAGAGTTCTGTGGCTCACTGCTGTCCACCACTAAACCTAGGCAATTCAGTTCCTAGAGTAAAAAACTGTTTCCATAAACTTCAATTTTGCAGTTTAGCTATGAGTTTTACTTATTGATATCTTCAGCTTTTTCCTAGGTATTCAGGAATATTGGATATGTTGGACATTGGATATGTTTATGAGATAGCCACAGCAATAGCATGTGTATTTCTATACTGCTTATCAGCTAAGTGCTGTCTAAGCGGTTTACAATGTGCTTTTTGACTAATTGCCCCCAACAAGCTGGGCACTCATTTTACCAACCTGCAGATGAATGGAAGGCTGAGTCAACCTGGAGCCCTGTGAGATCAAACTCACAACCTTGTGGCTGCGGTACTGGCATTTAAGCACTGCGCCACCAGGGCTCATGCAAAATTCTATAAAGGCGGTTAGGGCAATATGATAAAAACAATAAAAAACCACTAGCCTCAAGAATAAAATAAGCCAATATTTGAAAACAATCAGGAAAGTGTGTCGTAATATATTGTGATCACATTCCAATATCTGATAATAATAAAGATAAGCAAGTGCAAACAGGGCTGTTCCTGTAAATTTCCACTGAGACTCAATTGTTCTATAGATACATTATGTTGTTGATATTATTATTATTTATGGCATCAAAGGAGCTCCATTCTTTTTTCAAGCAAATACTTTAGAATATTTTTTTTTAGATCTATTCTTTATACCAGAAAGGGTAGGGCAGACTTTCTTCACATCCCAAAAATGTTCTTATTTTTTATACTTTTCTTTTAAGCGAAAGGTAGGTATTCACCCCAAGTGAGGCATCAAAGCATCACACTTTTAGGATAAGGTCCTTTTGCTGTTCTGGGCAAAAAAAACTGCCCTGTACTCCTGATACCAGGTCACCATAGGGCAAACACGAAAGGCAACATCAAAATGGAGGAATAAAATGGAACTGACTATAGTGCAAAAGAGTTGGCCATATGGCCTATACATCTGCTCTCTCTGCTCTTCAGTGGTTGTTGACAGGAAATTAATCTGTCCCATAAAGCACCTGATGCAGCCTCCCACCATCTACCTCATAGATGCATAACAGACATAACTGCAGGTCTCACTCCTCCATTCCATCTTAAAACATTCGCAGAAGAATCCTATGTATGTCCATTCAGAAGTGAATTCTGTTTAGATATACATTGGATCTGTTTAGGATTGCAGCCTCAGTTATCGCAGGCTTTGGATAAATGCATCATCCTAGGGCCTTTTGGCACTACACTATTATTCCCATTTCAACATCCTGTGGAATTCTGGGGCTTGTAGTTTTCTGAGGCCAAAGAGGTCTCTGGCTGAGAATTCTAAATGCTCCTCTCTAAACTGCAAACCCCAGGATTCCACAGAATGTTGAAAGTGGAATAATAACACTATAATAGTATTTTGTGGAAAGACCCCAAATCTCACACATATTCCCTCTGATTTTTTAAAATTTATTTTCTCTCCAGGCTGATGAAAAATTCCTTCCAAGCTATTCCTCTTTTCAAGTGAAACCGTCACATCTTTTTCAAACTGAAGCTCTTCATGTAATTTATTAGGGATGAAAAATCATTTTTCATTTTGTTCTCACATGAAAGGGTAAGTAACTCCACACATTTGCTCTCTATACGGCTAAGTTTTTGTTTTTGCATGCCTTTCAATCATTTTTTGCACTTCAGGTCTTCTTTTGAGAAGTTTGCTTCTGTCAAACAAAACCAAACCAACACTTTTCCACAAAATATTTTTTTCTGTATGCACACTTGCTGCAAAGGACTTCTTTTGCAAACAATTTTTTTAAATGAAAAATCCCATAATCTGAAAAATTGCACATCTGTGGAACATTTTCTTGACAAGGTTTCTTGTTGTGCTGAAATACATATTGAGCATGAAAAACTGGATGAGTATTCTTTCCATCCTTGCTTTTTATCCTGTCCAATATGGAAAACAGCTGTATTTGTTGTAGCCAGAAATGTTGCCATTCAAGAATTACAGCTGCTTGAAGTCCAACCCTTCATTTTAACATTTTAACTTCTAAGCCTTTACTGACATCTGCTCCTCTGGGCTATTCCTACCCAGAGTAATCAATCAAGCTTCTTTGGTGAATCTGTCTAATGTGACCTGGGCCATTGCCACATTAAACTGTTATAATGCTATTATTCCACTTTCAACATCCTATAGAATCCTGGGGTTTGTAGTTTACTGAGGCCAAACAGCTTTCTGGCTGAGAATTCTAAATGCTCCTCCCTAAACTGCAAACCCCAAGATTCCATAGGATGTTGAAAGTGGAATAATAGCACTATAATTGTGTAGTGCAGACATTGCCTTATAGAAAATAATTATCTGTCTTCAGGAACAGCGACTTCAGTGGGTCTGAGAGGCCATCCTCCTTGGTCCTCATAAGTCTGCATATGCTCATTTCTCTGCTGCTCCTGGACACCCAGCCACTTCTGGCTTTCTTTTGAGTTTTCCTGTTTGAACAGATGACATAGCTCCTAGCATGTCCAATGGTTGATAACAATGACGGCAACAACAACAACACAATCCTTGGGCCCACAACACTTGTTCATTTCTACCCTAGGGCCTTTACTACATATCCTGAGTGCTCCACATAATTCTTGTTATAACACCAGTTTAAGACTTTCCAGCAAATGTTTGTTGGTTTCTAGTACTTGAAGAATCCCAAAAGTGGGACTCATTCATCACATTTTGCTATCAAATTTTCAGAAAATGTGCATTGTGGGCCATATACGTATCTGCCATGTGTTCACTAGTTTTAGGGGGAAGGCTAGAAAGTAACAACAATAGTCCTAACCTACTTAGTGAGTCTTTTCCAATATTATGCAGGAACTCTGCTTTAAATCATTGTGGCATGTACAACTGGGCTTTATTTATTGTAGAGTAAGAATGTCCTAAGTACCATAGTTCTGAAGGATTTGTTCCTCTTCTCCTTTAAGACGCTTGTAAAAAATGTGTATCATCTACTTTCCTGAGTGCATACTAATCATGTCCCAGCCTCCACTCCTCCACAAAAAAATAATCCTATGCAAAAATGTAGAGGAGTTGTCTTTTTTCAGCTTATTCACCCTGGTGGAACCTTTGAAACAATTTTTAGATCTCAGAGAACACCTGCATAAAAAATTATTACATCTACAGCTCAAAAGATAGAGATCTACATGATTTCTTACAGAACTTCTAGTGAACATTAGGGTGCTGGGAAACCCTTCTGGAGACAATCTGGTCTAGACAATCACAGAACTTAGTAATTGTCGGAGATGGTCAAAATGAAGAACAGAAGTTTAAACTAAAATTTTAAACCACTCTCATTTAGAATTCCTTTTTACATTTTGTTCATCCCCTATTTTAAATGCTGATTTAAAGAAGATGGAAATGATAATTCATTTGAGAGTGTTCATTTCAAATAATTCATTTCAATGCTTTTTCTCCTGTGCTTGTTTTTTGACACCTTCCACAAGACTTTTTTTTTAAATAAAGGACATTGAATACTGTAAATAAGATTAGTATTAGCACAAAGAAAAAAAAAATGACTACTGTCTGATATGGAAAGGAAAACAGGGCCCATTTCCGCACTAGCCTGTTCTAGTGCCATGATTCCACTTTCAACATCCTATGGAATCTTGGGGTTTTCAGCTTCGGGAGGGGCCAGCTGGCCCCTCCCGAAGCTGCAAACCCCAGGATTCCATCAGACGTTGAAAGTGGAATCATGACACTAGAACAGGCTAGTGCGGAAATGGGCAGGGATTGATATAAATGAACATCTGCCAAGGGCTGTGCCCCGTGAAGAAGGCCACTGGTGACCTTCAAGGAAAGGTGCAATGAACAGAGTGAACAGAAGGGACAGAACTGTCTACATGCTTTTTCTTGTCTACTTCTGGGAGGTTACGTTGAAGGAGGCCTGAGGAAGACATAAGCAAATCACAGCAGTAAGAGAGTCAGGGAAGAGGAAGTAGGTGCACACATACACATGTACACACACACACAACACACACCAGGAGGAAGCCTTCAGAACATCTTGCTCAGAGATGACCAGGGTTGGTCTGAGAGTCTTGAATCTTTGTTTGTTTTCCTGACTTTCTCCCAGTCTGGGATCCATATAAGCCAGGATATAGATATTTTAATGAATAAATAAGACAATATGTTGTCTGAGACAAGAGACAAAATGGTGTTCCTATCCATTCGTAAGCAGAAGCCAATTGGAATGGTCCCTGGATGTTACTTGGATTCTGGCAACAAGGGGATAACTTCCATAACACAGGAAAGCAAGAGGCTAGTTCAGGGATTGCAAAACAAATCATCTTCTTTTTAAGAAGGGAGAATGACCAGAGCCCTCAGGAGAAATGGCTGTGGGGTGGTTACAATTTCTGACCCAGTATCTGCAATTAGAGGTAGTTGCCTCACTCTGCCTAATAGTGAGGATAGTTCTGAGGATCACCAAAAACTGAGACTGGCATGAAGGACAGAATGACTGTAGCTAACTGCCCTGTCTTTCTAAAGAAAGAAACCAGTTTGTCTTTCTGTTTCAGCTGGTGTAAGGATAATCAGCAAATGCTGGGCATCTGTCAAGAAACCTTTAAAACTTGCTGTAAGTGTTCTGACTGAACGAAGGATTAATTTATTGTATTTACTGTTTTGCCCAAAAAGTCTCTCTACGTCCTTACCTTTCAGGGGGCAAATGTTCCAGCTGAAATCTTGTTTTCTTTTGGGCAAACTCTTAAGAACTCTTAAGAACAAGAGAAACAGAAGGAGCCAGTGAAGCGACAACAGCATCCATAGAGTTCTGACTCTTTGTGAAGGTTACTAATCTGAACTTTTCAAAGAAAACATTCTCTCCTTTGTTTTCTTTTTAAAGATCTTATCCTGTTTAAAATTCATTCTACTAAATCATGGCTATTTGTTACCACCACTAACCTTCTCAAGGGCATATTTTTCCAATGCAGTTTTAGGACATTTCCTCCATCAGCAACTAAAAGCTGCACTTATTATATCTGTGCTAAACACAATAAATGGATGATGAGCACCTATAAACCCAGTAAGTAATTTAGCACTAATTGCAAAACAGGCTGGCACCAGATCCCCTCTGATCTTGGAAGCTAAGCAAGATCAGCCCTGGTTAATAGTTGGATGGGAAACCATCAATGAATACCAGGAGCTTTAGGCTATATTTCAGAGGAAGAAACTGGCAAAATCACCTCTAAGGATTTGCTGCCAAAGAAAACCCTATGAAATTCATGGGGTTGCCAAGCAACATAAAGGCACTTATTCACACAATAAGGGATAGACACTAAGCAGAACCTGTTCATTGTCAAGAAATGTCCAGCCAATTTCCCCATTGCTTGCTTATTTATTTTTTTGCCACTGCATGTACTACATCTAATGTAACTCAGGCATTAATCCTTTGTGACTTACTTTTACTTTGGAGGAAGTTCTATTATACTATGTTTAAGGACATAAGATCAGTATGTGTCAGAACAGTAGAGTTTCAGGAAAAGCTGAAACCATAAGAAAAACATGGGATTTGTATTCCCGTACCCACTTATCTGGGACTAATTTCTATTGAATTAAAGGGCATATGTCTGTGGGTAGGGTTGTCACAGTGAAAACTGGAGAGTGCTCCTGTACCTTTAATGGCTTTGTGGTAGCAGTTGATCTAGGTGTCAGAAGAGGAATCCCTCCTCCAAATTGTTGCTTGCCTTGTAAACAATTTCATGGTCCACAAGGTAGAAGAGGAAACAAGGGGAACAACTATTTTAGATCTGATCCTGACCAACTAGGATGGCCTTGTTGATGAGGTGGAAGCGGTGCAATCCTTAGGGGGAGTCACCATGCTCTATTGGAATTTGTCATTCAGAGGGAAGGAGAAGCCAAGTGTAGCCAGACATGCATTCTAGACTTTAAAAAAGCTGATTTCTGTAAACTTAGGGAGTTACTTGCTGAAATTCTGTGTCAAGGATACTAAAAGAGAAAGGAGTTCATGACAGATAGGAGTTTCTCAAAAGTGAGATACTGAAGGCACAATTGAAAACTGTGCTAATAAGGAGGAAAAATGGCAGGTGTCTAAAGAAACCGGAATGGTTGACTAAAGAACTCTCACCTGAGCTAAGTGTTAAAAGAAACATGTACAGGAAATGGAAGAATGACAAAATCACCAAATAAGAA
Source organism: Ctenosaura bakeri (assembly GCA_948474755.1). NCBI lineage: Eukaryota > Metazoa > Chordata > Lepidosauria > Squamata > Iguanidae > Ctenosaura > Ctenosaura bakeri. The sequence goes on from CAOLHI010000352.1 coordinate 311,534, forward strand.
TTCAAGCAAATAAGCCAGGATATGTAGAGAGAAGGTCAGAAAAGCTAAAGCACAGAATGAACTCAAGCTTGCCAGAGACATCAAAAACAATAAAAAGGGCTATTTTAGATATGTGAGCAGAAAAAGGAAAAAGAAGGAAATGTTAGGGTTGCTGCATGGAGATGGCCAATTACTAACAGGGGGAAGAGAAAAGGCAGAACTATTCAACACCTTCTTTGCCTCAGTTTTTTCCCCAAAAGGATAGAAGTACTCAACCTGGGAAGTGGAGATCAAGTGAGGAAGTGGGAGGAAATGCAGCACAGAATGGGTAGAGAAGTAGTACAGGAATACCTGGCTACACTAGATGAATTCAAGTCTCCAGGGCCAGATGAATTATATCCAAAGATATTAAAAGAATTGGCAGAAGTCATTTCAGAAGCACTCATAATAATCTTTGAGAACTCTTGGAGAACAGGAGAAGTTCCAGCAGACTGGAGGAGGGCAAATGTTGTCCCTATCTTCAAGAAGGTTAAAAAAAGAGGACCCAGATAATTATTGCCCAGTCAGCCTGACATCAGTACCAGGCAAGATCCTAGAGCAGATCATTAAATATTTAGTTTGTAATTACTTAGAAAGCAATGCCATAATCACTAAAAGTCAACATAGATTTCTCAAAAATAAGTCATGCTAGACTAATCTTATCTCTTTTTATGCTGGAGTTACAAGCTTGATAGATGAAGGGAATGCTGTGGACGTAGCATATCTTGATTTCAGTAAGGCCTTTGACAAAGTTCCCCATGACATTCTTGCAAAGAAGCTAGTAAAATGTGGGTTGGATAGTGCTACTGTTAGGTAGATTTGTAATTGGTTGACAGACCGAACAGAAAGAATGTTCACCAATGACTGCTTTTCATCCTGGAGAGAAGTGACTAGTGGGGTGCCACAGGGTTCTGTCCTGAGCCCAGTGCTATTCAACCTCTTCATCAATGACCCAGATGAAGGAGTAGAGAGCATGCTAATCAAATTTGCAAATAATACCAAATTGGGAGGGGTTGCTAATACACCAGAGGACAGGATCAAATTTCAAAAAGACCTCAACAGATTGGGGAGCTGGGCCAAAGCTAACATTTCTGAATTTCAGCAGAGAGAAATGTAAGATCCTACACCTAGGCAGAAAAAATGGAATGCACAAATATAGGATGGGGGACACCTGGCTGCATAATAGTGTGTATGAAGGGGATCTAGAAGTCTTGATAGATCACAAGCTGGACAGTAATCAGCACCATGATGTGGCAACCAAGAAAGTCAATGTGATTCTTGATTGCATCAATAGGAGTATGGTGTCTAGATCGAGGGAGGTAATGGTACCACTCCGTTCTGCTTTGGTTAGACCTCATTTGGAATACTGCGTCCAGTATTCAAGAAGGACATCAACAAGCTGGAGTGTGTCCAGAGGAGGGCGACCAAAATGGTGAAAGGTCTGGAAGCCATGCCCTGTGACGAGTGGCTTAGGGAGCTGGATATGTTTAGTCTGCAGAAGAGAAGGTTAAGAGGGGACATGATAGCCCTGTTTAAATATTTGAAGGGATGTCATGTCAAGGAGGGAGAGGGCTTGTTTTCCAGTGCTCCAGAGACTCAGACATGGAGCAATGGATTCAAGCTGCAGGAAAGGAGATTCCACCTGAACCTCAGAAAGAACCTACTGACAATCAGAGCTGTCTGGAAGTGGAATATGCTGCCTCCAAGTGTGGTGGAGTCTCCTTCTTTGGAGGTTTTTAAGCAGGGGATGGATGGCCATCTGTTGGGATTGCTTTGATGTGTGTTCCTGCATGGCAGGGGGTTGGACTAGATGGCCTCTGTGGTCTCTTCCAACTCTATGATTCTATAACTGCTGCCACCCCAGGAAAGCCCACTCCTTTTTAAAGAGCAGCCATTATGCCACTCTTCAGCACTTTCTGAACCCTTCTCCTCTCCCACAAACACATCTGTGCACACATGCTCATCTCTGCCTGCACTCTCCCTTCCATGGAAAGAAGAAAAGGAAGGAAAGACAGTGGTTGGGACAGCAGCAATTATTGTGGCCTGACTGGTACACTGACAAAAGAGAATGGAGCAGGGACAACACAGAGTCCTGTCTGTCCTGATTCCCCCTCCCATAGTACTTTTATTCCAGCAGCCCTGAAAAATAATAACCAAATTCTGCACTGCTTCTACTTTCTCTCCTGATATGCAGCCTAAAGCTGCCACTGCCACTATCACTTCTCTGGTCCTCGTTCTCTCCTTTTCCTCCTTCTGTGGCAGGGAAGGAGGCTGGTGATCAATATCCTTGAAGGGCTAGAAGACCAGGAGCTTGCCCTTCCTCAATCTAGCCTAGCGGAAGTCCTGATTTTAACCTAGAAGAACCTAAATAATACTTCAAGCAGAAATTTGACTCCCCATGGCAGTTTCATGGGGTTTCCCTTATGATCCATGAGCGGAAAACTTGGAGAAGGCAGAATTCTAATGGAAATCATGCTGCATGAGGACACATGGGGGTAAATATCTATTCCCCTTCCCATGAATTTGTAAATAACACTATGTAGTACTCTAGGGAGTAGCCATCTTTTCCATCTAATAAATATCACTGGGAATGATATTGCATTTGGATGGGTACAAATGGACTTGGGTCCTACTGGTGGGCTTCCCATAAGCAACTAACTAACCACCGTATGAACAGACTGTTGGATTAAATATGCTTTTAATCTGATCCATCATGGGCTATTTTTCTGTTCTACAAATCCTCTTTGGAATAGTGCTGCATAATGACCTATGTGGGCTACCATTTTATCACCTAAGAATACCCCTGAGAAGATAATCTTAACAGTTCTCAGGAATCTCATACAGCTGTTGTGGTTAGCCAAGCCAACACTTAAAATGATGGTCAGGGTCCGATTATTTTTTCCTTTGTTAAAAAACAGGAAAAGGAAAAAAAATTCTTAGAATTCCATGCTTGAAAAATCTGAGCCGTTTTATGGAGGACTATAGCATACTCCACACCACCCCCACCCCCACATTATAGAGATAATTTTATTAGGCCAACTGAAAGGTGCAAAATATATTACAAAAGATTTTTAAGCTCACAGAATTCTTTCTCATGCATTAAAGTTAAGGGGGGACAAATGTCATGAGGGAAGATCACAGAGGTGTACTTTTCTTGAGATGTGAAAGCTGAGTTTAAAATGGCAGTAGGTATAGGAATTATATAGGCCTGTGAAGTGGGAGGGGCAGGATGTATGTTATCTCTATTGCCAGGATTAACCAGAAGTCTAAGAAACAATTCAAAATCCGCAACACTCTTTATCAGAGGCCTCTGTGGGATAAGAGCAGTGGACACAATACTCTCTTTCAAATGGATTGTTGTGCATCTTCCTGTCATTTCTGACTCATGGCAATCATATCATGGGGTTTTCTTGGCAAAATTTGTTCAGAGGGGGATTTGCTTTTGCCTCTCTCTGGGGCTGAGAGAGTGTGATTTGCCAAAAGTCACCAAGTGGTTTTCTATGCCTGAGCAGGGATTCTTCCCTGATCGCTAGAGTCATAGACCAACGCTCAGACCACTACACTACGCTTTGTTGTTGTGTGCCTTCAGATAGTTTCTGATGACTTATGGTTAGCCTAAGGTGAATCTATCATGGTGTTTTCTTGGCAATGTTTGTTCAGAGGAAGGTTCCCAGTGTTTTCCTCTCAGGCTGAGAGAGTGTGACTTGCCCAAGGTCACCTAGTGGGTTTCCGTAGCAAAGCAGGGATTCAAGCCCTCATCTCCAGAGTGGTACTCCTGTGCTCAAACCACTGCCTCACAGTGGCTTTCATCAAATACACATAATCTTTGAAAAAAACCAGCCTTTGGTTAATCTGCCTCCAGCCTAAAAGATCACACTACCAGTACATCTAGATGCTGAATTACAGTTTACAAAGATCTAATAGGAAGGATGGACCAAGGTTAGATAAGGCCTCTCTATCAGCCTCAAGGGAGAACATACAAAATCTGAGTGATGTAACATTTTATAGGTCAAAACCATCACTTTGAACTGAGCCCAGAATCAAAGTAGTACCGTATTTTCCAGTGTACAACACACACCCCATTTATACAGTGGCAAATACTATTTGTCAACATATAAGACACACCAGCATATAAGACACACCCCATTTTCAAACAGTATTTTTCAGGGGGAAAAGTGAGTCTTATATGCCAATAAATACTGTAACTAAAGTAGATGTCTTAAAGCTATTGAAAAAAAAATCACACTAGTTCATGCCTGTCAGTAGTCAGATAGTTTCCAAATCCTCTTCAAGGACAGATTCACACTGAACACATTAGGTTTAATCTAATCTAATACTTGTCTTTCTTGGCAGGATGGCTGTTGACCTCAGGCATACTACTAGACAACTTTTTTCTAAGTTGTAATTAATTCTGAAGAGAAAAGGGAAGCAAATTGGGGAATAGAAAGGCAAACATAAATCTAACTTTTTCATTTGCAATATTGTATTGCTGCATTTTATTATACAGAAAAATATCAGGAAGGCATTTTTTCATTGTTGTTCATTATTTGTGCAATTCTGCATTTCCCAATGTTGTACAGAAAGATCTTGTAGCACCTTTGAGATTAAAGGGACTCCAAAATTCTTTTGTATACCGATACAGACCAACACAACTGTGCATTTGATTTCCTAGCTTTGGTTTCTCATAGGATCTAAGACACCATCTACATCTGAGCTAATCTGTATTATGTTCTTCCCCCAGATGGACTGAAGGATAAAATGTGTTCTAACCCAACCAGAAACAATATGTCTCTTCACTGTCCTTTGATATGTAATTCTTAGGCTTGAGTGAGCACAGTTGGAAGACCTTTCTTTTGTTAGCTCCCTGCTGAGAGTTCTTTGAAAGCAAAATAATGTGAGAGGTAGAATAAGATGCCTAAACACCCAGGAGAATTGGAACCATTCTTAAATTTCACTCCTGTACCATTTTTATTGGCTCTTCCTGTATTGAACATGCCATTCCTAATTAGCTGCAGCAAAAGGTAACAGAACAAGAAAGACAAAGAGGGCAAAAGGGGTGCTTGAAAGTTGCCATTGTTTCTTTGAAATGCACACGGTTTCATACTGTAAAAACTCACAGTTGACACAATGATGATATTGTTATCTAAAATCAGAACTGCTCCCTTGGAAGCTCTGCATTTGAATTGCATGGCACATAGCAGTGTGCTGGCAGTGAGAATATTTGCCAAATAGGTACTATGAGGGACAGGGGGAGTGTGCTTTTTAAAACTTCCACTAGGTCTTTCTGCTCAGAAGCAAGACACGTGTGGCATGGACAGCCTTTTAATTACTTTGTGATATAAACCAGCAGCTATCTCTGCACAATGAAGCTGATTAATTAGTGACCTTGGAAGTCTATGGTATGAAACAACCAACTTTTGGCACTGTCAGCATCTGCCCCCAACCAGCTCTTTCAAACAGCCCAAGGCTTGCATTGCCTGCAAAGCCATTATTTTATCCTCTGAAGCATTACTTTGTTTCATGTTATTTTTTTAGTAGATAGGAGCAATCAGAAAGGGCCTAGTCTTGTGCCACTTGTAAGTGTGGGAGAACGTGCTGGTGATTTTTCTTTCTTCTCTTCTTTTTCTTTTTTTTTTAAAAAAAACAACTGTAGATAATGGCCACACCAGCCAGATTTATAAATGATCCCATTCAGATTCAAGACCTTGGATAGGACCTCTTCAGACCATCTTCTGCATCAATAATCAGCATAGTTGCACAGCCTCCCAATACATGCTGATAGGAAATAATTGCTTGGCTCTCTGGGAGATATTAAATAGGACATGTATTTTGGTTTCCACTTGGGAGTATGTATGCACATTCTTCATTGTCTGATCAAGGAAAATAGACTTTCTTGGTTCATATGAACAACAGTTGCATATGATGATTGTTTTGCTAGATGCTGGCATTCAGATAGTCACATTTGATCTAACCTGTATATACTTTTCCCTGGTGTTGCACTACTAAGGAGCAGATATCTGGATATCTCCTTTTATATTGATCAGAGACTGAATCTTTGGATCTTTTCATTGTATGTGCCATTTCTGAGCTGGGCCTATAGGGAAAGCTGGCATCATTTCTTTTATCATTATCTTTCTTATAGGTTTATCTCCACATTCCATATTAGTGCCTTTCTAGACAACAGTTAACTTCTCCTAAGACATTAAGGATGGTGCCATCTGCTGTCCCTCAGATGTTTCTGGACTTCTTATCTAAGTATTCTTGTTATCAATAGGTGCCAAGATTATACTCTATCTAACACTCTTTACTTCAGCAAGAGGAGTTCCTTTCACCCATAAGCAACTTTCCCAGTTTCCTCAGAGGTTTTCAGGACTGAATTTTCTTTCAGTGTTGTAACCCATTTCATTTTGTCCTGGTTGCTCTACGGTGGGAACCTGAGAGGACCAGAACAATAGCTAGAAAGCATATATTCACACTTACATTCATTAGATATCATGAGAAGACATGACTCACTAGAAAAGACAATAATGCTTGATGAGGTGGAAGGCAATAGGAAAAGAGGAAGACCGCATTACAGATGGATAGACTCAACCAAGAAAGACATGTCCCTGAATCTTCAAGACCTGATCAGGGCAGTTGAGGATAGGACTTTGGGGTTTCTCATTCATAAGGCCACTGTAAGTTGAAGTCAACTTGACAGCAATTAACAACAAAAACAACAATCTAAATATATACATATTTAGGAAATTTAGTAAATAATGTCTCCCCACACATACATACACAGAACTAACACTAAAAATACATAATCAGAACACTGTTATATATTAGTGTTTGATTGGGCTCAGGGGAGGAACAAAGAAGCCAGGATTCTCTGATGAATCTAAGGCTATTTCCGCAGGGGGTGAGGGAATTGCCCCATGACTCCCCTTACCGGACTTCTTGGCTCCCCAGTCTGGTCCATGCCGCTCCGGAGCAGTGCGTGCTCGTCAGTATGCACTGCTCTAGTGTCCCAAATGGCAGCTTCCAGTTGGTTGAGGGTCTCGACCAGCCGCTGAAGCTCGCCAGCCTAAAGCCCGCCCCAGCAGATCACAGGCTCGCATTGAGGTGAGCCTGCAAATCTGCACAAGGGAGCAGGCTCGCACTGGCGTGCTCCATGCTTTTGAAAGACCTGTTTTTAGTGGTCTTTCAAAAGCACGCTGGACAACCACTTGGGGTCGTTCCGGAGCGGGTTGAGGTGTGGATCTACATTAAGTAGGTCTGACCCAGTCCGCTCCCAGGTGCAGACATCCTCCCTGGAGGATGCTCTGCCCCGTTTCAAAAACCCCATGTGGAAATTGCCTAAATGGTTCAAGAAGAGATAAAAGGAAGTACTTTTTTTTACCTCACAATTACTTGCTGGTTTTTGATGCTATATCCACATTACAGCCTCATACAGCTGCCATTGTCACTGGGGACTGATGTTTAGGGAAACTTTCTGAGTGAAAACCCAGGCTAGACATTTTGCTGCCTGAAGGAGAGCTCAAATTGGCCCCATTCCCACTGCAGCCGTAGCTTACCTGTGTGCCAGGCACCTTTACACATCCTCTCCACAAGCAATGAGGCAGATGTCTGAGGCTCCTATGTATCCTCTGCCAAGTGTGTTTGGGACTCTAAAGATTGGCAGGAGAGACTCAGATGATCTAAGACTGCTGTGTCAAAGAAAGAGAACAACTGCAGCAAATTTGCTGCACTAGCTTGCAGCAGTGTAGGTAGTCTGGCAAAGACAGCAGTTTGGCCAAGCCTTCCCTCTCACTCACAGTCTTTCCCTCTGCTTCAGTATCTTCATGGCCCCCTTCCAAGAGAGGCTGCCTGAAGCAGGATGCTGTAATGAGTTGATAAATGACAGAGGTAAGTGTAGACAGGGTGGGTTAAGAAGGGAGGCTCCTCTCTGGCGGCTGAAGTGAGGCTCCATCATGGCTGTGTCATTGTGTAAAGATATGGCAAAATAAAAAGAGCTTGGCTCTGGCAGCTTTCTCTTAGAACTGGGGTGGGAATCACACAACCATCCGAACATTGTTGGACTGCAAATTCCAGCAGCCCCCGTTGGCATCACCAGTGTGGAGGAAAACCCAATCTGAACTGGAGCTAAAGGGACTCCTTTCTGTCTGTGTTCTCTCAAACAGACCTTCCTGTTTTACATCATACAGTTGGGAAGTTCCTGCTGTAGTCTTGTTCCAGTCCTTGCAACAAGAGGACAAATAGAAACCTGATTCTGCAAATAAAGTCTGGCCTTGCAACTTCCAGCTAGCATGGGCCCAGGGGAGATCCAATGAGAAGAAGGGCAAGCACTTTGAAAAGTGTTGTTGCACCCGTTGTCAAGGGTGGTCCATGAGCAGCAGGTGTGAGATAAGCAAGAAACAGTGAAACAAGCCAGAACCAAAGTGTGGGTCATTACCAAAGGACAAAACTGAAGGGAGGCCATTTCCGCACTGGACTGTTTTAGCGCTTTGATTCCACATTCAACATCCTATGGAATCCTGGGGTTTGCAGTTCCAAGCGGGGCTGAATGTGGAATCAAAGCGCTATAATAGTCCAGTGCGGAAATGGTCGGAAAGTTGAGAAGTAAATGAGGACCAAAGAGCAAAACAAAGGTCTGGAGGATACAGGAATATCCAAGAACTCTGGCAAGACTGAACTGGAATGGAAAGACCCTTGCATACGCCTCCTTGTCCAGGAGGTTCCAGTGGACAGCCTGGGCAGCTGGACTCTCAACAGAGCTCAGAAGTTATGAGTTATAATTAACACTGGCCCTTTCCACACGGGGGTTGAAAAACGGTGTAGAGCAACCTCTGACAAAGGTCGTCTACACTGTAAAATGGATTGGGGCGGACTACTTTTGCGTAGTTCCACACCCCAATCTGCACAGGAGCGACCGGAAGTGGCGGCGCCGCGTTCTTGTTAAAAACCACTTTTCATGAGGTTTTTAAAAAGCACGGGGCATGCAGCTGTGTGCAGCCCTGTCACAGCGCCCGGTATAGATTTGCAGGCGCGGTCAAATGCGCGCCTGCAGACCTGCCAGGGGGCGGGCTTCTGGCTGGCGAGCTTCTCCAGTTGGTAGAGAGCCTCCGCCAGCCGGGAGCCACCATTTTGGATGCCGCAGGACGCCGGGGGACGCCGATGAGTGTGGAGCAGCGAACTCGCGCTGCTCCACATGGCGACGGACTTACTCGGTTGCAGGTAAGCTCCGTTTTAGCATGTTTTCACCCGTTTCTTCCTCCATGTGTGGAAAGGGCCACTGTTATCTGTAACTAGTTTATTTTTGTAACAAGTGTACAAAAATTTGCAACAAATGTAACAAAGTAGCATTTTAAAAATAATGTTCCTTCTGATATTCAATTGAAATCTCTTCTCCTGTAAGTTCTAACCATTAAACCTGATCCTGGGGCAGCAGAGAACAGGCCTGTCCCCTCCTCTCTGTGACAGCCTTTGTGGTATTTAAAGAATACACTCACATCACCCCTCAGTCTTCTTTCCATCAAACTGAACACGTCCAGTTCCTTCAACCTTTCCTCATATGTTTTATTCTCTATACCTCTTATCATCTTTGTTGCTCTTCTCTGAAACTGCTTCAGCTTGTCTATATCCTTCTTAAAATAAAGCACCCAGAACTGAATGCCATACTCCAGATGAGGCCTGACCTAAGGTGGCTCCCAAAAAAGTTAAAAATATTAATAAACATTTAAAACAATTTTAAAAAAAAACTATAAAAACCTATCATTTTTTTTTAAAAACTTCCTAATTAAAAGCCTACCTGCTCAAATATTAAAAGACGATTACTTCCCTCTAGGATACTATGCTTCTACTAATACAAGCTAAAATAGCATTTGCATTTTTTTGCTGCAGCATCACACTACTGGCTCATGTTCAGCTTACAATCCACAATAACCCCAATGTCCTTTTTGAATTTAGTATTCCTGAGCCATGTATGCCCCCACCCTATATCTGTGCATTTGATTTTTGCTGCCTAAGTATAGAATTTTGCATTTGTTGGTATTGAATTTCATTTTATTAATTTATGACCCTTTTCTTCCTAGTTTGTCTAGGGCCTTTTGATTTCTTTTGGCCACCCCTCTCAGTTCTGTGTCATCTACAAACTTGATAAGGATCCCTTTCACCCTGTCATCTAGGTCACTGATGAAAATATTGAAGAGTAATGGTCCTAGGATAAAACTTTAAGGCATTCCATTTGAGACCTCCTTTCGCTTTGAAACACAGCCACCAGTGATGACTCTTTGAGCCTTACAGTGTTCCTATCTATTCCACATTTTATCACTTTGCTGATCAAAACATTATGGAGGACCTTATCAAATGCTTTTTCTGAAAACCAGAAAAAAGACACCCACAGCATTCCCACCATCTACTAAATAACAATGATTAGGTTTGCAGGATTTGTTCTCAACCAACTCATGTTGGCTCCTACTAATCACTGCATTGTCACCAGGATACTTGCAGATGGACTCCTGTATAATCCCTTTTGATATATATTTTTTTTCCTGGTATTGAAGTTAGGCTACCTGGTATGTAGTTTCCTGGATCTGCTTTTTTGCACTTTTTGAAGAGAGGGACAATATTTGTACTTCTCCAGTCCTCTGGCACCTCACCTGTTCTCCAAGGTTCCTTCAGTACTTTGGGATGCAGTGTGTCTGGCCATGCAGACTGTTTAGGTTAGTTAAGTGATTCCTTACTACTTCTTATCAACCTTGAATTGCATTTGAGATCCCTTGCCAAAGTCCTTGCTGCTGCATGGAAGTATACATTTTTCTTTTTGGGGAAAAAACAACTTAATAGGTATTGAGTAGTTCTGCCTTTTCACTGTGCATTTTGCCATCCTTATTGAATATCCTTGATCATTCTCTTGCCTCAAATATATCTCCCCTTTTGGATGCTCTTTGCTTGCCTAGCCAGTCTCAGCTCACTTGGAGCCTTAGCTTGCCTTATGCTATTCCTGAAAGTCTGGGCTACACAACTGTACTTTTCCTTCCATTCTATGTACATACTCATTCTTCAACAACTCCTATCCTTGCTGTCTTTTCTTTTTGCATGTATGTAAGTACTATATACATACCCAGACAGTATCAGGAAATGCAGGCATTACGTGAAACCTAGAGCCAGTATCTATGAGGACCTGTTGAGAAGCTATGGTGTGTGCAAATGGTGTCAAGAATATTAGCAGAGGAGGGGAAAGGGAGAGGGATGTCAATCTTCAGTGCCCCTCTCCTAAGGAACATTTCAGAATGAGCTGGGATGGAGTGCAAGGCTGTAATTAGATAGGGCAACTGGAAGAATCTGAGAGGTTGCCTTCAGAAAGTGAAACTGTCCAGTACAGCAGCTTTGGAGACACGCAGAAGCATTTCTAACAGCATTTTTAAAATGCACAGAGTGTGTGCGTATGTGTCTGTGCCTTCAAGTTGCTGTCAACTTATGGTGACCCCATGAATATCATAGGGTTTTCTTAGAAAAAACTTAGAGGTGGCTTGCCAGTTCCTTCCTCTGAAATATAGCCTACAGCACCTGGTATTTGTTGGCAGTCTCCCATGCAGGTACAAACCAGGGTTGACCTTGCTTAGCTCCCATGATCAGATGGGATCTGGTGCCTTAAGAATACTTACTATGGGAGAGAACCAATGTGGTTTAATGATTTGACCACTGGACTACAACTCTAGAGACTGCAGTTCATATTCCCACTCAACTATGGAAACCCATTGGATGACCTGGGCAAGTCACACTCTCTTAGCCTCAGGAGAAGGCAAAGGCAATTCCTCTCTGAACAAATCTCACCAAGAAAACTGTTAAGAGTTGCCATAGGTCAGAAATGACTTGAAGGTCCAAAACAGTAACATTATTGAATACTAGGAAAAATGTATGACTTTGCAACTTTGAATAACCTTTGGTTGGAAACACGAACATTTTCAAGCAATGTTACACAGCTGTCAAGGTTTGGACATGTTGTACCGATCCCATTGGAATGAGGCCTGAACACTGGAGCTCCTCCTCACATACCATGGTGTATCTCTACAACCGTGGCACAACCCTGCAAATCCTGAACACAGTATCCTCAACCTCCATTATCATAAGAGAGGATATCCCACCAAGATGGTAGGGAAGCAGGCTTGTTTATTACCTCACCCTCAAACTGTTCTTCCAGGACTTCAAACTGGATTGAGTGGAAATCAACGCACTAGTTAGGGGAATCCACATAGTTACTGAAGGCAGTAGTGAATATTTTGAGCATAGATACATTTAAATTAATTAAAACTAATTAACTAACGCATTAATGCATTTTTAAACCTAAATGCCCCAAAGATGCATACCTGTAGGATCTCCTTAGTCTGTATGCCAGTTTTCATGTGTCTGGATTTTATGGTTGTAGATACAATTCTGACTGACATTTTATTACTATATTTCTCCATTAGAGGAGAGGAAATGAATGGAAAAACTGAGGATGGTCTGGTTTTGAACTTCTGTCTGTTTCATAGGCTGTCATTGCAATAGAAGGCAGATAGCAATGAGTCTTTTCTCCCCAATTCTACTGCCCTTACCTTGCCACCCACATATAAACTTCAATACAAATGTGGCATGACTCAGGAAACAGACACCCAGAGATTTCCAAAGAGTGCTGGGAATCAGCAAGACTGAAAACAGAGATAAAGATTTAGCTGAAAGGAATATCTGGACATCCTCTTTAATCTAACCTGTAAAGACTTGCTCATGATTTCCTATGGTTTCATGGGAAAATATTTACCTCTATTATGGTTACAGTAAGTGTGTGTGTTTATGGACCATCTGGAATGTTGATGAAGGGAACAAAAAGTCTTCTTCTCCGGGTCATTTAGGTAACATGATTATGCTACTATGTCTGATGAGGGATAAGCCAAAATTATGTTCTTATGCTGCATTCTCTGGGCCTGTGGATCAAGAAATTTTCCAGGATCAGAGATCCTCTGGCTGTTCTAGGGCAGCAGTATGGAACCTCCAGTTCCTGCCCAGGTGTGGTCCACTGCAAGCTCTTTTTGCTGTTGAGTCTGGACGAAAAAGAGCCAATTTAAAGCCTGGGAATCTGTCACATGGAACTGAGCTCGACTTTGCATCCTGGTAACCTGTGGCATGGAAATGAAGTCTGGTTTGCAGCCAGGAACCCTCTCATATAGAACTGAGCCCTGGTTTACAGTCCATGAAGCAGTTCCATGGAACTGAGTTGTTTTTCAGAGCTGTAACACCAGCGTTTTACTTCTGAGTAAATAATGAGGCTCGCCCACTTTGATTTGGCCCCATAGCCCTTCCTGCTTCTCGAATGTACACCTCAAGATCCTTTCTATTATTTATTTATTGCAAGACTTAGGGCCTTTCCGCACTACATAGTTATAGTGCTATTATTCCACTTTCAACATCCTATGGAATCCTGGGTTTTGCAGTTTGGGGAGAGGCATTTAGAATTCTCAGCCAGAGAGCTCTTTGGCCTCAGTAAACTACAGAATTCCACAGGATGTTGAAAGTGGAATAATAGAACTAACAGAAATATAGTGTAAAAAGGCCCTTACTCAGAGGTGGTTTGCCATTGCCTTCATTTAAGGCTGAGAAAGTGTCATTTGCCCAAGATCTCCCGGTGAGTTTCCATGGTTGATCAAGGAGTTAGACACTGGTATCCTAAAGTCTTAGTTCAATACACAAACCACTTCACCATGTTGACTGCCCTTCACTGATATATGCATTCTTTATTGAGATAAATGGTGTATGCATTGGAAGGATTGATAAGTTCATGTGTGCTTGATAGCATAATTTCATCACAGATCATGAGAAAATACATAGGTCTGGACCCATTGCTTCATACATAAAGGGAATGATGATTCCATCACCTGGTGTTCAAGGACTCATGGATACCACTAAAGAGTCCAAGTGTGCCTTCAGCTGACTCAGAATCCTCACTCCTCCCCAAAACAGGCAATCATGAAACACACCATTGTCATCTCTGTTGGCTGATTCAGTGCGTATACCAAGGTCAAAGACATTTTCATAAGTAATTCACACTGTCAATGATGTGTTGAGACATGTTTGGGAAAGACCTATGACCACGCAAAAGCAGAACAATCTGAGGGTCACTTGGCCACAGTGAAGGACTCACATTACGTCAAGGCTTGAGTCTAAGCTGATCTTGAGCTGGGGACCTGCAGACTAGGTGTGGAAAAAAGCAGCAGGGGAATTGCTTGGATGCCAGAAAAAGAAGCCTTCCTGAACTAATATTCTGGATGATACTCATTATTCCCCAAGGCTCAGTTATCAAAGGTACAATGGGAAAATATAATCCAGAGAATTTAGGGATCCAGTCCCACTGGTGCACAGCTGACACTGTGCTTGTTTTGTGCACACAGCTCGTAAGTAACATAGTAAAGGTAGACGGGATGTTAGTCTCACCAAAGCCACAATGATGAAAATTGTGTTCATCTATTAGGGTTTTTGTGCAACTGTTTCTTATACTTTATATTCTGTCTGCTTTATGGAACTGTCTCGTACTTCATATTCTGTCGTATGTTTAATTTCTATGCCATCACCCCTAGAACAGCTGGCACAAAAAAAAGGCCCTGTTTCCTGAATTGCTTCAAGGCTCCAACTACCTTAATCCAGCTTTCCTTGCCTCCATGAGAACTTTCAGAACTGGCTTGCTCAGTGGTTTGACCTGCTCTTCCTGACTACAAAGAGGTCTTGCCTTGCCCTGCCCAGTCTTCAGCCGCTCAGAGGCTGTGTCTAGTGTTACCATGTGCCAAGCTCTGTGTGGATGTAAGTATACATTGCTCATATATGGACAAATTAAAAATACATTTCTGAGTATCCAAGCAATTGAAGAGAAATAGTAGGGATAGAAATAGTAAAACAGGATCTTCTAGTAACTGTGATGCTTAGAAAAGTAACTTTTCATTTAATGGCTTATACTCCCAAGACTGGCATTGATGAAGATCAGGGTGGAGACCTATGTTATCTGATGAAATGGATGATATCATGTTCCAGACAGAAAAGTAATGCACATTATCTCCTTGTGGATACACCCATAGTAATAATGAGAAATAATTTAATTTCTTGAGGAAGACAAAATGAATTTGAGTCTCTTCCAGCAGTTGTCACTGCAGTCAGATCATAATATTTTTGAGTTGCCCCATGGTGAAAGTCTAAGAGACTGTGCTGCCTGTGCTTACATGAGCGTGTTCACAATGACTCAGAGGTTTTATTTAGAGCAGGCCTGATTCCCATTCTGTTAAAAAGAAATTATTACTGCTGAATCACATCTTATTTTTTTAGACTTATGCCACACCTTTGAAATACATCAAAAGAACAATTCTCAATAAAACATTAATGTAATATATGTAGTACATTAAAATAAGCAAATATATTAGAACTATGCAGTGTTCAGTGTTCTTGTTTTTAACTAAATGTTGTAAGACCCTTCGACTCTACCTTTAAGAAAGGAGTGTGATAATTTTTGTAATAATAATCTTTAAAAAAAAACCTGGAAAAGTTGTTAAGTTTAGAAAAGACTTTAAGATTCAAACTGATAAATACTTAGAACTTCAGATGCAAGGTGTAATTATGGTTGAGAAAAAGAAAGTCTGGATTATTGATGTGGCAGTGCCAGGGTATAGCAGAACTGAAGACAAGGAGAGGGAAAAGATTGTGAAATATCAAAACCTACACCTTGAGAATCAGTCCCTCTCAAAAAAAAAAAAACACCTCTAGTCCCAGTGGTGATAGGTGCTCTGTGAGCAATTTGAAACAAATTGACAAAACATTTGAATGAAATTGCCATAGATAGGGTCACAATAGCAGAATTACACACACACACACACACACACACACACACACACACACTAGTTGACAATACCTCAATGATTTCTAGATTCTTGGACAGAATTCAAATCATTGATAGTACAAAACTCCAGGCAATAACATCTATAGACCGTAAAATTGATATGATGGTGATGATGACAATGACAATGACTATGACAATGATGAGGATATAAAAAAAATGAAATAAGTCAGATAAACAAAAATTTAATGTCCTGGTAAAACAAAATAGCCTCCACTTGACATTTGAAAGAAACCAGAGAGCGTGCTAGTCAGGCCTTTTTGAGGGAAGACGATTTGATAGCTGGGTGCCACAACTGAAAAATGTTTCTATTTATTGAGGGTGTTTGAACATCAGGTGGGAGGTGAACCTGGAGAACCTGAAGAAGGATCTCTGACAACCTCTTAAAGTCTGGGCAAGAACATGTGGGAGGCAGGTAACATTTCAGGTAGAAAAGGTAAACACCAACACTTTGAACTGGGACTTGAAATGGAAAACAGCCCAATCTCACTGGTAAAACATCAGGTCAATATATGCATAACAATTGGTTCCAATCTCACAGCCATATTCT
This sequence comes from Ctenosaura bakeri, assembly GCA_948474755.1. Classification (NCBI taxonomy): domain Eukaryota; kingdom Metazoa; phylum Chordata; class Lepidosauria; order Squamata; family Iguanidae; genus Ctenosaura; species Ctenosaura bakeri. The sequence continues at coordinate 327,994 of CAOLHI010000352.1, forward strand.
GAAATAACACCGAACCCCCTGGATACTGCTTCAGGATGTAAACCCTCCCACTGTAACCCACTGCCCAAGGGTGGCAGTGTGGTAGCAACTGAAGATAGTTCCCTCCCTCCCTCCCATTTTTACTTTCTCAGAAACTATCTTTAACAAAGAGATAGCCATGTTAGTCTCTCGCAGTATAAAAAGCAAGAAGGGTGGAGGAGAAAATGGGAAAGTGGCAGCACGTTTTAGACTAACTGGTTTTTTTCCCATAGATATAAATCCACTGAGTTCTGCATCTGAAGAAGTGGGTTTATATCAATGAAAGTGCATGCTAAAATAAAAACCAGTTAATCTTAAGGGTGCTGCCACATTCCTTTTTTTAAAATTCTCCCTCACTTTTTCCTTTTTGTACATTTATGCATGAGGACTATCTGTGGCTGAACCTAAAGCCTGTTTGAAATGGATCCAGAAAAAACAGTCTTTGCCAAGAGTACTGAAAGTTCTGTATTCACCATGCATCATGCACTCGAGCAATTCATCCAGCAAGAAGATTTAAGCAATTATATGAATCTTCTGGATCCAAAGTAAGTTCCCTCAATGATTCCACTGTGATGGCTAGAGCCATTCCCTCTTTTAAGCAAACTTTTTATTACCTCCTGTTTTGCCAAAGCCACACAGTTATTTTAGGATTTGGAGACAATGAGCACTTCAATGAACACATGGTCATTCAGTGGGTGAAATGTTTAACAGATTTATTGACATAGCAGGTATGGTTCTGAAGACATACGAAAATAAATACAGTGTAGCTGCAAAATTTACTGAACCATACTAAGCAGACTTACTTATTTATTCAGCTGCTAGGAGCCCTAGAAGACAACAGCAGAGATACCCCAGGCCATTAATGTGCAGGACCCTCATCAGTTGTCCTGGTCTGCACTGAGCTCTCTCAAAGCAATTCTTCAGTGGTTTTCACAGGCACAGCCTTGCTGGACTACATGCTATCTTACCATTCCCACCCAATCACCTCGTAGTGGTCATGTGTCCTTAATTAATTATACCTGTGTTCTCACTTATTCCACTAAACAACCTTGTTAAACAGATAACTGAGTGACCGTATCTATGCTTATCACTTAGGGATGTGTCCTAGCAGGTGTCTAGTATAATTTCCTCCCTTAATTCCAAGGCTGCATCAAGGATAAGCATTTTCAGCTGCCAAGGTCATAAACGGATGAACAAAGATAGCCAAGGTAAAAAGATACAAAGGCTTCAAAGAGAAATATGCCAAGAAGGTCAGTATAAGGGGGGGGGAATCACACATGGCAACCTAAACCTCCTTGTACAATGCTTCTTCTGGTGACTTCCACTACACTTCACCTCTTGAAAATGTGTAATTTTCCAATTGTCTTTCCGTATCCAGTCCCAATTGATATCAGTTTCCTTCACAATGACTTGACACTAGTGAACATCTCCACCCTTCCAATCCTGAATGTCATGTTCTAATTTTATTAGGTTTCCCAAACTGCATCAACATGCAGGGGGTCATGATGGCCAAGTCCTGTGTTCTTTGCTGTTGTAGTTACCAGGAAATTCACTAACTACAACCACTTCATCCTGTTTTCTATATACAGTAAATGAACACAGTTATTCAAGAGCATTTAAAAAAACTCAAACAGCATATTGCATGTATTACATTACATATACCTCCAGGACCAAAAGAATGCCAGGGCTGTTGCAACCAATGCATAGTCAATTTCTGCATATAGGACATGTATATTTGAGACTCCACAGAGCCCTCTCCATTCTGGAACTGCTCCTAAATCTAATTTTGCTAGGGCTGAGCACTCCAGTTGTCCTTGTAGCAGAGTCCTAGTTGGCATTGCCACAATTGAGCTGTAAGAATAGCATCATGAGGACATCCTCACTAGGCTATAGTCCTTTGCCTCCATTCTTCCATTAGTAGTAGGGCGGTGTAGCTCATGTAAAAATGATTGACAGCTATCAAGGGTGGTGGGACGAGTTATTAGAGGGGTCACACAACCCCACTGGGGGCAAATTGGAACCTGAATTAGAAAGCAAACCATTGGATGGCACAGACCACATAGTGGGGAGGGGACAAGACCCATTCTAGAAGTCCTTCCCCGGTACTTTTGGGGGAGGGACACTGAGATCCATTCCAGAAGTCCTACCCTACTACTTCTGGGGGAGGGACATTTGACATTTTGACAGCTGCCAATCATTTTGACATGAGCTATACCACCTTATTACTTCCATTATTCCTGCTGGTACGCCCCCAAAATATGCTCATATGAGGTTTTTCTTCATAGGTAACTGCCAGTGTGCCCTAACTTAGTGCTATTTAGAATGTACTCTGGCGGTCTGTCAATCATTCCCAACACTTCAGCTTGGCAATATCTCAACAGACAGAATAGGTATCATTAGCTAAGAACACCCAGCATTTAGTTCTGGGTGCTCTATCAGTAATTTCTCCCTACCTATCACGTTGGTTTGGATAAACCACCATTACTTTCTGCCCAGGGATTAAATTATGGTCTCTGGACCCAAATCCCTTTTCTCTTCTGCTGGCAGGTTGGCCAGGGCCAGTTACTGTTTTTATCACAAGTACGCTAAGTTTTTCACAAATCAGCTGTACCAGTCTCTGTCCTATTTGAAACATTATGTCTTCAATGCCTGTGTTGTGTAGCAAAACTTATACCTCACGATGAAAGATGACATCTACTACCCCCCTAACATCTAAATATCTCTCAGGCACAATCTAGATTGTGGTGCTACCTGGCTGTAGGTAATTCCCACTCCCAGGAGTGCAGTGACCCAACCTCTGGCAGCAATCACCATCTCCTTAGGCATTGCAAGATCAGTTCCTGCACTGTCTGTGTTGCCTGGAGAAGTAAAATTCCATAAGGTTGCACCTTCCATAGCTTTAGGTGTTCAACATGTGTGGAGAATTTAAGGCCAATCATACATTGCAAAGGTGTTTGGCCCATGCCCAGAGAACAGCTGTTCAGCTCAAACTTAGCTTGTTTCACTGCTGTTCTCCATGTTTTACAAGTGTGGTCTGAAGTTGATTCATTTATTTTCTGTTTCAGCAGTCCATTCATTCTTTCAGTTAACCCAGCCACTCTCTGGTGAAGAGGAATATGACAAACCTACTGAATATTTCATTCATCAGCCCAGTCTTTTACATCATCTCTAGAAATGTAACTTCCATTATCTGACTGAATTTGGATGAAGACTCCATATTGCCAAATCAGGAACTCTAACTCCTTAAAGGTGTTTTGTTGTATAGCCTGAACACAAGGATACACCAATATGTACACTGAGTAAGTATCCACCATTGTTAACATGTATTGCCATTTCCCAAATCGAAGCAAAGGTCCTCTGTAGTGCATCTGCCAAATCTGACCTGGAGCCGCCCCTCTATGCAATTGCTCCAGAGGAACTCTTGAAAGTTTTGAACATAACTCACAAACAGTTGTCACCGTAGCTGCTACATCTACAAGATATCCCTATTTAAAGCACATTCCTGGGTTGCTTTAGTGACCAAATGGCCAGATTTCTCATGGATCTTGTGAGCCAGTATCTACGTTTTTGATCTTGGACAGGCAGAGTAGCTCACACTCTGAGTATTTCGGCAGCAGACTGGCTATATAATGCTGCAGGAGTTCCTGCAGAGTTCCCATCTATATGTCCAACAAATCACTGTAATGTTATTAAGTAATTAATCAAGATGCTTCCACAGTTCAATCCTTCAAAAGCAGTGCCCATGAAGGCAAAATCTGTCTTGAGAAATATGCCAAAAAGGTCAGTATAATGGAAAAATTCACACATGGCAACCTAAACCTCCATGTACACTGTTTCCTTCAGTGATTACTGCTACACTGCCTTAGTAAGAATCTTGCTGCTCAATGTAATGAGCCCAGAAGTCTCAACAGGTGCACTTGTTGAAGCACTGTCAGCCTCAGCAAGTGGAACTCACCAACCTGTATATGACCAGACAAGTCTCTGAATACTCCCGCAAACAACTCCAATTGCAGCATTCAAGATGAAGCAGATAGGAAGGGTTTCATCACAAAATGCCTTATAATCCTGACACAGCCAATGCCTTGCAAAGCTGATCTTCACAGGTTTCTTCACAACACAACACAATAGCAACAGAGCCCAAACCACTTAAAAAAAACCACCACTCTGCCAGGTGGTATTGACATTATCATGGCCAGACAAAAGATACAACAATCTTCCTTATGTTCAGACAGACCTGTAGTAAGTTGTGTTTTAGCTACCCCGTCTCATTGTCTTCATCTCTTCAGCAGCTGATCAGACTTTGCAAGAAAGACCTGAGAAAGGATTATGTCAACTGTCCATGTTATTTCCGTATGCCACACAGTGACTAGGGGATAAACAGGCACATAGGAGCAAAAACACGAACATGCATGTAACCAGACAATAGGAAATGTCTCAAGAGTCAAATAAAACTCATCAGTGTCCTTAAACATATTGGGTCCTTCACTCCTACTGGTATTATTCCCTAATAGGAAGAGATTATTGTGAAGCAGTTCTGTGCAGGTGTTTGATGAGTTAGGGGAGATATTTTCTGTCACCAAGGCTATCCAGGCATTTGACTTAGGACACAGTTTGGGAACCACCAAGCAACCTTGTTGTGCTCACCTCTTCCAAGATAGTGTAACTGTCTCTCACCCTCCGTATTTCCTTCTGCCCTGTACAGCTCCAATGGTTACTCCCCAAATCTGTTCACCATCTTTCTCCTGTGGAAAATACATCCTTCCTTTACTGGGCAAGCAAAATGTTTGCTGTTATACAATATACAGAAAGGGAGATGTTAAAAGCAGATAGCAAAACTCTCCTTCTGTCTGGCAGAGGGACAGGCCTTCATCCTCATGTGCCCTGAAGTACCCTTCAAAGGTATGACCCCCTCCCCTTTCGACAGCAATCCTTCCCATATAAAAGTCCTGTTATCCTGGATGGCTGACAGTACCTGCTCAGTCAGGGCCTCACTTTGCAAAGATCAGGCTGGTATTCTCTAACAGCTACTTTACTTACCGTAAGCAGTTGAGTAAGTAGCAATCATGAGTAGGAAACAATTAAAGATGGGTAAATCTAGGTAGCTGTTCTGTATTCATGATTGCTAATTAATGATGATGTTGACACCTTTTCTACAATCGTTCCTATTTCCATAACCTATTTTAGTGAGCATCAGCTGCACAAGAAGGAGGTCCATTCTGTCAGTGATCAGAGTATGGGAGAATGACATGGGGGCGTTGGGCCAGGAGAGGTTACTTAGTTATGAATGCTTATTTAAGTAGCTTATAGATAAGACAGGCCCAGAGTCCCAATGGTTAAGCAGAAGTCCAAGCAACAAACAGCATCCTTTTCTTCTCTACAACCTCCAGACAGTCTCTGTGATCCTCTTCCACAGGTTCTGTATATGGCAGCTATCTAGCGGCTGTATGATTACTCTGTGAATCATCCATATACCTACTGTATCATGTGCTGCAAGAAGTTTTATTTATTTATTTACTTACTTACTTACTTACTTACATATTTATTTTAATAAGGCTTATCCGGTGAGGAGACAAGAGGTCTTTCTCAGTGGCTTCTCTTAGGCTATGAAAGTCTTTGTTCTCTTTTCGGTGACAGGGAAGGGCTTCCTTATTTAAACAGGCCTGCAGCCTTTGATTAGTTGGGGAAGCATATTGCTTATTGGATATACTGGATACGAAATATACGTTGAAGGTAATGTTTTATTTGGATTTGTTGTTCAGTGTTTTTTTAAAAAAAATGTATTGCCTTAACTAATTTGTTTAAAGTTATATTATAAGACACTTTGAGTCTCATATTGGGAAAGAGGTAGGACATAAATTAAAATAATAAATAAATAAATAAATACCCTGTCTTTCTCCTGACATGAAAGCCAGTGACTTACAACAACATTAAAATAAGTCAGAGCTAAAACTTGATTTCTTTAAAAAACACATACAATTGAATTATATTAAAATTCCATCAGTTTTACCATTAGTGTTAAAGTATTAAATCCTTCTAAAACATAACAGCACATTCCCCTCCCCTTAGCAATACCCTTCTGCACAACCTATTAAGCTCCAAATGCCCGTCTAGTTAAAAAGGTCTTTACCTTTTGGTGAAAGGAGAACAGAGAAGAAGCTAATGCAGCCTGCCATGGAAAGGAATTCCATAGCCTGGGGGCAGTCAGTGAAATGCCTTCTCACGTGTCCTCAATAGACAGAACTGTGATGGTGAAGGAATTGAGAGAAAGCTCACAATATAGGATTTATGAAATTGCCTTTCTAAAAAGTAGTCTCATATATGTTGTTCACATTTGCTTAGCTAGCAAAGAAAATACTGGGTTCATTGAGGGGGTGGGCTATTAGACGTGGATGGGCAACTTCAAAGGATGTGAGGGAAAATTTTGCCCTCTCCTGGAACTTGGTGAACTACACTTAACTACCACCCCCCATACATGCACAGAAAAAAAGCCACCCAATTCCATCCCAGAATTCCTGATGGCACCTTTTTACCATTTAAATATCATTGTGCCTCCAATTCATATTAGGCCAGATGGTAATTTCTTGTTTTTACAAGGTAATATTTAGGATACAAAATGGGTCCAAAGGACAAAAGTATGTTTAGATGGAAAATCATACCCCGCCCATATTCTTTCACAGGCACAGTCTGCCATTTTGGAAGTGAAAGGTTTGGAAGTTTTGCAAAATTGGGGAATGGGTGGACCTGGAGGTGTTGCCTTGGGAGTCCAGGGTGACAACATGTGGACCAAAGGTGCATGTTTTGCCTACCCTGGTATTAGAGAGAATGACTTGCTTGTTGAGACTATGAAAGCTGAATTACTGTAACATTTGAAGACAAGAGCATTGCCTCCATAGGCAAAATGGACAATCTGCCACCCATTCTCAATGTCAAAAGGCTTCTGCAAATGATTGGTGCAAAGCTCTAGCAAGAGCAAACAGTCTCTTACCCAGCAGGCCGCTGGAAAGAGAAAGAAAGGCAGAGATTGAGAAGGAGTTGGCAGGAACAACCCGAGAAGAGGCAGCCATCCAGTTTGGCTCTGGCCTCGTCCATTGCTCATGGGCTGCTCCCTGTAAATTATTCCAAGAGCCAGTTTTCATTGACAGAATGAAGGTTCCTCACATCTGTCACTTTCAATTGGGAACCCTGAGCTCAGTTAACAGGGAATAGTACTATTAGCTTCATTCACATGACTTAGGTTTACCAGATCTTTAATTCTGGCCCCTTTTCTCCAGTCCTCAGGGCAAGAGCACTGCTTTGAAAAGCATATGTATACATACGTTTTCCTCGTGTATTAGACTTGATGCTTTCTGTTTGGATGACATACTCCAGCGGTTGACGTTAATGTAACACAGTTGGTGAAATCACGAAGGGGAGCCCCTTGTAACATCACCAAGGCCCACCCGCTGTGGCATCACACAGGGCCGTTCTTCGGTTTTAACACTGACATTTCAAGTCATGGGATAATCTTGCTCTGGCAACCCTAGGTAAGTCATCCAATAGGCCTGGCAAATGGAAGAATATGAAATTAAAATAATAGCATGCTTTATGGGCAATCACAGGTCAATTGAAACACCAACAGAAACATGTTTTGCTTTGAACACAAGTTATTTGGTAGACATATTTAGGTGAGAAAACTTTAATGATCTTGAATTTGATTAGTTAGGAAAAGTGCTTTCCCACATGAATAGTGATTACTAGGCCATTTTCCAGTATCTAGAATATTGATGAATTCCTCTTACTAAACAAGGTAAATCTGCAGGGTGAATTTTATTGCTGCATCAAACATTATTCTGTGCTGCTTTTCACAAAATTGAATTTCCTGCCCTCCCCTGTCGCCCCCCCCCAAAATCTTTTTTGAAGTCAATGTGAGGAGAATGTAGAACATACCTACAGATTATTAAGTGCTGATCCTTTTGAATGAAATGTGGAAAATATTAAATTCCACTGAAACAAAGTCTTTCCTTGTAATCCAAACTCCTGCCCAACACGGGAACAATATATTACAAACCGTGATTTGGAAATGAAGTGTCAGATTGCTGCAGTTCAGCTTCTCAAGGCTCTTAGCAGCCCCAGTCAGAGGGGCTGGAAAACAGTGAAAGCAAAACATATGGACCGCAGGCTGCCTGCTTGGCCCTGTGAGGTTGATGACCAATTCCCAATAAAATGCTGTCTGCTGGACATCCCTGGTCCAGATAATTGAAAACAGGAGGATTCAAGCCTTCAAGTTGTTTAATTTTAATAGTTAGAGCATGCCACTTTATGATCAGTTTAATAGGGATTGCAGTAAGGAAGCTCATTGGCATCAAATCAATTGGACTTAATAGTTGAATAAACACCTATAAATCTGGGTTTATTTATAATGATAAGTTGACCGAATGAAATCATGATAGGATTTAAAGTCCTAACAAACAAGCAACAGAAGCAAACAAAGTATTGACATTCTGATCAACTTCATTTCTGATCAGTTGATACCATAAGACTATGATATGTGTGTGTGTGTCCATTTCTGCCCTTCACTGTTATAGTGGCATTATTTCACTTTCAACATCCTATGGAATTCTGGGGTTTGTAGTTTACTGAGGCCAAAAAGCTCTCTGGCTGAGAATTCTAAATGCCCCTCCCTAAACTGCAAACCCCAGGATTTCATAGGATGTTCAAAGTGGAATAATAGCACTGTAACAGTCTAGTGTGGAAATGGCCTGTGTGTGTGTCTTTTTAACATTAGGGAAAAGCTTGATTGATAAAATCTTCTGCTCTGTTTCCTGCCCCTTGAAATTTTCAAGGCAAATGTATTTTTTTCATGCAAAAGATCCTTTTGCAACCTTAAAAAATACTGTATAATCTTTGCTTTACAAAAGGTGCATATAATCAGAACAAACAGCAGTATGAAAAAACAAATTATTCACACATTAAAATATAATTATAGATGAAAAGGTTGTTTGCATGTTTTTCTACAAGTGTTATTGACTAGCCTATCGGAACAGTAGATATAAATTGTAGTAAAGCCTAACCCTGAGCAGTCCCCCCGCCAACAAATATATTTCTGGCCCTCAAGCAGGTTTTTAAAACCCCACCTATAAATATGTTCTTTAGGGGTGTGAGAAACAGAAGCTGCATAATGAATACTTTATTTTGATGTGTTGGCTTTCGCACTACAAATAAGTCCAAATTATTTTGGTTCTATTGGACTTTAACAAACAATGAGGAACAATATAAGTGTTATAAGAAATTATAATTCATTGCTGTTGTTAACATGAGCAGATATCTGAACAAATGCTCCCCATGCCCACATATTCAAGATGTTTCACTACATACATGACTGTCTCTCCAACAAGATGGGGGCTAATTCCCTGCCTCAGATGGTAGATTGATGAGTGGGAGCAGCTCAGTACCCAGTAGATGATCTAAGGATTTCCCTTATGTTGAGTGCCCTTACATGCCACTCTCCTACTGCTGAGCAAACTTAGTGAATGGGATGGTGATAAGGAAGTAAGGAATATTCTCATTCTATTATTCCACTTTCAACATCCTATGGAATCCTGGGGTTTGCAGTTAAGGCCCCTATAACAGTCCAGTGCAGAAATAACCCAAAATGTGTTTTATTGGGAAAATTAACAATCACATGTGCACAAGATCCAAACACTCACACACTTGCACAAAGCTAGCTGAAGGAAAAGGAAGGAAAGATTGATAGCAAAGTTTCATGGTTTGGGCAATAACTATTGATGCAGAAAGCAGTGAAGAAATAGAGTTGTGGCTTAGGCTTGTGCCTAAGGACAGTACTTCTTCAGGAATCAGAGTAACAGTGAGGCATTCAGCAAGCAAGATGCTGCATCTGACTGCCCAAAACCGGGTGGGGGGATGTTTATACCCAGTTTCTACCTGGAGGGCATTAGTGTGAATAGCTCTCCAGCCATTAAACAATGGAGTTCACAGAGCAGATAATGAGGTCTGGACCATGTTAACAATCTTAATGTTAGATGACAAAGAGTTAAAGGCCATCGTGATAGCTCTGTAATGGTGGACAGGTGTGTGGACAAAGGGGGAAATGCACAGCTCAGTGGGAAGAACGATTGGAACAATCAGTGGTTTTGTGGGAACTTCCCCACCACTGTTGTCTGACAGTAGAGTTGTTAAACCTTAGCTTAAGCGTATTAACTCTGGAGTTATCTGGTAACTTTCTGACCATGACCTGGCTATGCCTAGAGGGGATCTCTGACCTACTTTGCGATGTACATGTTCAGCCAATGTTTTTCCTCTGCTCAGCTTGGCCTTATAGTCACATCAGGGTCCATTTTATATCAATGCCAATTAAATCATATTTTGCCAATTAAACCATGTCAAACCTGGGAGGTGTGCAGGCCGGTAACAACGGATGTTCTGGTACTCTGTAAAAAATGTTTTTAGAAACAATAACCAAAACTCTTTGTATTTTTTGTACTAAAATCTCTGCAAGTGAAAAAAAATATTGAACGTGTATAAAATATCCCATAATCTCACGTAATGTGAGAAAACATCAAATATTTTGTTTTCATGTGCAAGTAGGAAATAAGTGATGGTGTATATCACTTCAGGTTACAACCATACTTAAAGGCAGTGGAGACATGACAAGGGCTTTCTGGGTGGCTGTTCCAAAGCTCTGGAATTCCCCTTCCAGGGAGATTAGAATGCCCTCCTTCTTGCTGCCCATTCATTGAGAGGCAAACATTATTGTTTTTGGTGGTGGTGGTAGTGATGATATTTATTTTTTTTTTTATTCTATATTTTTTAAAAAACAAACTTAGCAATATAAACGTGCATAACATTCTTCTCTTAGCTTAATTAGATTCAAATAATTACATATAAAACGTTGCTAAATTTCCATGTCATCTTAAACATTTGAAATATCACTTCCCCTCTTCCCTGGTTTGATCTTACAATTTTTAGCATTTCAACACTTAGATCTCCTAAATTTAGACATCTGTTTGTAGACTGGTCACCTAAACTTGTACATACTAACATGAATACCGTTCAATTTATCTCTTATCTTAATGTACTCTTTTGTTTTCTACTGTATAATTAGCTTTGGAAATTTATTTCTAAATTACCTTTAAACATTCTCAAATTGATTGTTCTCCTTCTTGCTCCTACTTTCATTTCATTTTTCATTCTGTAAGATAACTCTTCCATTGAGCAATATTCTTTTATTTTATCTATCCATTCTTCCACAGATGGGCTTTCTGTCCTCTTCCAATATTTTGCCCATAGAATTCTAGCTGCCGTAATCATATATAATACTACAGTCTCATATTGTCTTTTATCTTTGTCGATTTGATGTGTCATATTCAATAAATATAATTCCGGAGTCAGTGGGATCTCTATTTGCAATAAGGATTCCATAGCTCCATGAATTCTTTTCCAGTATCTTATAGCCTCCGGACATAGCCACCACATGTGATAGAAAGATCCTTCTACTTGCTTACATTTCCAGCAGGCTTTCTCTTTCAAAGAATACATCTTGCTAAGCTTGATGGGATCCAGGTACCATCTATACAACATCTTGAAATAATTTTCTTTTAAATTTTGTGCTAGTGTAAATTTATTTGATATTTTCCAGCTTCTTTCCCAATATTCTAACTCAATTTGATGGCCTATGTTTTGAGCCCATTTAATCATCGATTCTTTCACTATCTCCCCTTCCAATTCTCGATCCAATATAAATTTGTATAAATGTGATGTTAGGTGATCTTTCTGTTCAAACATCAATTTTTCCCATTGATTTAATTGTGATGTGATTTCTATACCTTCCAGTTTTAAGTCGATTTTCGCTCTCTCTTTCAGTTGCCTATATGGGAACCAATGACATACCCAACCTTCTTGTTCTAATTCCTCTTTTGTTTTAATACGTTGTCCACTGTCATCTTTTATGATTAAATCACTGTATTTTAGCCACTTTGATATTGGATCTTTCCATTTTACTTGAAAGGCTTCCTGAGGGGAGACCCACCAGGGTATTTTCGTATACAATTTGTTTTTCCAGAATTTCCAAATTTCGTACAACGATCTTCTAATATAATGGTTCAAGAATGATTTATCTACTTTTGATTTTTGGTACCATAAATAAGCATGCCAACCAAATTTTAGATCACTTCCCTCAAGATTAAGCAATTTATCTTCTTTTAATGTCACCCAGTCTCTCAGTCATGTCATCCCATTGGCCATGTAATATAATTTCATATCTGGCAAACCAAATCCTCCTCTTTCTTTCCTTTCCGTCAGGATTTTCCATTTAACTCTTGGTTTTTTATCTTCCCATATAAAGGAGGTTAGATCTTTTCTCCATATACCAAAACACTTCCAGTTCTGTATAATCGGCAGATTTTGAAAAAGAAAGTTCATCTTGGGTAGTATCATCATTTTAATCGCCGCCATTCTGCCTAATAATGATAATTTCAATTTTCGCCAGTTCTGAAGATCTTTTTTTATCTCACCCCATTTCTTTACATAATTATTCTCGAAAAGTTTATTATTTTGGTTTGTGATATCAATCCCCAGATATTTAATCTTCTTTTCCGATCTAAATCCTGTCGCCGATTCTATCTTTGCTATTCTTTCTTTTCTCATATTTTTTGTCAGAAACTTTGTCTTTTCTTTGTTGATTTTAAAGCCCGCCAATTCTCCAAATTCTTGGCATATCTCCAGCAATTTCAAAATCCCCTTTTCTGGATCTTCTATGAAGATAGCCAAATCATCAGCGTATGCTTTCAGTTTGGTCTCTACTCCCTTAATTTTAACTCCTTTAATCAATTCCTCTGATCTTACTTTCCTCAAGAGGACTTCCAACACCATTATGAATAATAGCGGAGATAGAGGACAGCCTTGACGTGTGCCTTTGTTAATTTCTATTGGGTCACTCTTCTCACCGTTAATTAGTAGTTGAGCTTGATTACCTAGATATATCGATCTAATCCATTTTAAGAAATTATCTCCACAGTTCATTCTCTCACATAACTCGAACATAAATTTATGATTCACATTGTCAAAAGCTTTTTCAGCATCGACAAAAATCAACACGCATTCCTTTTCATTATGTTTCTCATAATATTCCAAAACATTAATCAAAGTTCTTGTGTTATCTCTTAGATATCTTTTTGGTAAAAAGTCACTCTGATCTTGGTGAATTACTCTTTGTAAGATCTTTTTAAGTCTCTCTGCAATTATATTAGCAAATATCTTATAATCTATGTTTAAGAGCGAGATTGGTCTATAATTAGATGGTTCACATAAATCTTTCCCTTCTTTAGGTATCAGAGTTATGTTTGCTTCCTTCCACGAATCAGGTTTGCCTTTGCTCTTAATCTCATTGAACATCTTCCGCATTGGTTCCGTTAGTTCATCCTGGAAGACCTTGTAATACATCCCTGAGAATCCGTCAGGTCCCGGTGCTTTCCCAACTTTTATTCTCTTTATGGCCTCCAAAACTTCCATGCATGAAATGTTCGCATTCAAACTATTCTTGTCCTCTTCCGATATTTTAGCGATATCTTGTTTCCCAAGAAATTCTTGTATCCTCTTCTCTAAGTTGCTTATCTGATCTTTCTGATATAAATTTTTGTAATATTTACGAAAAATCTTCATTATAATTCTTTGATCAGTAATCAAGTCCTTTCCATTTCCATTTGGAATCTTAACTTGTAGAATTAAGTTCCTTTCTCGTCTTTTCCTTAGTTTGAACACCATCCACTTACCAGGTTTATTCGCATTCTCAAATTCTTTAAGTTTTAATAATCTTAATTTCTTTTCCATGTCGTCTATATTCTGATCTTGTAATTCCAATTGTGTCTTTTTGAGTTCCTTCCTCCACCTTTGCTTTCCGGGTTCCTTGATAATTCTTCTTCTACTGATTTCAGTCTTAATTCCAGTTCTTTTCTTTTTTCCTCTTTTTTCTTCCTCCATTCCTTGTTCCACTTCAAAAACAACCCTCGCATTACCGCTTTTCCCGCATCCCATACCACTCTACTTGAAACTTCTCCATTCTCATTTTCTTTAAAAAAGTATTTTAATTCCTCCTTCGCTTTCTTCAGATAGGAGTCATCTGATAGAAGTTGGTCATTTATTCGCCAACTTCGATACTTGCTTTCTATCTTCATTTCGAGTTCCAATTTTATTGGATTATGGTCTGAAATAATCCTAGGCCGGATTTCCATGTCTTTGACCACCATCTGTAGCGTTTTTGATATTAAAAACATATCAATCCTTGACATAGTTAAATGTCTATCAGAGTAATAGGTAAAACCACCTCTTTCATGTAAATTCCGCCAGATATCGAGTAAAGAAAAGTCTTCTTTCATTCTGAAGAATGATTTAGGTAGTTTACCTTTCCATTTTCTGCCTTTTTGATTACATGTTCTATCTTTAATTGGGTCTATCACTCCATTCATGTCTCCCATTACTAAAATATGTGCTTGATTGTTCGTCGTGATATATTTATTTATTTCTTCATTCAACTTGTCATAGAATTTGCCTTTATCTTGTAGTGGACCATATATACCCACAAGTAATATAATTTTTCCAGGCAATTGAATTTGTACCCCGAGATAATGTCCATTCTTGTCCTGAAATATTTCTTCAGTGGGATATATGTTATTAACATAAATCGCGACACCTCTTTTTTTCTTTTGAAAGGCCGAAACGTAGCACTTACCCAATTTAGGGTTTTTTAAATATTTAATGTCCTTATCTTTAATTTTCGTTTCTTGTAGGCAAACTATATCTAATTTTTGTTTTTCTAAATAGTGAAATACCTGTCTTAATTTATAATTGGAGTTTAGCCCTTTGACATTCCAAGATAAACAATTCAGAGTCATTGTTGCAATTTCTTTCTTTCTTTCTCTCTTTCTTTCTTTTCTTTCTTTCTTTATTATTTATTTAGGTCTTTATTAATTCCAAATCTCTTATCTCTCTCAATCCTCGTCTTCAGTTCTCTCTTCACCGCTGTCTAAACTCTTCTGCTCTACTTCTGGTTCTTCTTGATCTTCATCCTGAACTTGTTCTTGTCCAATTTGTTGCTCTTGTTCAGACTCTATCTCTTGATCTTGGGCTAATTTTTCCAATTTTTCAGTGCTTGATTGTTCTTCTTCAGTTCTTATGTCCTCTCGAGGTTGCCCTTGTTCCATAGATATAATCTTATTCTTACCCGACATCAGGTTTCTAATCTTCCTTATAGCTTCATCCATTTCTTCCGGTACTGAGCATTTGAATCTTTTAAAGTTTAATGTATATGTCAGACTGCCATTCCTCTCCCATTTGTACCTTATATTATATTTTTGCAATACTGAGGTCAGGTTTCTGAATCTTGTCTAGATTTCAACGTTTGAAATGGAACATCTCTAAATACTTTCAGTTCTGATCTGTCAATGATCAGTTTTTCTTGAAAGCTGTTCTGTAAAACTTTCTCCTTCATCTTCGTTCTAGTAAAACAAATCAGGATGTCTCTAGGCCAATTCTTTTCCTTTGCCACCTTTGAACTGATTCGGAACATTTTATCTATTTCAGTTTCCATTCTCTCTTCTGACATGTCCATAAATGTGGCAAGATCCGGAATAACCCTTTCATAGATATTTTCTCCCGATCTTTCTTCCAGCCCTCTTAATCTCAGACATCTATCGCGATATCTTAATTCTTGTAAGTTTAATTCTCTCTCATGTCTATTAAATCCGTCGGTTAATTCTTTTTTCTCTTCTTCACTCTGTTTAATGCGCGCTTCCATCAACTTGACTTCAGTCTGTATTGTCTTTACATCTTTGTTCACTTTCTCCATTCTCTTATTTATTCCATCCATCTCTTTCTTCAAGTCAGCTCTGATTTCTGCTCTCATATCTTTTAATTCTTGTCTTATCTCTTTTTTGAAACTCCCCATCTCCTGTCTTAAGTTTTTAAGCTCTTCTAATATTTGTTCTCCAATCCCGCCCATCTGTCCAGAACCTGACACCTGTACCGGTTGTTCAAATGAAGGTCTTCTTTCCGTTGCTAATTTGGATTGGGTATATGATACAGTCTTTTTTCTTGTTGTCATCATGTACTATATAAATCTCTTACAAACCTTATAGTCTTAATTATATAAGCTTCTTAGACAAATAAAATATTTCTTAATAGTATCTATAATATCTATATTACAGAGAAATTAAATAAATAAAGTTGAGAGTAAAGAATAACACAATTATTACAAAAATCAGCTCTTACTCTGTTAATCAATCTGTTTTAGTCCTTATACTCAAGTCACTTCCAATAATATACTATTAGTCCTTATTCTCAAGTCACTTCCAATAATATACTATTATTTTCTATTATTTACTCGACATTTACAGTGTCTGTTTATCTATAGCAGGACTGTGCCAGGAAAAGAGAAAAAGAAAAAGAAAAAAAAGCGTTATCTTATTACTTTACACTGTGTCACTTATAGCCTGCTTAAGACAATATAAGCAGCTTAATATTTAGTGTAGTACCAGTTGAACCCACCAGAGAGCACCCTAAAGCAATTTTCTTCCACTCTCTTATTCACATCAGATCAAGGTTATTTCTCCTCAGCAACCTTCCTTCCAATCACTTTGATCTATAATCAAGGTCTCTCCTCCGCCCGCCACACTCCCACACCCTCTCTCACATTATCAGCTTCTTTCACAGAAAAGCTTACAAAGCGACTTTCTTCCCTCCTTCCAACCCTTCACCCGCAATCTGCACACAGCTCTTTACACAGTCTCGATATTCTCTATTCCTGTTAACAACTTGCTCCTTCGTCGAAAATCTCACGCGTCTTCTTTCTTTCCTTCAAGCATTTCAGCCAACAACACAATCACTAGAAAAGTCGCCCAGTCAGTACCGTCTTTTAAGTTCTCCACCAAACTCGAATTACTCAAATTCGATAGTCCTCTCTCACGTTGTCAACTTGCTCCTTCAAGAAAAATCCCGCTGAATGTCTTAGAACGTGCAGTCTTGACAGTCCCCACTCACGTTGTCAGAGCTCTCTCAAAAAGAAAAAAAAAGAAAAATCCCACAAAACGTCTTTTTTTCCTCGCTTCCAACGCTTCACCCACCATCAACACCGTCTTTGTAAATCCACTCCGACTTCAAGTCAAACAGTCTCGATAATCCCCTCTCACGTTGTCAACTTGCTCTTATCCATTCACTAAAAAGCTCCGCTTGACGTCTTCTTTCCTTCCTTCCAGCACGTCAATCACGTTCAACACAGTCTTTGAAAAACCACCCCAGACTCAATCTTAAATAAATTTGAAATCTTTATATTTAGTCCTAAATCCCCATTAGAAAGAAGGAACAAGAAGAAGGAACAAACTAAGAAAAAAGTTAGTACACAGTCAACTGAGCCTGCTTTCAACCTTACTTTCTATTCGTCGTCCTTCAACAAGTACATTAGCCGGCTCATTATATCTTCGCGTCCGCCATTATCTCCATGACCAAAAAAAAGAAGAAGAGAAATAAGAATCTGAATTTCAGTTCTCAATCTCTGGACACAGTCTTTAAAGTAAGATCCATTTTGTATCCTCCCAGGGGAGAAGTTTTAAGAAATCCAATTCATTTAACGTTCTTCACAGACGATTTTTTTAAAAAAAAGGTTTTGGCGTTCCTTCGTCGCAGATGCGACTGCCCAGCAGGGTTGTGGCGTCCCTTTCAGCTCCTGGATGTCTTCGAACCTTCGGCACAGAATCTCTGTGTCTAGTCGATGACAGTGCTCTTCGAGCCCCCTCCGGGATCCCTCCGATCTCCCTTTACCCGGGGAGAAATTAGACCGGCATTCCAGGAACTTAACGTGCCGGTTTCGCCCAGCTGGGTGGTTACGTGTCGACCAGCTTGGTCTCTACGTGACCGTTCGGTCCGCCATTAAACCCGGAAGTGATGATATTTCCAACAGTCTTTCAAGAACTGAATGTTTTTAAAGAAGGGGCTTTTAATAGGATACTATATTATTTTTAACTGCTTTTTATCTTTATTTTTCCAATGTATATTTGAAATTGCTTCTAATGTTATATATCATTCAGTTACATTTTAATGATAACCCTTAGTAAGTTTTTATTTATACTATTTTAAAAAAACGTTTTATGCCACCATGAATCCCAGTTCTGAGCAAAAAGCAGCAGCATAAATAAAAAAGAAGGAAGGAGGAGGGATGAGAAGAGGAAGGGGAGAAGGAGAAGATGAGAATGCAGAGCTCCAGATTTTCTATACCCTTGAGCAATGGTCAAGTACCTGTACGTGTGTGTGTGTGTGTGTGTGTGTGTAGGTAGGTAGGTAAAAAATAAGAATAGTATGAGTAGAGTGTGATTTACCAAAAAAGGACACTTAACACATAGCCTGATGCCCATTGTAAAAGGAAAAT
The DNA here is from genome assembly GCA_948474755.1 of Ctenosaura bakeri. Taxonomy (NCBI): domain Eukaryota; kingdom Metazoa; phylum Chordata; class Lepidosauria; order Squamata; family Iguanidae; genus Ctenosaura; species Ctenosaura bakeri. The sequence continues at coordinate 346,421 of CAOLHI010000352.1, forward strand.
CAAGAATGTGAAATGTTCTTGTTCACCTACTATCCACTTTGAACCATCCTTTTAAAATTATGCTTTTTTTCTGATTTTTGCTCCCGTGCAGCCAAGATTGGACTGGGATGGCAAAATCAGGACATCTTCCTGATGCTACCTAAAAATCCATTGCTCAGAATCCTTTTTTCCCATATCTTATGTTCCAAAGAGAGGAACATTTTACCATTCAATTAGCTATTTAAAAAGACTTTCTATTCAGTTCGTCCATATCACTTCAAATAAGTTCAGACTGGGGTCCTAACATGAATAATCAGCTCTGTGTACTGTGTTCTCACCCCAAGGCCACCAAAGTGTTTCAACACAGATGCCACATGCAACAGTATGACAGCCTGAATTTTGTTTTTCTAGAAGTCTGTGCTGACTGACCTGTATCATTTTCAATGATGCTAGTTTCTGCCATTATAATGTAATTTAACACCATGCAATTTAAATCAATCTACCATAATCACTCCTATATTTTCACTATGCAAGAACTTGTTTCCATGCGGGTTTCTTCTACATTGCTTTGCAAAACTGGTTTGCAGTCTCCCCTCTAGAAATAGTGTGTGCCAACTTGGAAATACTTTCCTGAGCTCTTAAGCTGTAGAGAAAAATGACAATATTTCGGTGCAATCAACCAAGAGAGAGAAAGGTTAGTGTTTGTTTCATGAGTTTCCAAGACACCGGGGGGGGGCAAGGGGGGTTGGTGAAAGATATACCACAATATAGAGTCTTCAGATTTCTTCAGCATGAGGGAACAATTTCCAACTGTCAAGAATTTTTTTATTATTATTATTATTATTCACTGACAGCTTTATATCTCCTGATACTTCTTCCTGATATGTTCATAAATCTTTTTTCCCCCTCTGCAGTATGAAGAGGGCAGCCTCCTGGGGTCTTCCTAGATTCTCTTTTAGATGCAAAAGCTCAGTGGCTCTGAGGTGTTTGGCATCCATGAAAGAGAAAGGTATGGAGCAGCAGAGCCCAGCTGTATTGCCAAGACAGCTCAAGGGAAACAATATTCTTGTACTCAGCTGTATGTACAGCCATCCCAGCTTTTTATGTGTTTGTTGCCTGACCCCTTGAGCTTGTCAAGAATGGCAAGCAAAGAACTAACAACAATGAACAAATCTGTTTTGTGTCAATTCCAGCCTCTCAAATTGGCATTTCTCGGATTAATGTAATCCTATGCCAAACACTCTGACTGGCATGGATATTATCATCTCTGCTTTCTCTGCTGTTAAATATTCAAAGCCTTACTTGTGTCCTTGGATTACAGAAGGAAATTCCTCCAGATCGCACTCTCTACCCCTCGGTATTTCCGTGGAAAATACCATAGGATTACTGTCTGCCTTGCAAAATGGAAAAAAAAGAAATCTGCATTTTCAATTTATCTCCTTTCAGTCATTAGGGGACTTTAGGCTTTAATAACACACGTTCTGGACAACAGAGAAAGTACTCCTTCAACAGCATTCCTACAGCTAATAAGCTAAAGGGGGAACCTGTTTGGAGAAGCTCATAGCTCCAAATCCGAAGCATTAAATTCTCCAGCTTGCACACCACAACACTGCCCAGGAACAAGTTGGAGGGTTTTTGTTTTTTACATATATCTCAAGGATTTGCAAGCTCTTTCCCTCCTTCTAGCTATGGCAGGAAGCCTGGACATTTTTGTCTCTGATCCATCATAAACATTCAGTTCTGCAGCTACCCACATTCTCTCTCTCTGAAGACCAGTGGGTACATTTTGGCAAAAAACCAACTCGAAATCTGCTGCCAAAACGTAGGCACATACAACATGATCTATGGGGTTTAGCCTCATCTGTCCAGAACCAAAGAAAGTCCATTGTAAGTTTTTCTATAAAAGGAGAGGAGGAAACACCCACAATTGCTTTTTTCTTTGTTTGTTTGTTTGGTCATGCATTGTGTAGGAAGTTGAAGTTGGATAAAAGAGGTTTACCCCTCTTCTTCTCAGGGCAATTCCTCCTGTCTCTGACCATCTTGCTGCCGCCAGTGTCACTTTATTCATATGTGCAATCTTTTCTGTTCAAAAATGATATTTTTAAATGTCATTTTTAGGAGAGGAGAATTTTTCAGCTACATGAAGGGAAGAAAGAAGGAAGGATAAAGGAAAGTAATATCAGATAAAGGCAATGCATCTGTTTTAATAAACAAGTATTTGTTTGACTATTCTGGAGTCATTTAGATTTACACCTGACCTTTCAAGGCAACATTAAAATACTTGATCTGAAGGCAGTTTAAAAGCAGAGATAGCTATTACCATCAAGCAACATCTATCATCAGCCACCTACCATCTTCATGTAAGCTTTTGTAGGATGACTTTCTTACCCACTGCTGGAGGCAGAGCTGTGACTCTGGTCTCATCTAGTCTCCACCTTATCATGGTGTTATGTCATCAAGAAAGTAGAACAAGGCAAGGAGACCCCAAGAAAATATACGCCAGTTATAGAAGAGAATTCTCTGAAGCAATTGGCAGCTACTGCAGTCAGTTCTGAGTATACTAGAAAGTGTTTGGCCAGATTTTATGGCTATAATATGGGAGGATGATCATGTTAGAGAGCGGCAGTGATTTGTACAACTGACAGTTGGGATTACTTTTCAGTCTCTAAAATATTCCAGTCTACTGAAATTTAAATGCAAGGCAATCAACTCGGTTCAAATGCCCTATAAAACATTGTGCAATTTTTGGGGGGCAAGGAGAGGTCCAGATATCAATACCATCCAATTGCAATCCTCCTAGGTTTTTCCACAGCTCCTGAGATTTTTTTTAATCACCTCAGAAAATCTGTTGAAGAAGAAAGTGTCCCATAACAGCAGTATAGTCTTTGTGCTGGTTTAGATAGAAAAACATGCAATTAAGGCACAATGGGAAGAGTTGTCCGTGGGGAACGTGGGTCATGAAAGCCAACATGACGTAGTGGTTTGAGTGTTGGACTAGAAGTCTGTTAAACTGAATTAAAATCTCCAGTCAGCCACGGAAACCCACTGGGTGACCATGAGCAAGTCACACTCTCTCAGCCTCAGAACAAGGCAAAGGCAAACCCACTCTGAACAAATCTTGCTAAGAAAACCCTGTGTTATGTTCACCTTAGAGTTTCCATACGTCAGAAATGACTTGAAGGCACACAACAACAACAAGGAATGTGATGTTTTAGTAGTGGTTGGAACAAATCAGTTTTTAAAAAATCAAATCGCCCTAAACCAGTAACTTTTCTACAAACAAGGACTGAACATCATTAAAATGCAGACTTAACTTAGTGAAGTCCAAACCCATCCAAAATGGACTCAGAACTTTAACTGCTCATCTATTTGCATTGTTGTATGTTTCTCTGAGCTACTGGGAGAAAAACAACAACAATCAAAAAGAAGCTGCCTCAGTTTTGACTAAGCTGGTTGGAGGGACCATACCCTGAAACTGCCCCAGTTCAACTGCAACAGTCACACTTAATTCTCTACCTTCCTGCTTTCTCAGATGCTTTTTAAAATGTCCCAGCTTTTCTTTTGGCCTCTTCCTACTTTACACATTTGTCCCCAGTTTATTTCAGTTGCTACAAAGTGAGTTCAAAGTACAAATGTAGTTTGCCCTTAATTCAGCAGGAAGGGGAGGAAAGGAAGAGAGAGGAGGCTTGCCCTTCCCAATACAGTCAGGTGGAAATAAAATACTGTAGCTTCTTCTAGCTTTGAACAGAACAACCAGTGTTGTATGACTAAGCTGCTTTTTTGAGGTAAGCAAAGGGAATATAAACACATTGTAAAAAGCAGAGAAGGGAAGAGCCCTGCTAGTTAAGAGGAGCTGTCCTTGAGGAGATCCCCTTTTGAGTTACAGTTCCCTGGAAATGTACACAGAGTGCACAGGGTACAAATAGTCTGTCATACACACACATTTTACTTACCTCTAAATTTCCCTAGAATAAGATCAATATTGCAGAGAACTGTTCCAGAAGTGAACATATTTTTTCTCCTGCCTTCAGATCTGATGTATACCTGTTAAGATTTACATAAATTTTATATTTTAAAGCTTATTTTATTGGTTTTCTTCTTTCTGTTCCCCTTCAATTTGATTTACTAATGTTTTGTATGTTAGAGCTGCACAGTGCCATACCAAAGAAACTATAAAATGTAGAAGTTCAGCACTGGGAGAGATTTACTGAGTTCTTATTTTGAGCAAAGGTAGGTTTTGTTTTCATTTTGTTTTTTTCCCTGCAGAGCTATGTTCCATTTGCATTTACTGTGCAGTCATACACATTTATGCCCCTAACACAAACTAGCTCTAGAGCAAGTGGGAGGAAAAGGTGATAGACACACTTGTTGGAAAGAACAGTTACACTGGATCTGCAAATTTATTGATTACAGATTCAGTGTAATTTTGGCTCTGTACAGCCACCATGGGATAATGGTTTAGCCATTGGACTATGACACTGGAGACCAGAGTTTGAATCCTCACTCAACCATGGAACCCACTGGGTGACCTTGGGAAAGTCACACTGTCTCAACCTCAGAGGAAGGCAAAGGCAAACCCCTCCTGAACAAATCTTGCCAAGAAAACCACATGATAGTTTCACCTTAGGGTTGCTATAAGTCAGAAATGACTTGAAGGCACACAACAACAGCAGCAGTAGCAGGGAAGCAAGATCCAATTAATCAGTTGACCCATCTACCAACAGATGCCCCATACAGCCTACTTGTTGGACAAACCATGATAATGGAGAGGATGATGGAACTCACTGCAGTGTGTACTACCGGATGGTACCCTCTCCCACCTCCTGGAGTTGAATCTGTCTCAGAAGGACCCCATGCTTGGCTGATACCTCTTGGCCTCACTCCAAGTTCCCTTAAAATGAAACCCCATTTGGAGCAGGTAAGCCTACTCATTCCCATAATTGGATCTAGGCTGATGCTGAAACACATCAACTCACCACAACAAAGCTGTGACAAGATGATACATGCATTAACAATGTTTTGTTTACAAGGAGCATGTATTCCCAAGAAAGAGGAAAAACTCAAGGAGATGGCAATTATTCCAAGGGTAGCGATATAATTGTTTGCCTTTTTTTTCCTTGAAGGAAGCAACAAGCAATGTTTGCAATTTTCTTCCCTCTACAAGAAACACTTTGAAAGTTATATAGATTTTGAAGCCTCAATGGGTTTTGAAGCCTGGATGGGGAGCCTGTTCATGATTTGAGATTTATTCTGTGCAAAAATTAGTAGGTAGTGTAGGTAGATAGTGGTTTTGCATGGAAAATAGCATTTTCTATGCTGTAAGCAGCATTTTATGCACAGAAAATAGTTATTCAGAAATGTTTTCTCCACAGAAAAGGCTGTTTTCTATGCAGACAAGACTATTTTCTGTGTAGAAAATCTTGTTTTCTATGTAAATTAACCAGATGTTAATTTTGCTCAGAATAAATTTCCAATTACAGTTTTTTTCTGTGTAGGAAACAGATTTTTTTTTCCTGAGGGAAATTTGGGGGGAAAGTGCCAAAACTATGTCATGTGCTGGGCATACTTTTCCTTTCATGTTCCAGTGGCAGACCTGAGTGACACATATGGCTTTGTTACCCGAAGCCTGTCCTTGCATTCAGCCAATCTGCCTGCTTGGCTGGTTTAACTCTGACAACTCCTAGCACGTTGCAAAATGGTACAATCATTGGATCAGGAGAAAGCTTCCCCCTATGGCACAGCCCTGCCGCCTCCTTAAAGCTTGTGGCTACTAGGTGCAAAAGGGACCTCCCAAAGATTAGACATCAAGCTCATTTACCCAGTAGTAAGCTGCAAATGTGTACAGGATTGTAGTTTGAAACATTCTAAAGGACTATTGAAATGTACATATCTCTGTATGATTCCCCCTCTCCAACTCCTGGAAGAGTTTCCCATTTCCTTGGAAGAATAGGCATCAAAACTGGCAACACCTAACAAGAACTTTGTGCAGTCTGCCTGGGGTATATAAATTTATTTCTACCTAACTGAACTCCTCCAATAATACATTACTAATCTTGAAAAGCAACACTTTTGGGAAAAAGAAAACAAAATATCTATTCAGTTGTGCTCTTCCAGCATGCACATTTCTTTTATGGCGAGTTTGCTTAACACAGTAAGTTGTTCTTTCTTCCCTTCAGTATGATGCATTGAAACTAAGATATATTGGTACATTATTCTTGGATATTGCTGACTGGGGTGGGCTGGGGAGGCAGATTTGACAGGAGTTTGGAGGGGGTAGTTGAAAAAAAAATGTTTTGTAAATTTCATTCTGTGTGTCTTGTTTGTTACCTATGTATTAGGAGAACACACAATAAATGAGTGAGTGCAACCATCACTTAATTTTATTTATGGCCCAAGCCTAAGAGATATGAAACAAACAGGTAGTATGGGAAGTCTGGTACAGAGCACTGGAGTTACTATATCTTGAGATGCTAAGGATTAAATGAGAGATCTCTGGCCCCTGTACAAAAAACATGTGTTCTACTACTCATCTTTTCAGACCAGTTTTTACAATTCTAAGTAGGTATAGAAGAAAAGGGATGCACTTATTCAACAGTGCAAAAATGTTCCACATATGCTGAGGGACATGTATAATTTATTCACCAATTGATCTTTCTAGACACACATTATTGCACTAGATTAGTGTTCTATAACTGAAACAAAAGCAACATTCCTTTTTTAAAAATCTTTTCTAGTCCAGGTGAAGAGTCCATGGGGTCTGAATTGTGAGTGCAGAGCAAAAGTTTGGGTACAGGTGAAAAGAAGAGAAAAGAGAGGTAGATCAATACTATGACTTAACTGAACGTGTTATTAGACCCAGATCCATGTTTTAGGACAATATTCTCCAATTTGACACTCTCCAGATGTGTTAAACTGCAAATCCCACTGTCCCCAGCCAGCAACTGAATTGTAGTGTTCATAGTCCAAGGCATATGGAAAATGCTGGGCTGGGGAAGGCAACCTAAAACTACAAAAAGAGCCAATTGAAGGGACAAGTAAAATGTGCCACCAGGATAGGGACAGAGGGACTGTGGGTCTCCATATGAGTTTGAACTACAGCCTTCCTCACACAAGTGTTTACATATGAGAAAAAGGCAATATCCCTAGACATACATATACAATCATATTAGGGAACAGTCCTTAACCCTGAATAAGAAGGTTATGATCCACAGAGTCCAAACTATCATGTTAAAGATGGTGCCTATTATTCTCTATCAGCTACTTAGTTAAGTATACTTCATTAAGTAACCTCTTGACCCCCCTGCCCCTGCAACCCGATGGAAATGTCATTCACCAGTTATTCCAATTGCACCAGCAGAATGGACCTCCTTCTCCCTGTGCCACTGTGCCTGGTAAAATAGGTTGGGGTGAAGAAGTCACAATCATAGCAATAGTGTTACAAGTGTGACTAAGCAGCAATTGTGAATACAGATTATCTAATTTTTAAACAGAGTCTGGATGACCATTTGTCAGGAGTGCTTTGATTGTGTCTTCTTGCATTGTATGATCCTACCTATATTTACTCCTCTATAAATGTTCTGTATGCACGATGGCTACTTTTTGACAATATTGCTGTCACCATCAGCTGCATGGGAGGAAGGAGGTTCCCTTTGCACATGATCAGAGCACAGGTGAATAATGAAATAAGTGAAAATTTACACTTCAAATATCACACCATTTTCAGTATGCTGATAAGCCAAGAATGGGAATAAGTAAAGCCCAGGCAAAGAATAGTTACCTGACCTTGGGCTGAGGAGCCAACATTCCAGGGGGGAAATATTTCAAACAACCTCCATTCTTCCTGTTGTGTTTCCTTGTTCATTTGTTTTGTTTCTACATGGCCATTATTTGACCTAGAACATGTTCTTCAGAAATTCAACAATACAGGCCAGAAGAAATGCATAAGGGGAAAGAATCTGACAATGAAACAAATTCCTGGTTAAGAAGACAGAGAAAAAAAAAAAATATCAGGAACATTAAAAACGAAAACAAAAAACAAACCATATTTAAACTGAACTTTTAAAAGGAAGGAAAAAACTTAAGAAAATCCACAACAAATGTATTCTCTCTCCAGAAAGAGTGGCAGCCTAGTCCAATCTTTAGTGTTGGCCTTTTCACACACCAGCTGTGATATGTCGCATGTAGTTGTCAAATGCCTACCAAGGCAGATGGATTATGTTTATCCCTCTGGGAAAGTCTTGTATTAGGGGCCTTTTTTGAAAGCCAACTAAGGAAGCAAGAATTTGGTACAAGAGTGGGAGAAGCAGAGCTTATAAACAACTGGGTGCCAGCACATCCAAGTGCCACTACATCTTTTAAATTGTGCATGAACCCTAGTCACAGCCAAGAGAGAGAGAGATTGAGAGGAGGGGGGTGTTCAAGATCTCCCAACAAAAGGCTAGCTTTACAGGGGTTTTTTTTTAATTGCAGCTACAGCTGGCTCCCTCTTTTTGAAATCCATTGAATTACCACATTTCCTTGCTTCACATCCATGTGTGAAGTCACCTGTGTAAACACATCTATCAAGCAAATTGAAAAGTGTAGAGAACTTTTGCTGAGGGTCAGTGTTCATATAGCAGATTGTACATACAGTGTTCATACAGCATGCTGCACTTTCTCAAAGATGAAGAGTGAACAGTATCACTCTGCCATAAATCCAGCACTTGTCCTTTCTCTAAAACATATGGTAGAAGAAGCATAACGTCCAGGTGAAATTGAACTGCAAGTCTCATTACCCCTAAACAACAGGACCAATGGAGAGAGATGATGAACATCTGGACAACCATATGATGCCCATTCCAGACCTACAAATGTTTCACAGAAGAGAAAAAGTTTTGACCAGTAGACCTGAATAGCTTCTTATTTTTAACTGTATTGGTAAAGCAAGAAAAGATGTAGGCAGGGAGGAATGGTTCGCCAAATGTCAAATTAAGAAAACAATGGAGAAATGGTGAGGTGGGACCTGGGAAGCTAAGTGGCAAGAATTGTATCAGGCAAATTACAGCATGTACAGATTTTCAACTATTTCAGAAGCAAGAGAAGTAGAATCCAGGAAAATACAGTGGTCCCTTGACTTTCATGAGGGTTCAGGTGCAGAACCCTCACAGAAGTAAAAAAAAAAAGTTAATAACTCTCACTCACCCACCCAACTGAGCATTCCCCTTCCCATTCACTTCCAGGGCTCCCCCCTCCCATTCTCTTGCCTTTTGCCCAGGTGTGTGTGCCTTCCTTCCATGTGTCTATGCAAAAGGCAAGGGAATGGGAGGCAGAGAACGGGGGAAGGGGTTGCTTCAGCGCATTTTGGCATGCCAGAAATGATGCAGCATCACTTCTGGCTGCTACCTTGGCTAATTCTTGGCTGATTTTTTTTTTTTAAAAAAAACAACCCTGTATTTTGGCAAGGTTAGGAAAGCTTTGGAGGGCTAAGGGAAGCAAACAGCCCCTGAGGTGGAGGATTTTGAGCGAAATGGGGGCAAAAAAATAATAATTAAAAAATCAACCTTTAACAACTTCAAAAAAAAACTGGGGAGTCTGGGAGCTTCTGGGAGCCCTCTTAGGGATCCCAAAGGCCACAAGCAGCCTTCAGGTCACATTTTGCCCATCCCAGCCACAAACAGTTTGAGACCTCAATATTCAAAGAGGCATCCCTTCCTATATATCTTCCTAAATATGCTACATATAAGAGTATGCCCGCTCCTCTTTCTCCCACTAGTGGGAGCAATACACTTTGGGAGGACATGAGATTGGGGTCTTCACTTCTGGGGCACTCAGTTGTGCCCTTCCCTTGGAAATCTGATTGGCACTGACCTTGGTTTCATTTTGGCACTATGTTAAAACACAGCTTTTTATTAAACCTTTTGTGGCCTAGTTGATCAATATATATATATATACACACACACACACACACACACACACACATACATATATATATACACATACATACATACACACACACATGATTTTAAACTGTTTCTACCTTTTAAAGCTATTCTAATTTATTAAACTGCTCCATATGTTTCTAACTGGTTTAAATTATTTTCTTGTTTTTTTAAAAAAAAATCTGTAATGTTCTAAAATGTTTAAATTGATACTACTTTTATCCTGACCTGAGATCCCATGAAATATATGAAATACATGTTTTAATAAGTACTATGAAATAAAGAAATTCATTGCCTCATTTCAGAGTAAGGGTAACCTACCCTAAAGGACCTTTATTTCCTGGTTGGAAATTTAAAGGTGCCTTCCTGGGTTGCTTGACTAGTATAGTGACTTGGTGGTTAGGAAAGTATTTGCATTTAATCTTCAGAGTTCACAAGGTTTGCAAGATCTGGAAGAGCAAGTCCTTTTAATTCAGTTAAAGCAGAGGGAAACCAGATTATGAACCTCAGTTCTGACAAAGGCAAGTTGTCTGGCATCCTGCTGCCAGGATCTTGCTCGTAGCCACCAGGCAACAGTTGCCCCGTCCAGTGTTTTCCCAGAGCAAAACATGTACTAAACACAAGCACCAGGATGGTGGCATCACAAATATAAAATCCAGAACCACCCTTGCCAAGCTTCCCAGTTACAGTCAGTTATCCTCGGTCACCCTAACCTCAGCTGAAAGGCTCACTCATCTATGGTTAAAAATCAAACTTGTGTTCTATCTGCTTGCCACCACTTGACCTTTTGCTGTTACTGTTAAGATCTATTTCTGTTGCGTTTACATATAAAGTGTCTACGGCAGAGTAAGAATACAGCAGGATAAAAATATGTCAAACTCTACATATTGTTTTACAGATACTTACCTGCTAAGTGGACTGCTTAAACCCTTATTTCAACAGCTGAATATACACGGGGTTTCATTATGTTTTCCCCTGGAATATAAATAAAGGCATTACTGATGAGATTTCACTTGGAGCAAGGAGGACGTCTTCTGCACATGTTATACAGGCTGCTAAGATGGGAGGAGAGAAAAAGACAATGCTGAGGAAGAAAAGGATGCTGAAGCCCACCTATCCTAAGTGAGGCTGCTGCCTGTCTTCTTCTGTTCTCATATTCTTCTCCCTCCTTCATCAGAATTGCTCATTATCCACCTACAGAAATACTTTCCGTAAATGTGTGATCAAATGTATGGTTGATCAAAACCTTCTTGTAGGACTGGTGCTGCTTGCAGCCCTGCAGGTTAGCAGTTGCTCACTTGTATTCTGAGGGAGAGCTTAGAATTACTATTAAAAAGTGGCACATTTGTGTTAATGCTCCTTCTTTCTTTTTCTTTTCTTGTTACATTGCAAGTAACAAATTGACAATGACTGGCACCCTGCCTTGCAGTTACAGGTTTGTAACTGCTCCATGTTCAGTTATACTATATGGCACTATCGTCATAATCATAAATGCCCCCAGAATCCCAAGGAATGGAGGTCTGCCCAGCAGGATGAGATTTCCAGCCCTGTTCCACCAGTAAGAAAGGCTGTGACAATCAGAAGCAGGATCTCTGTTGGCAATATTTCATTGCAGCTTCTTTCATTGGTGGGAGGAGGTATAATCATCCTGTCATGCCCTGATGGCCTAGAGAACAGATCTCCCTCACTTGGTGAGGCTGCTGGTTATTAAGATAGGGTTTTGGGGGGCAGGGATGGGGGCTGGGCTAGGAAACAAGAGTTTGTTACATATTCATAACTAAGTTGCTGATGTAAGACCTCAGCCAATTGTCTTATTTTTTAAAAAATCTTCAAAAGCAGAAAACTTTCCAAAAATGAATGCAAATCTCCCCAAATTACCCCTCAAACAATGCTTTGGAAGTAACAAGTAAATTTTACTCATTATACACACAAGAGAGATCTCAAAGCCCAATGATAATAGATGTTGCATTATTTTTTAAAAATTACAGTGTTAGTAAAATTGCTTCCCCCAGAAATAACAAACTACAAGTCATGAACAGAATCCTCTTAGACACACACAAGCATAATCTGTAGTTAGGCTAATACAGTTGTGTGTTTTTTTAATAACGTTGTACAAGGAGGTATCAGTATTTCCTTGTACTACAGGTTTCTCTGGGCTGCACAACACTTGCTGGATGGTGCAGAGTGCAGCTTTACCTCCTTGGATTAAGATGGATACAGTACACAGTACACCTTTCTGGACTCCTCTGTAAGCAGGCTGCAAGAACATTACTCTATGGCAGTTGTTAAATAGGGCTGTGTTAGTTCCAAGCTCTACATTGCATTCTGGAGAAAGCTACAAAGGAAATTAATTGGTCAGAAAATGGCATGTGTTGAATGACTTCTTGAGTTCAAATAAATTACTCTGTTGACAAAATACAAGCATTATAATGAGCAATTGTGCTTTGTGGGCTGCAACTCATGCTAGTGATTATTTTAGCACAAAAATAATAGAGAGCTTCTTTCTTGGGCTAACTTGCTAAAGCATATGTACTCTGGGCTTCCAAACTATGACAATTTACTCAGTACATTTCATGTTCTGAGTCAGGTTGTTGTGATTTGCCATAATGCATAATGCATCCAGTCTCCCCCCCCTCCATATACATCTCTTGGCCCCTTTTCACACCTCACCTTTTCCCTGTGCTGGGCTGCAGGGCTTGTGCAGGAAGCCATCATAGGAACGCTCTTGCATCCCTCCTGCTTCGGCTCCGCAGCTGCTTCCTGGTCGCGCGAGCACCCCGCCTCTTCCGTTCGCATTGCTCCGGGGCCCTGACTGCACTTACTTTGTGTGCGAAGCCTCGGGAGTCAGGCTGGTCGCACGTCCTCTCCTCAGTGCAGCCTGGGACCTCCCAGGCTGCACTGAGGAGAGGACGTGCGACCAGCCTGACTCCCGAGGCTTCGCACACAAAGTAAGTGCATACAGGGCCCCGGAGCAATGCGTACCGCACAGCATTTTCAGCTTTGAGCCAAAAATGAAAAAATGCTTGTGTGGTCCGCGTCAGGCTCTTGAGCGTCGCGCAAATGTGAGTGTGTCGTGTGGACCACTCCTCACATTTACGCGACACTCAAGGGGTCCTTTAGCTTCAGAAATGCCATACAAAAAGGACCTTGGTTTGGAGTGATCTCCACACATCTGTTGCAGGTGTGGCTTCTTTTCCTGCTGCTACTGTTTTGCAACAGGTTCTGGCTCCTCATCTTCCACTGCTCTCCACAGCCTCACAAGCTCATTATCAGACAGCCATAATTGGCTTGTCTGTAGATGACTTGATAGTCTCTTTTGTCATGCCTAGAGCCATGGGGAGGGGGGCAACATTGCATAATTGTGGTGAATCATATTCTGTTTTGAAAGCACTGTGGTGCAGTGGTTAGAGTATCTGGCAAGGTAACAAATTACAGGAGACCTAGGATCAAATCCTCATTCAGCCATTAAGATCATTGTGGTCCTCCTAGCTTAACCTACCTCGTAAGGTTTTTATGAGGATACCAATGGGGAGATGAACCATGTGTGCCACCTTGAGTTCCTTGGAAGGAAACGTGGATTTAAATGAAAGAAATAATCACCACCACCACCATCAATCATCTTGCTTTTGTTTGGGGAGAATTTGCGGGGGGAATAGAAGAAAAATAATATTTTAAACACTCAACTAGTCCACCAGATGTCTCTGCAAGGAGAGGATGCTCAAATTGACACTCTGTATTTTACTCAAAAGTATGGGAAGGATGTTCAAGGCATTCTGGGTACCTTTTCTTTAGTGTTTCCAGGAAACATCCAGGAACACCCTATTTGCAACTTCATTTTGGTCCATGATAATTATTTATTCAGGCTAGTAACCTGCCTGGTGCCAGAATTTCTGGTTGAGTTTACGATAAATGTCAGTTCAACAGAACATTTAAATTACATAAAGAAAGAAACTAAAGCTCCCAAATCTCTCCACTTTTCCCATGTCTAAGAAGTGAGTCAGGGAATTTGAAAAACCTATTTGTAATGAGAATAATGACAATGGCCAGCCAATGAGACAAAGTACTGAATGCAAAATTTCTGTTTCCATCATCACCTCATCATTTGGCATTAAAAAAAATAAAAGGAGGGGAGGATGGACAGAGAAGCATCTGTTACAAGCTGTTTATATATAATTGACTGTGCTCTAAGGCAGCAAGTTGGACAATATAGCCACTTAAAAGTTATTTCCAGTCTTCACAGTTCTATTGCATTTTCTGTGCTATCCCTGCAGGGTCACCCTGTTTGTGTCTCCAGTCATGTTTTCCCATCCCTCTCCTTCTCTCATCCCTCTCCTTCTCTCTCAGTCACACACACATTTGCTTTCTATATAAGGATATGTATCAATGTGAAAGCTTCCTGATCTTTCCAGACAACCTTACACATTATGGATATGTACCTGCATTCTGCATACTCCCATTGCAAGAGCTGTATTGGTTCATGTTAACATGATATCCAGAGCCAAAGTTGACCCTGTTTCACACAACAGGTAGATACATTGCCTCCGAGCCTGACACTGGAGTGAGAGGAGAGTCTAGTACCTCCTTTGAATCTTTCATGTTTGTTGCCCTCTAGTGACCAAAAGGCACAATCACTTTGCATAGCAGTAGAAGAAAAAGGAAGGACAATCTTTCATTTTTCCAATTTCAGTTTTGTTTATCATGAACTTTGAGAATTCTAGAAATACAAGTCATTCTGATCTTTCAACTTTTTTTTCAAAGTTCGTATGGATTTTTGTAAGCATTTCTCCAAATTTATGCTTTTTGTATACGGTATTGCCTAATATACGCAATCTTTTCAAAGAACTGCATATTGGTGTTAGTGAATGTGTAATCATCGCACTATAAGAGTGTAGTGCAGAAAACACCTGGGACCTAGGTGAATTTAAAATACATAGTTGGCATTTCTACTACAACTTTCCCTTGTCCTTGCCCATTTTCCCCCTTACTTGTATGCAAAAACATGGCTGTCAGTCCTGTCATCTGCTGAACAAGGAGGTACACCTATATGGAATACACAGGGCAGATCACATCCAAAGTGACTTATGTGTCTGAATCCACTTAGGAATATCCAAGCCACTTCCCTAAGTATTCAGGGGAGTTGTTCGTCTGTTTAGGAAAAAATAAAAAAATTCCAGCAGGCTTTTCAGAACTGAAGTTTGTAAAGAAGTTTAAAAAAGAAAAGAAAAGAGGTAACAGTACTATTTTAATTTTCTTTAAAAAATTAATTACATGTTTGAAATAGTTTTTAATGTCATTAATAATTTGATTTTATCTTTTTGTCAATCTTTTGTAATTTTTGTCTGTATTGTATTTATTTTAATTTGCACACCTTTTGAGTCCCAGTTTGGAGGAAAGACAGGATATAACTATATGAATACAGTTATATAAATTGTTGTTGTTTTTGTCTAGCTGGCCTGACTGGCATCAGGCAAATAACGTAGGTCTGTGCTTCTCTGGTTATCCAATGTGCAGGAGCAGCAACATTTTTCCCCCAGTGTGCCTGGAACTGGTATCATATCTGAGCTGGATGTCTACATCTCTTTCTTTCTTTCCTGGAAACTCCCCAGGGACTTGCAGCCAATGGCAGGTGGACTGGCATTTGTCCACAGACTTCCACATCGATTAGCACTGATGTGAGTAATGTGTTATGTGATCAATATGGTGGGTAAATTTGTTACCGTCACCCACTGCACATCTAAGTCATAAAGTATTAGAATAGTCTACAAGGATGAAATTCAATTTGGGCCCTTTTCGCAGCTTACCTTGATAACGCAACGAACTAGAGCCCTCATGATATTGCCAAGAGGCCCAGTAGAGAGCCCCTTGCAGTCTGCACACGGTAGGGTATTAGCGAGAGAGCACCAGTCCCCGCCCGGTGTCTTGTCCGCATGTCAGCGTCCTGGGTCACGCCCAGGTCCTGCCCTGTCCCAGCCCCACGACCCCTAATTGGTCAGTGGCTTTTCTTTCTTTTTTTTGTATTGTTTCATCAACTATCGTGCTAACGTTAGCACAATAGATCCTGCCAACAGGCTGTTTCATACTACATTGGTGACGTGCTAACATGCTGACATGCTAACAATAGCGCCAGGTTTTTTTAAAAAAAAACACAGTTGGCTGGACCCCAGGGGCTGCTGTCATCTTGAGTGTGAGTGGCAACGCAGCCCTGGAGTGGCCTCTCACGGCAACGTGTCGTACAGTGTTCCCTGCTGCAATGGGGGCAGCAGCCAGCCTGCTGTTGGGCAGAGCGTCCCCTGGGAGTTGCTGCGTGAGGGACAGGCAGCAGGGACTGCCCACACCCCACCCACTCCCGGGTCCTTCCCAGAAGCACACCGGACGACGGCTCCGCAGACCCTCTGGTCACGCGACTGATGCGTGAAAGGGAGGTTATTTAAGAAAATGCGCTATCAGCACTATCCGTGGCCGTGATAGCACCTGGTTCACCAGTACGTCATGCGGTATGGCGGCTTGTGAAGAGGGGAGAGAGTGTGCCTAATACGCTTTAAAAACACCATGCAAAAAGGGCCTTAATGTTATTAGTACTTAATATGGTAAAGTAGCTTTAAACAGAGCTTGCCTGTAGTTCGGTTCTTGCAGTTCTGGACCCATTCTGCTCCAGTTTCATGTACTTCCTCCTCATAAAATCATAGACAAAGAGCTTGTGCGGTGTAAGACTAGTCTAAAGATACACAGTCATTGAGTAGCAGAACAGTTTCAGAAGTCCTGGTTTAAATCTTTCAGGCTATTTCTCTTCTAATTAGAACCTCAGTATATTTGCAGCTTTTTCCACTTCTGAATTATAACAGTATCCAATAAGTTACTGCAGGAAAGTTATTTTTGTTTTTGCAGAAACTGGAAAAGTAAAACAGGCCTGCAGTGTGTACCTCATATGTATGGACAATATAAACAAAGGCAAGACTGCTTCAAGGTTTGCTCGCATCATTTTTGTAATAAATGATGAGTTCTCTGTGTAAATTGTGTACAAATTAGGTACATGAATTTTAAAACTGCAAAAGATCACAAAAACTTGTATTAACTTTATTTTAAGCAGAGGATGTTTGAGAACATCTGAAAAAATGGATCAGAGAGGAGGAATTTTATGGCCAAAGGAGGACTATATGGAATAACAAAATATACATTTTCAACTACCGAGGTAACACTGGAATCTTACAGAGACATTCACCGTTCTATGGGAATGGAATCATGTAAGGCAGAGTGGTGAGAAAGCCATTGGGCCCAAACTCTCTATCATATATGTACTGGTGAGAAATGTGAGAAACAGCCATTGATCTCTCAAGCTGAATAATCAAACTAGAAAGACAGAAGCTGAATACCAGCCAGTTCCATGTCCACACTCATACTCTGAGGGTCTACCAATGAAAGAAAATAAGCTCAGTCATCTTTGTAAAACATCTAAAAATAGATTAACTTACAAATTAACTGTACATTACTAAACATGTATTCTAACATGGGACAGCAGAAGAAAATGACTGCATTTCAGAGTAATGCAAGAATAGAATGAGTGTGGTAATGAAAATGAACAGGAACTCTGTGAACATGCAGACTAGCAGTCAATGAGTACAGCATGCAGAGCTTGCTAACACTTGTCACTTTTCCCTGCTGTCCTTTAGGAAGCCAGGAAGCATCCTGCAAGATTTTCAATCTATATTTTTTCATGTTCTAAAATCATTCATGAAGCCTACACAAGTAGGCCTCTTTCCCACTAGACCAGTTCAACCTTGAAAGTGCAGAGGACTGTGGAGACAAACAAAAAGGAAACCGGAGAGAGGCTAGGGCTAGCAGACTCACCCCCACTCTCCCACTTTGAAGTTTTAATCACATGAGGGGCAAACTACTGAAGAAGAATTAGCAGACTGTATAAAGCAGCATTTTATAGAAGTAACATTCAAAGAGATAGCAAGGTCATCAAGAATCAATTATGTTACAACACTAATATCATTGTGTTGTTGTCAAAGAATTACTATGGGAAGACAATCACTTCCTAAACAAAGGCTTTATTTTGCACAATTCCAATAAAGTGTTTGCTACACTTTTAACCAGCTCTCTAAGAGGAAATTTGTGAATCCGCTTACTGTCAAACATTTTCAAAAGCACTGTTTAAACGCAAGAGAGGAAATCATTGGCTCTCTGGATGTTCTGGCTTCCAGCTGCCACTGACCTCAGCCAGCAGAGTCAAAAGTAAAAGATAGCTGTTAGCCAAAACATCTGGATGAGCCAAGATTTGCCACTGAGGTTTAGGCTATTGATAACTGAAGGTAACGCAATCTTTTCAAGCAATGGCTCCCCATTGTTTAGTTTTAACAACTAAAAGCAAGGGTCTTTCTGCACTACACTGTTATTGTGCTATTATTTTACTTTCAACATCCTCTGGAATTCTGGGGTGTGTAGTTTACTGAGGCTCACCCGCTTTCTGGCTAAGAATTCTAAATGCCCCTTCCTTAAAAGCAAACACCAAGATTCCGTAAGATGTTCAAAGTGTAATAATTGCACTATAACAATGTAAGGCAGAAAGGCCTCAAGATTCAGAGCTGAGTGATTTTTGTGTGTGATGTATGAGGGACGAAAGTAGTTGCTTAGTACAGCAAACACTATTTCCCTGCATTAAATCCCTTCTGCCAAGGTGGCATTACCACATATTTATTTATTTGGTAATTGCTTCAGTAATTGTCAGCACAGCTAGGGAGTTAGATCTCTCATTTCTATTATTAATAGCTATGACAATGATTGTGCAAAGCTATTACTTGGTGGCATTTAATTTCTTTTTAGGTTTTCTTTTTCCTTTCCTTTTCCTTTCCTTTCCGTTCTGTTTCATTACATTCTCTTCCATTTAAAAAAAAGAATTCCATAGAGAGCAGTTCATTTTTGAGAATGTTTATTCTTATTTAATTTCCATTTAATAATCTTCTGAGCACCAAAATTGTGATAAATTGTCCAAGGGAAATATTTCCCTTCATTTACTGTGTAGTAATACCTTTCTTTCAAAATAAGAGAAGAGGTGGAGACAGAAAGAATGCTATTATTCAGCTGTGGCTATTTGAGGACCTCTTCAAAGTAAAAGGTAGCAACCTGGTCTTAGTTTTAGGTTTGTTTGCAACATTCTGAGACAGTATTTCTCGTACTATCTCCTTTGTGGCATTTATCAACTTAATTGTTTATTTATTATCTAACAATTATAGCTAAAAAGAATGCCGCCTATGGCCCTTTTCGCACCTTACCTTTGTCGCGGTGGTGGGAGGTGGCGCTCACATGAGCAGCCATTTGCACAAGCTGCTCATGGCAGCCCTTCTGCCTCCCGCAGCTGTTTGCCGGTCGCGCGAGCATCACGTGAATGCCACGCCCCTTCCTTCCGCAGCGCAGCCTGGGACCGACGCTCCCATTCACGTGATGCTCAAGGGGCCCTCGCACTACAGAAACTGCGTGCGAAAAGGGCCTATGTTTGGCAGCAGTGGCAGGTGGATTTCAA
The DNA here is from genome assembly GCA_948474755.1 of Ctenosaura bakeri. Lineage (NCBI taxonomy): Eukaryota > Metazoa > Chordata > Lepidosauria > Squamata > Iguanidae > Ctenosaura > Ctenosaura bakeri. The sequence goes on from CAOLHI010000352.1 coordinate 365,837, forward strand.
GAGGGAAACAGCAACATTTTTAAGGAGAACAAGATAAGTGGTTTGAATAAGAGCATAAAGTCTTTGTTAAAACACCCTTATCCCACAGAAAGCCATTTGAAGTGTAGTTTACTATAACCTGAAAGCTGTGAGAAAAGGTTATTTTCTTTAGGAAAATAAGGATGTGTTCAGATCAACCATGATTTTCTGTGTTACATCCAATAAAGCCACACCATCAACAACAGTCCCCATTAGGCCATTTTGGCACGTTACCCATTTGCACTGCTGGGCCGGGGTTCTCTCACAAGAAGCTTCAGAAGGAATGCTGCCACTTCCTTGCTGCCTGGGCTCCGCAGCAACTTCCTGGTCGTGTAAGCGCTCCACCCGTGCCCCGCCCGCACCCCTTCCTTCCTTCCTCAGTGCAGCCTGGGAGTTGTAGACTGCACTGGGGCAGGAAGCGTGACCGGTGCAGCTCAGGAGGCTTCGCATGGCAGGTGAGTATGCCCCAGGCCCCTGACCGGTGCGCGAATGTGCAGCATTTTCGGCTAAAAGCTGAAAATAAAAAAAATGCGTATGCACTGCGCGTCTGGCTGTTGAGCGTCGCATAAATGTGAGTGCATCATGCAGACTGCTCCTAACATTTACGCGACACTCAAGGGGCCCTCTCGCTTGTAAAATGTCGTGCGAAAAAGGCCTATGATTATATGTCTATGATGGGAAGGGGGTTGGTTGTTCCCTTTAGCCACCTGCCTGCAACAAATGAGTGAAAACAGTCACAGCCTGTGTATACTTAGGTGGAATCAAAAGATTTTAATAATCCTAATATTGATCTGAATTGTTGCTGTTGCATGCCTTCAGTTCATTTCGGATTTCTGGGAAGCCTAAGGTGAAATTATCATGGGCTCTTCTTGGCAAAGTTTGTTTGGGTTTGCCAGTGCCTTCCTCTGAGAATATGAAACTTGACCAAGGTCACCCAGCAGGTTTCCATGGCTGAGTAGGGATTTGAATCCTTGTCTTTTGGCACTCTAGTCCAACTCTTAAACCACTATATCATCCTGGCTCTTTGTCCTGATCCAGCCACAGTTGTACAAAACTAGCCCTGCAGAAGAATTAATGCCTCAAGATGGGAACACATATTGTCCCCAGTGTCAAAATATGCATTAAGTCAGGTAAATGAACCTTGACTGAGCATTGTGATATACTTGTGCAAAAAAATATAGGCCATTTCCACACGAGGCGAGGTAATCGCTCCGTGGCGTTACTTACCGGATCTTCTGGGCACAGACCAACACGGACTGTCCTTTAAGCCCTTCCACAGGGCTCTTCCGTCTCGTCCAGGGTGAATCAGAGCAGTGCGAGGTCTTAGATCTGCACTGCTCCAGCTTCCAAAGTGGCAGCTTCCGGTCGTTTGTGGGTCCTGACCAACCACTGAAGCTCGCCACACCTAAAGCCAGCCCTTCGCAGATCGCAGGCTCGCATTGGTGCAAGCCTGCAAATCTGCACAAGGGAGCAGGAATGCAATGGCACGCTCCAAAAAATTAAAGAATGGTTTTCTACTGTTCTTTAAAAAGGGCACTGGAGGACCAGTTGGGGGCGTTTTGGAGTGGACTGAGGTGCAGATCTCAGGTAAGTAGTCTGGGCCTGGTCCGCTCCAAGGTGCAGACAACCTCCGTGAGAGGATGCACTGGGCCATTTTAATTCCCTCATGCAGAAATGGCCATAGATAATCACAGTCCTTTCTTTCCCAGATAAAGGCACGATTCTTGTAGATGTGATTGCTCTGATACTCAAAGCTGAAGAAGGGCCTTGTTCAGATCTGCCTATGATCCAATCATGTTCATTAGTAATATATGGTAATTATAATCCAATGCAGTCCTCAGAATGCTGGACCCTCTTCAGGAGGTCTGTATTTACACTCACCCATTGAGCAATCTGTTTAGTTTCTCTAAATTGAAAATTAGTTTGAGCTTATTACTCACCTTTTGAAAAGCACTGATTAAAAGTCAAACCTGGGAGGTCCAAGGCAGATAGCATGGAACTACATAAACTTTTGCTAGATCATTAGAAATGTGAAATCCTGCAGAATTAAAGATAATGACCCAAATAAGAGTTTGGCTTTTTCTGTTCAATGTAATTAGTACTCTCAAAGAATTAATTATACACTTCAGGGAAGACCCACCAATTTTGTTTGTGTAACTCATATTTGAATGGGTTTATTTCGTGAGAGAATGTTAACTGTAGATTTTAAATTGTCAGGACATGAGATCTACAGTGTGGGAAACTGAAAGCAACTTTCTCTGAGCAAATTCTGTATGTTGATGTATGATTAAAGTATATGCACTACTAAATTCTACTAGGGATAATAGGAGCTATAGCCACACATTTCTCTCCATTACTGGTCCTGCATTACTGTTGTACTCACATACAGCAATTTCTTAAGCCTTAGGAATTTTGGGAAATATGCTTCCCATGGTATCTGGAAAAACAGCCAGATCTCTTTCTATTTAATTTCAGACTTGGTTTGGAACCAACTTGTTACCCTGGTGGGATTGAGGTACATCATGACAGGTACAAGTAAAGTATTTATTATGCTGATGCTAATATTCCTGAACCTCTCGAAAGCTTCCAATATTAGCAACTATGGTTTCTTCCTGCCTCTGAAAGCATCAACCAAGGACAGCATCAGTCATTTGAAATAGCTTCTGAGAAAGAGTTGCGGGAGAGAGAGAGAGTAAAAGAGAGAACAAACTATTGCCTACTATTACTACTTTTTTTAAAAAAAAGTTTCATTGTTTATAACTAATAATAAAAATATTTCTACAATGTTATCAGAAAATATCTCAGTGGTTTAAATCCTATACCAAAGAAACAACAGTATTACCAAGAAGGGACCAGTGTTTGCCTGTCATTATCTTCAAATTATCGTAAGGTTAACCAGAGATGTTGAAAAGCTGAAATGCAAGTTGAGGGAGAATCTTTATCAAACTTTTTAAGGGAGTCAGTAAAGACAAGCAATGTGACCCAGGTCATATGCTTTGATCCTGCAACCCAGACAAAACAACCTTCTACATACATTGAGCTTCCTGGATCACAACTGAAGATCTATCTAATTCAGCACTAGTGTGCAAAAAGAGAAAGCAAGAAACTTCAAGGAAGCTCACAAGCAAGGCATAAAGGCAACAGCTGTCCTTTGCAGTTTGTTCCCAGTATCAAAATTCAGAAGTGTTTTGTATTAGACAAAGTCCTTATAGCAGACTTCTCTAAAGTCAGGATAGAGAAAATGTGCCTGATGTTTATGGATTCCAGCTTTGACCAGTTCCAGCCATCATAGCTGGGAAAGACAGAAGGTATCTGGCAACATCTGCAGGGTGGGCACAGATTTCCCACTCCTGTATTAAAACATAGGGCTTAGCATTTGCTTCCTACTTCTCTGTCCACAACTGAAAGACACAATTAGTGACAATTTAATAACTTCAGAACCAACTATATTGCAACATTCCCATTGCCCCAACCATGGCCGGCATGCTGTCTTTTTTGGCATACTGCAAATGTCAGTATTCCTTTCTTCCCTCTGATCACTCAAAGCCTCCCTCCATTTTCTGAGCAGTCTTTAAAGCCCCCTGCATGGCTATTCCCTGCATGTATGGAGCAGGCAGGATTGCAGAAGCATCGCTCCATGACATCAGTGCTGAGATCCACTAGGTCCTCAGGAGGTTCTCATTGCTACTATAATTATTTTTTGTTTGGCCATGGAAACATAGCCAGATGCTCCTGTGATCCTGCCCACTCCCCCTGAAATAAGGGGTGAGGGCTCCAGAGGCTGTTATATGGGTCAGCCTAATATAAGTCTGCAAGCAGACCTACTATGCTAGGCTGAGACATACTGAATTGCAGCCTATATGTACATAGCACACAGAAGAAACACCTCTGTCCGTGTAACATAGAAAGAGTAGAACATGTCTGGAGTCTTCTTCCTCTTTCAACAACAACAATGTATCAGAAATTTAGACTCCACCAAACTATGTGAATTCAATTAAAATACTATTCAGTGATATCAAGTTGGTTTCAAGCAGCCTGATTCTATATTCCAGACACTAGCAGAAAGGCATGTCAGCTGGCTACGTAGTATGGCCTGCCAAAGACATTTGCTGTCTTTGGTGAAAAAGATGTTGCCACTTCCTTTCTCCCTCTCCACCATCATTCTATCTACAGGAGATGATCTGACTTGCAGTTGAATTTCATAGGATTAAGACAGCATCCACCACTGCATTTCAGGATGGTGGATTCTAGCTTAGAAAGGTGCAGAACAGACAGTTCTACCCTCCACAGTAGGGAATGGCCAGAAGATTGCCATCATTGTCCCTTTCACACCACCCACCAGTGGTTAGCAATCCAATTTCCATTAGAACCTAGGAGATCCAAGTTGAAGATTCTCCTCACCCACCCACCCACCCAGTATGTGTGGTGTAGTCTAGGGGTTTGAGTGTTAGACTAGCACACTTGGAGATTAGGGTTCAGATCCCTGCTCTGTCACGAAAACCCACTGTGTGACTTTGGAAAAGTCATACTGTCTCAGTCTTACAGGAAGGCAATGACAAACCTGCTCTTAATAGATCTTGCCAAGAAAAACCCTAGAGTAGGGTATTGATAAGTTAGGAGTCAACTTGAAGGCCCAGAACTACAACAACTATTTCACACATACAGCACACCATTTAATGTCACTGAGTAATGTTGAAGCAATTGTTATCTCTCTTTATCTGATGCACCTCACAAGGTTATTTGTAGACAAAGTAGGGAAAGAAGTAAAACTTATTTGTTTGTTTATTGGTTTGGTTTATAACTCATCTTTCTCCCAAAGCTGTGACATGAGGCAGCTCACAGTAAGATTAATTTTTTAAAAGGTGAAGTTAAAACAAAACAACAAAAAAGAGATTATTAACTGTGATCCTACATCTTACATTTCTGAGTTATTCCCACCCCCCAAAAGACAATTCTGAAAGACCTGGAGTGTGCTGCTATGGATGTGTACTGGCCAGAGGAGGTAGGTGACTGTAGCACACCGCTACAGACTGCATCCAGGGGGAGATTGCTGAGACCACTCTCCTAGAACTTAATTGGAGTTGGAGGAAAATAAAACTACCTTTCTTCTCCCAGCCACAGAAATGGAACTTGGGCCAGGAACTTCCTGGGCTTTTCCTCCCTCTCTGCTCCCAGGGAATACCAGGCCATGGCAACACTGTGAGTTCTTGAGAGGTGCCAAGAGAGGTGGACAATGTACGGTACCTCCTTTCAAAATGTCCCTAAAAAGGACATACATGTGCATGTGACACAAATCCTGGCTGTGATATTAAATCATATTTGAATGAAAATTTAAGAGCATACCAATAAAAAAAATGTACATGAACCACCTGTCAAAATCCCTGTCCACCATAGCCAGTCCATTTCCAAACCCTGCCTTACTGAAAAGGCTTCTGGTTATCAGTGGAAAAACAACAGGACGAGAAGCAGGTAAGCCTCCATTGGTAGGGAGTTCTACCAGGAATAGTCACCAAGAAAATTTCAGAGCTTATTGAAGTAAAGATGGGATAGAAACGTAACTAATGTGTGTGCGTGTGTGTGCTTGCACATGTGCATGCATGCACGTGTATGCACGTGTGTGTATACATCAGTGCATACAGATATATATATGCTGATCACCACACTTTGCCTAACAGTACGATCACGAAAGATAGGCAGTGAAAAACATAAAACAGGTCAGGCAGTGACTGAATGGCAGGTCCATATTCTCTTCTTGCCAAACTTCATTCCAATGGCTGTGGTGGTGCTGATAATGACTACTTCTACTGCTACAGCTATGTTATTATTAATACTACTATTTATTCATTTATATCCTGTCTTTCTCCCAAACTATGATGGTAGGTGGTTTACAAAAATTAAACAAAATACAGATAAAAGCACATCCAGAGACCTATGTAAAAACATCAAAAAGGCTCCTGTAAATATGCAATTAAATTATCTGTAGATGGTTAGTGGTAGAGTAGCCAGTGTCACATGCATCCTATATGAAACCTCAATAGACTGTGATTGTATGACTGGAAATATTGTTAATTTCTGAAGGGACCACTTTTGCTGTTCTACCAAGCTAGAATTTTCGGAATTTTCTGAGGTTTTGGCTGTAGTGAACAACCTTCAGGCTGTTATATAAATAATCTTAGGAAATATGTGTGTTTCATACTTCATCCGCTTCTGCCTGAACTAGAAAATTAGGAGCTGGATCTATTTGCATGATCTCTTTGGTCACTTCATCAGTATGGCTATACTTAACATGCCCAGATTTCTTAATTTGTTTGTTTATTTATACAGTGACATCAAGAGTATGTGATGCTCTACAGAATAACAAAAAAGAAAGAAGGAAGGAAAGAAAGAAAGAAAGAAAGAAAGAAAGAAAGAAAGAAAGAAAGAAAGAAAGTCCAACTAGTTTCCACCCCAAAGAATTTAACAACCTCAGTTTGAACCACCGGAACTTTTTACAATCTAAATGTCAACTACTCTTGCTCACAACCTGAATGTCAAAATCAAGGAAGAAAACTATGAAGGAAATGGAACTGAAGAATGGGAAACTAGGATAATAACATAAAATTGCCTAAATGCAATTAGGCATCATTGGATTTTTGTTTCCACTGGGAATGAGTCAGTCTGCATCAAAACCTCTTGGAAGAAAATGGATTTTGCAGGGTTTCTCTCACCAATAAGCTGAGCAAGGCAGCCATCTTGGGCAAAAGGCTTGGTGTGTTAACAAAGGTAGGCAGATAACTAGCTTTTTAATTGATTATTCTTGTATTTCTACTCAATCCCAAGAATGGGGAAAAAGATTCTTGAGGGATTTGCTGTCCATCTGCCAAAATAATCAGACTGGTGTTAGATACTATACACTTTGATTTGAGCTGCAGGGCAGGAATCATTTCTTGGTCCATGGCTGATAGCAAAGTGTCTTGATCTGGCCTTCAGTTTTTGAAAAAGGAACTTAAAGGAAAAACCTATCCCATGTACAGTCTCTCTAACATAAAGGTGGGTTGGAATAAAAGCTCAACTTGGCCAGGGCACAAGGAATGTGGACCACTACACTCAAGTTTCCTAACAGCTGCTGAAGACAGCTCCACACAGAGTGCATTAGAGTAATCCAAACAGAATGTACTGTGTTTGCCAGCATATAAAACACACTCCCCCCCAAAAAAAAATGCCTTCTGAGAATGAGGTGTGTCTTATACACCGGTTCATTTTATACCCTGGCAAATATGGGTAACTCCTGCCAGGCCTAAATGCATAGGAAAGTGAGGGGGAGAAAGGAGTGCTTGCATGAGCACACCTTTAACCCCACTTCCTGTCATTTTGCCTGAGTGGGGAGAACTCCCTGAGAAGGAAAAAAAGGAAAGGAAAGTGTGGGGTAAAAGAAGCTCCTTTCTCCTTCCTTTCTATTGTTTTGCCTTGGTAAGGAGAAGTCCCCAACAAGGCAAAAAGGAAAAGAAAGGCAGGGGCTGAAAAGGGCTATTTTCTCCCTCCTTCCTGTCCTTTTGCTGCCCCTCATCTTTCCTATGCATTTTGCCTTGGTGGGGTACTAAAAAAAATTGTCCTAAAAATAGTCTAAAAATAGGGTGCCTCTTATACACCAGTGTATCTAATACACTGACTAATACAGTAATCAAGGCCTATGTCACTGGCCAGAACTGACACCTCCAGAAACAGCATTACTGGTATTCCTGTTTTAGTGGCGCAATTCAGCACCAAGACTCAGATCTGACTCTAGAAGCCTGCCTAAACTCTCAACCTGGAATTTCAGGTAAAGAGTGACCCCATTCAGCAGCAGAAGAATCCTTATTCCCTGATCTTTTTTTTTTTTTTCCTATGTACATGTGTATAAAAAAATTTAGGGAGGAAAATGAAAGTCCATAAACTCTGAGTACACCAGAAATACTTTTTACCTAATCATTCAGGAGTTGATGGCCCTCAGACCCCCTGGTCAGCACCTCCATCCTACCCATGGCAGCTGATGGCTTCCATGTCAGTGGTGCAATCAATCCATTCCAGTTTTAAAGCCAAACTTTAAAGAAGCCATCCAAGAGGTTAAAACTATTTTGGGGACAGAGTTGGATAGCTCCTTTCAAGTCCGAACAAAAATCTTGAGCGGATTGATTGTCTTAGTGATATGGATGCCATGAGCTACCACTGTGCCCCTTCTGACTTCTAAGCTCCTTGCTTAGTTTTGATACAAATATTCTTGACTGGCAGAACTGTGGCAGGTGGATTTTCATATCTATTATGTATAATCCTCTCTCTTTAAACAAAAGTCACAAACAATATTTTGGGTGTTTTGCATTAGCATTGTCCCTTGAGAAGTTCTGTTTATATTCTTTCTGTGGCTGAACATTTGGACTAAATATGAGGGAGAAAAAGTCATGGAAGGAATTCTCAAACGAGAAATGCACTCCACCCTTATTACAACATTAGGTCTGTTGAGCCAAATCGTTTCCTTTGACAAATGGCCTGATAATAGAACCTAATTAGGAAAAGGTGTGAAATACCTGAGGCAACAAGGCATAGGAAAGAAAGGCTGGCAAGCTGGCAGGAAGGAAAGAATGGCAGAAAATGGAAACAAAGAAGGAAAACACAGAATGGGTTTAATTTGTTGAGGCATGTATAAGAATATGCACAGGCTGAACATATAAGAATATGCACAGGCTGAATGAGGACACCAGGGCTGTGGTATGACAGATACACAGACATCCTTTCTAAAATAGTCAGAGTCCTTTGCAGGATCATGCAAGGTAATAAGATCTGTGTGGAGGAATGGGAGCTTTTTTCTGCTGTTGCCCTGAGGTTATAGACTGAGTTTTTAGAAGATTAAAGACAAGGGAGCATAACATTTCTCTGCCTTAAAATTTAAAGACATACTGTCTTGGACACTGGAAGCAGTATACAGCTGTCATGGCAGGAACATAGGAAGATGTTTTAAGTCGAATTCAGTATTGTTGGCACTGAGTGGCCTCAAGCTTTCTAAGGTTATCAGGGATGCTTTCCAAGTTCTAAGAGACCTCCTGCATGCAAAGTTTTTTTTTTTAATGTTTATATTCTGTCTTTCCTTCAATGAGCTCCAGGGGAAACACAGCTCTCTTCCCCCACTTTATCCTATAACAGGGTGGCTAACACATTTGAGTTAGATTTGTACTGACCAACTAGGAGTAAGTACCGCTAAACCCAAGAGACTTCCTCCTGTGCAGACATGTATAAGATTGCACTGTAAGTGATGTTATGAACACTTGGCTTGTACACAATTCAAAAAGCAATGTTTATCCTCTTCCTGCTGAGATAAATACAGTGAAATAAAGAGCTGCAAAAATATTTCTCCAAGATTTATATCTTAAAGTGAAGATATTTTTTGGTCTAAGATGGCCACAATTCTAGATCAGCTACTTAGCTATATAACAGCTTAGTTATATAGCTATATAACCACTTTAGTTACATAGCTAAATAGTATCTCCCAGCCCACCACCACCCCAGATTTACTGGGCAGCAGCCAGTGGGAATGACAGGGATCTGTTCTCCTGTTGAGCAGAATGTGGCTGACATTTCCAACCCCTCCCATGAATAATCTCCAATGTGACAATCAGAAGCAAGATCTTGGTTATAATTCCCCCTCTGGAGATGGCTTGTGGCAGGGGATGGAAGCACGAGTCAGCTGCATCTTGATTGACAGGAGAACAGACTCCCATCATTCACAGTGGCTGCTGCCTGGTAAGTCTGGATTGGGGACTTCCATGATCCCTACATATGCTCTACATTATTGAATACTTAGGGCTCATGAATATGAACCAGTTACAAATGTGTAACTCTAGAGCCATTTCTGCACCACACTGTTATATTGCTATTATTCCACTTTCAACATGCTGTGGAATTCTAGGGCTTGTAGTTTACTGAGGCCAAAGAGCTCTCTGGCTGAGAATTCTAAATACCACTTCCTAAACTGCTAACTCTAGGATTCCATAGGATGTTGAAAGTGGAATAATAGTACTGTAACAGTGTTATGTAGAAATGGCCTTGGTTACACTTCATAACTCCAACTGTGAATTCCAGCCAATGTCATTTAGAGCAGAATGCAAGACAGCTTTCCACAAAACAATGCAACCTAATGTCCCTTCAATTATATATAAAAAAAATCAATGATAGATAGATAGATAGATAGATAGATAGATAGATCTGCACATAAAGGAGTACAGGTCCATGCCCAGTGTTTTCCTGTTTCATAACATAGAACAAAAATAGTGCTGGGACTAAGCAGAACATGACAAGATGTTTCTCTTTTTAGAAAATTCTGTTTTCTGCACAAAACAATGATGTGGATTCTGTGCAGAGTAAGGCCTTTTCCACATGCTGTTATTAAGGTGGGCCAATGCGTCTTGTCACGGAGGTCTTCTGCACCTTGGAGCGGAACAAGTTTGGTTTATTTACCTTTGTTCTGCACATAATTCTGACTAAATGTGCCCCCATGTGGTCATAAAGCGCGCTTTTTGAAAACCGGAAGAAATTGGTTTTCCAATTTTCCAGATTGATCGGATTCGTACTTTCACAGTGGTGCAGACATGTACATTCACACCAATGCAAACTGGTGGTCAGGGGAGGGCTCATGGGAGGGGCCAGGGGGTAGTATGGACTTTCACACGTACGCACGTACTCACATACACAATGACGTACTAAACCATGCAAAAAAAAAAAAAAAAGGCCAATCACAGCCAATGGGGCGGGGTGACGGGAGTAGCGGGAGTGGCCACAGCAGAGGCAGTGTGGATTCATGAACTCGCACTCCTCCACATCAGAATGGAACATACGCAGTAGTTGTGTGGAAGGAAATGAGGGAAAGTCCGCCTTGTTTCGAGCCCAGAAAACCCGGTAAGAAATGGCATGAACTGATTCACCAGCCTTGTGTGGAAAGGGCCTATGTCATGAACTGAGAAGATTTTCATCAGTCCAAGATTCTTCTAGTCAGGATTTCTTTACACTTGAAAAATATGTCTTTTAATCATTTTTGAATATTTTTGAATGTTCTTTCCATTCCTACTACATAGTATCATGTGTTGGAATGGTGAACACTTTTGTCATAACCCCAACCACAAGCACTGACCTGGACAATGATGCACACAGAGAGAAAAGTCAGTCAGATTGGAAGGGCAATAACGCAGCTCCCCTCCAGTATCAGCCCTGCTATGAACCAGACTTGAGATAGTTGCCTCAAGCAACTAGTTTGGTGTCTTGTGAAAAGATAGCAAATTCTGATTCATGACAACTGTATAAATTATTTATGTTTAGAGACCAAGGAGGAAGAGAGTTTGTTACAGGATTTACTGGCTTAGGCCCTTTTCTCATTGAGGCTTCTCACGCGAGCGGGGGAGGGCGGCTCGCACGAGAAGGCTCCTCTGGGAGGCTGCCGTTTCCCCCTTGTTCCTTCCGCAGGTGAAGGAACGAGGGGGAAGCGGCAGCCTCCCGGAGGAGCCTTCTGGGGCAAGCTGCCCTCCCCAGCTCGCGCGAAGCAGGAGGCTGTCGCGTCCGTCCCCCCCCGCTCGCGTGAAGCAGGAGGCTGTCTCGTCCGTTGCGCTAGCGTCCCGCCCCTTCCTTCCACAGGGGCGGAGGGAAGGAAGCGCGACCTGGCCGCCTCCCCAACGCTTCGCACAGGAGGTAAGTGTGCGTGGGCGCTGGGAGCATTGCGCAAGCACGGGTGATTTTCGCTTTGAGGCGAAAATCAAAAAACCCGCGATCGCGCCGCTGCAGCCCTGTGAGCGCGGCGGAAGTGGGAGTGTGTCGTGCAGAGCGATGCTTCCACTCTCGCGAGGCTCACGGGGCTGTCGTGCGACAGAAAGCCCGTGCGAAAAGGGCCTTAGATGCCAAAGCAACTTGACAAGCCTTGGGGCCTTTCTGCACTACACTTCCAATATCCTATGGAATTTTGGAGTTTGTAGTTTACTGAAGCCAAAGAGCTCTCTGGCTGAGAATTCTAAAGGCTCCTCCTTAGACTGCAAACCCCACAATTCCATAGGATGCTGAAAGTGGAATAACAGCACTGTGGCCCTTTCCTCAGCTTACCTTTTAACGCTGCTGGAGTGTGGGCCTCACGTGAGAAGCCTGGGCAGGAAGGCTCTTGCAAGCCTCCTGCTTCCCTGCTGCTCCTGCTCCGCAGCTCCTTTCTGCTCACGCGAGAGCCCCGCCCTCCCCCCTTCCTTCCTTCCACAGTGCAGCCTGGGAGTTGGAGGCTGCACTGAGGAGAGGGCGTGCGACCAGCCCGGCTCCAGAGGCTCCACACCACAGGTAAGTGCGGCCCAGGCCCGTGAACCTTGTGCAAGCGCACATTATTTTCGGTTAAAAGCCAAAAATAAGAAAATGTGTATTCGCTGCACATGCAGGCCTTGAATGTGGTGGAAGTGGGAGTGCATCATGCAGACCACTCCTGACATTTACGCGACGCTTGCAAACTGCATGCTGAAAGGGCCTATAACAGTGTAGTGTGGAAATGGTCTTGGATATTACACAGCACACACCTCACATAGTAAGGTTTGTCGAGCCAGCCTTGCTCTCATTCTTTTAGGAAAAGGGCAATCATAGAGCCAGGATTTCAAATGAATGAACACTCACATGAAGGCTCTGATCCACACTGGAGATTATCTAAATGGTAGAAAGCAGAGATTCTTGTTCCTCCTCTACCATCATAATCCTACAGCATCACTTTGGCAAATGGGGAAAAAAACTCTAGAAACAATACACATGACAAAGGAATTTTGATTAAAGGACTAAATTAACACAAGAACATAAACATTGTCTTGGGGGATTGTGCCAAGGTACATCTAGTTCCCTATTATGTTCCCCAAATGGCAATGGGAATTTTCTCTTGTTTTTTGGACCCATTTGAAGTTCATTTAATGAATACATTTCTATTAATGCAGGTACTCTACTATTTTAGTAAATAAATGACCTAACTCTGAATAACATCCGATTGAAAAAAAAAAAAGTCTGGAGTTTAATTATTTGTCATCATGAAGTCCAGAAGATGAAACTTCAGTACAACATCATTTAAGTTATTTAATGCTTACTATCTTTGATTAATAAATAATAAATGGGAGGTATAGCTTAGCTATCTGCCTACATAGCCCTCAATTGACCTATCTACCATAAATCTATTTAGTCCCCTTTTCAAGACGCTAGACTAGTTCATAACTGATCTACAAAAAGTATAGCTACCGCAGCCTAAAGTGGTGTTTGTGCAACAGAGACCAAGCAATAGGGACAAATGAAACTATATCAATGAAACAGAAGTTCCTGTGTTTTGAAATAAGGCATTTTTTTAAAAACAATCATATTTTGTTATGCTTTCATCTTAACAAATGCTTTGTAGATTAAAATAGGGGGAATAGAGTCGCAGTGAATAGTTCTAGCAGAATAAAGTGAAATTTTTGTGCTCAGAATCCTGACATCTGGTGAGATTTTCCTATTTTCAAATAAAACAAAAGTCAGCAGGGTTTTTTTTTTAAAACAGCTTTTGCACCTCAGAGAGGGGGTAAGATTCATTTATCATTACGTGTCCTCAAATGAATGCCAATTTTGCTCCATCTCCATCTGTTCACCAAATGAAAATGTGGTGTGTCTCTGCAGCACCTTGATCACACGAATTTATCTTGAAATGAATCTGGATAAGATTTATTCCTAAGTAGCTCATTTCCTGCTGACATTCAAGGATTCCCTCTTTAAAAGCACATGTGAAGATTCAAAGTCAGCGATTCCATCGTTCCTCTCATTGTGTAGCACTCAACAAATGTTTGCAACTTTATAGACTCGCAGAATCCTAAAAGTCATCCAGTGAATGGAATGCTCCATACTGCTGCATGTGCATGGACACACACATGTCCTATTTGCAAATATTTACACAAGAGAAAGATGTGATTTAATAACAGTTACCAGATGTAATGAATTTCTTTTATCCTAGACTGCCCCAAAACCACTTGACAAACATTATTTGCAGTTTTCAAAGCATGCAAAATCCAATCCAAATTTCTGGCTCTCAAGAAATTCTGCAGGCTGCTTTCACAAGAGATTGTACTTAGGCGGCTTTTTGAACTTTTTGTGTCTATACAATGTTGTCACACTAACCAATCTCATATATGTTCAAACCTTAATGCCATACCTTTCTACTAGGGAAGAAGGCACAGCTTCAGGTGGAGAGGAAACAGTCAGTGACAGATAAAGTCCATATCCCTTTATACAAACAGGACAAGTTGTATTCACCAAATCCTTGGAACTACATTGTAATTTGCATTGATAATGGCTGTTTCTCATTTGGTATGCCAAAAGAAGCAACACTGGAAATTCCATTGCACAAGACTGTCTGAGGAAGCTCTGCAACAGCATGGGAAACATCTAAGGCCCTTTTTGCATAGCATTTCTGATGCGAAAGGGCTCCTCGAGTGTCATGCAAATGTGAGAAGTGGTCCACACGACACACTCACATTTGCGCAACGCTCCAGGGCCTGACACGGACCACGAGCACATTTTTTCATTTTCGGCTTGAAGCCGAAAATGCTGCGCAGTCATGCATCACTTGGGGGGCCTGTGCACACTTACCTTGCGTGCAGAGCCTCAAGAGCTGGGCCAGTCGTGCTTCTTGTCTCAGTGCAACCTGGGAAGGTCCCAGGCTGCACTATGAAAGGAAGAGGCGGGGCTCTCATGCAAGCAGGAAGCTTGTGCGAAGCTGAGGAGCAAGGAAGTGAGAGCTTCTCTATGGAGGCTGCTTGCATGAGCGCCGCATCCCAGCGCCAAAAATGGGTGAGTTGCAGAAAAGGTCTAAGTAGATTGTACCTAAATGGCGGGCGGGGGGAACAGGGAAAGTTATTGCAATCCTTTGTACACTTGCATATGGATAATACTGCTGAACAATTAGAATTTACTTCCAAGAAATATGTATAGGAATAAGCTGACATGTACTTGGTCCCCTAGATTAATGAACTATATTTTTTTCTAATTCATTTGAACTGGAAAACTAAAATTGGGCATCTGTAGTTAATCCTTATGGAACAAATCTGAATATTTAACTAACTTAAAATCATGACTTAATTCTGGCTTGTTTCAAAGTCCCTACCACAGATTCCCAGTTCAGATAAAAAGGAAATCGAAAGTTAATAGAAGGTTTTCTAGCTCATTTACTCACTCCCACAAAGCCAGAGTGAAAGGTCTACATACACATCCAAAAGGCTTGTTCATATGTTTGCTGACCAACCGAAGAAATGGTAATCCAAACACAGTGTGTAGTACATCAAACAGCTTTAAAAATCATTTTTAAAGATAGGTAAACTTTGCCCACATCATTTCAATTGTCATTGCCTATCTACTCATGTTGTTAAGAGTTAGCAAGCTTGCATGTCTATATTCACTAACTTCTGATTTGCATCTCAGTTTGTAGGAGTTTAGGCACTATATATATTATGGAGACTTTCTGTTTATTTCTTCATACAATCTAACTTATAGTCATGTTTTTCTTTTTTTTCTTCCTCTCCTACATTAGGCCATGTGTTTGACTATGCACATGTATTTGTAATAAGGTTAGTCTTACAAAGGTTAGTCTTACAAAGAATACTAACCTTATTTTCTTTCTCTGCTAAACCCTGTTTGGATGTGGATGAGCAAGAAACTGGTTGTGGTTCAGCTTCTGCCTTGCCAACTGATTACTCTACCTGAAAGCCTCCCCTCACTATTATCTCTCACATCCTCTAACACATTTCTTTTCTGTTCATGATAATACAAAATATATGAAAATTAAGAAAGCTTACAAGTAGACTGGCATTCTGTTAGTAATTTATGTTGTCACAAGGCTTCCTTATGACATTACAACTCACTTTTGACATCGTATAGGTCATCATTCTCTTCTGACCACACAATGACCAAAAGCACATGTCTCCAAACCCACCCATATATCTCCTGATGCAGGATCTTGGTGGCAATGTTAGTATTTACAGTCAATGAAGAAATTCTGCTGAAACTATTGTGCAATGACTCTAGTCTTTATCAACCACCTAGTGCAAGAGTCTTGAGATACAGGGGTTAATTGACTCCATTTGACTATTTCATGATATTTGAATTGTGGGAGACTTACTGGAGCAGTAACCGAGCAGTTGAAAAAAAAATCTGTGAGAGCATCATGGGTCCAAGTTGGATCCAGGAGCCATATAAGCAGTGTTGGGAAGTTGCACTGGGGCCCATGGCTGAGACTTTGCCCACTCCTTTCTCTGCATCATGTATTCAGGCAAAATTATACATGAGAAGCTCCTCAGACATAGGTTATATACATAAATGCAGGAGATCCTTGTTGCAGTCCTGAGCTTCATCAGGTAGACAGATCTCAACCAGAATATTTGGCCTAGTCTATCTGTCACCCTGGAAAGCCATTACACAGTTCTGGACTAGATGAACCAATTGTCTGACTGATTGTAAAGCTACTTCATATATTTAATACTTATTATTTTTTACTAGAATCTCTTGACCCTTTTAAGTGAAATGTTCAAGTATTTCGCCCTCTCTCTCTCTTTCACACACACACATATACACAGATGCATACTGATGTCACCATAATGCTAAGATTCATATCACAACAGACTTGATGCTCTGGCTTAGAAGCAGTTGTGAAATTGTTTCTGAATGACACATGATATACTTTGGAGCTTTCCTGTGCGCAAAGGAAGAACAGCCACTGACAATACTGGAGCCTTTGCAGCTGTGGCATTATTCTACACAAAATATGTGTTTATTCCATTGAATTTGTCCACCTCTCTAAGTGGAGGAATTAAGAGATGATACACATGAAAAAGCCTTTGTGTGGAGATCTTTTCAAGGCAGGGTTGGAGAAGCTTTGGACTTCCAGATGGTTCTGTCCCATCAGTTCCACCTAGCATAGAGAAATAGTAATGGATGGTGGGAATTGTAGTCCAAACATCTGTCACACCAAAAGTTTCTGATTCTTACTTTAAGTTGTCCCTCATGGAAGCTGCTCTCTTTACTTTTAGTAAGATGATTGCTGTTCAGAAGCTTCATTTTTCTTTTTTCAAGGAAATGGCATTACTTTCACACCAAATGAATCTGCCCTTTCCTGAGCCAAACTACTGGTATGTCGGGTCAGTTAAGTCTATTCTGGATAGCAACACTTTTCCATGGTCTCAGATGGAGGTCCTTCTAAGATACATAGCCTGACACTAACTTTGGTTCAACTTGAAAGCTTCTACTTGAAAAACACATGCAGTACCTCACAGTTATGGTCACAACATTAGCTGAACTTCATGGATGTGCCAGTATTCACTCTGTGGCCAAATCCCTACTGTAAACAAGTGACAAGTTTGCAGTTTCCCTACCTCTCACCATTTCCATAACCCAGTTATGGAAAAGACTAGAGAAAATATACATATCCAAAGAACCATACCAGCATAACAGCTTGGAATGGAGGAGTGAGTCTACAATCATTGTCATCATTGTCATCATCATCATCATCATCATCATCATCATCTGAAGCATTCCGTGCATTTTTGAAGCAGGTTTCCTTGTAAAAAAATTTGTAGTGTTTTCTTGAAAAGGGGAAGAAATCTCTGCAAATTCCCAATTGTGTTCTATTAAAGATTAATGCATTCAGTTTATTGAATCATTGCCAGCACTCAAGAAGCTGAACCTGTAGCTTAAAAGATACTGTACTGCACTAAATAATGCAAATAATAAAAGAGAAACCCCAGTTTTTCTTTTCAATCAGATGCTACTCAAGCTTGGGTCATTTATGTATTAAAACTAGTCTGTATTAATAGAGAAACAAATAGCACCATCTACTGATGCAGCAACAGCATGATCAGAATGTCAAGAAGTACTCTGAAGCCAGATGTTATGCAACACAGCATCTCAAAATGTTTACATTTTATAAGCCATCTGAAAAGGTTGTTAATACTGCTCTCCCAAGGGCAAAAGCTGAAGCCAAGCCCTCCATATAACGAAAAAGAAAGAAAAACAAAGCAAGCAATGACTGAATTGTACAGAGTGGAAGGCATAAAAGAGGCATCCATACCAAGACACCAGTTTATCTGATCACCTCATTAACAACTTATTAATTATAATTGTAAGAAGAATGTGAAATCTGGGATCTTACGTAATACCAATCAATTTATTGGCTGACTGGAACACAGGGACACATTGTATGAGAAACATTAAGAGTTAAAACTACTTATTCAGCCTTTGGAACAAAACAAAAAAAATCAGGATGACAAATGCCAGTAACAAGTACAAGGCCAGGAAAATCTGAGTCTCAGAATTAACTTCCCTTGTTATGCCAAGCTATCACAATACATATCTGCAATGTTCTGGGCTCTCTGAGACATCAAACAGTGTGAGGTGAAATAAGGATGTAGTTGATAGGGTTTGTTGCTGTTCAAAGGGAAGGCATATAATTTTCCTTTAAGATCAGTTTTACAATCTGGAATTCAGCAAGCATTAGTCAATGTTTTTTCTCTCCTCTTTCCATAATCCCTTCATTAAGGACAAGTTAATTCTCTGGACTGGCCACAGTTTATCATAAAGTGTCCTGTGCCCACTGAGTTGCAAGAACAAGTTCATTAATGATGTGCTGCCTTGCCTATTAGATTGTATTCCTCTACTTCCACCCACACAGCAGAGTCTGTTCCTTTCTGCATTCATTAAAATATTCCTTGCATCTCCTTTACATTTCTTTCTCAAAATGCGTTTTAAATCAAAGGCTCATAAAAGAAAGGACTTCTTAAGATGGTGAATAATTAAACTATGGCATTCACTACTACAAGAATTGCTGGTGGCTTTACTAACAAGCTTTAAAAACTAACCATTATTTTAATGATGATGGTGTAATATTGTTTGATTATTTTATTTTTTTTGCTTTAAATAATAGGGTTTATTAGTTATTTTACAAATACAATAAGGAGATTGATTACATTTTTTTTTTACTTTAATGTTACTAAGGATGGTTGTTTGGTTTTGTTCCTGCAATCTTCGCTGTTATAATTTTTTAAATTAATTTCTTTTTGCTTTATTGGGTACTTGTTTCATTTAAGATATAAATATTGTATGCAACAAAAATAACTCAGATTTTAAGTGACAATTTAAAAAGAAAGTTAAGTGCAATTATTTAGTAAGAACTGTTTGCAACAAGGGCAGGAACCAATTTTTAAATTTTTGTTTGTTAGTTTAGTTCTAGTGTGATTTTCATACTGTTAATTCAGTTATTTAGGGTATGTTGTTTAATAGCTGTTGTAATATATTGTTTGTGAGTTTGGATTTCTGTATGGGTTTCTGTATGATTGTTTATGGTATTGTTTATTTGTCTATTTGTGCTTTATGTTTTTAGTGTTCAATTAAAAAAAATAGATTGTGGAAAAAAAAGAATTAGTGGTGGCTTCCAACATGGACAACTTTAAACAGAGATTGTTCATACCCATGAAATAAAAAGCTATCAAAAGTTAACATTTACAATGGAGATATTTTCCCTTCAGTACTTGGAGCAGAATGCCGGTATAGATCAGTCATTGAGGGCTTGCATGGGACACTGCTGTTGTTCTCAGTTCCTACTGATGGAATTCCCACAAGTCTCTGATTGGCCACTGTGAGAACACAATGCTGAACTTCATTGGCCTTTTGCCCTACTCAGTAGGGCTCTTCTTATGTTCTTACTGTGCCACCTTACTTTAAATAAATCTAGTATCATCGTCTCTCACTTAAAAGCCCTTATCTTTTCATATTCAGTCACACACCCCTATGCACCTTCTTGAAGGATCTATGATCCAATTTGAACTTTACAACTTCCATTTCAGTGAAGAGACACTGGATTGGATGTGATGAACCAGGGTGTTCAGTGTTGCACGCCACCAGCTCACCTTCCCAGGGTATAGATCATAGCTAATGCTGCACATGTATGGCCCAATGCATATAAAGTCCTTTAATCAAAATGGCATCCCTGTAAACCACCCACACATCCTCATTACTTTTGAATCAGGCTCAACATTTCATGCAGGGTGCTGTGCTGTGTTTGATTGGCTGCTGAACATGTTTTTTTGTTAACAGCTTAAGAAGAGAAGTGCTTTGAATGATACCACATAACTGAGTCTTTAGAAAAACTTCTCATCAGCATGCCTGTATGTGTAGTGAAGCAAATAGCTATTTTTTTTAAAGATCCTGGACTTAATGATCTGCTATAGGGGCAGCTTTCAACAGCCATCCAGGATACTTCAGTTGTGAACTACACAATTAATATATTTCTTTTCTTCCTCTCACCTCAGTCTCACTACTATTTCATGCTTTACAACTACTTTCTATGTTCCTGTTACTTTAGCACAACTGTCTCCTTAAAAATTATTGCTCCTGGCCAACCTGTATTGATGGATGGATGGATGGACGGATGATTGATTGATTGATAGATAGATAGATAGACAGACAGATAGACAAATAGATAGGTATATAGACAGACAGATGTGGAAGGGGAGAGAGAGAAAGAGAGTGAAACTGTAACTATATGAACTCACTGCTATCAGAGGACCTATTGTTAAACTCAATACCATTTTACTTTAGAAAACAATAATGTATTTTAAAAGTAAAAATAAACAAAAAATTAAATAGGCATTTGAACAATATTATGTCAAGCCAGATTGAAAAACAAAAGAGGAAGAAGATGAAGAAGCAGCAGCAGCAGTGGGGGGGGGATGCTGTGGCAACCAGCTTCAGCTTTTGTCCAGCCCTGATGTATCCATGTGGCTCCAATATGGATGCTGGGCTTGTTTGCCCCTGCCACCCGCAGCTACTCTTTGGATGAACATTTGGAAAATCTCTTGGAGGGACTTTGCCCCAGAGTTCAACCCTACCTGTGCCACTGCTTGTTTGTCACCTCACAGCATAGATGGGGCTACAGAACACAGCTTGGGGAAGTTCAAGGGTTTCTCTAGTCCAAAAGTTAACTTTTCCAAGCTTCCCTGCAGAAGATGATGAGTGGGAAATGGGTTTTCCTTCAAATGAGAAGCTTCCCAATTAGGTGTGTGTGTCATGCCTGGTTGGGATAACTCAGTCGTAAGAGATAGAGGATCAGAAGCATCTTAGCCTTTCATAGTATCTTTGAAACTGTATGTTTCAAACCCAAAGCACCAAAAGCAGGTTTTGGACTTGATTGACTGATTGATTGATTTCTGTTCAAATGGAGATTTTGATGGGAGATGACTTACAGCACCAGCACAAAATTATCCCCAGAACCGCTGCTCACTGGACCGGGTGTCTCAGAAGCAAGCAAAAACATAGCAGAGTTTCAAACAGCAAAAAGTGTGTGCAGCAGAGTATAACTACAGCAACAGGTACATCATTGCTCTGACCCCTCTACCCACTGGTTAGTAACTCATAGACACAGAGTTTGTCATCCAAAAAATACCTGGAGGCTTTAATCTTCACAGTTGCAGTATATACATCTATACACAGAATACGCAGATCCACAGGCAGAGATTTATGCAGACAGAGATGCAGCGTCAGAGTGTCAGGATCAGAGATTCAGTGTCAGAGATTTGGATGCAGAGAGTCAGAGTCAGAGGGAAAGCAAGCATTCCCACTCCTCTTTTATACACACCAGCTTCCATGTCATCAATCAGAGCCATTTGCATGATGCAACCCCTTGCCATGATTTCACTATCATGACTCAGCCCTTTACTCCATGTCCCCTCGGGAATGTGTCATTGCTTGCCAAGTCATTCCCCAGGTGTTCCACATGCTCATCAAATGTATTTTCCCTGGGGCAAATGTCACCGCATTTTTAATCCAACAGATTCCAAAGTGACTTATAATTAAATAGTATCTGGATCACATTATTAATGGTGATATCCTCCTCACCAAAGTCTGTCTAATCAGTAGCAGTGAAACTCTGGTGATTCTAGAAATATTAAATATTAAACACAACAGCTAATCTTTCTCAGATGTTAATGGATTCCTTTGTGAAATCCAAAGTGGCAAAGTGGTCTGAATGTTGTTGGACTAGGACATTGGGAGACCAAGGTTTGAATCCCTGCTCAGCCATGGAAACCCACTGGGTGAACTTGGGCAAGTCATGCTCTTTCAGCTTCAGAGGAAGGCAAGAACAAATCTCCTCTGAACAAATTCTGCCAAGAAAATTTTGTAATAGGTTCATTTTAGGGTTGCCATAAGTCAGAAATAACTTGAAGATACACAACAGCAAAGTGGATTTATTTAAAGGAAAAAAAACTTTCACTCAATATTAATAGTCCACTTAATACTTCACAGAAATGTTTCATGAACTTTTGTTCTATTTTATTTTAAAAATTAGTTAATTAATACTACTACTTATTGTGGGATTTATGGTCTGTGGTTGAAAAGAGAGGGGCAGAACAGAACAGAAACTTTTGGTAAATGTTCAGGCATGGAAAATTCTTTTCTGTTATTGCTCGAGTCAATAATGTGTCTTGCTCACAAGTTATTTTTCTGAACCCTGCAAAAAAAATGAAATCTCTCTTTGAAAATCAGATAATGTCAAGGAAAAATAAATAGAAGGATTGATTGCTTTTAGAAGTTTTGGATGGCTCTGGAAGGCACTTTGTGCACATTGATAGTACAAGGGACATATTTAAGAGGTCTTCATAGCGCCCCACCACTGTGCTCAGTTCAGAGCCAATCAAAATGATTTTGTTTTTCTGACTTCTCTACCCATTAGAATTATGGTTATGTTCATAGCACGGACAAATACACACCTACATACACATACACATTTTAAATATCTTTGTATCCAGACATCCTCTTTCATATACAGTCCTCTCTCCACATTTGCTAGGGTTAGGGACACAGGACCCCTGTGAAAGTGAAAAAAATGTGAATAACTCTAGGCCCTCTCAAACCATATTTAACACACATAAAAAGTATGATCACCATATTCAACCCACTATGGATTCCTCTGAGGCAGCAGAGTTCCTTCACAAAACAGAAATGGGTGGCTGGTGGGGCTTATTGCCACCTCTACTGCTGCCCCACACCATTTTTAATAGGGACTTACAGGTCTTATTCACAGTTTCTCAGTCTCACAGGGCTTGCAGTCCCTATTAAAAATGGCCTAGGGAGGCACCAGAGGAGACAGCAAATAATCCATGAATAATCAAATCCACAAAAGTGAAACCCGCAAATGTGGAGGGCTGACTGTATTGATTATTTTTGTCTAGAAACAGTCATCCACATAAACATTTCAAATTTCTTTGCATCCAGATATCCTCTTTCATATATTGATTTTTTTTTTGTCTTGAAGCAGTCAGTTTCCTCATGCAAAACTTTCACACATGGAAAATCAAGTTACATCCTCTTAATGGGGAAGCCTGCTTCCTTCAACCAGTTAGGATCCCTCACCAGTACCTTCTACAGCTGAGGGTAGAAGGGAGAGGCAGGTTGTTGTTGAAGTTTCTGAAGAAGGTTAGTGAAAGAACATCTATTATTTTCAGTACAAATTTGAATGGTGCTATTCGTTTTTTATTGGCTGAAGTGTTTGCCCACAGGTCAGTCATGCAAACAGGCTTTGGGGGCTTATGACTTTCAAAACAAGACCTGGGTATAATGATGAAGAAGAGTTTGTCAAACTGAAGTTGGGCTTAAATATGGTAATCCATTTGGCAGCATTGGTCACAAACCCAGAACAGAACAAGTGCTTACAGGGCTTTCAGATTCCTCAAAACTCAGCTTCTACTTCTTTATCTTACTGAATTTTACATCAGACAGTGAGCCTAATTTAAATTTGGCCAAATACTATGTGCTGTCAAATTTAGGAGCAGGCAGTTCATGTTTAAGCATAGCCTATTGGTGACTTATTAACTTGTTGAGCTATGCTTAATATTGTTGTCCCAAGATGAGTTTGTTAAAAAAACGTATTCTTTTAAAAACCTGTCTTACATGTTCTGATCTTTCATTTCCTCCTCCAGGTCCATATAGAGTATAGAAGAATTTCCAGATCAACATGTGTATCTGTGTGGCATGTCCTCTTCTACTCACAGCTAATAAGTACAAGCCATGATATCAAACCATTGTTTAACAGTGGTTTAATAACATAGTATGTTCAGAAATTTTAATTATGGTTTCTAGTGCTGATGTGAAGGACAACTAGAGTTATGAGAAAACTTCTGACTCTTCCAGGAGAAGTGAGTACCATACTGTTGCATTACTATTGAATTGAATTAATTCTTATAAAATGCCCTAACAACCCTAGTCCTTGCATATCAACCCTTTCCCCCTTCCATAAATGCACCATTTATTACAAAATATCAGTCCATCCATTAGCAGCATAAACAAAATAAGTTGTTGCCAATAACTTATGTGTTAGAAAGCTTGTTGCTATTTCAAATTACCTCATTTATTATCTCTGCATATTATTTGAACGCACTAGCTGATCCTTGTGATATTGTTTTTAATCATACGCTTTAAAACATTGTACTCTATCAGAAGTGAAAAACAAGCCAGCAATTACATAATTGGTGTGTTATTCTCCATCACTTTTAAGGCTGAAGTCCAATGTTCTTTCATGACCGAATCTGAAATCTGTCACAAGTTTGCCATCTATTTAACAGATAACAAATAAAAATCATACATATTCAGGTTGACCTGGAGGTTGCATCATCAATCACAAAGCCAGAGTTTTTGGTATTTTTTTCTCAAGTCTTACTGTGTTTATTCTTCTCCCTTCCAGTTCATTCCAATTCACTACTTTCACTGGCTAGTTTTCAAAGCCATGGCTGTTTAACTACAACTAATATCTAACTACTACCTAAACATGTGTTAACTACTAATTGTGAATATTTTGCAAAAGATTTTGTAACTACTTTTACAATTAATTTGAAGTATTTGCAACTACCTTTTAAGTACAATTTTTCCTTCTTCTCCCTAGGCTGAAAATTAAAATATTAAAGCTATGACAAAGTAGATGAAACAAGTAAGTTTAGAGAATTTAGGTATGTTCTTTACCCTTTTTGACCAAGCTATGTATATAACTCTTTCATCCTAAACCACTCTCATGTGTGAAACATTTATGGGCTAGGTGAAACACAAGAATTCTCATGTTGTTTTCAGACTTTGGTATCCAATCATTATTATTTTAGTTTAGAAAAACTAGCAATACAAAATGCCCTGAGAATTCAAACCTATTGGAGAGAACCTCCTCTGTGTCCTGCCAATAAGGAAAATACATTGGGGGAGGATATGGAAGAGGGCCTTCTCTGTGGTGGTACCCCGTTTATGGAATTCCCTCCACCTGGAAGTCCAATTGGTGTCAATGCTGGGATCATTTCAGCACCAAGTTAAAACTTGGCTTTTTATAAAAGCCTTCAGGCCTAGGTTGTTGTATCCAGACTGTACATGTTTAAAATTGTGATGTTTTTAATTGATAAATGATTTCATATCTTTTCAGTCTTTTCAGTTTATTGTTATTATTGTTTTAAACCAATTTTCTTGTAATCCACACTGAGATCTTTAGATATATGGCAGGATATAAAGAGTTCAAGAAACAAACAAACCAGTAAAGCCTATTATGTTGTCTAATGCAAATGAAACCTACACATACATAAGCAGCAAGAACTTTTAGCTGATATAAACAGTCACAAGATTGGCTGGGATCCTTCTGGGGCTTTACATAGATAAATTCCTTGTTATACTGGCTGCTACCCTATTTAGACATTTCTGTAAGGAGGTAGCAATACCCCCATATGCAAGTGGTTTCTACTTTGCCCACCATCCCATGACTGGAACAGTTCCTGGAATGGCTGTGGAATGGCCACCAAAATTAGAGGAAATCTATCAGACACACTGTACCACCCTGCTGTAGTCTCCACTGTCACCATAAGGGCTCTGGAGCTACGTGATACTCCATGAGCATTGAACTGGAACTCAGCCACTGGAGGAACTGTACACATATAACCAGTCAAAATTCGCATAGGTAAGTCAACATTCTGCATATTTTCCTGGATTGCATCAGGGAATTTCAATTTGAATTTTATTGAAAGTTTAATTTCTTCAATAGTTCTGGGCATTTGGAAAGTATGTGACTGTCCCTCTGCTGCCATCATTGACTGATGCTTTCTCTTGTAAAAGGGAGGTACCATGTACTTCATAAACAGTCTAAGAACCTAGTAAGAATTCTTTTATTAAAGATGCCAGGACAAACCATGTGAGATTCAGATTTCAGGAAGATTGGAGTTAGAAAAATATGTTTCCTTTGTAAGGTGAGGAGATTTCATAGAATCATTTGGAGAAAATAAACATCAACACCTATAGGGATTTTGAAAAAAAAAAACACAAATTGCAATCCTACTAACATAAACTTTTGTCACAGAGCTGTGAAAGCAAACATATCCTTGAGTTCTTGGATGAAAGCAAAGGGTATCCTATTTTAGATGTTATAATTGGTCTACTAAATGCTTCAGAAACAGATAGTGCATATAGTCCATTTGAGTTCAAATACAATAAAGCTGCTTCATAGAAACTGCTAAAAGTGCTTTCACCTAGTGGCCTTCCACACAAAGTTATTAACATTTAAAACATCTTATTTACCATGTTGGCCTAAATGTTTGTATAAGACCAGTCTTCTCATGAGGTACCTACTTTACGTGCTACATGTTCCAGCTGAGTAGTGCCCAGCAATGCTTTCTGGAATAGGGCATTGGTGGATCTGGAAAGCTACAGAAGTCGCTGTTGCTAGGCAGTACAGCACAGGACTGACTGTTGTTTGGTTCTCCAGTGTTCAGGTCCCAAATGTCTAACTTTGAGAGGAAGCCTTCAAAGGACTACCACTAGTAGTCCTTTGAGGCTGTGGCTGTCTGACCTGTAACAAGAGTCATCTTTCTCTCCATTTTCTCAACAAATACAGCTGCACAATAAACATATCATCTTAAGTGGATGGTGCAGCCAGAGTGAGCTAGTCTGAGATGAACTGGCCTTACAAAGGTTAATAGATTCCACTGCTCTGTTCCAGATTTTGTCCGGCACAGGCAGCTGAAGGGAATCAGCTTCATTGTCCAAAAGCGTTGGCTGAAAGATCAAGAAGTTCAGCTAACTTCAGGCTGTTCTCTGCTGGAAACAGAAACAGAACTTCAGGGACAGGGGAGATAGATAAAAATTCACTTCACACCTTACAGGACAGCTTATAGGTCTATAGTTTTGTCTTGTTTTTCTGCTGCAGTAAACACATAGTATCTGAAAAGGAGATAGGTGGTTAAAATGTGTAGCCCCAACGCATTCAAGAGAATCATGGTTAGCCACAACTCAATACATTACTACCTGTCCCATTTTGTATGTTTACTACTGTAACAAATGCCAATAAAGTACTGGTTTGTCTAGTATTTTATAAGTGAAATGACTCTAAAGGTTCTTTCTGAAGCTGTCTTAGGCTGATTGAAATGTCCCAGATTTTGCTTCTGTTCTTTCTGATTTAATATTGAGTTAAAATAAACTGACCTGGAGAGCTGCTATGAAATGTCTCTGATCATACTGGGAGATGACAAAAAATATTCTGGGACTAATAAAATGTGTATGGATATCCAAAATAAAATCTGAAAAAACAGGAACAGTATCTGGGACTTTTTGGTCCTAGTATGGATGCACCTTTAGAGTAGTGAGGGAGTCACTGGAGCATATTTCTTCCCTGGCCATTCTATTAACATTGGAAACCCTGGAAAATGTTATGAGAGAAGCCCAGGACTGGCTCTATCATTAGGGAGAGTGAAGCAACTGCCCCTGGTGGCTAATGATGAAAGTTTGGGAATGGCAGACATTTCCGCACTATACTGTTATAGTGTTATTATTCCACTTTCAACATGCTATGGAATTCTGAGGTTTGTAGTTTACTGAAGCCAAAGAGTTTTCTGGCTGAGAATTCTAAATGCCCCTCCTAAACTGCAAACCCCAGGATTCCATAGTATGTTGAAAGTGGAATAATAGCACTATAACAGCGTAGTGTGAAAATGGCCAGTGTCAAGGTGTTGAAAGACAGAGCTCTCTGTGCCATACAGCCTGTCCTGTACTCCATAAGGCAGCCTATTGCCCTCAGGTGTGGTGGAAAATGTTGACTTTGCTGAAGTGAATTACCAGGTTGTATACCTGGTAAGAGAGAGAAGCCATTTTATTCTTCATCCCAGGCAGCAAAATCTCTTGAGCCAGCTCTAGAGGAATTCACTAGACAGCATTCATTATAGCAGTAGAAAAAGGAATGCATACAGATGAGAATCATCTGAAAAACAAAGCCTTCTTCAGATAACCTAGCAACATCTCTAAATGTTGTGAGTATGAATCTGAAATGATCTCTAGTCATAGAATAACCTGCAAAGACAGGCCATAATCTGTAAAAGAAATGTTTCCACAAAGCAGGCAGTCTGGATGGTTTGGCTGGAATTCTTAGTTTAGGTAACAACACTGGAAGTACAAAAGGATCATTTCAGTTCTTATGGCTGTGGGTGTGAACCACGAGTTTCAGAGAGGATTGTGGGCCCTCCTTTTTTAACATTTCAAAAATTCTTTTTGCAGGAAAAATTAATGAGAAATGGTGCCCAGGGATGTGGTTGGGAACCAAAGAGCAAATTGTTGATATAAAATACATTTTCCACACTTCATAAAACACACATAAAGGGGAATGAGAAACCTAATGTTTTGAAAGTAATGGGTGAGCCTCTTACAATTTGGTTCAGATAAGCACTCAGAGGCTTGGAAGCTTGTACAGAGTTCTTGGAGCTGATCTACTAGCCTGGAAGCCCCATGGAAAGAGATTTCCCAGCCAAAACTCAACTGCTGCTTTATTTCCACTCCCAAATGAAATCTAAAAGACTGTAACCCTTAACCTGCTTAATTCACCATAGTCCCCACTGAAACCAGTGCAACTACTCTAGTATAAGAAGTTGAAAGACTGTGGCATAAAAGTGAAGAGATAAATGAAAATATGAATAGATGGATCCACTTGAGAAAATGGTGGTTTGTTTCATTTCAGTATTCACATTGACCTTCCCCATTCCTTCTCCATTTATTTATTTATTATTTATTTAGCTATTTATCCAGCTATTTATCCATTCATTCATTCATTTACAGTATTTCTGTATCATTTCACAGCCCACAAGTGCTCCCGAGGCAATGAACAAGTAAGAACAAATCAAAACAATACAAAGACATATTTTTAAAACACATTAAAATACTCTTTAAAAACTTCTAAAAGCAGTCTAAAAACAATCCTGGAATCCAGTTTGAAACAGCAAACATTGAATGTCATGTGGAACAGCACTGTTTTGGTTGTCTATTGGAAGCTTAAAAGAGATGGGACCAGTGTAACTTCCTTGAATAGGAAGTTCCACAGTCAAGGTTCCATGACAGAGAAAGCCCTGTTACGTACATCTATCAACTTAACTTCATGAGGTATTGGGACATGCAGCTGGGCCTGCCTTGAGGATCTCAAATCTTTGGCAGGCTCATATGGGAAGAGGCCATGTTTCAGATATTTTGTTTCAGATATCTTGCCCACAAGTCATTTAGGTTTTGTAGGTCAACATCAGCACCTTGAACTGAGCTCAGAGGCAAATTGGGGCCAGTGCAGTTCTTGTAGGACTGGTGTTATATGGTCTCTAAAATGCACATCTGACACCAGTCTGGCCCCTGCATTTCACGCTGGCTGCAACTTCGAAATACTTTTCAAGGGCAGCCTCATAAAGTACATTACAGTAGTATAGTTGAAAAGTAATTAAGGCACGAACGCTGTGGCCAGATCTGCTTTTTCCAAGAAAAGGTGGAGCTGGCACACCAGCCAAAGCTGGACAAAGGTGCTCTTGGCCACTACTTCAACCTGGCTTACCAGAAATAGTGCTGGGTCCAAGAGTACCCCCAACCTAGGAACCTGGACTTCCAGAAGAGAGAGCAACCCCATCCAGAACAGGCTTTGATTCCCAATCCCAGGTTGGTTTTCCTACTAACCAGCAACACTTCTGTCTTGTTTGGATTAAGTCTCACTCTTTTTACCCACATCCCTTTACTGGGCTGATTCAGTACTACCACAGCCTCCTTGACATTATTTGTAAAGGAGAAAAAGAGCTGGGTATCATCAGCATACTGATGACACCTAACTCCAAAGCTCCAGATGACCTCTCCCTGTGGCTTTATGTAGATCTTAAAAAGCATAAGGGACAGTATTGACCCCTGTAGAACCCCACAGACTAATGCCAAAAGGCTGGACAACAATGCCCCAGCACCAGCCTCTGGGAATGTTCAGTCAAGAAAGACCAGAACAACTGTAAAGCAGTGCCCCTAAGTCCCATATCAGCCAGATGACCCAAAAGGATACCATGGTTGATAGTATCAAATGCTGCTGAAAAATTTTAGAGGACCAATAGGGACTCATTCTCCTTGGCTAACTCCTGGACCCTTTTTGCACCTTACCTTTTACTGGTGCTGGGCTGCTTGGCTCATGCACAAAGGCTTAGGAAGAAAACTCCCGCTTCCCTGCTGCTTCCCTGCTGCTTGGGCTCCACAGCTCCTTCCTCTCGCACAAGCGCCCTGCTTCTTCCTTTCGCAGTGCAGCCTGGGACCTTTCCCAGCCTGCACTGCCCAGGAAGTGCGACTGGCCCGGCTCCCAATGCACCGCACAGCAGGTAAGTGTGTGTGGGGGGGCGCCGGAGCAACGCGTGAGCATGTACCATTTTTGGCTTTAAGCCAAAAATGAAAAGACCCATGCCCACTCTGCATCCGGCCCTTGAGTGTCACATAAATGTGGGTGCGTCATGCAGACCGCTCCTCACATTTACGTGACACTCAAGGGGCCCTCTCGCATCCAAAATGCCATGTGAAAAAGGCCCAGGACATTCACCAAGGTGACCAAAACTGTTTCTGTCCCAGACTGGAATGGATCCAGGCAATACATTTCTTCCAAAAAGCCTGGAGTTGTGTTGCCACAACTCACTCTAAGACCTTACTTAGAAAGGGGAGATTAGAAATTGACTGATAGTAACCTAGGGAGTTGAGGTATAATAAAGGTTGTTTTTTTTTCCAACAAAGGTCTTATAGTTGCTTCCTTTGAGAAATTAAAACATAGCCTTCTTTCACAGAAGCATTTACAACCTCCACCAGTCAATTGGCAGCTTTAATTCACTAGATTAGACATGGGTCTGACAGACAAGTGGTTGCCCTCACCTCTCCAAGCAACTTGTCCACTTCATCAGTTTGAACAACCTGAAATTCATCCATCAAAACTGGACAAGTACACATCTCACTTACCTCTCTAGACTCTATCTTTAATGTAGAGTCCAAGTCAGAATGAATCTGAGCAACTTTCTCCACAAATTATTTAGGAAATTTGACACAGTGATTTCTGAAGTCTACGAAATAATAGCCCTTTAACTAGTGAAAACAGCTGTGCTGGATGAGATTGAGCTGATATAACAGAGACACTGATGAAAAGCAGGTTCTAAAATGGGTCTTAACCCATGCTCAATCAGATTCATCCTGAGTCTTTTTACACCATCACTTTAATCATCTGCCCAAGTACTTCATTGCCTTGAGCTTCTCAGAAAACCAAGGAGCCTGTGATCTGCTCCCAAGTGAAGGACCCTTGGGAGGATCTGTGTCAGTTGCCTGGCTCATCTCCCTTTTCCATAGATCAGCAAGGGCATTAACAGAATCACCAACTCTAGCAGCTGGAAAATCCCCCAGAGCATTTAGGAATCCTTATGGACCCATTAGTCTCTGGGAGTGGACCATTTTAATGGGTCGACCACCCCTGACTGAAATCGCAGTGCCCCATGTATTTTCTGAACACATTTTTGACTGACCAGAAATACAGAACAAGCAAACTATACTGTTTAAAGCACACAAGTCACTTTAGCCTGAAGCACTCCTAATTCTTAACCAAAGCTAGCCTCATGAGATTCTACTCAATAGGTGCTCCATTTTTTGATTTAGAGAGCAAGCATGCTGTTCCCAAGGCCAATTTTTCTTGTTCTGCTGTCCATGTCATCTGGATTCAGTAGGCAAAGCAGGATTCCATTACACTCCAGGATGCAGCCCCAGGCTGAGAGCCACAGAGCAAAAGCTCTCACTCTTCAGCTTCTGCCCTTTGGTCATGTCTCTGACATGATGTCTGCCTCAACAATGGCTGGGGGGGCTGGGCAGGGAGAGGAGCCAAACACAGTCTCAGCAACTCGGGTGTCCTTAGTTTCAGCTTCCCTCCACAGCAACCAAGCCACCTCAGTTTCTCTGGCAACAAACTCAAAGCTTCAGTGCCAAATTATTCTTACTTAAAGCAGATTCAGATCTTTATACATGCCAGTATCTAAATCATGTAAAAAGCAGTTTCAACATACCTGCTGAAGGGGTCTGTCAACAGATTAGATTTTCACTGATTGAATGTTACTTTTAGTCCACCTGAAAAACCAAAGTTCTTTGGGCTGTTTGAAAGCACATTAAAATTATAAGATATGAAATCATAGTAAAATAGCACTGTAAAATAAGCAGCAGGGAGTAAAAACAGTACTGGTTAAGTACCATGTTTATTTTTCAGTCCTGAGGAGACTGTTTAGATGACAGGGCATGCACAGGGCTGGTGAAGTTTAAGAATGTCTAATAGCAGTGAATTAGAGCTTGCAAATGCTACTTTTGTGGGCTATGGTTCCCCATAGGCCCCAACTAGCATGGTCAGTGATCAGTTCTGGGTAGTTTATTCCAAAGTAAGTAAGTAAATAAATAAATGACTTTCTCAAGAAACGCCCTTTTTGCACCTTACCTGGTGCCACTGGCAATGCACGGGGATCACACGAAAAGCCTCGTCCAGGAGGCACTCGTGTCCTCTCTGCTTCCCCTCCACACCAGCTCCATGCTGGCTGGAAGGAAGTGTGAGCGCTCCGCCCCTTCCTTCTGCAGTGCAGCCAGGTACTTTCCCAGCCAGTGCTGAGGGAGGAAGCGTGATAGCTGTGTGTCCGGAGCCTCTGCACACAAGGCAAGTGCATGTGGGGCACAGGAAGGATGCACAACCGTGCATCATTTTCAGCAATGAGCCAAAAATGATATAATGCTCGATCACCACCTAATGGCCTCGGGAGCGTCGCACGATTGCGAGGATGTCATGTGGAACAGTCCTCACAATTGTGCGATGCTCCCAAGGCCATTTTGCAACAGGGCTGGCACGTGAAAAGGGCCAAAATGGAGCCTAATTTATGGGATAGATGACAATATTAACTATGAAAGAATCTCTATAAATTATTGGGCCTTTATTATTATTGGGTTTTTTTAAAAGAACAAAATTCCAGTAAGTCCTCACACTGCTGGAGTACATCTACATGAACTGTTCCTCAAGAACTGCATCTCCAGTTTCTATCGTGTTCAGGGCCATGGATTTCCAAACCTCCATAGTAGCTTTGAGGGTGCACACAAGGCTGGTGTGGACAGATTCTGCTAAATGAAACCCTTTAATCAGCAGAAGTAGCTCATTGGATCCTGGCTATAGTTTACAGTTATAAAGATTGGTGGGACAAAAACCTTACACCAATTTCGGTTGCTGAGTCATCTATGCTGATAAGCATGGTATAAATTTTGGGAACAGGTGCATTTGGAAGTTTGGTATATAACACAGCACAAATGTCTGAGCTGTTGTTTGAGATTTGTTTGGGATCATTAAAACAGTTTTATTATGGATATAGTACAGTCTAGGAAACAAATAATTGGTATATATTTCTAGACAGCTAGAGAAATGTATCATACATTCTGTTTTGTATGTTTTCTTTGATTAATCAAACTGCGCTAGGTCCATAATAAAACTACAAGAAAATCACAAGAAATTATTTAATTATTGTTTAGCAGACATAGTATTGTCCAAGGAGGAATCACACAGATATGCATTTCTACTAGAATTGTGTAAAATCAGGGTTCTAAAACTTACAAGTAATATATTTACTGGTATAGCTGTACATGCCATTGTCCCTAAATACACCATAAGCCAACTCATTCCCCATTCTTTACAGCAGAGCTTTCCAAACTTTTCATGCTGATGACACATTTTTTAGACATGCATCATTTTGCAACACAGCAATTCAGTAAGTAATTCACTAAGTGGAGGCAGCCCCTCTACCCAAGCCTGGCCTGCCACTGCCACCACCTTCACTGAGTGTTCTTCGGCCTGGGGTGGTGGTGGCAGTGGCAGGAGAGGCAACCCTTCCACTTGGACCTGGGTCCCTGCTGCCACCCTTGCCAGGGCCTTCCTTGGCCTGGGTGGCAGTGGCAACAGTGGCAGAGGCAGCCTCTTCACCTGGGCTTGGTCCACTGTGGCAGTGAGAGAGGCGGTCCCTCCACCCATTATGTTCACGTGACACACCTACACACTACAGCTGACACACTAACGTGTCGTGACATAGTTTGGAAAGCTCTGCTTTACAGTATAATCAAATGTTTTGTGGCCCTCTGTACTCCCAGAAGGCCTCTGATCTGAGATCCACTGGTCCCCTATCTTAGGTTCCTCTAGATACTCTTGGAAGTATGGTGGATTATAATCATACTGAAAATAGTATGTGAAATGTTGACCTAAGTGACAATGGATGCCACTCCTGATTCATATACTTCAATGCAGGAGTGGTTGTTAAACAAAGTGGTTGTTAAACTGAGAGAAATGCCTTTACATTTGACTTTTTGACAATCATTCAATCAACTACTCTCAGTCCCAAATAAAGCCTAGATTTCCAGGATGGATTTTCTATGAAGTGTTTCCCACTGAGCATTTTAAAAAGTATGGCACAATTTAAAGGCCAGTTTAATGATTTGTTCTGGTACTCACATTTCAATGGTCACTTAATGATGGTAGCTCTGTTTAGGCTCCTAGGAGGACTGCAAAATTTTAAAGATGGTTTATTAGTCCATTATTTGGTGTGTTTTTTTTTAAAAAAATGTAGCCTATTAAAAAAATTTATCAACTTTTTTATTCATAAACTTTCATTTACTGGGTGCTTTTAAAAACCCACAGTAGTATAAATTTTTGCCCATGTATATTTGGACCGCATGGAATGGATAATGGTATTAACATTCCCGGGACAGCATTCAGAGACACAGGAAAATTTGTTCTCCACCCTCTGTAATTAAAAACATATTGCTTTGCCAGGGTTTTAAAAGGGTTTGGGGTACAAAGCGTAGTTCCCATAAACACCACCAATTCAACAGAATGCCCATTGACTTCAAGTGACATTCATGGTGCCCATTTTGGGGAGCAGTGAATTCATTTTAGGTTTTAGTTTGAACTTTAAAGGACCTATTTGTTATAATTTGCTGTCAAGTCAACTTCGCCTTATAGCAACCATATATATAAGAGACCATAAAGAGCCCTGGTCATAATTTGCCCTACTCAGGTCTTGCAAACTCAGAGATGTGGCTTCCTTGATTAAGTCAATTCATCTGTAGTGTGGTGTCCTTCATTTCCTCCTGATTACTACTTTAGAAAGCATTTCCATCTTTTACAATGAGTCACATCACCTCATGGTATGTCCAAAGTACAACAACCTCATTTTAGTCATTCTAGTGAGAATTCAAGGTTGATTTGCAATAAGGCACATTTATTTGTCTTTTTAGCAGCCAACAGTATCCACAGAACTCTTCTTCAGCACCACGTTTCAAATGAATTGATTTTCTACCTGTCGACTTCTTTCATGGTCCAGCTTTCATAACCATACATAGAAATCAGGAATACTATGGCCTGGATGATTCTGACTTTGGTATTTAATGATATGTCTTTACACTTAAGGATCTTCTGTGCTTCCTCATGGCCGCCTTTAATTTTGATTTCTTGACCAAAGTCTCCATTTTGATGAATGACTGACCAAGGTACAGGAAATTTTTAGCTATTTTAATGTCTTTGTTGCCCACTTTTGAGTTATGCAAATCATCTGTGGTCATCATATTTGTCTTCTTAATATTCAACTGCTTTTGCACTTTCTTCCTTGTCATCATTAATCATTCCAAGTTTTTGCTGTTTTCAACAAGTAATGTGGTATCAACTGCATCACTGAAACTATTGATTTTTGCCCTCCCAGTTTTCCACACTTGCTTCTTCTAATCCTGCTTTCCATATGATAGGTTCTGCATATAAATTAAACATATAAGCTATCCAAGATTATGAATCTTTTTATAAAAGGGATAGGATTCAGTACTTTGGGTGGTTCTTTTAAAGTTCAAGCTCTGGCCATTTCCGCACTAGACCCTCCCTAAACTGCAAACTCCAGGATTCCATAGGATGTTGAAAGTGGAATGATAGCACTATAACAGTCTAGTGTGGAAATGGTCTGAAATCCTGCAGCATATTCACAGTCCACTGACATGGTAGCCATCAGCCATGACCATTTAGAATCTCTTTACATTAGACTTTACTTGCCAGCCCACTTTCTTATTTTGAATATAATTTAGCTGCACACTTTTAAATCTTCATTCCTTCTTTCATCTGAACTTATTTAAAGAGAAAGAATTATAAAACTCAAATCATAGACAAATGCAGAATAGAAATTCTAGTTCCATTTTAGGATTCAGGGGAAATTAGTTATCATTTACATGTGGATCCTACCCTTTGTGCAAGATGCTCAGAGTGGTGTACCTGGATTAATCCTGTTTTATCCTCTCAGTTCTGCATCTACTGTGTAGTCAAGGCAGCCCAGATTATGCATGGGTAATCCAGAAAGTTCATGAAAGTTGAAGGGAGATGTGTTTTAGGATTTCTGTTCTTTTTTCGTTCTCACCTTGACTTGTGTCTTAATGCAGACACTGTTAACAGCATAGTATACTAGTCTCCATCTAATTTTGTTGTTACTGAAATCCAAATGAACATATCCACTTGGATGGTGACTATTGCCCAGGCAAATATGGCTTTCTCCATCAATATCACCCTCCATTTGGGTCATCCAAATGGAGATTTGGAAATGGGAACCAGAAGTATGTCAATCCAGTTTTATCTTAGTTCTGCAATCAGGAAGAAATGCTCAAAATGCTCAATGTTCAAAATCCCATACATATCACATGGTGAGCAACACTATATGTGACTCCCACCAACCTTCCAATTATAAGCAGGGTGATATAGTTTAAACCTTCTGTTCCCAGGCACAAGCGTCCTGATCCAGGCTGGAGCCAATGATGGTTTGTGGAAAAATGATTCTACCCCAGATTTTAGCTCAGATTTTCAAAGATCAATCAAAGCTGCTGAACCCTATCACCAAAATGTTTTGGGTACTTTGGATAATGACTTTTGAAATTAGGACTAAGACATGGTGTAGATTCATCATGCCACTGACAAAGGAGCCACCACTGGCCACTAACTGGATCTTTAGACACATGTTTTAAAATAGTAACATGAGGAATGACACCCTGTGTAATTATGTTAATTTGACACTGAACGGTTGAAACTATCAAATTGTGTTAGAGAATATTGACAACAGCCAATAAGGCATTTCAAGGATCTTTGCTGCTGTTATTTGCCATCACATTGGTTCTGACTGTTGAGGACCTGAAGAATGTGTGACCACCAAGACACCCTGTTATTAGCAGCACTGCTTATGTCTTGTCAACTCAGGATTGTGGCCGCCTTGATTGAATAATCCACCTATAGTGTGGTCTCCCGCTTTTCCTACTGTCTTCAACTTTGCTAATCACTGTCATCATTTCCAACAAGTCACATCATTTCATGATACATCCAAAGTACAATAGTCTCAGCTTTGTCATTTTGGCTTCTAATGGGAGTTCTTGCTTGATTTTCTCTAAGACTCATCCATTTGTCAGCCAGCCAGTCCATGGTACCCCCAGAAGCCTTCACCACCACCGTATTTCAAATGAGTTGATCTCCTTCTCTTCACTGTCCAGTTTTGACAACTGTACTCCAAAATAAGGAATATTACTACATGAATGTTCAGACTGTAATTGTATACTACATTTAAGAATCTTATCTAGTTGCTTCATAGCTACCCTTCCAAGTCATAGTCTTCTTTTGTTTTTGTTTTTGTTTGTTTGGTTGTTTGGTTTTTTGACTATAGCCTCCATCTCAGAGAGCATGTAGAAAATCTTTGAATATATCAATGTCTTCCTCACTTTATTTATGTATTTATGTATTTATTTATTTATGTATCAGATCTAGAATCATAAAATCATAGTGTTGGAAGAGACCACAGGGGCTATCCAATCCAACCCCCTGCTATTCAGGAACACCCATCAAAGCCCTCCCAACAGATGGCCATCCAGCCTCTGCTTGAAAACCTCTGAGGAAGGAGACTCCACCACGCTCCGAGGCAGTATATTCCACTGCCGGACAGCTTTGATCGTCAGGAAGTTCTTCCTGAGGTTCAGGTGGAATCTTCTTTCCTGCAGCTTGAATCCACTGCTCCTTGTCCTAGTATCTAGAGCATTGGAAAACAAGCCCACTCCCTCCTCAACATGACATCTCTTCAAACCCCTTCAAATACGACATCCCTTCAAATATTTAAACATAGCTATCATGCCCCCTTGTCTCGTGCAGACTAAACATACTCAGCTCCCTAAGCCGCTCCTCATAGGGCATGGCTTCCAGACCCTTCATCATTTTGGTTGCCTTCTGTTACCCTGTTTACTGGGGGTCCCAGGAGGGACACCTAAATAACCTTACAATTACACAAAATGGGGAAATTAGTCAAGAACACTGGTTGGCACTATGAGAGGCAGGGTAACACAGCAGGATCTTGTAACCCAATGTTTACGGGATCAGACCAAGTCAAGAAGCAAACTGTGTTGGAAATCATGAATGATCTTTATTAAATACAGGCACACAATGTAAACAACACATGCACACAGATAACTAAGGAAAATAGAAGTTTGAGTATGATAGCGGGATTTTCAGAGGGATAGTTGATTCGGGTGATACGAAACCTGTTCCTGAAGCCCGGAAAGAAGATAGACAGCGATGCTGGGGTTCGATGTATCTCAGCACATGGAGCTGAGGGGAAGCTCGCCAAGCAAAGCGGCAGCAAGGCAGTCTGGAACTCGGGAGCAATCCGAGGATGGTCTCGGAATCAGGGGTTTTTATAGAGGGAAATGTGACTGCAGGCTATGCCATACTTGGGGAAAACAATGCAATTTAGGAGTGGGACAAAGCTTTGGAAAGGTCAGAATTTAATATGATTGAGTTAAGTCCAAATTGACAAAGAGGTAGACAGTATGCAAATCCTCAGTGCTTGGCAGTTGAGTATTCAGCTTGCTGGGGTGCCTGCTCGGGGCAGGGAGTCCTTTGTAAACAGCATGTGTACATAATGAGGGTGTTTGCAGAGAGGTCTCCTAAAGCAAGGATCTGGCTGTTTCTGGCCTGCCTGGGTGGAGAATGAAATGTTCAGCAATTAGTGGCCGAGGCTAGTTCTGTGCTTCTCCGGGGGCCTCACAAACACGTGGAGAGGGGTGGTAGAAGAGAGCCAAATTATTGATATCAAAATGATATCTGGGGGTATCTCCAAGTAGGCCTAAACTGCAGTAACACTTCCTCTGGACATGTTCCAGCTTGTCAATATCCTTCTTGAATTGAGGTGCCCAGAACTGGACACAGTGTTCCAATCTATATCCCACATTTTTCCCTATGTAGGATCTAAGGTTCTTTAAAGTTCTGTAAATCATCTGGAGTCATTATTTTGATAAAACCTGCCAGATTTCAGATGGATCAATTTTGGGAGGGATGTACAAGAGGAAATTTCAATGTTTAGGGGAAATCAATTCATCTACTCCTCAGGGTGCATGAAGTTTTCACGAAAAATAACATATATCACAGAACTGTTTGAAGGTACCTCAAAACATTTCAAAAGGAATGATGTAGAGTAAAACTCATAAAAGTTACTTTGTTGGAATACAACTCCCAGAGCCAGGAAAATCTTTAAACTCTGCAGGGAAGGGAATCACTCAAGCCAGATGCTTTGGGAGGCAGTTTATATGAAAACACAAAAAATAAACCAACCATATATGCCTCTAGCAAGTAACCTATAAACTTTCAGAAGGACATATGTCCTCATGAATGAAAAACAGCTTGAGATTTTGTTTATGCTTGACACCAGCATGGTTTTTTTCTACATGGCTCTCCAAAGCACTGCTACTCTGATAAAGGAGAACCCTAGAAAGTTCTTCCCTTCTCTTCAAGATGGAAGTTAGAACAGTCAGTCACAATTTATACCACCCTATCTCTGATGTTCCCACTCGTCCCATGAATGATTTCTGGTACCACAGTAAGAAAAAAAATGCCATCACAATTCCCACCTCTGGAAGGGCCATGCCTGCTTTTCTTTCTCACAGACTGGAGTGGCGCTTCCTTCCCAGTCTACTATAGCACCCTGCCACCACCCCTTATACAATCCTGCTTTTCTCTTTAAAAACTGTTGTTATTCAGAATGTTATTCGGAATGATTTACACAGAATGATCTGGGGTAGTGTGTTACTAATGAAGAGTACTCTACTGAGTCAGAATTTATAAAAATATAATGTAATCTTTATTAAAATAACAAACAGGGAACAACTATTGGGTATCATAAGAAATTCCAAGCAATATAGAACTTCAAAAAGATGATTAATGAATTTCTTACAGTTTTACTCAATATATAGGCACAACACTTACACACGCAGACAGTCCTTGGGCTTCCTTTTTGCTCAAAGGCCTAATTCCCAAGCCTAAGTCACACCTTCTAATCCAGCTCAAAAATGGTTTGCTTTCTCCTCTGTCTCTCTCTAGACTTCTGAGAAGACAATCATGCTTATTCAGACAACCACCCTGGCTGACTGTAGAGCCATAACTTAAACTCTCTCTCTCTGGAAATCTCACTGAACAAACCTCTAAAATCCAAGTCACTGTGCCTTATATAAATCTTCTCCTCAGAAAGCTCAACCCTTCACTTGCACCAATGGGCTGGGTTTCCTCTCCCACACAGAGCCATTTTGGTTATATGGCAACCTGTTGCTAAGGCTGCCCTGCCACTCAGACTAGCCATTCCCTCAGGTCCATCACACCCCCTTGCACTGGAGATCACTTGCATGAGAGGGTGGGGTAAGAACATCAGGCAACTGCTTCTCGATTAAAAAGGGAATAGATCCCTGTTGATTCCAGTGGCTACTTAGTGGTAAGTGGGATATGGGGGACTTTCACCCTCCCTACATAGCCACTAAAGTAGGAGCTACATAGGGATCGTGAATACACAACAGTTACGAATACATAACTGTAGGATATATGCTGTAGGTTATTTCTGGCCAAAATTTGCAAATGTTCTTGCCCTCTGCATGAAAGGTAGTCAGTCAGCCCACTAAGACACCTTGTAAAGAACATTGTCAGTTGACATTTTTGACATTCCACAACTTTCTTAAGAGTCCTAATTTGGGAGAAAGGTGGAATGTAATCAAATAAATACATTTTAAATCCAAAAGCTTGCATTATTCACAGAAAACAATGAGTTTTGAGCAAAATGTCCTATTTCTATGCAAAGCCTTTCTTATGGCCAAAACAAACTGCCCTTTCCCACCCCTGCTGCAACCAAATCCCCCACAAACCAACCTTTTGCCAGTTGCGTAGGGATGGGGGTGATGGTGGCAGTTCACCCCAGGCGGCAATGTTTTTGGGGTGTCCCAGCTGGCAGCCATGCCCCTGCATGCCATGGTCATATCTTCATGCACTGTGGCCAGGCTCCCAAGCATCCTGGCCATGCCTCCCTCCTGCCCCCCTCCATGCACTCCAAGCTCTGCCGTTGCCTTTTGCAAAAACTATTTTTTCAAAATAAAAGTTCCAGAGATGAAAAACTTTCAGAATTTCACCCAGCAGAGTGAATACTTTTCAAATAACAGATCCTTGCATGTCAGAATGAAATAAGTGGATATTTATACCCATTCTATCCATCCACCCCCATCTGCCATTTTCCTTTTATGGAGCCTTTTTGGGCAAGGGTAGGGAAAATGCAGCCATAGATTTCATGTGGCCCCAACCCCACCTTTCCATCTGACAGTCCCCCTCAATTCCCCCTTTATTTTTATTTTTTTTAAGGTGACTTTCAAGTATTCTTTTTTCTGCCCTA
The DNA here is from genome assembly GCA_948474755.1 of Ctenosaura bakeri. Lineage (NCBI taxonomy): Eukaryota > Metazoa > Chordata > Lepidosauria > Squamata > Iguanidae > Ctenosaura > Ctenosaura bakeri. Next base: position 407,947 of record CAOLHI010000352.1, read on the forward strand.
AAATGGCCCATAATGCAAGAGTTACACTTGCAAATGTAATAGTTACACTTTGTACCTCCAGGAACCATTATAATGCCTTTTCTATTAGTTGAAGACCAGCCAACACCTGTTTCAGGAGAACCGAGACCATATCATTCTGTTTGCATTCCTCAAATTTCCAAGGCTGTGGAATAGCTTCAGCTTGCTTCCAGTTGTTTTATAGGATCTTTTTCATCTCAAATAAAGGATGATTCTGGATCTGGGCTTTGTCCAAAGTGTATGAACACTCTCTGTTGCTATCAATGTCTGCCATACTGTAACTCAGAAGTCATGGCAAGCAGTTTTCAATGCCTGAGCACTATTTCTGAGCTCCCTAGAACCATTCTAGTACCCTTTCTGTGATCTGAAAACCAGCTTAAAATAGTATACAGAAGTTACATGATATCACTTTCAGTGTTCCACAAAACACTGGTGTGGCTGCCAGGGGAGACACAGACTTGAAACAGGGCCAACTTCTCTGCCTAGTTGCCAGCTCCTGTTTCTTCTGTTTGCACCTCTGGAACCTCCAAGGCTGTGAAATAGCTTCAGTTTGCTTCAAGCTGCTTTGCAGGTTTCATTGTTTCATCCCACATAAAAGACAATCTGTTCCAAACCGTTTGGTCTTTCTCCAAAGTGTATGAATACCCTCTGTTGTAATAAATGTTTGCCACAATGTATCTTTACCATCATGGCAAACAGTTTTCAATACTCAAGCACAATTTCTGAGCCCAGTGCACCAATTTCTCTCAATGATCTCTTAAGTATCTTTGCTTTCCTTCATCTGTATCTCAGTTTTAGCATTCAGTGAGACATTCCGAATTCTGGAACTCAGCTTCAAATCTCTAAAATAAGCCTTCTTGGGCTGTAAGATTTAAAAACACCCCTGTGGTTGATAATGTTGATAATACCATCTCCATCTCTGGAGGGCTCTTGTGCACGTCTTTGATGGACCCTCACCTTGAGCAAGTCTAGCTGCTCACTGCCACCAACTACTTCTGTTCATCCTTCCCCTCCTTATCATTGCTATTTACCTGTTTCCTTGACAGGTAGAAAGCAGGTGAGCAATGGCACCTGCCCTCCTTTTTCCTCCTGGCCAATGTCTGGGCAGAACAAGAGGCAAGTGAACAAGTATGTTGTAATGGTGAAGAGGAGAAATTTCATGCCTTCCTTTGAGAAGGGAGAGAACTGGGAGGTTGACCTTCAACAACAGTTTGAGGGAGATGTGGAAGCTGTGACTTCTAGACTAGCTCTGAGGCTATTGGAGATAGAAGCAGAGCTGGGAACCAACCACAAGGTTCTGCTCTCCCCTATCTCTATAGAGCTGCTCCCTGCACTGTATTTCCTCAGATAGGGTGCTTGCTGCCCAAAATGAGGACAAAGAACAGGTCCAGAGGCCCCTTGTCCAAAAGTCCCTAGTAGGGTCTGGGCCTTCAGCAGATGCCCAACCATGGTTGAACATGGTTGAACAATGATGGTTGAATGATACTATGTGCCACAATTCTGATTTCCACTTGAATGCAGAGAGAGCTTGTTGCAGAGAAGGGTTCAAGCAGAAGTGTCTCTCCTGCTTCCATGCTACATTTACACAAGGCAAGATGTTGCTGTGGTAGGCCCATCTCAAGATGACTAAAAATATGTAGCTTTCCTTTCTGAATCCTCTGTTGAGCTTGCTTGCAACTTGTTAGCTTTGCACTCCCATAAGGCAGGGGCAAGCAAGCATTTTTAAGATGCTGAACAAAATATGATATGCATATGATTATATTAATAAACAGAAGTTATGAATCATTCTCAGAAACTGAAAATTAAATTCTTTTTCATTCCCAACCTCATAACCAGAGTGCCTTTCAGTCTTAGACCCACCAGTTAAAAGCTGCCTCCAAATGATCAAAAAACTAAAGCTTCCGTTCACACTAATTTAAGCTTGCAGCCTAAGGGGAAAAAACAAAACTGGAACTTAATGAAACAAGAAAATAAAATAATGGAGAAGATCTGATGAGCGCAAACAAGAATTCAAGATTTGTCAGAGGCAAAATAATCATTTGTACACAGAGACACTTTCTATCTATTAGCAATTTCTTCATTGTAATCCAGTTGGGTGAAATGTTTCTTCAAGGAATTGAGGGGTGGGCATATAGCAGTTCTATAAAAGACAACCATTTCCTTAAAATGAGGTGGCTGTAATAAGGCAATAACAAACCAATGGCATGCTGTCTCAGGAACAACAGAGGAAAGAGGAGTTGTGTCGTGGAAAATTTTAAAGAGCAATTTTCCATTGCATACAGCACATTTCAGTATTTCAGAAATATAAACCACCTGTAGCAGAAGCCCTAAGGGATTAGCAGTAGTACAAGCTGGCCATTAATGTCTTGGCCCCGCTCCGGTTTGCAATACATCTCAGGCAATCTTTTTTTCCTATGAACATTTCATGATCTCCTGAAATAATTACATGGAATTCATTGGTAATAAATGCCTTATGTTTCTCTATAGGGAGGCATACGCACTGAGTTTTCATAATCCTTTCTGTTGCAGGAGCATTGCCGTAAGAGCTCTAAATGAGGAAAAATAAACTCAGAGTCTGTTTGTTTTAGTTCAGGAAAGAAAATAAGAAATATTTATTAAGTGCGTCCATCGGGGCCTTTCTGTTTCATATATTCCCACCAAAAAAATTAACACATTTTTAAAAATTGGTCTTGGATAGCTCAAAGTTATCCTTGGATAAAAATGTTCAAAAAGCTGTACCAAAATAAGAGGGAGAAAAGAATTATCAAAATGATCCCTCCCTTTCAGTGTTCTTTTCCATTTTGCAAAAGCAGTTGTGAGTTGTGATAATTGTGTTTACAAATTACAACGCCTAGGTGGTGCCCAATATTTAAAACATGAGTGTGTTTCTTACTTATGTCGTACCAGATGCATGAAAATGTATCGGACAGGGTAGTCAATAATCTGGGCATTGTTTGTGTAAACCTGCCAACCAGCTAGCATGGCTCCAGTCCTAACCTCCTTTGATGAAAAATGGCAATAGTCTCTAATTACTGCTGTGGTAGCTGATGCCCACTACCATTAATGGTATGGAGGGTAGGGTCTTAGAAGGAAAGCCTCCTGGTTGTAAACAAGAACAGGAAATTTCAGCTGCCAGAGTAAGTCAGTCAAGAGGGCTTACTGCACCAAACATGGATTTACTTGAAAAGCAAATGTACAATCCTGGCAAATAAAAAAAAATGATATCATGCTAGTCTTAGCTAGTTACTTAACTAAAGACAATCCTGCCAGAGACATTGCAATGCAGATCACTCACCTTTGTACTATAATGACTTACTCTAAGCATTTTAGCTTTAGTTTAGCACCATAAATATGGGATACAGGTTTAACAAAGAAAATAATGAAGCGCCCCCCACACACACACATGTATCTTTGGTGTCTTTTGCAGCATGTGAGTATCTCACATGCAATTAAGAAGTGTTAATAGTAGTGTTACTGTAGGTTAGGCCTCCTTGGAGATAGCATAAAGACATCATTTTGATATCAATAATTTGGCTTTCTTCCACCAGCCCTCTCCATGTGTTTGAGAGGCCCCCGGACAAGTACAGAAGTAGGCTCGGCCATCAAACGCTGCAATATCCCCAGACAATACAGGCAGGCCAGAAATAGCCAGATCACCGCTTTAGGAGACCTCTCTGCAAACACCCTCATTATGTATGCACGCTGTTTACAAAGGACTCCCTGCCCCAAGCAGGCAACTTGGCAAGCTGAATACTCAACTGCCAAGCACTGAGCATTTGCATACTGTCTACCTCTTTGTTAATTCGGACTTAACTCAATCATGCTAAATTTTGATTTTTCCAAAGCTTTGTCTCGTGCCCAAAACTCATTGTTTCCCCCAAGTACGGAATAGCCTGCGGTTACATTTCTCTCTGTAAAAACCCCTGATTCCAAGACCTTCCTCAGATCGCTCCTGACTTCCATCCAGCCTTGCTGCTGCTTTGTTTGGCGAGCTGTCCCCTCAGTCCTACATACTGAGACTCCATACCAACGAACTCAATCTGCAGACCTCTCCAGGCTTCAGGACAAGTGTCGTATCACCCAATTCAACAATCCCTCTCAAAATCCCTCTATACCACTCCCTCTATACCACTTTATTTTCTATAGTTACTTGTGTGAGTGTGTTGCATACACTATTTGTCTGTATTTAATAAAAATCTCAATTATTCTTAAACTTGGTGTGCTCCTTGGCTTGACCTGACCCTGTAGACATTGAATAAAAGATTCCGCTGCATTGCTCTGCCTCTCGCATTGCTAACTTTTGCTTTAGCTAATTTCCCCAAACTTAGTTAATTGAGAGCTCATATAAGTATCCCTCCCGGGACCCCCAGTAAACAGGGTAACAGTAGGCTGTCTTAATCTCTATGATGAGAAAGAGAATTCCATTGTTTTATTTTTCTACTGGAATGGAGCTTTTGATTTGGTGCAAGGTACATTTCTTATTTATGGGCTGTAGAAGTAGACGGTAGATAGTGGAGTCAGACTCCTGCTGAAGCGCTGCACTAGTATATGAAAAAAAAATGTTCAAGTGGTTGTGCTTTCTTAGACATTGTATCAGTGTAGATCCTAGCATGGCTCATTTTTCTGCAAGCACACACACACAGAAACAGCCTTCTCTCTCCCTTTGGATTGCTGGTTGAAGAGCTAACTGATTCTACCACAAGGAGTGAGCTCAAGGGCATGGTGCAAGGGCGAGGCCCCTCCCTAAACTGCAAAGCTGAGGATTCTATAGGATGTTGAAAGTGGAATAATAACACTCTAACAGTCTAGTGCAGAAATGGCCCTAGAAGCATCTAGACTCTATTCAGTGAAAGTCAAACCATTCTCCATTGATTTTAGTAGGAGAGTGGAGCATGTGCTCAAAACTTTCTCAGTTCTCTGCTCCAGTGAATTAATCTGAAGTATTACATTGGGTAATTCCTACTGAACAATTAGGGGAAAACATGTGTCACACTGTTCTGGCAGACTTGCACTGTCAAAATCCTTCTTCTACCACTGTGGGTCCTTTTACACTGCACTATCACTATGATTCCATTTCAACAGGCATGGCTGGACCTTATGGAGTCCTGGGCTCTGTAGTTTGGTGAGGCACTAGAGCTCTCTGGCTGAGAATTCTATATGCTATTTCCTAAGTGCCAAGTCCCAGGATTCAATGTGATGTTGTCATGGCAGTTAAAGTGGGACCATAGCATTATAACTACATCATGTAAAAGAGCTCCATGCTAAGCCAATGCACAACTGAAGTTAGAACATGTCAAAGAATGCTGAATATTGATACAATGACACTCTACCAACTCTACTGAGTTGGTATTTGCTTAGTAAAAGTATATTTCAGGGGAGGTATTAGAGGAAGAGGTCAATGCCAGGGTGCCAATGTCACCATCATACTGTCAGTTCCCTCCACCATGTCTAGATAAAGTTACTCAAGGCTGCAGAACTGGAAGAGAGGGGACTTCACACAAAGTTCCAAGCAGATTCCTAAAAGACATAACTAATATTGAATTACATATTTGTAAGAAAAACTCAATTCAGAATTTACAATAATAAAGCAGAACATAAACACTATTGAAAACAAGCAAAGAAAGTTTATGCCAGTCATATTTTCAGACTTACTTGTTAGCAGATACATATTGCTTTGCTTCGAGGCAGTTACTGCTCCACTTAAAGGAACTTTTAACTGTGGAAACATTTATGTGGCAAAGGTTAAAATATCTGTAAACCAATTTAATAGGAATTACAAACAGAAGAAATGAGTAGTCAAAGGTTCTCTGCTTGTCAAATAAGATATAAAGCTCCTGAAGTTGTCCAAGAACAGCCTGAGCGCCGTTTTCCTTCCAGACGTGTTGAAGCTGTGTTTCCATGTCAATCATATTCCCAAAGGAAGACTCTGAGTAAGTGCTGGACAACCATGGCAAGAAGTTGCTAAGTCATCCTATGGCCAACAAGATGAGATATAGTCAACTCCTCCCTTATAATTTTCTAAATATTATTCTGTTGGTTCCTAGGTAGGTAGGTAGGTAGGTAGGTAGGTAGATAGACAGACAGATAGATAGATAAGCATGTCTGTCTATTGCTCACTTTCATTTTGTAAAGTTAATATAATTTCTAAAACTACCACAAAGTTTTACATAGCTGTTGCCTAATGAAGTGCCTTAATGTGTCTCTAAGGACTGGGTGTTCTCATTCAGTACCTCCCTACAATTCATGTGCTTCGAAGTCTTTCTTTCATGTGGGCCTCCTTCTCCACCTGCATGAAATGGAGGGAGGTCAGCTAAGACTTGTGGATAAAAACAAGGAAAGAAAACAGGTGTGAAAACTTTACTGGAGGTGGGATGTTGTTTTCATTCCTTCTTTCGTCCTGTGTTGTTTTCTTTTATTTTCTTTCTGTGCTGTATACAGTTTCACTTTTTTGCACTGCTTGCTTTGACTGTAGCAAGGACAAACTGAAAGATCCTACATAAACTTTCAACAATTTCCCTCTTAAGTCCATTTAAGTTTAGATCCATTTCAGTCTAGTTTCAGCCCTGGTTTTGAGACAGAGATAGCTTTGGTTACCATAGGGGTCAACTTAGGCTGGGAATTTCACAGGAGTGTGTCCCTGATGGTTCTTTGGGACCTCTCCATGGCTTTCAGTATCATCTTCTATGCTATACAGTGGCTCCATTCTTTCCCAGAGGGGCAACCACAGAAATGCTGCTGGGGGACTCCTGCTTGATCCCTTGGCTGTCGGCCTGTGAGGTCCCCCAACACTCAGTTTTGTTCCCCATGCTATTGTATTTATCATATATTTGAAACTACTGTGAGAGGTTTTATGGAGTTTGGGGGTCCAATTCAATCATTATGCAGATGATGCCCAACTATATTCCACCTCTGTTCCTCTATTCCCTCCACCTCAATCTAAGGAAACTGTTTGAGTTCTAAACTGATATCTTGTTACCACGGTTCTGACATGCCTGGTGATAGCACTAGATATCGCCTTGATATCAAACTTATTTGGCCTTCACTTGACCTTTCCCTGCCACTCTGCTCCACGTGTTTGCAAGGGCCACCGGACAAGCACGTAAACAGGCGCAGCTGGTAATGGCTGGACATTCTAATCCCCATTTAGGCAGTCTCTGTTGCTTTAGGGACCATTTTCTTGCAGACACACCTTGCTTACGTGCGACTTCACACAAAGACGCTCGGCCGAGAGCCGGCGCTTTCTTTATGCTGAGCCATTTGCATACTGGCTATACTATTTTCCTCTAGTGCTAAGCTAATCATGTAAAACCTGACCCTTTCCAATGCTTTTGTCCCACTCCAAATTTTCTTTGTTCTCACCGAGCATGGCATGGCCTGTAGGCACAATCCACCCTATAAAAAGTCCCCAATTCCGAGTTCCCCTCAGAACACTCAGGACTGCTATCCAGCCTTGCTGTCGGTTTGTCCAGCGAGTCGCCCCCTCAGCGAACCGTGTTGAGCTTTCTTCCCTGCAACCTTCACTTCTCTCCAGGACTACAAGATAAGGTGTCGTATCACCATTTCCCCCCGAAAACTCCCATTTCCATTCTAGTTAGTCATGTGCATGTGGTGTCTTATTCATTGTTTGTCCTTTAATAAAGCTATCATCTTTGTTACTTCTAAACTTGTCTGGCTGCTCCTCTGACCTGACGCTGTAGACAGAGGGTTGCAAGATCCCAGCTAAGTTACCCTGCCTCTCGTTTAGCTTAAGAGAGTGCTCGAGTTAATTTCCCCATCTTGTGTTTTTGCTTGGTTATTTGGGCATCCCTTCCAGGACCCTCATAATACAGGGTAACAATCTGATACCAGTAAAGAACTGGAGGAGGATGATCCAGACAAGACAGAAGTGCTCCTGGTTAATCAAAAGGAAAATCAGGGAACAGGAATTCTGCCTATGTTGGATGGGATTACATTACTCCTGAAAGTGCAGGTTTGTAGCTTGGACAACCCTGAAGTTCAAGTTTCAGCAGTAGCCAGGAGTATATTTGCATAGTTAAGTCTTGTGTGCCAGTTATCTCTATTACTAGATATGTCAGAACTGACCACAGGGACAGATATTTTAGTTATATCCCATTTGGATTTATTGTAACACACTCTATTTGGGATGGCATTTGAAAAATATTTGTAAACTTCAGCTGGTCCAGATGCTGCAACCAGATTATCAACTGGGACAAACTGCAGGAAACACTCAATGACCATGTTGCAACAACTCCATTGGCTGCTTGCTTTGTACTGCACACAATCAAACTGCTGGTTATGACCTATGGTTCAAGTTCATGTCACCTGAGGGGCCATGTTCTTCCATATGAGTTTGCACCTATTTTGGGGTGTTCTGGGAAGGCCTTCCTCTCCACTGCACCACACTTGGTGGCAACATCTGGTAGGAACATGGTAGACAATCTTCTCAGTGGCAGCTCCCAGACTCTGGAACTGCCTTCCTAGAGATGTTAGACTGGCACTCTCCTTGTTATCTTTACTATCCTTCCATAGACTGATTGTGCAGAAGGGCAGCCATGAAGGAGCTAGATAAGATCCTCAAGTATAAAGATATATCCTTGAATACCAAAATTAGCACCATTTATGCCACAGTATTTCTGATTTCTGTGTATCTAATCTTTGTTTTTCTATGTGACAGCTAGACAATGAAGAAAGCTGACAGGAGAAGAATCTACTCATTTGAACTATGGTCCTGCAAGAGACTGCCAGAATGATAGAAGCAATGAAGCCTGGAAGCCAAAATGACTAAACTAAGCCAGTCCTAGTTCAGATATACCGTGATACAATATAACTGTTTGAAAATGATATTGCTCAACAAAGTGCAAGACAATATAAAAAGAGGAAGACTGCATTACAAATGGACAGACAAGGAGGCCATGGCCCTGAATTTGCAAGACCTGAAAAGAATTGTTGATGACAGAGTGACTTGGGGCCTTTCCGCACTACACTGTTATAGTGCTATTTTTCCACTTTCAACCTCCTATGGCATCCTGGGGTTTGCAGTTTAGGGAGGGGCCTTTAGAATTCTCAGCCAGAGAGCTCTTTGGCCTCAGGAAACTACAAATCCCAGAATTCCACAGGGTGTTGAAAGTGGAATAATAGCACTATAACAGTCTAGTACAGAAAAGCCTTTGGTCTCTCATTCAGGAGGAGGAGGAGGAGGAGGACAGACAAAACTGCAACTTCTCTCAGCATGATGTTTGGTTTCACAAGCTCTTCCTGAGCCCATCATTTCAAATAACACAGACAAAGCACAATGTAGACCTAAGAAATTGTGTGATATTGTCTGTCACATCATCTCAGTTTATATCCTAAAAGCCAGTACTCCATTGTTCTTACATTCAGTGATAACTGATATAAGAAGGAAGAAACGTTACCTATCTTCTAAGAAAATATAGAAAAAATTAAACATAATTGGAAGACCTTCCTGAAAATGTGCATTAAACAAATTATAACACTTTTTCTTTCATTTTTAAATATGTCTTTGTGTGTGTGTTTGCATATCCTTAAGGTCACCAACCATTTGTTGACTCCATGAATTTCATAAGTTTTCCTTTAGCAAGAATATTCAGAGGTGATTTTGCCAGTTCCTTCCTCTGAAATATAGCCTACAGTATCTGGTATATGTTGGTGGTGTCCCATCCAAGCATTAACCAGAGCTGATGCTGCTTAACTTCCAAGATTAGACAGGATCTGGTGCCTTTATCAACTACTAAAACAAATGCTTGTTTGATAATGCAATAAGATTTCTGCCTGTCTGCTTCTCTGTGTTTATTTCTATTTTGTTGAAAATTGGTTGCATTTTACTTTGCTTTTTAAAATACTTTTCCTTGTTGTCATACACTTAAAAATTCAGCAATTCACTTTTAACAACAACAACAAAAAATCTCAACATGACTGACAAAAAAAAATCAATTCATAACAAGTCATGTTCTTCAATCTTCCAAATTATGAAAGAGATATAAAAATCCAGAAAGAGGAAGAACACAGAGGACAATGTTCAAAATTCTACATTGCAGTTAAAATGACTATTCCAATGTGTCACAAAAATGTTCCAGCTTTCAACAGGATTCCTAATAGGTTTCATCCAGCAGTGACTATTCACCAAATGAATGACATCCAGTAGCAAAACAGTCGTACTCCCACCTCCTCATCCCATTTTGCTTGAAATGCTGTATGCAGCCCAGCTGAAGAGATGCATTTTTTTTCATCTCAGGTTCAAACTGCTTTTTTACCCCTACACTTTCCCTTTTTTAAACTTTGGAAGCCAAGCAAAACTAGTGGAGGACTGGGAAATTAAAAATAGTTATCAAAATTCTAGGAAATATATTTGGCATGAACTCATTTTCTTCTGGTGTAACAGTCCCCCTTAGAATGTGTTCATATGAAATGACTTGATGTAGGGAGGTTAATACGCACACAGAGACCCTCTCTATATATGCTAAGCTTGTGAAATGCCTTGATTTTATGAGATAAACAGCATATTGCTCCATTTATGAACTGGTCTAAATGCTTGTATGAAAAAAGTACTGTTTAGCTTTTAGAAACTTCCAGTTCTAGTTTCATATTGGTATATAGTAAATGAACCAGTGTTTTTCCTGATCCAAGTATGGAATAACAAAATGGCCACTTCTTCTATATTACAAATAAAAAGACCAAACTGGAATTCTACTAAAGACAGTAAGATTTGAGGGGAGAGCCACAAGGAACATAGTAGGACCAACTTCTGAGTAAATAGGCATAGTGTTGTTCTGGCAAAGCCACAATCTGACCAAAACTGACCTGAGCCAAAACTGCAGTCTTGGATCCATGTATCTTGGAGTAAACCCTATTGAGTGTGACTTACTTCTGAAGAGACATGTATAGAACAATACTGACAGATACATTGATTTTAATGCAAAGCTTAAAGATGTGCTTACAATGCCTTGAAGAAGTAATAAACACATCCCTTTGACTTTTCCAGATTTGGCTGTGTTACAACTTGCATTTGAATATTTGGCACCTTCACAATGTTGAGCATCTTGTGTACATCAAGTGGCAATAATGCCCCTTAAATGCATTTCAGTTCCAGGTTGTTAACAAAATCTAGGAAAGTCAAAGGGGCAGGAGATGACAGAGCACTGTTCATTTCTTCCATGACATGAATGTAACATAGAGTTTGAGTAGGGCTGGCTTCTCCCTCCAATGAGGTGAAATGCCCGAATCAGATAGAAGAACAGAAGTACTGGCAAATTGCAGTCCTGTCCCATTGCTAGGAGAGCACTGATGTTCTTCAGTTTATGTGGACTGTGTCCTAAAAGTATTCTCCCATGTCCTTTTTAAATTGGGACAGATTTTCTTCAAGCTCAGGTTTCTCTTCTTTTTAAATAAAGGCTAAGGGTTTAAGCAGGGAATAGTTTTACTTCAATTGCCACCTTGGCCTCAAACTCATTCAGTTGCCTTAGATAAGCTGCTATTTTCTCCTCTGAAAAACAGAGATAAGGATAACACTGGCTCACATTGCAAGACTAAATGTAAAGATGAGAGAGATTATGCATACAAATTGATATGAATACACATAAGGCATAATATAAATGCTAAGCATTAATGTGACTAACTACTTATCTGTAATATTAGCCTAATGAAACCCATACCAAAGTACAAACATAAAGGGTTTGTATTTCTCCACTCCTAATTAAGTGCACAATACGGCTAGACCAAGCTCTATCTATGCAATGGGGCTGGGAGCTATGCATTTGCAACAAGACACCCCTTGATACTGTCAGCACGTAACCACATAAATATGCCATCATGTTTACAGAAGTAAATGGGTCAGAGAATGTATGGTATATAACATATGGCAATAGTTTAGTTGAATGGTAAAAAGTAAAACACATTGTATAAATGAAGCCAGTTTCATGCTACTGGTAATGGCTATTCGTTTATTTATTCATATGAAATATCTCTTTAAATGAGACTAGGAAATTTCTGTCCATTGAAAGTCTATTTCACTTTTCCGATCCACCATCCTTGTTTATTCTGCCAACATGAAATTCTGTCAGAGCATTTATTACATCGCAGTAGAATAACGTTTCTGACTGCTAGACAAAATATAGAACATGAAAAATTGAGGCTGTGACCCCAAATATACATAATCATCATCACAGAATAAGTGTTAAGAGCAATGGCAAAACAACAGAAGCAACAATGGGAGGGATAAGCAGCAGGGATTTTGAGGTTTTTGAACTAGGTGAACATCCAAAGGAGCATAACTAAGGCCCTTATCACACCATGGCAGCATCCTGGCATGGGGACACATTGCTGCCAGTCCACAGCATGTGCCATCACACGACATCGTTGCAGTCCTGCTGCTGTCGCGTCCCCAGCTGTCGCAATGATGCCGTAAACCATTACCAGAAAAAATCTGGTAATGGCTTCCCCTTGTTCAACAATCCAGTCGGCTGTGGGTATGTGTGGAAGGATGGAAGTGCTATCAAACATTTCCTTCTGCAATACAGTCCAGGAAGAGGCAGGCTGTGCTACAGAAAGAAGGAGCAGGTCCTGAACGCTACCCATCTGCCAGCAGCCAACTGATGCCATGGGGAACGTTTGGGGCCTGATCCAATCCCGGTAATGGCATTGTCAGGATTGTGACAGGATGATGCGGGATTGCGACATAGTGCAGTAAGGGCCTAAATATGTTTCCTACAGATCTTGGAGTTGTTATTATTGTCACTGCTGCTGTTGTGGCCTGGGACTCCCTATATAACTCATCATGGTCCCGTTGTACAACTGCACTGCTCTCCATTGTTTTGTCCAGCTAAAAAGTTGCCTTGTGAGAAGGAGCATACTGATCCATTGAAGGTAAGGTGGAGCTCTGAGGAAATAAGCAGGGCATCCCAATGTTGGACTCCTGGCAGGTCTTTATTGTGTGAAACCTTATAGGCGTTCTGTAACTGAAGCCCTTTCCTTTTTGTTCAGATAACTGAACAACCTCAAGCAGCAGAAGTGACAGAGGGATGAAATACAGTATAAATAATGTATGAATAATGGATTTGAAGACATATGCTAGTCTGTATCATTATTAGCTAAGATATTGTAAACTGCTTAGAGAGTACTTAGCTGATAAGCAGTATAGAAATACACATGGTATTGCTATTGCTATTATGGAGAAAGATCTTGTAGCACTTTTGAGTGTAACTATGCCCTTTCTCACAAAGTAACTTTTTTTGCTGGTCAAAATATTTGAGAGAAGTGCAGTTGTACAACAGAACCATGGTGAGGGATACAAGGAGTCACAGGCAACAACTACAACAACAACCACATCACAATCACCATTCCCACAGGTTTGCATTTCTATAAAACACACACAAAACCCAGTCATTGGTATAAATGTTTGTCCATAGGCATTTCACTCCATGTATCTGATGAAATTGACCCATGCCCTTTTCGCACGTTACCCGCTCACGGAGGTGGGGGGTGGTGTTCGCACAAGCAGCCTCTTGCGCGAGGCACTCGCATTGCCCCTCCATTCTACTGCAGCTGGGTTTCCGGTCGTGCAACTGTCGCACTAGCACCCCGCCCCTTCCTTTCGCAGCGCAGTCTGGGAGCTGTTGGCTGCACTGGGGGAAGGAAGTGCGACCGCCCCGGCTCGCTGACACACTGCATGCAGGTAAATGCGCGAGGGCACAACAAGCATTGCGCAAGCATGCAGTATTTTCAGCTTTGAGCCGAAAATAAAAAAATGCGCGTGCGCCCCGCTTTAGTCTCGTAAGCGTCGCATGAGTGGGAGTGCGTCGTATGGACCGACGCTCCCATTTACGCGATGCTCAAGGGGCGCTCGCGCAAAAATAAACTGCGTGCGAAAAGGGCCTCAGTCTATGAAAGCTTATGCTATAAACCTCTTTTTTTCTTTTCTCATTTCAAAGGTTATACAAGATTTGTTTGCGTGGTATAGATGATGGCAAACTAACTGTCCACAGTCGGATAGGAAACTATGAAATGCATCAGAATTAAATTTTGTTGTCTTCGGGTTCTTTCACACTACACAGTTACACCACCATGATTCCATTTCAACTGCCATGGCTGGATTCTATGGTATAATGAGCTTTTAGTTTGATTGGGTACTAGAGAAATACTCTCTCGCTGAGAATTTTAAATACTTCTCCTTATATAGCCAGGGCACTTAAAGAGCGATCATTGTGCTATAATTGTGTAGTGTGAAAGGGCCCCTTGTTCAGCCTGCCACAATAATATTCAGGAAACATACTGTATAGAAGCCTAGATGCCTAACAATGAGATAGCAGAATTATTTCAGCTTTCTTACAAGACTTCGAAAAGTTGCTTTTTTAATAGAAAGTTGTTCTTGTTCCTTCTTATGCATTTTGATATTCACTGCATTACTGGTTACTTTTTCATTACGCTTTGGAACAAACCTTTAAGATCCTTAAAAGAATAGTATAAAATTTGAAAAATGTTTATCAAAAAGCCTCTCGAAAGACATTTTATAAGTAGTTGGTAAATATGTTTGCTTGTTTGTTTGTTTAGTATCGCACCTTTCTCCTGAGACCCAAACTGCTTACAATATGTTGAGACAAAAACAAAGCAAGTATTACCCATTTCACCGATAAAGTAACACCATTCCCACTTCTCTCACTGCTTTTGAAATGTAACTTTGTTACATCCTCATCACCAAGAGAAGTAACTTGTTGCAAGGTAACTACATTGTTTGTGACTTATTATTTGCAAGCTCTGATTCTTATAGTAGATAACCTGGGGGAAACAGAAGCAACATCTTTGTGGATGGAAGAATGTGGGCAGGCTTAAGTGGGAGGGATCAGGTAAGCATTTAAGAGATGGGGAATATGAAATGTGAGCTCCCTTTCAAGGACAAGAAGTGGTAAAAGCCATATTCAAGATTGGCTGGACTTAAACTGGGATCATGCACCCTGTTTCAGTTGTTCCCTTCCTCACTTATTATGGTGCTCCCACCAAAGAATCCTTACCTGGAAGAAGGAGGTAACAGGTAGAGGACGGTTCCATCCAGAGGAGAAGTTTGTCCCATCCTGTGAGCCCATCTTCTTTTCCCATGGTATGCACTTTAACTTAAGAAAGGGGAAGAGCTGATGTGGAATGGGGAGATTTAAAATTATTCAGGTTGAGAACTCAAATCAACCCAACACATTTTTAGGGTTAGACAGGAAGGTCATGCTCCTTGCTGAATTTACTTTAGATCTGGTAAGATGGGGAAAGCGGTCTTATAAACTATTACTATACAAGAGCAACTACACCCAGTTAAGTTACTTTGGAATGTTGTTTCTTTGCTATTGCCATGTTTAATTCATGCATTTTCTAAACAAACTGGTATAGTAGTCATTTGCTTTAGTAATTAAAACAAGTTGACTTGAGACTAAGTTGACTTAGTTGACAAATTGACTTGACAAACTGACAAGTTGACTTGAGTCTAATTACTTTAACTTTGAGTTGAGTCTAATTACTTTAATTAAAATTTCAAGTTTATTCGGACAACAGGGGAAAATATAAACCTTCCATCTCTCATACTCTCCCCTGCTAAAATCAGGCTACTTTTGAAAAAGAAAGAGAAACCTTATGATTTATGTCACGTGTACTTTTGCTCTTGGAGAGACAAAACAACAGTATTATTTATGTAATATTATTTGGCCCTCTATTTAATGCAAAGATATCAAGCACAACCACTCACTTGAAGATAATCAGGTACAGAATTAATCATGATGGATTATGAGCTTAGAATTTTCTGAAAAGAAATGTGACAATTGTCAGCAAAACAATTATTTGTTTCTACCACTGAAGAAAATGTCCATGTTGTTGTTTAATATTTGTAATATTTGTATAATATGGTGAAATAATACATACAATGCATGGCCTTTTGTTTTAAATTTGCAACACTTGCCTGCAAAGATAATTATTTAATCCCCATGCATGCTTTCTTTATTTTACATAGAAAACAGGCTTTATAGTTCAGTCCTTGGCATGTCTCCTCAGAAGTAAGATCCATTGACCTAGGAGAGGCCATGTATTTTATGGGTCACCTGATATAGGATTTTGGCATAAGGAGGTAGAGGACTGTGGTCTTAGGTCATATGTTCATAGGGGTCACAAACTTAGTTTTTAAAGAATTTAATAACCTGCTTTTGTTACATTCACATTTCATTTTAAATGAAGTTATTGTTAAAAATGACACTTAAGATAACTTGTAAACCTACTTAAAATTTAAAAGCTGATATAAACAAAGTCTCTTTTTTTTTAATTTTTTTTTTTTTTTAAAAATCCAGCATACCGTCAACAAAATGGCATTCTATGGCATGCAGTTTGTTATTTTCCCGTATTACATACCATGGCTAATATTTCTGTAGGAACTCAGTGTTCGTTAAAGTGAGGAAGTATTAGTTCTGGCATGTGTCAAATCTCTAAAACAGTTAAATATTTTTTTAAAAAATATTTGTCCATAGTGATCTCAAGGTTCACTCACAATTGTCCTCAGTGTTCTTGGACCCTGCATTCAAAAACCGACTCCTTCACATGTTTGTACAGTGAAATTCTATTCAGGGAAAGCATTGTTCATCAGTTCATGGAGGTCAGCAACTCCTCTGGCAGAAAAGATGAATGAAAACACAGACCATTCCAAGATGCACAACACGGGCTCACTAATACTTCTATGTTCACTTCTCCTAACAATCATAATATTTAGCGACATCCACCTCTTTTAATTTAATTAAAAGCAACATAGAAAATGGCACACCAGAAGAAAGGAATGCTAAAGAAAAATATATATTTACAGCATTTCAATCTTCCAACAAAAATAAGGCAACACAAAATAATCTCATAATCCAGATGACTCAATACCCACAGCTACAGCATCTTTGAGAGATGGCCATCCAACCTCAATTTAAAAACGTTTAGGGAAGGAAAATCCACCATTTTCCAAGGTAATCTATTCCACTCTTGAACAACTGCTACAATAAGGAAGTACTTTCTAATATTTAGGTGCAATTTCCTTTCTTATAATTTGAATCTATTGGTTCCAATCCCACTATCCATATCGCAGCCCTTCAGACAATGGTGTATCCATCACTGCACAGATGGCAAACCCAGTTGAATTGCTCCACCTATAACTCCAAGTTGTACAGGTCTTTTGATGCTGAACCCTAACCCTTCAGAGGTTCAGCTTTGAGCAACTGTGGGAGAAGCAATGGTAAAATCAAGAGTGAATTCAGTGCCCCTGCAAGTGTGGATCCACTAGCTTACCTACTTTCAAATACTCTGAAAACAGCTACCAGATCACCTCTCAGTCTTTTCTTCTCCACTCCCTCCTACCCACCATTCTTCAAAGAACTTGGTTTCTAGGCCTTTTACCATCCTGGTGTCCTTTTCTGGACCTATTCCAGCTTGTCAATATCCATATTAAGCTATGGTGCCCAGAACTGGAAAAAATATACCGCATAAGCAATTCTGAGCAAAGCAGAATATAGTGGTACTATTTCTAAGGCCATTTCCGCACTAGAGTGTGATAGCGCTATGATTCCACTTTCAACATCCTATGGAATCCTGGGGTTTGCAGTTTCGGGAGGGGCCAGCTGGCCCCTTCTGAAACTGCAAACCCCAGCATTCCATAGGATGTTGAAAGTGGAATCATAGCGCTATCACACTCTAGTGTGGAAACGGCTTTACTTTGATATGGATCCTGTGCTACTTCTCTTGATGTAGCCTAGAAATGTGCTCTCTTTATTGGCCATCATAATTCTTCTTGCAGTTAAATAGTAGTTCTTATCATGATAAATTGGAAACAAGTTCAGTAACTGAAGGAGCCCAAATGAGGCTGAGTTGTTTCTTGTATCCCTCTCATAGAGCTTGATAGAAGGACTGCTGCCTCCTGATAGCTGATGAAATAGCTCAAAGCTAGCACTGGGCAGAGACGAAGCTGAAAGTCAATGAACTTTACTGGTCTGCCTTTCTACTGCATCAGTCCATTTGAAATTTACTCCAGCTGTTCTCATGAAGATTCCTCCTTCCTTCCATTTTTATCTTCAGCCAGGAAAGGGGCTATAAACTGTATCTAATCACTTTAAAAGCTTCCTTATTATACAAATCCTATGCATATTTACTCAAAAGCAAACCACAATTTATTCAATGAAGTTCAGTTCTATATAAGCATCCATAGGATTGCAGCTTCAGTCTGTTTGACTATGGAAGATCAAATTAACTGGGTACTTAGAGCTGAAATATTTGGACAAAGATAGTCTTTGACATTCTGAACAGTTTCAATTGCTAGGGAGAAATCCACTAAAGGTTTAAAATGGCCTGAGGTTCCACATGTCTTTCCACTATGATTTTCAATTTTGTACATAGCCCAAAGGAAAGAATTTATTTCCCCTACATTAAGTGCCGCCTCCCTACACACACACACACAAGAGAGAGAGAGAGAGAGAGAGAGAGAGAGAGAGAGAGAGAGAGAGAGAGAGTTAATCCACTCCTGAATGTTCAGAAAGAGGCACAGTGCTTGGATCTTGCTCAGACTCAGTTCCCCAATATGTGAGTGGCAGAGCTCCCTGGAGAGAAGGATAAGGAGGCCTGCATTATTAGTTCCCGCAAACATTCAGCTTAGCAACTGCTTTGTTGCTGAGAAAGTCATTCAGCTTGCATTCTCCTGATGAATGATTCAAGAGGGACTGGGAGTACCACTGAACTATAGTTTCTTGCCAGTTATGGATGCTAAGTAACATAAGACAACTCAAAAAGCATGATACCACTTCTTGCAGTAAACAACTATTCTTTTAGTAAGCATTTGGGAATGTTTCCTTCTCTATCCAGTAAAGAAAGCTTCATTGGCACTGTAAAAAAATAAATCAGCCTCATTCAAATGTCTTGCTTCATCTGGCTTGGAAGAGGGTTGTAAGTTATTCAAGGACAGGACATCCCATCCAGAGGGAACAGCTGGGCATTACATCCATCAAGCTCTCTTGTTTTTTTTACAAGGCAAGGGTTCACCCACACAGTGGCATGACAGTGACTCCTAATGGAATACTTGCTTGTGTCACTGGGTTTTACACACATACACATTTTCTTTGGCAATCTGCTGTTCACTTTAATTCATACAGCTTTATCATTAGTGTTGGAGTGGGTTTGCATGCCTATACTCACTGGAAGTTAGATTGTATATCAGCCTCTAAGAGTTCAGGCACAGCGTGTACATGGTAATTTCCTGTTTGTCTATTGGTTCACAACCACTCTCTTCCTGCATCACTCTCTTGGATCTCATCTGCCCTCACACCTATCTCTCAATCTCCCTACCTGATATTCATAAAGGATATATGATAAAAGCCTCTATAGGTGAGATGCCCAACTCCGCTGATACCATGTAGTATGCTTTCTTTTCTTACCTTTCTCCAGTATAATGAACTTGTGCTGCTTATGCACAAGTATTCATGAGTAAAACTGCTTTTATATATTTTACAAAGAAGACTACATTTTATTCTTTTTTTCCCCCTAGGGTTTGTGGGTATGGTAGACTTGAGGAGTGGATGCTTAATCATTCAGCCACAATCTCTCATATTTCCCAATAGTCAGCCTTCAAGAAAGTTGGATTTTTGGATTACAACTCCCCAGCTCATAGTGACAAATGCAAAAAAGCAACCCAAGCATTGTTTTCTATGTGTATATGTAATAGTCTGCACTAGCACCCAACTCCTGGGAGACTACAAAAAGAGCAGCTATGTTACACATCATTGGCATTAAATCAATATGAGACAATGACAATCATGCAATGGTAGTTGTATTGCTAGCACAGTGACAGAGCTACATTGATGATGAGGTTGTCCAGAATTTGGAGGCCAGGTGTCACTAGTATGCTGACAATACCCAACTCTAGCTTTCCTTTCCTCCTCAATCCAAGGAAAGTCTCTTGGTTCTAAACCAGTGGCTGTCAGTAGTTATGGGCTGATTGAGAGTGAATAAATCAAAACTCAGTCCAAACAAGACTGAGATGCTCCTTGTCAAAAAAAAAAAAAAAAAAAAGTCAAATCAGAGAACAGTGATTCAGCTTGTGCTGAATGCAGTTACGCTCCCCACTGAAGACAAGGGTTTGCAGTTTGGGTGTACTCACAGGCCCTTTTCGCATTGAGGCGGCTCGCGCGAGAAGATTCCTCCAGGAGGCTGCCATTTTCCCCCTCCTTCCTTCCGCAGGCAAAGGAACGAGGGGGAAGCGGCACCAGAGGAGGCTTCTAGAGCGAGCCGCCCTCCCCCCAGGCAAAGCAGGAGGCTCTCACATCCATCCCCCCCGCGCGTGCGCGAAGCAGGAGGTGTCGCGTCCGTCCCCCCCGCACGCACGAAGCAGGAGGTGTTGCGTCCGTCGTGCTAGCGCCCCGCCCCTTCCTTCCGCAGGGGCGGAGGGAAGGAAGCGCGACCCGGCCGCCTCCCTGACGCTCCGCACAGGAGGTAAGTGCACGTGGGCGCCGGGAGCGTTGCGCGAGCGTGGGTGATTTTCACTTTGAAGTGAAAATCAAAAAAACCCGCGATCGCACCGCTGCAGCCCCGTGAGCGCGGCGGAAGTGGGAGTGTGTCATGCAGAGCGACACTCCCACTCCCACGAGGCTCACGGGGCTGTTGCGCAACAGAAAGCCCATGCGAAAAGGGCCACAGATTCAGCCTGATCTTGAATGCTCAGCCTTCAGCAGTGGCCATGTTACCCTGTATGTTGGGGGTCCTGGGAGGGGCGCCCAAATAACCAAATAAAAACACAAGATGGGGAAATTAAGCTCGAGCACTCTCTTAAGCTAACAAGAGGCAGAGTAACTCTAGCTAGTATCTTTTACCCTATGTCTACAGCGTCAGGTCAGAGAGCGTAGCCAAACAAGTTCTAAAGTAACAAAAATAACATTTATTGAGGACAACCAACGAATAAGACACCACATGCACACAGCTAACTAGAAGTAGAAATGGAGAGCTTTCAGGGAGTGGGTAATATGACACCTGGTCTCGTCGTCCTGGAGAGAAACTGGGGTTGCAGGGAAGAAAGCTCAACACAGTTTGCTGAGGGGGCGACTCGCTGGACAAACCGACAGCAAGGCGGGATAGCAGTCCGGAGTGTTCTGAAAATGGGGACTTTTTATAGGGTGGATTTTACTTACAGGTTATGCCATGCTCGGTGAGAACAAAGGAATTTAGGAGCTGGACAAAAGAGTTGGAAAAGGTCAGGTTTCACATGATGAGCTTAGCGCTTGATGACAATAGTATGGTCAGTATGTAAATGGCTCAGCATAAAGGAATGGCGCAGCTCTTGGTTGTGCGTCTTTGTGTAGATTCGCAGTGAGCAAGGCTGGTTTGCAAGAAGGTTTTTCCCTGAAGCATCGGAGAGAAATTAAGTTGCCTGCCTAAATGAGGTTTGGAATTTACAACCATTAACGGCCGCGCCTAATATGTGCTTGTCCGGTGGACCTCTGCAAACACGTAGAGTAGGGTGGCAGAGAAAGGTCAAACAAAGGCCAAATTATTTGATATCAAAAGGATATCTAGTGCTCTCACCAGACATATCATAACCGTGATAACAGCCAGGAATGCATTTGCACGATCAAAGTTAGTGTGTCAGCTGCACCAACTGTTCCTCGAGGTATCTGATTTGGCCATGGTGATACATGCCTTAGTTGCATTCCAAATGGATTACCATAAAATACTTTAGGTAGGGCTGCCTTTGAAAAAATGTTCAAAAACTTGAATTGGTCCAACCTGCTGCAGCCAGATTGCTAACTGATTCTGGTTACAGAGGGCAAAAAAAACTCCCTTGTTGCAAGCTCCACCGGTTGCCAGCCTTTTTCTAGTCACCATTCAGAGTACTAGTTAGGACTTATAGAGCCCTATGCAACTCAGGTATAGGTTATTTGAAGAACCAGAATCTTCCCATATGAGCCAAGTTCTAAGAGCTTCAGAGGAATTACCTCTCTATCCCACCACCTTCACAGGCATCTTTGGTGGGAACATGAGAGAGAGCATTCTCTGTGGCTGTGCCAAGACTTTGGAACTGCCTCCCTGAGAAGGTTAAGGTAGTTCTTTCTCTGCTGTCATTTTGGTAGCTGGTAAAACTATTCCAACAAGCCATTTGACACTGATTGTTAACAAGGGAAGGGCTTTTTATGCTACTGTACTCTTTTTGATCTTTGTTTTAAATGGTTCTAATTCTGTTCTTAGTTTATTACCATTTTAATCTCTACTTTTGTATTCTTTTACCTTCATGTATTTTGATTGTAGTTTTCTGTCTTTTCTAAGCTGCCTTGAGTCCCAGTCTGGGGGAAAGGTCAGGTATAAATAAAGGGATGGATGAAAGGATGGACAGATGGACAGACATGACAACGAAATGTGGCAAAATAGTAGCAGCACACAGGAAGTGTGTCCTATCATATTGCCCTGAATTCATGCAACTTCAGATGATTTCAAAAACTAAGCAGGGGCTGGTATTCTGCATGGGAATAGCAGGGATCTCTATGCATGGCTAGGAAAGAATTCTGCCTGAAACCTACTGCTACTCATTGTTGACAATACTGTTGACAATGGACCAATGGCCTGGCCCATGAGGCTAGGGATTGCATCTCTAGTATTTATCAAGCTAACCAAACTTTATCAAGCATAAAAGGTAGCCCCTGCCCCCATCCTTTTTGTTATCTCCCTGGGACTGCAAAAACAAGGGACTGTCAACTATCAGACAGGCCACTGAATATTTAGGTTGGTGGATTTCATTCAGTTGGGTGGATCACAAATTATACCAGACTGCCTTAAGGCATGCAGATGGAAGACTGAAGGTAGTTTGGGCTGGATGCATGGTTAATTTCCAACATGAGCACCCCTAGAAAACAGGTCTTCTTGGAAACCACAGGCTCTAAGCCTTACCTGCCCCCTTTCATTACCTGTGAAAGCTGTGGACATTTAGGCCATTTCCGCACGAGCCTGTTCTAGCGCTATGATTCCACTTTCAACATCCTATGGAATCCTGGGGTTTGCAGTTTCGTGCGGAAATGGCCTCAGTGGAGGAGGAAATGCACTTTGTGTAAGTGCAAGACTGAGCTGCAATTATTCCTGTCACAAACTTAGTCCTAGGTGGAGAGGAACCCTTTGACAGCTCCCCAGACATGCAAATGTTCCCCAAATTTTCTCTTTTAGCCACTTTTGTGAATTGTATATATTTATGTGTCTTCAAATCACGTGTTGATTTTTGGCAACCCTATGAATTTCATGAGGTTTTCTTAGGAAAAAAATACTCGGCAGTGGTTTTACCAATTCCTTCCACTGAAATATTGCCTACAGCACCTGGTATTCATTCACCTGGTCTCCCATACAAGTACTAATAGGTGGCTTCAAATACATGAATGCAACATCACCAACTTTGGTTTTCTACTTTTTCTTTACCTGCAGCTGTTCTTCAAGGGTGTGTTATACAGGCACAATGCCTCAAGACCTAGAACTTCTTCTCTGTATATGGACTGTGAGGAGAGTAATCTCCCTCAGCCATTCTCACAGAAGGTTTGGTTAACGCAGCTGGATGTGTAGTAATAAATACATCTGAAGTTATCCTTCTGTGGAAAATAAGGGAAGCTTACATAATACTTTTTCGCTAATAAAACAGGTCCTTTTTATTTAATCTAAACCGACCTGTATGGATTCTTCAATTTATTTCTGATATCATCATTTCTAAAGGGCAAGATTTTGTTTTGATTTTTACTTACTATGGATGGTAAAATGACCAAAAATTATCATAGCTCATACACAGGCTTTTCACAATGGGAATCTTTTTCTTTTTCTTTTTTTTATGCTTTTCCATCCACACCCATCTGTGCTTTCAGACAGATTCTTACTTTCAGCCAGGGAGGGGTCATAAATTGTATCCAATCACGCTTCAAGCATGAAGTCTTTCTCTGCCATAACTCCAGGCTTTAATTTCCTCCTTTTGGAAGGGAAACCATGACATGGCCTACTTTTGACTTCTGTGGTTTCTGAAGGAGTTGTCGTTATTTATAGATTCATTTCAAGATTTGGCATTGTATCTGTGAATAAATCTGATTTCCAGGACAATGAAAACCAGATATTGTAATTTATTCTGACAGACAATGTTAAATAAGAAACAAATTGATGTCTAAAATGTCCTGTGGTGACAAATCTTATTTTTTAATACAGCTGTTCAGCTCCCTGTAACACTGACACTCTCAGTACCTTCAGGAACAAGTGGCAATGTCCAAGTGTATGGAAACAGCAAGCCATGGATATGCCCTAAAGAAGCCAACTTGTACCATTTGCAAAGGCTATCCCTAACAGCTACTTCAGTCAGCAGGTGCTAGGGCAAGGGGAGCAGTGGCTAGATGTTGGAAATGTGTCTAACCTGCATGCACTAAGGTAATCTGTCACCTTCAGGTGTAGTAGAAAATAAGTCACAGCAGTCATGGTCATCTGACAGTCTCAGTAGCTTCTATACATGGAATGGGAAGGAAGCATTGTTACTGCAGTTATGATATGTCTGGTGAGAGCACTAGATATCTCTTGATATCAAATAATTTGGCCTTTACCTGACCTCTCTCTGCCACCCTGCTCCACATGTTTGCAAAGGTCCACCGGACAAGCACGTATTAGGTGCGGCCATTAATGGCTGTAAATTCCAAACCTCATTTAGGCAGGCAACTTATTGCCTCTCCGATGCTTCAGGGAACACCTTCTTGCAAACCAGTCTTGCTCAGCGCGAATCTACACAATGACGCTCTGCCAAGAGGCCGAGCCATTCCTTTATGTTGAGCCATTTGCATACTGGCCATACTATTGTCATCAAGCACTAAGCCCATCATGTAAACCTGATGTTTTCCAACTTCTTTGTCCAGCTCCAAATTTCCTTTGTTCTCACCGAGCATGGCATGGCCTGTAGGTACAATCCACCCTATAAAAAGTCCCCACTTTCAGGACTACTTTGGACTACTTTGGACTTCCATCCCACCTTGCTGCTGGTTTGTCTGAAGAAGCTCCCCTCAGCAAACCACACTGAGCTCTCCCTCCTGCAATCCCCGCTTCTCTCCAGGACGACGAGACCAGGTGTCATATTACCCACTCCCTTGAAACTCCCCATTTCTATTTCTCAGTTAGCTAGTGTATGTGTTGTCTTATTTGTTGTTTGTCTCTTAATAAAACTGTTATTTTTACTTTTAAAACGTGTCTGGCCGCTCTTCTGACCTGACGCGTAGACGCCGTAAAAGATCCCAGCTAAAGTTACCCTGCCTCTCGTTAGCTTAAGAGAGTGCTCGAGTCTAATTTCCCCATCTTGTGTTTTTAATTGGTACTTTGGGCGCCCCTCCCGGGACTCCCAACATACAGGATAACAGCACTATTTTTTTCCTTTGCCCCAGCCAGCAAAATAACTTGGGCCACTCCAGAGAGTGACAACACACAGGACCAACAGAGTTCTGCCTGTCATACAGTGTGACTGCATACCCTAAACATGCCCACGGTCCTCAGGTACAGTAGAGTAAACCAAAAGAATAAGATTCAACTTCCAACCCAATTCACTTCTGTATAGTGAAAAGGTGGGGACATATTGTATGCCTCAGGGAACAAGAGGTCTTGGATCAGCCTCAATTCTGTAAACAAAAATTTCCTTTACTTGTGTAAGACAGTTGAGGAAGTAGCAAATGGTACTTCAAGGGACAATATAATGTAATGGCTAACCATGTGTGTAGCTTTTTGTCCTAATATCTGTTCAGTTATGCTCTAGCCAATCCATTGTCTCTAAACCTCAGCTCTAAACCTCTCTCTCAGCATTCTGTTAAGATCGTCTAATTCATATGCATGAAGTAAAACTGTTTTCACTTCACATCCTGCCAGTGTTAAGACCTACTTATAATTATTGGCCAGTATTCTGTATCAGCTACAAGATTTACTCATCTGTAACTGTTCTGTATTCATGATTGCTACTTAGTCACAATTGTGGCACTATTGCCACAATCATAACTCCCACCCAGTCCACTTTACCAGGAATCAGGCACATGAGGGGAAGGAAGGTCTGTTCTGCCAGATACTGGAACGTGAGCGAGTGATGTTTCTGTCAGGTTTTGAGGTGAGCCAGACCAAGTATACTTAACTAAGTAACAGAATATTGGTCATTAGATATTTAGGATTTCCATTTCTACTTGCTTATTTACTTATCTGGCACAGTTATAAACTGGACTTTATTGTTTAGATTAGAAATATATTTAAAATATATAATAAACAACCTGAGTGTTTAAAAGATTTAATATGAATTTTTTTTTTCTCAGAGCTGTCTTTAAATTTGTTAACAAATCACACCCAAATTATATTTCTTTCTAAATTACATGCCCCAGTAAAA
Organism: Ctenosaura bakeri; assembly: GCA_948474755.1. NCBI lineage: Eukaryota > Metazoa > Chordata > Lepidosauria > Squamata > Iguanidae > Ctenosaura > Ctenosaura bakeri. The sequence continues at coordinate 434,363 of CAOLHI010000352.1, forward strand.
ATGCAAGCCATACTTGCCTGAAAAAAAAATGATACATTTATTCAGCCCTTTTTCAAACCATTTTCCATCATTGTCCCATCATGACAAACAAAACCCCAAAACCTCCCCCTTTCCTTACCCAGCTAGCTGCCTGCAGGAGGGTAGTGCAAGCAACACGGGGGCCTTCCCTTCCGCAGTGCAGCCAGCCACTTTCCATACTGAAAAGGGGGAAGGAAGCACCTAGTTTTGGGGTTCCCCTCCCTTTCTGCATGGCTGCCAGCAATGGGAGCTTCATGCGATTGAAGGCCATTACTGGTTTTTTTTTGGGAAGGGAAATACCTGCAATTGCAACAGCTGAGGATGCATGGGAAGACCATGAAAAACATCATGCGAAAGCACGACTCTGTCATGTCTTGCTTTCAGGACCTAGACATACACTCTGACTAAAGGGGGGCTAAAACAGCAGAACATGCTGAACACCCACCCCAGAGACAGAACAGTGGGCAGTGTAAGCTCCAGCAGAGAGCACTGCCCCTTCTGACACAAAAAGAAACCCACCTATACTCACCTTTGCCAAGAATAGATATCAAAAGGAAAGCATACACAGATCTCAACGAATTTATGGGAAAACAAGATTTAATTTGGGGAGCAGCTGGGTTAACCTCTGGACCTATAAAAGCCCAGTTATTCCTCTCCCAAGCTTGTCGGTGTTTAAAACTGACCATTTTTCCTGCTGTGCCTCTGACCTCTGAATTAAAATTTTGTATCGATTGTGCTTTGATTTATGGGTATTGCTGAGAATGTTACTATGCTTCATATTTGTTTTGAGTCTGTTTAAATTTGATTAAAACAAGGAACCACATTTTGAAACTGTTGCTTGCTGCTGGCCCTTTGGCTATTGCCAACTTAGGCCTTTTCCACAGGGGGGGGATTAATTCGTTTCCTACAGATTATTTTGTTACCGCCTCAGAGCGGACATTTTTTACCTCGGTCCACATGCGTGCAGCCTCTCTCGACTCAAATCGCACCGCTCAGTACACAGTTACCCGTCCACGTCCGCCCGCCCCCAAATGGGCCCGCCCTCCATGGCCGTGAGTGGCGTGTGTTTTTTTTTTTTTTTTTTTTTTTATGTTCATCAGCGCGGCAGGTCACGTGTGCATGCGCCCCCCGCCCCGCAAGCCCCCCTCGCGAGGTTTGGGCCCAAAAAACAAAGCGCGCCCTTTGGGGCGAAACCAAATTTGGGGAAATTTGTTTTTCGCGCCACCGCTTGAGGGACAGTAGCATTTGCTTTGCAGTTGGGGGACTCCTGCTGCTCACTGCGAGAGATGGAGCGAGGGTTGAAACTTTTGTCGCCCAAATTGCTAGCGCCCTTCTCGCCTTGAACTCGATTCTTGGTGTGGTGGTGGCCGAACCTAGTCGCCAATGGGCGGCAAAGCGCTCGAGGAGGCGCGGGCGATTGGCCTCCACGCGCAACACGGTCGCGGTTTTGGGTTTCTACGCGACAATTCTTGGGCGGCCGCGGAGGCGCCTTCAACGCCTTCCATGCCAGAGAAGATGGGGGGGTACGGCAGCGGATGCGAAAAACCTGGTGGTGGGAGGAGGTCAGGGGGGGAAAATGGGATGAGGACCAGTGGCTCTACCATTTCCGCATGACCAAGGAGACGCTGCTGGAAGCCCCCCCACCTCCCCCCCCATCTAGAGAAAGGGATACGGAGATGCGGACCGCCATATCGGTGGAGGAAAGAGTCGCCGTGACGATTGGGTGGCTACAACCCCCTTGTTTTTATTGGAAGGTGGCGAACACCTTCGGTTTGGGGGATCTCAACTGTGGCTGCCATAGTGATAGAGGTCTGCCTGGCCATCGAGCATGTACTCCCAGACCCACAGTTTGTCCTGGCGACTATCACCAGGTAGGTGCTCCTGGGGGGGGGGGTTTTCCCCAAATTTCCCCCCCACTGGCAGCCTGCAGCTGTGCCCCCCCTCTCTCTTGAGGTGTCCTCCCTTCCTGTATCCTGCAGATGCAGATGCAGAAAGCCGCAGTGAGTTGCCGGGGGGAAAAAGTGTGTGGGTGCATATCCCTTCTACCCCCTCAGTTTAAACCCCCGGGGACGTAACGGGGGGTTTTTCCCATCAGTGGCACAGGGGGGAGAGTCACGAGCCACCGTTTCCTTCCATTTGTTGCCGGGAGCACAACTCGCAGAAGCAACCACCATGGCTGGGGGGGCATTGCCTTGTGACGGCAGTGCGAGGGCTGGAACCCACATGCCCCGGGTGTTTCCCCCAAATTTTTGAAACCGCATTGGCATACTTTGGATGCCTCCCTTGCAGAGCAATCAATTTGCTGATTGCGGGGAAACCTTTTATTGCCATCAGCTAAACAGAGGTGGATTCATAGGGTTGGATGCCTGGATGGGGGAGAGCAACTTTTTTTTTTAAAGGCACCCCTTTAATGACCAGCCTGGCGGCTTGGATGTGCATGCACATCTGGTTTTTGTCGCGGGAGGAAATCCCTTGGCCCTCATGACATGGAGGATCATTTTCCAGCTTTGCCTCTCGGGTTTTTTTTCTTCCGCATTTTTATCTTGCTGGAAGTGGTCCCTATTTGGCATCCCATCAAATGGCTGGGGGAAGGGGAAATTAAGTGAGCGATACCACTTGAAAGGCCCTGGAATCCCATGGGCACCTATTCAGTTGCTTTTACCTTGTATGTTGGCATGCTGGAATTTTCCCAAAGGGGTGCCTTGTGTGGCCCCTGCTCTCCCCCCTTTCGGGACACTTGCCAGCAACCCCTCCAAGGGCAAACTCCAGCTGAATTGTTCCTGCCAATTGTATCAAGTGCATGTGGGGATGTGGTCCAGGGTCCCTCAGGTTGCCTGTTTCTCTTTTTAAATTTCCCACAAGCAGTGAGGTGTATTTCTATTTGGGGGAACAAAAAATGCAAGTTTGGCATTGATGTGTTCCCCAACCTGTTTTCCCTCTGTTCTAAAATTCCAGGTGATGCATGGGTTTCGCCAGATGGGCTTCCCGCAGTGTTTTTGGCCCGTGGATGGGACTCATATTCCAGTGAGGGCTCCCAAGGGACGAGGGGAAAATTCATCAACAGGAAGAGCTCTTTCTCCATTCCCCACAGGGCATGGTGGATCACGGGGGGAGGTTTCAGGACATCGTGCTGGGCTACAGGGGGAGAACACATGATGCGTTCGTTTTAAGGCACCAGCCTTGTACCAAGCCATGGATGCGGGGAGGTTTGTGCCCGGAACCTCCGGGACCATAGGGGATGTTCCTGTTGGGCCTTTTATAGGGGGGATGCCCCCTACCCACTATGCTGGTGGCTGATGAAGCCCTACGGAGGAAGATTGGACCCTAGGAAGATGGCCTTCAACCGCGTGTTCAATCGCTGCCGCAATGTTGTGGAGCGTGCCTTCGGGAGGCTCAAGGCGCGTTGGGGCTGCCTGTCTGCCCCGCTAACTGTGTCCGAGGAAAACTTTGTTCCTGTGGTTAGTGCCGGGTGTCGTGCTACAACATCTGTGAACCCAAGGGACATATCCTCCACCCTGGCCGGGCCCCCCCACCACCACTCGCACTACGGGCCGGGGCCCAAGACCTCCCTGGCCGTGGCTCTGGACCAAAGGATCAGGGAAGGGGAATTTGGTGAGGGATGCTATCGCCACCCTGATAGCTAGCAAAAGCAAATAGGGGTGGAGGTTGTTTCCCAAAGCTTGCTAGGTGGGGCCTCCTTGGGCTGCTTTTGGCCTTGTTCTGGCCCGCCCCCAAAATGTCAGCGTGGGCACTGCTTGACCTACAGTGATTCCCCTGGCAGCACAGTAAGGCTGTCCAGTTCTATGTTGCATGTTTTTGACTTTTCATGAGCATTGTTTTAATCTTTTAATAAAGGTTTGCATAGTTATTCATGTGTGAGAACTTTGCTTGTCTGTTCTACCTTGGGGAAATCCGCAGAGAATGTGTCGGTTCTTGCTAGAGACAAGGTACTAGACATAGATACACATCCCGGTTCACATGGCTTGAGGCTCCAGAGGTGGGAACAAGTCCTGTGTGCGTGGACCAATAAATTTTTGGGTTTGCCCTTCCACCAGATCACCATGGGAAGCAGAAAAAAACAGAAGTAGGTGGGGGCCCAAGGGTCCACTGGTATTTAAGAGGCGGGAGTGTTATTTCCCCGCTTTTTTTGGGGCATCTTGGTGGTTGCTGACAGATCCCCATCCCCGGGCCCCGGGGAAAAATAGCAAAGGGACAAAACAGTGGTGGGGGGCAATGGATTTAAACTACGGGGGGGGAAAAAATCCATATTAAAATAACCTCATGATGGAAAGAAAACTTGACAGTGGCATACACCACTTTTAAGTGTGGTGGACTCCCCTTTGCAGCCTGTAAAACCAAGGCCAGATGACCATCTGTCAGAAGTGCTTTAATGGAGTATTTATCTGGGTGAATGGGGCCAGGCTGCATGTCCCATGTGGTCTCTTCCAGAGCTATGGTCTTTTCTTTTTGTGCCTCGGAAAAAACTGCCTGAACCCCAAAAAAAAAACCTCTGGCTCAATGCATTGGGTGTCCAAGAGATTCTGTGGCCTTAGAGGGAGCGAGCAGCTGGGCTAGATGGCAATCCTGTCAAGTTGGGTTGCGACTCACAATGTTAGCAGCAAACAGCTACTAGAAAACCACGGGGAATATCCAAGAGTGTTGATTTGTGTTTGTGTTTTTAATTGCGGATGCACTAAAACCCTATATTGGTTCGTGGTTTGAACCCAGGCCAGTGGAGGCCCTGATCTTCTACCACATCTGTAATGTCCACTCAGTGGCACCATTTTGGCTTTCGCCCCTTCTCCACCATCTCTAATCTGTTTCTCCTTCTCCATGTTGTTCTCCCCATGGTCCAAACTCGGTCTGGGGGAAAGAGACTAGTCCACCCAGGTTACGACAGTGGCAGCTGCAGACTTCCAGGTTCGTGCTGTGATAATCCGTTCCTGGTTACCCCTTAATTTTTGATGTGCATATCCAGGATGCTGCTTCTATTTTTGGGGGGATAAAGATGAGCGCCTTATATCCCCCCCCAAAGTTCAGATTAAAACCAGGGATGGATTTGGGGCCTGGCTGTCACCACTCCCCCCCCGGCTCCCCCCCAGCACCACCAGTAATAACCTTCGCATCCCCAAAACATCTCAAAAACAGTAGTTTTATAACCAGAAATTTTCCCCTGGAAACAGGTCAAGGATACCAATGACACAATGGTAGTTTGGCCAAAAATTTTTTTTTAAAAAACCCGGGGGGAAAATTTTTAAAAAAGAACAATCAGGAAAAGAACTTGAGTGTACCCGGACCACTACACCACCCTGGCTCTCAGTCAAGCTTTACCAGTCACAACCTTGGCAGTTCCAAGCATTTTAAAACCAGCTGTTTTCTAAAAATGAATACATTTTTTTTTTTAAAAATAAGGATACCAGTGAAACACTAAGTTTGGGCATGCCTTTACTCAAACAAACAAGAAGAACTATCAACACAAGAACTTTTTGGGCTAGGGATTCGTTCGCAAATATTAAACCCAATGTTAATGAATTTCCCAATTTTTAAAACACAGGCAGAGCCCTTTTCCCCTTTAAAGGGGTGCTGGTAGCCACCACACCGCGGGCATCCTTTCTTAAAAAAAAAGGTTTTAAAAATCAGGGACCGATGTTTTCTGATCACAGAAGTAAGTGCAGGCCGGATGGGGTTCTTTGGGGTATTTACCAGTTAGGAGTATTATTTCCCCCCACAAAAATGGAGCTTTGTGGAAACATTTTACTACTGCACAGCAATAAAGCGTTCCAATAAAAAGGGGAAAGAAGGCCAAAAAAAGGGGGAAATAGACTGTCATTCCCAGGAAGCCAGTTCCGTGTTTGGCTAGGCAGGAAGCGCTACGGGCTGAGCGGTGTGTTGGTTTCTTGGGCCGAGGTTTCCCGCCCGGGGCGGCCTGTGAGTCCCGGGGGCCCCCTTTTGATGCACTGCCACCGCGGCCACCTGGCGCCTCTCGGCGTCCAACACCATTTTCCCCGTTGTTTCCCAATGAGATGGGAAAGACCATCCCCTTTCAGTGGGGGTCGATATTACGCCATCAAGCTGTTGCACCCCTCTAGCAGTGTGATCATCTTCTGTCTGTCCTCAGATGCCTCGGACCTTTCCTCTCGGAAAAGTTTCCCTTTCCCCCTCTGCCCCCGGAACAAGGAACATTGGTCCCTGAAACTGTCCATGGCCCGCGGAGGGATTGTCCTGGTCGTGTTCGCGTGCTGCCTGGCGGGTCCTTTGCCGCAACAAGCGCATCCTGCTTTTGGGGACAACCCCCCCCTGGGTGTTCCCCCCTGGCGTGCTGGATGTCGTGCCGGGACCTTCATCTGCGGATGGTGGAGAAAGATAGAGTTCACAGCGGGTCACGGCACCTTGTTGGACACTCCCACCATCCCGGGCAGCTCGGCACCGCCGGCAGGCCCCACGGCATCGGCAGGTTTTGCCAGCGGAAGGAGCGTCGGGCGCGACCCACCTTGTCCATTGCTGCTTGTGCTGGTGGAAATTTAGCTGGCCGTTGGTGGTCTGGCGCGAATTTCCGTGCTACCTGGAAATTTTGGGAGAGAAAATTTTCCCTTCATGCTTCAAGAAAATATGAGGGCGTTCCACTCCAGCGCACTGGGTCGTCTTGAGCTGCGGCCGCACATTCCCGGCCCAAAGCCTGGGCCCCCGGTCCGTGCCGGTCACCACCCCATGCTCCGCGAAAACCCCCGCGCTTTCCTTCCACACGGCCCCCCGTCCTACCTGTCGTCGTGGATAAGTTGCTATCTGCTCTGCTTGGTTCCAAATGGCCCCCCGTGGGAATTCCCCCTTCACTCCCCACTGAAGGGAAAAAAACAGTAGTCCCCCCAACCAGGGCCGCCCTCCCGTTTTTATCTTGATCAAGGGGGGGGTTGGGTTACCCATGGCCCGGGACGCCAAAGGCACTGCCGCTCGGTGCCACTTACCATATGTTTCCTCGTCGGAGGCCACGTTCCTGGATCCAGCAAAAATCCCGGGGAGTTGGGTGAAAATTTGCTAGCATCTGAAAGGCAGAGGGAAAAGTTAAAGTTGGAAAAGGGCCCCTGGGAAACCGGTAATGCCCAGGAGGTTCACCCAATATGACTCTGCGGCCGCCGCACTTGCACCTTCACGTGGTCCGCCGGCCCTTCCTCAAGCTCCCCCTCTCCTCCGCCACGACCAAAACTCTGAACTACCCGGGGCGGGTTTGCCCTCGCGTCGCTGCCAAGGATGCGCGAGAGCTCATCAAAGAAGGGGCAAGTGACCTTTTTTTGCCCCCGTGCGCTTGTTGGCAGCCACCGCCTCCCTGTACTCCAGCCTCATTCTCTTTGTCTTTGTCCGGCATTCCTTGGCTGTGCGCTTTGTCCTTTGCCTGTTCATTTTTCCCCCGGGAATCTCCACAAAGATCTCCAAAAGGGTTTTTGGGGGGACCCCCCGGAGGTCCCGTTGAAACCTCTGTTCCCCCCAGACATCGAGAAGGTCCCAGATCTCGGAAGCCCTCCAGCAACACCGCGGCCCCTTGCAGCCCTCCGTGACAACCCGGAAAACCCCCCCCTTCCATGGAGGATCTGGCCCCTCTGAAAAGTTCGCCTCAAGCATGCCCCCCGCTTCCAGGGGAGTTTCTCCCGCTTCCCCTTGTTCCATCATCAGCGTGGACCAATTGCGGGCAGAGCCAGCAAAGATTTCCTCCCCCCCGGGGAAAAGGCCTGCAAGGAAACACACAACAGGAAGAGGGGTTAGGAAGCCACTTCCAACCGCCAATGTATTCCCGTGCCCTGCTATGTTTGGCAGGGCGGCAAGGATTCCACGCAAGGGAGCCTAGGGAAAACCACTTTGGCGCCCCAAGATGTGGGGCAATGAACAAAAGCAGGTGACAGAAGGGAGACGATGGGAGGAGGAGAGGTCCAATTACAGTTCTCCTTTGCCCCCGTCTTACCAAGGAGGATGGCAGGGCTTGGCTATGGGCAGGATGAGGACATCGCCCCCCAAATAAGATTTCCAGCGCACCAGCAAAATTTTTTCCCCTTTTTCCCCCAGGTTTGTGGCATTGCGGAGAGCGAGAGAAACCACCCCAAAGGGGAGAAGTCATATTTGTATTTGCCATGCCAATTTTTTCATCCCCACGATCCTTTTTCCCCCTCCCCATTTTCCCCGGATTTCCAAATGCCAAGCTGACATCGTAAGATACTGCAATGCCAAAAATCCAGGGACTAAGGAGAGGCCTAATGGAGAGGGATGAGTTTTTACCGGGGGAAAACTTTCAGTTCCCCACCCTCAAACTATGCCCTGATATAAGGCCAGGTGTGCGTGTGTGTGCACGTGCAGGCACTGAAAATGTGTTGCGTTCGAAAAAGAGAAATGTGGTTTTTTGAGGTGGAAACCAAATAAGGAGAAGCATTCCCAGAGAAAAATTTCGGGTTTCGTTTTTTAAAAGGCAGGGCAGCCCTGGCTGGCCCCGGGGCTTTTAAAACCACCCCCGGCACCGCCCGGGGCAAAAAAATGCACGCGCGCGCACACACACACACACACACATCACATCACGAAGCACTGCACGGGAACGATTAGCCCCCGTTATTACACCCCAGAAAAACAGCTATCTAGGGCAGCAGAATCATGCTGCCTTTGGAGGGTTAGTCCCAAAGAATTTCGTTGGAATTAACAAAACAGACCATTTCCCTGCACCCAATCCAAGCAGACCGAAAACCCCGCCCCTCTGGGCACGGACAGTGATGGCGGGGAGGACCATAGCACCCGAGAGGGGACCAGCTACAGCCTCCAATGAGACAAAAATTTGGGGGGGCTGGGGGCCACCACATGCACTTGGGCATCGCCCCCGGAGAAAAACAACGGGCCCGGGGAATTTGGAAATGGGACCGCAAAAGGGCCCCCCGGCCGTCCACGGAACCCTGGACACCCCACAACCCTAAAACCCTTTCCCTTTCCCCGGTCCCAACCTCCCCCGCATTTCCCCCCCTCTTCCTAAATGACCGCGCGGCCCAGCCCGCGCACCCAAAGCAAACAGGGATGTCGCGGGAAAGAGCACGCCCGTTCCCGCGAGACCAGGATGTATGGGCGATGATCCCCCAAATGGCGGAATAAAAACGGCAGCAAAAGCTAGGCGGGAGATGGGGGGCACGTGGGAACTTTTTTTTTTTCCGCCCAAACCCCCCGGACGTGGCTTCTCCTGTTCCACCCAGAGCAATGGCAGAAGGGGGAGAATGGGGGGGAAAAGGAGATGGGGGAAATGCTGGGGCTTGCAAGGTGGAGCGGTGGGGTGAGGGAGTTTATGCACCGCGAGCACCCTTGCCAGGCACTGCACCTCGAGACCGTGGCCTACTGCCTCTCAAGGCGTGGGCAGGAGCGGTCACGGGCAGAGGTGGCACGGCGGTTGCGTGCAGTGAGGGGCGCCTTTTACCGCGCGTTGGCCCTGCACGGCGGCAACCCCCCGCCGCGAGACCACCGCACTATGAGACATTGTACGTGATGTGGATGGCCGCGGGGTCCCCCCGCATGGGGGGGTGCCGACGGGGAGAGAACAGCGTGAGTGACACGAAATAACACCTACTCCACTGCCAGCCCGGACCCCAGCAATCGCAGCAGTGAATAAAAATTTTCCTTTCCTTACAGGGGAAAAAGGGCCAGCGCAAAAGGGTGGAGGGGGCCTGAGGAAAATCCGACCCGGGGGAAGGTAAAAGGAGCGAGGTCAGCGCGCGCAAGGTTGTGGAGGAGGAATTAGGGGGCCCTTTTTCCGAAGGCTATTCCCGGACATGGGTTGATGGCCACGTTTTTATTTAACCCCCACACAGGCTCCAGGTTACCTTCACCAGAGGAGAGGAGAGGGGCCGCTTGGGCTGCGCGGCGCCACGACGACTAAAAATTTTCCCCCCTTCCCCTGTTTTCCCGGGTTCCCCGTTCTCCCAAACCCCCCCCCCACATCCCTCGACGCTCACCTGCCCCCTGTTTTTTAAGTTTTAAATAGTTTCAAATGTATTTATTAATAAAAAATTATTATTTAACAAAAACCTGCCCCGAGGTGGGTTTTTATTTTGCATGGTTTGTGCTGGGGCACACACCATGCGCACAACAGAGGTCGTAGGCGACACCGACTAGGGCACAAAAGGTTCCCCTGGCACAATGCCAGCGCCTGGTGTCGCCCTTGCCCCCCCCCTCCCCCCGGGCCCGGGGGGCCTGAAATGGGCGCCCCCGCTTACCTCCTGCCGGCGGAAAACTTCGCGGTGGTGGCCCGCCCCCTGTGGAGAGAGAGGTGTTTTAGTTCCACGCACAATTTTCTGTCCCGAGCCCGGCCTCCCCCCACCCTCCCCCAACCCCCTCCCTCCGTGGTGGCCATGACAAGCTAAGGGCAGCAAACAACAAGCAGGGGAATGGTGCAATCATCCTTTACGCAGTCACAGCACACAGGCAAAAAAACCCCACAAACCAACCCACACAACCCGACCCCCTTGCCCCGGGATGGCCACGCGCGGCTTTCCGCTACCCCCCACGAAAACGCGAACCGGCCATGGTCACCCCGCTTACACCTTTCCACAGCATGTTGAAATGTTTGTTTTTCTTTACCGCCCCCCGCCACCCCCCGCGCACAGCAAAATGAGCCGCCCGACCCCCCTGGCAACGCGCGGTCCCCCCCCGGGCCCCAAAAAACAGGCCTGGGGAAACCGCGGTTCACGCAAAAGCGGTTAAAACCGCGGAAAGGGGTAACGGGCCACTCCGGGGTTTAAAACATTCCCCAAACCCCTACAACCCTTTCTCAGTAAAGTTAAAACACTTACCTGTAAGCTTTTTCCCTGGTCCTGGTGGGAGAAGGCTTTTTGCTGCAACGCCGCCCCGAAATCCTGAAAAAAAAGGCGCCCCCCCTGCTCTGTTGGGGCGGGGCGCCGTTCGCCATGGCCCGCCCACCTTTTACGTCCCCAAGCCTGCCCGTATTTTTGCTTCTACACATTGGGGAAAAATCTCCATAGAGCGATTTAAAAAAAAAAAGCACCTTCTCTCCCGGTTTTTGAAAAGATCCCCGCTGGCCGATCTGCCGCCCGCATGCGCTTGAACGTGCGGAGCCTCAGAAAATATTTCGACACAGAGCACTTTGAACGTGCGGATCGCGCTCTTCGGGGGTCGCCCCATGCCCAATTAAACTCCCTTGGAAAAAGGCCCAGAAAAAGTGCAGACTAGAAGAAATGCATCCCCAAACCTGGGGCAACAAATTGTGTGGAAATGGCCTTCATTTTTTTCCTCCTGAGTTTCTCCTAATTGCTGGAGAATTTCTCACAGAGAATATTGAGTTTTATTGGGGGCTTCCTCAATTTCACTTCCTCTTAACAAGATGGAGAATACTGTAGATCCAATTTTTTTGCATGTCCATGTGTTCTGAAAAATGGAAAGAGGACCAAATGTCTTTGAATGGGGAACTTACAGTCTCCCACTGTTAAAAATTTTGGGGGACTTGTTGCTTTGCTCCTTCATGGTGTTTCCAAACATGTACTATCAGAACTGAAATCATGATCCAAAGTATAATCACTGATCAACAATAACAAACACAATGGGACCTTTTCACACAACACAATTGTAATGTTGTGATTCTACTTTAACTGTCATGGTCTATCCTATGGAGTTCTGTGGTTTGCATGCTCAGGGGTAAGTGAAGCTGCCAAGAGTAAACACACAGACCCAGTAGCAGAAGAAAAAAGCCACAACTTTCTTGGCTACAGTTGCCAATAGGGTTGGTGCATGCATGGGTCCAGATCTGAGCGTTGACCAGCTCTCCCATTGATTGATGAAACTAACCTTCTGGCCTGTCACTGAAACTGCTGAGAGAACAGCAATGTCCCACCTCCAGGAGAAGATCTCCTGGTGGCCTCCGGTGCTACAAGGAAGTGTGAAAGCATCATGCCCATCCAGTTTTGTGCATGACCACTTCCATCTCACACCACGGAGCCCCCTAAAGGGAACCCTCGTAACATTCTGATAACTGGGATACACCACTAACTGCAATTATGGATCCATGCTACTGCCACGAAAGTCAGGCCAGAATCCCCCAGCTTGCCTTCCACTAACCACAAAGCAGCTTCAGGGAACCAGTGAGACATGTTCTCCCTCCCAACAGTCCAAAAGTCCTTAACATAGGATCTGACATTCCCTCAACAGCAGAGACATTTGTGTTCCAATTCCTCTCTTCCCATCCTTGACAATACTTGTCCTTCCACTGAAGAATAAGTTGCTCAAGTTGCTGTCCTGGCTTGCCCCACTGGGTCCCTCTCTGAAGGCCTACCACTGACTCCAGAATATCCAAGGTCCTCTCATGTTTGGAATCCAGCTAACAGGTCGAACTGACCTACTTGGGAACGAAGAATATATTAATCTACATCCAACCTTAACCAAGGTGAATATACCCAGAATATGTCCTGGATTTCTACCTCCCAATCTTCTTACTGGCCACCACCATATGCCCACATTCTGCTACCTCCATGGCTGCTCTGATTCTAAATTAATGGCTCCCAAACTCACTATCTAGAAGCCCCAGTCTAGTGTGAGCCAGCCAGAGCATGGCCACAAATTGGAACCTGGTGAAGGGATAGAGGTTCTTGTGTATAAACAGTGGACTTGGCCAGGGAGGCTGCCTCTGTAAAAACATCCACAGAGTCTGGACGGAATAAGGGCCAATGGCAACAAGGGCATATTACCTAAGCACAGCACACTGACCTACCTGGTCATACTTGGAATGCCTAATGTGGATGCTAACCAAGTCCCCCACAAAGGAAATGTCCTTGACCCACAATGCCCTGTCTGACTGGTCCAGCTTGGAACTGGGCATAATCTTACCAACTCTAAGTGCCACGATTGTGCTGCAGCAAAGGCTGCTCTGAACAAAGTTGCCTCAAAATCAGAACTGTAAATAGTTCGATGGTGCCTGACCAATCCCTTTAATAGCTGGAAAGAAATGGGCCTCTTTCCCCATCCCTTCTAGACTACAGTTGCTTCCACCCTGCTTCTGCTTTTCTTACCATGAATGAGTCACATAGGTCCCCAAATCCCTGCACTTTGCTGAAAAATTAGATGCTAGCCAAGTGAATGGACCTAGGTGCCATGCCTGTGTCCTTATAGTGAGCTAAAAAATGCAGGACCTGCCTCTCAGAAATTGGGTCTACTGTCTGGTACCCTTCCCTCCTGCAAAAAGTCTGAAATCTACCCACTGCCCTGCTATATACCCTAAAAGTTGCAGGGGCCACAGAATGCAGTACTCCCTGCATTATGCTGATCCCCCAAGCTGCCATCGATCATCTGGAAAGGCCACTGCCTGCTGGTCTGCCTCTCGCATCAAAGATCAAAACCTGCTTTCCTGAAAGTGAGAGAGAGTCTATGATTCCTTTATCTAGTCCTGGAATATAATGGACTGTGAATGTGATGTCAACAGACAAACACACCAGCACCAACTTCCTCACCAAACTCATTACCAAGTGAGAAGATTGCAGAGGGTAGTTTACACCCCAGCACCCAATCAGAGGGAAAACTACCCATCCGGGAAACTCCAATCAGGCCCACCTCTTCCAGTCACTAAATTCAAACTATCAAATCCCTACTTCCAGTGCAGAAAATTAATCTAGTACTATGAGACAAAAATAAGTATTGGCTTGTTTCTGGTCTTGATACAAACTCAACCCTATGCCATTTTTATATTACAATTACACAAAGCATCTGCAAAGTAAGAAAGTACTCACACTCATATAAGCCTATTGTTTACTTATTATTTTTTTAAAAAGCGTATTTAAACTAATACCCTAATAGAATCATCAAGATGCCAGATACAACACTGTTTATACAATGGTGTTACAAAAGCATAATATAATAAAATTATAGAACAAGTATAGAATAGGGGGGAGTCATCCTGAAAATATCTCTCAGTTTTTCCCCCCACTTCCCAATTAAATCTTGACCATTTCCTAAAGTGGAGTGACTCTCTGAGACCTATGTTGTGGACTTTCAGTTGCTGGACTGCAATTCCAATCAGGCATAGCCAGGATAGTCAGAGGGACAGATTGACAGGAATTTTAGTACAACAGCGTTTGGATGGCCACAGGGTGTATATCCCTATCCAAAGCAAGAACAAGCATGTTGGCAGTATTCTTTATGGGGAATGGTTATGCAATGGCACTGCTATGGCTGAAAAGTCTTGTTCTGTAGTAGCTGCAGGGGGGCAGAATACTGGTAACTTGAAGTAAAGTTTCTGCACCAAACTGAGTTCAACAAACAATTCAGTTAGCGTATATTTTTCACAAAGTGTCAGTTATTAGTGACTGCTCCAAAATGAAGGATGCTTTTTTTTCTTTGTAAATGTCATCCTATGTTTATTCCTTGTTAATACAGAATCCAGAAGAAGAAGGAGAAGAAATCACATTGTAGCAGATGAGACTTTCTGTACTGTCTGTGTAGGGTCACTAGTTTGGGACTATCCCAGTCCCTGAAATTTCAACATCAGAACCTCAGACCTAGGGATGACCCCTTGTGATATTGTAGGGACCAGGCCTTGATGATGTTAGAAGAGACAGGCCCTGGTGATATTACTAAGCATGATTCATTAAGCTTTAACTGCAGTTGCATAGAACATTCTATTCAAATAAAAAAAAACCAAGAAACACACACACACACTTGTTAAGGCAGTGCTTTCACCCTGAGACTCCTCACTCTCACTCTTACAAGATGCAACCTGTTGATAGCAGCTGAGTGCTTAGTGTCTCAGTATCACAGAATCCTGCAGCAGGAGAAAGATGGAGTACAAATTAAATAAATAATTGAATTAGTGATGAATATCCCATTTGACCAAATGTTATTGTGTAGACTCATGAAAGCTGAAGCCTGTTTGTTTGTTTGTTTGTTTGTTCTTTCCATATTTCTTAGTAAAATGAAGTGGAGGGAGGGTTACTTGAAAAATGAGAAAGAAAAAAGATAAGGAAACTAGCAATTAAAATGTCCTCTTGGTTCTGTAAAAACAGAACCTCATATTGGTGGGTTTAAGAGTGGCTATTTAAAGCTGCTGCCTAAATACCCTAAACGTACCAGATCCTGTCTGATCTTGGAAGATAAGCAGGGCCAGTCCTGGTTAGTACTTGGATGGGAGATTGCCAATTAATATCTGGCGCTGCAGGCTATATTTTGATGGACTAAACGGTCAAAATCACCCCTGAATGTTCCTTTCCATAGGAAACCCTATGAAATTCATGGGATTGTCATAAATTGATAAGCACATACACAAACACATTTAAAGCATAATTAAGAGGATGTTCATCAGTCATCCTGCTGCCATATGTAACAGGAAACAATAACGCAAATAAGGGCATGCCAAAACAGAAAGCTTAATTAACACTGGAAAGGATTTTTACTGAAGAAGACTTCTATGTAAGCATGCATTGTAGAAGGATCTTAGTCACAGAGCAGAGAATATATTACATACTGGGCAGAACCTCCATTTATTTCATTTAACATCAATTAGTTGTGGCAAAACAATCCTTCCTTATCTACAGTAAAGCGATCTACTGTTGCAGCGGACTTGGGATATAGTGCAGCTCCAGGGATCTTGCTTGTGGTAGGCAAGGGTGCACATTATTGTGTCTGAAAGTCCAGAGAGATCTGGCCTAACCCTCATGGAAAAAGTTAATAATAAATTGTAGATTATGCCTGAGGATATTTATAGAAATGTATTTCCTCGTATCTGTGTATCCATAGTCTAGATTCTTGTGAAATCTGTTGGAGTTGATCAGAAGTAGTGTTAAAGCAATCTCAAGAAACATGCTGAATTACTAGGCCTCCCATCCCAAGCCCATCCTAACCCCCTTCTCTAGAATAGAGACAGTATATTTTTACAGTGAAACTAGGGCTATGTGGGACTGAAAGTCATTTCATACAATCATAGAGTTGGAAGAGACCACAAGGGCCATCCAATCTAACCCCCTGCTATGCAGGAACACCCATCAAAGTATTCCCAACAGATGACCATCCAGCTTCTGCTTAAAAACCTCCAAAGAAGGAGACTCCACCAAACTCTGGGGTAGCATATTCCACTGCCAGACAGCTCCGACCATCAGGAAGTTCTTCCTGAGGTTCAGGTGGAATCTCCTTTCCTGCAGCTTGAATCCATTGCTTCTTGTCCTAGTTCCCAGGAACAGCGGAAAACAAGCCCTCCCTCTCCTTGATATGACATCCCTTCAAATATTTAAACTTGGCTATCATGTCCTCTCTTAACCTTCTCTTCTGCAGACTAAACATACCCAGGTCCCTAAGCCATTTCTCATCGGGAATGGCTTCCAGACCCTTCACCATTTTGGTCACCCTTCTCTGGACATGTTCCAGCTTGTCAATATCCTTACTGAACTGAGGTGCCCAGAACTGGACACAGTATTCCAGATGAGGTCTAACCAATGCAGAACAGAGTGGTACCATTACCTCCCTTGATCTAGACACCATACTCCTATTGATGCAACCAAGAATCACATTGGCTTTCTTGGCTACCACATCACACTCCTGACTCATGTTCAGCTTGTGATCTACCAACACTCCTAGATCCCTTTCACACGTACTGCTATCCAGCCACATGTCCTCCATCCTATATTTGTGCATTCCATTTTTTTCTGCCTAAGTACAGGACCTTACATTTCTCTCTGTTGAAATTCATTTTGTTAGCTTTGGCCCAGCTCTCCAATCTGTCAAAGTCATTTTGAATTTTGACAGATTGGAGAGCTGGGCCAAAGCTTTCCAATGTTTTCCTCTATTTGGTATTGTTCATTGTATAAACAATTGTTCCTGAGTTCCATATTCTTGAGGGGAAGAAGGGATGTTTGATGGAAAGGGAAAACTGAAGTACCACAAGGAGCAAATGCTGCTGCTTCTTCCTGTAGGATTTGTAGAATCCTCAGCAAATGTCTAATGTGCTCACAGTCATAGTCTGGATGCAACTTTGGACATTATCAGCTAAAACTTAGAGGACAAATTCAAAGCAAACATAGTATTTGTTTTACATGTCACTCAATACTAAAATATACCACATTAGAACCAGGGGATGTAAAAGAAATGTCTAAATGATTTATTCATAAGTATCTCACATATCTTTCTGAGCATTAACCTTGTGAAATGTTGTACAGTGGTCCTGCCATATAAGCGATCTCTGGATCTGCAAATTTAATCAACCGTCGAACACCACATCCTATACCTAAAACAGCAATGATGTGTATACAGACATGCCAAAGCATCTGTGTGCACACTGCTACCATTTAATAGTATGTGATATGAGCAATCATAATTTTTCCCATTTGCAGAGGGTCATAGAACAAAGCCCCCACAGATACAGGGGTCCATCATATCTGGAAAAAAAATCTTGAACGCTACTCTTGTTAAAAAAAAAAATGAAGCGCATCAATGATATTTTAAAATAAGATTTCTAAGAAATAAATACAGTTGGCCTTTCACATTTGCCAGGGGTGCAGGATCATCACAAAGTGGGAAAATTACAAATATCAAAGTGTGTGTCTAAGGGAAGGGGATTGAGGTATAATGGGTACAACAGGCACAACATCATGAGAAAGCATGACTTATGGTCCAAACCAGGAAAGAAGATGGAAGGGGACTGGGTTGACATGGTGGCGTTATACTTCCTCTCTCTACCAATATCCTTCCTCAGCTGTGAGGAGGCATCAGGACACGGTTTGTGGTGCTGAGAAATCAGTCTGTGAGCTATCTTTAGTTGTCCAGACTGCAACTGGTGTAGGAAAAGGAAGACCAGAGATGAGTTTTCAAAAGAGCTGTACAGCCTGATCGGAGCTGCTGAGAGGGCAGGTCCCCTGGAAAAGAAGTGCCTGAGGTTGAGGAATGGGTAGTCGCTGAAGAAACTTGCAAATCTGTGAAAGTCAAACCTGCAAATGTAGAGGGTTGACCGTATGGCTAATTTTCAGTGAAATGTGCACACTGCTCGTGACTGTGGCAGAAGCTGAAAGAAAAAACCATCCAGAACTTCAAAAGGTGTTCTGTCATGGCACAAGAACAGTTTAGCTAGCAAGTCATCTTGACTATTAAACGTGAATCTGCAAGAAAAACTGACACCAGGGGAGGGGCTGATTCATGATTTTGCAATGAAAAAGGTCAGAAGGATAAACCTTTAAAAATATTTGGCCTACTGTTTGCAAAGATCAAGGCAGGACAATCTCTTTATTAACAGTCAAAAAGTTAGCAAATCTGTAGACCCTCAAACCAGGTGTTACTATTTTATTTTATTTTTTTAAGAAGTAATCACAGGCATTTTTCAGCAGTATAAAATGCATACCAGTAATTTCAAAATTAAAACAAACTTTTCCCATGGGTCAGGGAACTGGATGTTATGAAATAAGGGGTTGTGGCAGTGCTGTGCAAAAAGAGCCTGTCTTGCTTGGGCCCTGAATACAGCTTCTCCTCTTGGTCATCATGCTTGATGGAATGGGATAAACCACTGCAGTTCAGTAGAAGCAGCACAGAATGTTTTAACATGAATAAGCCACCAGAGAAGGAAGTCAGAACTGAAAAAAACAAAAGAGAAGGTCCTCAATGAATAAAGAATAGGCAAATATGAAGTAGGAGGCTTTCTTCACCATGTGGGTCTCATTACAAATGATCAAAGAATGACATGAAATACAAAGAAGGGAAATAAAACCACATAGGTCTTTGATTTATTAAATTCACCCTAAATCTTACAGTTTGTCTGCTTTTAATCGTCTGCAGTTTATATGGATGAAAGCACACACAGTTCATTCTTATTTTAAGAACTGAGTTCTTTTAGAGTAGTGCCATAGCTGGCTCTTCATACGAGCTACAGATGAACCAGACCAAAGCCATTCACAAACCCATTTAGCAAACTTGCTCTGCTAGTCAACACAGAAAGTGCTTAGGGAAGAAAAAAGTAAAGGATTATATATGAGAATAGGGACTTAGATTCTCTATTACTTTCTTTTTTAAAAAAATCAAGGCTCACATTACTAAAATTATATTAATTTTAAAGGATTATACATGAAAATAGGTATTTAGAGTGTTTCTTTCTTTCTTTTTTCTTTTTTAAAGAAAAAGGCTTATATTACTGAATCCTGATCTACAGTTATGTGGGAAAGGCCATGTAATAAATGCTCAAAAATTGCATGTTCTGCAGATTATGAGGTGGTAATTACATCTGAAGTCACCAAAAGGCACAAGCAGTGATTAGTGGGATAGCAGAAGTTTTGAATCACCAGGTTTCACTTTAGAAAGAACCACTTAATTACCTGACTCTTATGTGGTCCTTGGGTACCCTATAATTACCAGCACTTTAATAGAACCCTATTGAAAGGATAGGTTTGTTGAGTACAATGGGAACGCTTCAAACACATTTGATCTTTTAATGTGTGTTTACTGAAATCCATGAGAAGTAGTTCCTATTATTAATTCTCCAAGGAGTTAAGACTTGATTTCAAGATAAGCTGTTGAATCAAATTTGAGGGGAAAAACTATTGCAAAAGTTGAGAAGCAAAAATGGCAGCAGAATCAGCTACGGCAGAGAGAATCTATACATACGTCTAGCTATCCCATAATGAAGAAAACCATTTAAAACAGAAAACAGAGTCTTTAGGAATAAATGTGCATTTATTACTTTTTGTACATACAGGCAATTATTCATGAAGTGCACCTTCAATTATTACAAACACTTAACATGTGTTTTCATATACCTAATCAGAAAAAGAAGAAAAATAACAAGATTTACTGCCAACCAGAGGTAAAATGAGGCCCTTTCCTCAATGTACCTTTTTACAGAGCTGGGGTGCGGGAATTGCGCGAGAAGCCTCTAGTGAGAGGCTCTCGCGTCCCAGTTCCTTCAGCTCTGCAGCTGCCGCCTGCTTGCGCGAGAGCCTCACCTCATGCTTCCGCAGTGCAGCCTGGGAGTTTCCCAGGCTGCGCTGGGGCAGGAAGCGCAGATGCTGTGGCTCCGGATCTCCACATGCAGGTCCCTGGAACAATGTGCGATTTCGCACCATTTTCGGCTCACAGCCGAAAATGAAAAAGTGTGTGGTCGGTGCCTGCCAGCCTCTGGAGTGTCACGCAATTATGAGTGTGTCGTGTGGACTGCTTCTCACATTCACATGACACTGAAGGGGCCCTTTCGCATGGTGAATGCCATGCGAAAAGTCCTTAAATCTCAACCATCTGCCCTGATTCTCAGATTAAATATATACTATCCATAGTGTTGTATAAGTAAACATTGTGGTGGTGATTCTCGTGAAGCCTGGTAAACAGCTTTAGCTATGTCAACCATTTCCCACCTCTTTCCCCCTCATTGATTCCAAACACCTACTCCTGGGGTTCTTTCACATCACATGATTATAGCACTTTGATTCAGTTTTAACTGATATAGCAGCATCCTATGGAATCCTGGGATTTGTAGTTTAGGCAGTGGGTGAAGCGGCAAAATGAGGATGTTGCCCCTGCAGACAAGAATTCTCTTCCCCCCTCCATGATTTTTTTTCCTTCAGTCCACCAATTTCTAGCATTGCAGTAACTGAAAACTTCACTTGAGCATTTAGAAACAGAAGAAAGTCTTTCTGCACTACACTGTTATAATGCTGTTATTCCACAAACATCTTCCGGAATTCTGGCATTTGTAGTTTACTGAGGCCAAAGAGCTCTCTGGCTGAGAATTCTAAGTGCTCCTCCCTAAACTGCAAACCCTAGGATTCCAGAGGATGCTGAAAGTGGGAATAATAGCACTAAAAGAGTGTTGTGCAGAAAAGCCCAGAGTTTAGGCATCCAGAGAAAATGGGCAGGCAACATGACCAAGAGAATGTGAACACAGCAAATAGAAGTGTTCTAGGCGTGACTAGTTTTCAGTTTCTCACTCTCTGAAATGCTGGAAATTTGAGAAGAAAGAAAATTTCATTGGAGGCAGGGCAGAATTCTTATTTGGAGGGACAATGCTGTTATTGCCTCCCCATAACTACAGTTCTGAGTTTTCAGAGGGGCATTTAGATTCTCAGCCCAGGATCTCCAGAGCCCCAGTTAAGCTCAGCCAGGAAAAGCAGACTGTCTAATGTAGAAGTTAGAAAATTCCTTCATGCTGTCACTTTTACTGCATAGTTAAAAGTCTTATTATGAACATATGGTGTCATATCCTCTCGTGTTCTCCCTTCATGGTAACTGCTTCTTTGGCACCTGACTTTTCATTGGTTCTTGCTGCTCAAACCCCTCTCCCTCTAAAAAGACGCATCTGACAGAGGACATTTTGTGGTGGAGACTTGGAATAGGGAAAGATAATAGCAAAAACTGAGCTTCCAGATTTAAAGTGACCATTCAGCAGAACCCTCATATCTGGCATTTGGGATAACCGTGATTGAACAGTATTTAAATCAATCAATGTTTATCATGATATTTCTTCACTCATAAATAAAACTGCAGAACCACATTATCTCCTGATTAAATCCACAGTTTTGCTAACATTAGTTGGGTTTTTTTTTTTTTTTTGCATATTAGGCTAAATATTTAAATTAATCAATAAATATGCCAAAAATGTTCCTTCTTAGGTTCTCTTTCTGCTATTTAATCAGCTTCAGACAGACTTTCACTTTGCATGATGACCAAATATGACCTCCGCTCTGTCACGCAAGGTGATAGTTTTAAAGCCATTTAGTATGAAAATAAGTATGCAATACTCTAAAGAGCAACTAAGGGTCACGAGGACGTTGGGAGTGGAAACTGCTTTCCTTTGTTCAGGAAAACACCAAAATAGGGCTATTGCCCTCTCAGTATGAAACCTGTGCATACAGCAGGCTTCTGACACAAGCTTTCAGGAATGAGATGTTTGCTTATTTGATTCTAACAATGATATCATTCATGAATCCTTTTAATCAAAAAGATGAGAATAGAAGATGGGCTTTGCTTCTTTTTAATATCAATGTCTTTCCATTTTATTTCTTTTTACACCTTTTGTGTCCTATTAAACAAAAATAACATGGGAAATTACATTAAATTAAAGGAAATTAAATTAAGCAAAAGGAAATCAAATTAAGCAAACCTGTTCCAGTGACGTTAAGTGTTTGACTTAAACCAGGCTTAGGCTTCAAACCGTTTCAGGCATCTCCAATGTAAGTAGGGTATTATAGAGAACCAAGGCATTCCAAGGGAGCATTACCAATTTACAGTGTATGTCTGGTTTCCATTTGTCCTTCAGTGATATTCTGCCCAGGTTAAAGGTATCCAAGATGGTAGCCTCTTATATGGAAAAGAGAGAGAGCAACAAATAGCAGTTATGCAAAACTTTTGTTTTTTTTCACCTGAAGATAACATGCAAAACAGATGTACCATACATACTGTTACTGGAAAAGGATAGATTTCCCTCTCTGCATCTTACTTGCTAATCAAGTAACACATTCATATATTTACCTTGCTGCTTTTGAAAAAGTAGAGATGCACCCAAATGTAATATAATTGACTTAATGTATTTACAGTACAACCCTATATTCAGAAATAAGTCCTCCAGAGTTCAGTAATTTATAGCAGAGGTGAGCAATGTGTGATGCTCCAGATGTAGTTGGACTACAGCTCCCATCACCTTTCACCAACAATATCTGAGAGACCACATCTTGGCTATCCTGGTATAAAGGACTACAGTCTTACAGTCAGTGACGGATGATGGTTCTTTTGGCAGTGGGGCACTGAATGTGCTTCAGACTTCACTCCAAACCTTAAACAAGCTACCCAAATTAAGTACAGGTCCAGTACCTTAGACAGTGCTAAAACCCAAAATAAATGTCCTCACTGATGTCAGAGTCTTTTGCTACTGCTGTTTACAATAGAATCTTTTGCATTTTTTTCTCATCGTGTACAATAGTACTTAGTTGTCAGTATGTATGCATTTGACTGCAGACTGAATCTACCAAGAGATAAAATATTTGTTAGCAACAAAGATCTATTTGTCAAATACTTGAAAGATCCATTATTTCAATGGTGTCATTAGTCTTTCTGTCAATGCAAACTGTAACTATTTCACGCTCTCTGCAGTGGCTCTGATAATTGGTTACCCAGTAGCAAATCTTTTGATGATGAGACTTTCCATACTTAGACTAGTTATCAGAAAACAAACATATGATCAACCACCAGGGGCATATTCCAAACATTACCTGGTTGGTAGAATCCATTTCATACCTTGTGCTCCACTGCCATACTTTATGAGATCACAGAACCATCTCAATACCATTCAAGATTCATCCCTTTAAGAAACAGACATAGAAAAAAATATCACTTTCCTCTTGTCAATGGGTGTCAATGTCCAGCAAGAACTGGTTATGAGAAATTAATCTGTATACTATGCTTGAATCACTGTATTCTTGTTGATCTGAAAATCTCTACTGCTACTTATTAAAGAAGGGTTTGAGGGAATCCTGCTCATCTCTGGCCTTGGAAAGAGTTACAGCCCATTACCACAGTGAATATCTTCCTCCATACAAGAAAAGAAGGTGGGCAACAAACACTACATACTTTAGGTGACAGAGCAGGACCTCACAGAAGAAAAAAATTATGTTCGGGATGTAAATGCTTCAAGTAGGCCTGTAAGTTTGGTAAGTTTGCATATCACCATGTTTGATCAGTTTGATCATCCCCATATTAAGCTTTGGAAGAAAACCCTCCATACAGGATTGTTTTGCAAAGGTTAATCCACTGATCAGATTTATTAAAGGCAGCAATCTTATCTGAAATACTTTGTCCAAACTAAGTACAGCTATTGTTATGAAAAGATTTATTCTCAGGTATGTATAGGACTACAGCCTTATTTGATTAGTTATTGGGTCTGAATGCTTTTCTTTTGATTTCAAGAGAAACAATTTGTATTGTATTGTAGAACAGAACCACACAAGTCAGTGCCCCAGTGTCTTTTCGGCTACTATTGTGTTGCAGAGATGTGGTTCTTAATGGTTCTTTCCACTCAAGTATCTGTATGCTGATGACACTATGTGGTCCCTCCCCAGTGCTAGCAATAAACATCAATAAATTATTGTTAGAAATGTTCTAATGACAAGAGGCAACTTTATGATTTTTAAACCCAGGACATGGACTTGAAAGAAGAGTTCTTTGCATCCTGGAGTTTCTCCTCTGTGTCCCACATTGATGCTGCCCATTTGTCCAAGGAAAATGAATGCTGAATCTCTTATCTCTCAGCTATTTGCTGAGAATTTGTAACCTAAAGAAAATGGGAGAGAGTAAAGTAATGAGGAGAAAGGAAAAGTAAAAGATTGGAATTTGGGGCAGGGTAGATGAAAAATGGAGTCTTTCAAAAGTTCATGCAGCTATTTCCTTCTCTCCCAAGATCAAGAAAGGGACAAGAGGTCAGGGAGTAAAATAATAGATAGTATTTCCTAGTAATTTATGTATTTATTTATTTGTTTGTTTTGCTGTCCTTCTCCCAACATGGGACCCAAGACAACATGGGACCCAAGGCTTCCAAAGGTGTCATTCCTATAAGGCCTTTAGTACAGGCTTTCTTCTTAAAGTTAAGTGGACATTTATCAATGTAATAGTTAAATTTTGTCCCTTCCAATCCAATTGCAATTGAATTAGGTTTTTCCTTCCCACATATTAAAATTTTAAATAAACATGTTATCCCTTTTCTATTAACTTTCCTATCCTGTTCTTCCCACATTGTTACAGTACAAGTCATTTATTGCCTCTATGGGAATACCCCTATTTGCAAACTTGTCTATCACTCTACCATTTCTCTACTCCCCTTTCATATGCACTTGCAGAGAACTCAATCCTAGTACCCAATTCTGCTTCTAGTATACTAGCCCAGACAGCTCCCCTTGTGCTAGAACAGAGTGGCTCCTGGGCTGAGTGCATTTTTCCACGTAGTTACCATGTATGAATAGTTTCTTACTAAAATTATCTCTGGGATTAGAAAATAAAAGAAAAATATTGCCAGGTCTGCTGGAGAAGTTTCTTAATATTTTAATGGAATTCAGTATCTTAATATTTTAATGGAATTGAGTTAATATTTTAATGGATTCTACCATTTCTCATCTTTTATTAAAACAGCTATAAAACAAATCTATGGGCTCACCACTGAAATTTTGACAGTTTGCACTGTTGAAGAGCTGAGCTTTACTAGCATATCATTGATGGTGATCAGTTTCAGAGTTTAACATAGCAAAAAAAAAAAAAAAAACTTACTACTATTTTGTTTCCATGCAATGTGCACTCACACAACCACACAGAAAAAGGTTTGATCATATGCAGCTGGAAAGGGAGACAGACCATGATCTGACTGGCTCTGGTGTGCCAATTCAAAGCTGACTCCCTTCTTGCCTCTCAATGGCATGAATATGGTTCTAATCAAGGAGAAGATCTCCATAAAATCTACCTTTGTGATTTCAAGTAAAGGATGGCTTTAAAAAAAAAGCCACAAATGCGAACAAAACAAAACAGAAATCTGTTGAATAATACAATTTCTCTCCAAATGATTTTTCCACTTCTGCTGCCAAAGCAAACACATGGTACATGTTAAGCAGTCGGGTCTACATCAATTCATCAGCTGAATGAATTGCACTAGTTCAACTGCCAAACCTGTTACACTAAATCCCACTGTTTTTAAAGCTAACTCCTAACATCCTTTTTGTCTTGCAGAGAATTCTGAATGCAGCTGTATTTCTGAAAATTCAGAGGGAATTTTTTTCTCTCTCTCTCTCAGTCTCTATCTCATTTTTTCTCAAGATACAGTTACCAAATAATCTACTAAATTAGAAGCTAAAGTTGAGCCAAAGATACTTAACAATTAGGGGGGGAATCACCAGTTCCGAGAATTGCCTTCTCTTTTTCATGAATTTCTCAGCGTTCTTTGCTTGCAGGTTTGCTTATTTGTTTATGCTATACTCTCTTGCCCACAGAGGGTCATCACATAGCTGGATCTGATATTGTGACAGCACCATGATGACTATGTGACCTCCCGTTGGGTTGGAATGCTCATGTGACTCATCAAGGAAAGAGGAAGCAGTAGCAGGCAAGGAGGCAAATGGCATTGATGAAAAAGCAGCAGCAGGAACCAAGAAATATAGTGGTTCCATATGAAAAGTTATTATTCATATGGCTTATGCTTGAACAGAAATTTCTAGTTTCTACGTAAGAACAGTTGATACAGTTCTAGTTGTAATCAGAGGAGCTACAGCTTCTAGTGGATTTATCCTTATTTTGAGGTGAGGAGATGAGTTAATAAAATCAATACATTTTATATTGTATATACGCTTTATATTGTATATACAATATACAAAGAAAGTCAGCCTTGGAGCAACATTTAATTCAGATGTACAAGTATGGTTGGCCAGCTGCACAGCACTGTTACTACCAAATTACTGTATGCTTTGAGTAGGTCCAGGCAGGTAAGAATATCTAATTAACTCTAACACAAGTATGGATGAAATGGACAGTCCTTTTTACTGAATGTGGAGTTTCCCAACCACAGTATCTACCATCTTTGTGTTTAGTACCATGTGACTGTAAATTCTGACAATTTGAATCACAGGCCATAATCCTCATATCATCTTCATCAAGAAAAAGATGCATTCAAAGAAAATATAACAGAAGGTTGCATGATGAAGGCTGAAGAATAACGTGTTGCACAAATGATAGCAAGATCATCAAAGTTTTCAAGAAAGCATACAGATTTCCCTGTACTCTAGGGGTAGAAAGAATATTTAATGTGTTTAAATCCCAGACACACACACACACACACACACACCACAAAAAAGAGGTTATCTGAGTATTTGAGGAATCCTGATGGAAAGAATCCTAAGCAGATGAGAATCTTTGCAGCTTGGAACTTATACTGTGTGCGGAAAATGCATTGGGGGGAGGGGGGCTAAACACAGAAAATGGCATCATCTGCACAGAAATCTGACATTCTGTGCAAAGAGCAAGTTTCTTGTACGGAAAACAACTATTCTGTGAGTAAAACATTTGTGGACAAAAATTTGCTATTTTCTATGCAAAAAAAGAGAAAGAATGAGATTGGGAGAGAGAGAGAAATCTCATGTGGATTTTTCACAGAATAAGTCCCTAGCTTTGCATAGTCCTCAAAAACTCTGCAGTTTTCTCATAGTAGGTAGACAAAAATTGTTAAAGTATTCATTCTACCAATGAGAATAAAATTTACATCATTACTGCATGCCTACAAACAGCATCGTGGTTCTAAGAGGCTTCTAGGAATATAACTCTTCTTATAAACAAAGTTCATGCAGAAAGCACACTGTTTTCAAGGAAAAGCTGCATTCTGCTATTGCTGACACAGCATATTCAGCAGCATGGACCCTTGGGGGAAGGCAAAAAATGAAAAAGAGAGAGAGAGATTGAAGTACCCAGAGACATTTGCTGCCCACCCTTCCAGTAGTACAGTCCCCCAGTATATACCTTTGTCTGGCTCATGTGGTTGAATAGTGGCTATGTAAGACATTCACATTGTTTTTTGAGGAAAGGATCTGTCTGCAGCATGCTAAAAATGTTTACACATTTTCTGTGGGGATTTTGCAGGAGAAAAGAGTGTTAACATTTCCACATGTAAGGTTAGAAAACTGTCACTTTGCTGAAACATGAAGTTTTCAATTTAGTCTAATTCCTTTGTATTCTTTTTTACCTGTTCTGATGAATATTACAACTCACACTAACACATGTCATTTCAGAAGTATGTTCCACAGTGTCTCAGTGTGCCTAACCTCTGCAAGTGATTCTGCTTTCTAGATGCTTTACTTTCCAATCACGCTGGGTGGTCTCTTCAATTGGAATGACTATCAGATGGTTCCTGATTTTTATTTTTATTTTAAATTCCTTGCATTTCTGCATGCACTCTTGAGTATGCTGTTTATCCCATTGTGTTGTTCAGTTTGACCACAAAAAGGCATTCCTTTTTGGGAAATGACAAAGTGAATTATCAATACAAATGTTCATTTAGAGATTCAGGATTAGAAACAAAAACACAACAGAACAATGGAGAAGAGAAGCCACAAAAGGAATGCAACAGGATTTTGCCAATAATGAAACAAGTCCGGAAAATAATTAAGTTTGAAAATTTAACCAGGTGGATTCACAATTGGCCTCTATAATTCCCCCATCCTTTTTGTTAAGATTTCCTCTTACAGAAAATTTTTGAAGAATTAGAGTGGGAGGAAGGCACACTACAACAGACTAATCATCACCCGAGGCCTGGCAGAAGATAAGTAGTGCCACACCCTGCCACCATTTTTCTTGCACTCTCCCATTGGTAGTTTCCTTACCCCCAAAAAATCTTGGTTTCAATGTGGGAGGAAATACGAGTACCAACTATTTATTTTTTGGGGTTTCTTTTAGCCTTTTCTGGGAATGTGTTTTGGGAAATGGGAGGTACTTAGCTCATCCAAGCCCCCTCTTGACCTGCCTCAGCATGCCAGCTTTTGGCCTACCTGCTGCAGAGTACTGAAAGCAAGGTCTCTACCAGATAGAATTCCCTGTCCACCTATACATGTGAAGTCCCACCAGTGGAGAAAGAGTCTGCAATATGCAGTGGCTGCCCTCTGCAACATCTCAACCAACCTCTCTGGAAACAGCCTGAGGATTTTCAGCCTCTCTGCTCCCCTATCCAAATCCTTGCAGCTGCCGCAAGGGCTTTCTGGCCCACTCAAAGAGGTGGTCCATGGACTGTTGCTGATCCCTGAAACACTGGTTTCTGGGCACTGAAGAATTTCCAGGAAAGAAAGAAACAATCGTACCCAATAGGCATAAATATAGCGCTATTCCCTGGCACTTGAGGAAGAAAAAATTGCTAGTCCCCCACACCAGATAGCTCCAGAAGCACTACTCTAGAGCATTTTGCAATGTTTGGGATTGTGCTTTCCACACACAATTGTTCTGTTCTTGCACAAGCAAAGTCACATGTGGGATACAACCCTCTATATTTTCCGCTTTTTTCTGCTTTCCTCAAAAATCTTGTATTCGGTAGCTGATTTAGGTTACAACTTGATACTTTCTCTCAACAATACTTCTGGAAAGATATTTTGGTTAATCCATCACCAGCGTAAAATCATAAAGTACATTTTATCATTGAAAAGGAAATCCATGCTGCTGGAGAAGACTATGCCTTTAACATACACGTGTTCTTATCGCTTTTTATTCTTCTGCAATATGCGGTGTTTCTTTCTAAAAGAAGGTTATGTAAGGTTGAAGGAAGAAGGTTACATAAGTTCAATTTTGATTTTTTTGCTGAGAGCTCAGTGTTACAATCTGAGGTGCTTTTGTTTTAAAATATTCTGAAGAGACATGTACATTATAACCACTTAGACGTTTGGCTATCCTCCACTGCCAATTCAGGAAAACATGAATTATAGAAGCTAAAGTCCACACAGTGACTAAGTTTGGATATAGATAACTTTGTCTATGTGTTCTTCTGTATTTTCCTCAATATTGAATACAATATAGGGCTAAAAAGAATGCAACAGTGATATGGACTCCATTTTCCAGGATTCTAAGCAGCATTGTTGCATGCTTTTTAGCCCCATTCCTTTAATAGATTTATCATAGAAAAGTCATTAGGAATAGCAATCTCCACTTGGCTGACATAAAAGGCATCACTCAGGAGAAGGAAACATTGGATTGACATTATGAACAGGTTGCTGTAAGAATGTGGAAGCTTTTTTTTTTTAAGACTGGAATGTTATTGGACAATAATAACTTAGTCGGTCCCTTAACATGCAGGAGGTTTTTTAACTGATTGGGCATCATATGCTCAATGGGGGAAACATATTACTTTTATCTGTTATTTGTATTTATTAGTTTGCTTGTTTGTTGTTACGCAAGGTCTTTTTGTTTTTACAGTTTCTTGTTGTCCTCTGTCTTTGATTTATACACAATAAAAACTATTTTAAAAATGGCCCCCAGCCATGATCTTGTAACACTTGAAGCAACAGGATTGTTCAGAATTCCCCAAGACACTCATCTCAGGCCATTTCTGCATGTGGTGATGGAATTGCCCCGGTCCGGTACTTACCAGACTTCTTGGCTCGACGCTCGGGTCCAGGCTGCTCTGGAGCAGTACGTGGCCGCCGCTCTGCACTGTTCCAGGGACAAAAATGGCGGCTTCCGGTTGGTGGAGGCTCTCCACCAACTGCTGAAGCTCACCAGCCTAAAGTCCGCCCCTGGCAGATCTGCAGGTTCACACTGGGGCGAGCCTGCAAATCTGCACCAGAGCGCGGGAATGGAGTGGCACGGAGTGGTGCACTCCATGCTTTTTAAAAACCTGAAGAAACAGGTTTTTAAAAAGCACGCTGCATGACCACTTCAGGTTGTTCCGGAGCGGACTGAGGTGCAGAACTATGTAAAGCAGTCCGACCCAGTCCGACTCTCTGGAGGACGCTCTGCACCGGTTTTTTAAGCCCGTGTGGAAATGGCCTCAACAAGCACACATTTGTGATTTCTTCTGACAGGCAAAGATGTCATAACAGTAACAGTTGTAACCCATGATTTTATTCATTGATTGTTAAAAAAAACACTCTTAGCATTTCGTTGAGTAAGATCTTCAATGTCTATTTCCCTGAAAACATGGAAATATTTATTTCTTCCAGTTCCTGTCATATTATTTCAGTGAGGATCTATGTTCATTATAGAGACCTCACACAATTGTACACCATTAATGACTACCTACACAGAGATCGATGCCCCAAACTCTTCTTTCTACATAAGTGTCAGTGATCCAGTTAATTCCACTTCCATGGAGGTACCTACCCTTACAACGTTGCAACCTTTGGCTGCATTACCCCTATCACAGGAATCAGTCCAAAACTTCTTTGGTATGAACAACATTGTGGGGAAAAATCACCATTACTGGAGGGAAAGCACAAACTGAGTTGTGCCAAAACAGTATGTAATCTGTACATAACAGTAGTTGGTCCCATGTTGGCAACATATGCTAGAAATCCAGAATGAGTTATTTATACACTGAATATGAAGCTAAAGCCTGGCACCCATCCCACAAGGGGAAAAAAATCTATGACATGAAGCCTGCGTTCACTAGGCTTAAAGTAAACTCATTATCATTCTTGATTTAATATAGACAAACCAAACTTGGTTTATCATAGACAAACCAAACCATTTGCAGTCTTGAAGTCCAACTGTGACATGCTGTAAGCCATGACTGTTAGTTTGCTCTGTTGACATGGTCGTTCCAACCTTGAAGGGCCTGCTTTACCCAGAGACATGTGATACATATGGATTCCCACAGATGTGTTAGTATTACAACTCCCATCAATCTCAGACAGCATATCTTGACATGTCAGGAATTGTAATCCAATGCATCTAATGGGTAATAGCTTTTGAAAGGCTAGGATAAATGGTTATACTGGGTACATGGGGAAGCAGTATATACCATGTATTTCATATTTGATAGTGTCGTTAGGAGTGTATATGTGTTAGATCACACTACAGTATGCAGTGAAGTTGCTAGGGAATCAGATTTAAACATTTGGACACTGGTAGGAAACATATGCTGCCCCAATAATAAATAATAACAATACATATATTTTTTAATTTTTTACCTGCCTCTCCCCAAGGCTCAAGGTGGGGTACAACAGATACAATTAAAAGCAAATTATAGCTAAATTAGATTAAAAACACATAATCATTTAAAATTCAAACATGTCATAATTAAAATATATCATGATTGAAAGTACAATGAAAGTACAAGTAAAAGTACAATTAAAAAGTATAATTAAGGGCTCCCTACCTGCCTTTTTTTTTATTTATACATTCCCAACACCCTTTAAGAGGTGGGTGGGGTTCACCTCTTTTTTGTCATCTCCATTGACCATTTTACTTCAAGGGTTTCCCCGCCCCCAAGATCCAAAGTGACCTGCAGGCACTTCCTATTTAGAAAAAGCACTTTGCTGTTGTGTGCCTTCAAGTCATTTCCTACTTACGGCGACCCTAAGGTGAATCTATCACTGGGTTTTCTGGGGCTGAGTGTGTAACCCACTGAAGGTCACACAGTGAGTTTCTGTGGGCAGGTGGGGAATTGAACCGGGGCCATTTCTGCACTAGGCTGTTATAGTGCTATGATTCCACTTTCAACATCCTATGGAATCCTGGGGTTTGCAGATTCGGGAGGGACCAGCCGGTCCCTCTTGAAACAGCAAACCCCAGGATTCCATAGGATGTTGAAAGTGGAATCATAGCACTATAACAGTCTAGTGCAGAAATGGCCCTGGTCTCCAGGGTCATAGTCCAACCTTCAAACCCCTATACCATGCTGACTCTCTAAAAAAAAAAAGTACTTTCCTAGGCCTAAAATTTCTTTTTTTTCTTTTTCTTTTCTCTCTCTCTCTCTCTTTTTTTTTTTCGTTTGTGAGGGTGAGAAATGGCAAAAGTGCCCCAATATTTTCTAGAAGTCAATGAAGCTAATTTGAATAATTTGAGGAAAAAAATTAAAATGGGGATCATAATGTCCTCCAGGGTTGAGCATATAGGGCATATATAACCCACAGACCTGAGTAGGTCACCTAAGTGCCTCACTTATGCACTAGCTACCATTAAAGGATAGCCTTGAAAAAATGGCTTCCGCAGACTTGTACAAACCTGCTCACAATGTCCATCCATTTTTCCCCATTCTAAATTTAGCTCTTCTATGTCATCAAAATGAAAATTGTCACCAGTAAGAAATTGTCTACAAAATTCTGCTATAGAAATAGGAGAATAAAGAGGGGTTTTCCCCCTTTTTGAAGCAACAGACACTCACATCTTTTTCTATTTATGGAGTTACAGTTCTGGCCTTTATTATCACAGAGGTATCTACAAACAATTTCTAACACTCCACACTGGTAGTGCACATATTCCTGCTTTCCCCTGCCCCTTGTCTACAACAAAGGAATATGCCAGATTCAACACAGTAAAATGAAACCAGATCCCTATTTATTAGCACTGTTCAGCTGAGATTACTTTGTGGACTGAAAAGCAAATCTTTTGTAGTGGTCCAGCTCTCTTCACGTTAATTGAGGCTGACTGTTTCTGCTTTTGTATTCTTCGAGCAAAGCAGTAAAATACATTTAAGACACTGGCCAAAATTCAGGTCTTCTGGTACCAGAAGGACACTGCAAACAGAAGCTGCTTCTACCTAGTTTTCAGAGGTCCCCTCACCTTCAGGGATCCTCTTTTCCCCTATATCACAGCTCTACCCATTCATCATGATCCCCTCCCCCTCCCCTTGGTAACATTTTCATGGGGCTGGAAGGGTTATATGGGAAAGAAAGGGGCTAGACAAGTGACCCTCCACCCGTCTTATTTGCATATGCCTCAAAACTGGATCCAATCCAGTATTTCTCACACTTTGTGAAATCCTGCCTCTCTACCAGAACTATTAGACTTTTTTGACCCCTCCCTCAAACCCTTTTTGGGTTTAGATGGATGATCTCTATATCATGTCCTTCCCAGACTGCTGAATCAAATGAATATTAGCCTTACACTCTCACACATGAAACCTTCGTCAGTCAGTTTCTTCTTCCTCAATTCCATGGACACTGGCATTGTTCTTTATATCTGCAACAGCAATAGGAGAAAAGAAGATATAGACCTTCCACAGTCTCCCTCTTCTGGCCCCATGTCCACTTTAGCTACTATGATAAGCACATCTTTAGGTATGATTCACTGCTGCAAGTGAGGAAGACAGGAGACAAGATTATGAATGTGCCCCCTTTCTGTCCCATGTGAACTGGAGATTTTAAGGATATCTGAAGCATCTGATGTGCAGAGCAAGAAGTCAAGATATGCATTAAGTTTGGATACATCCTATAATGTTTGCAGCAGATCCATTGTTTGATTCAGGAGAAGTTTGCTAGAGTGTCCTAGATATTCTATGGTCTAGTATGGAAAGTCCACCCAAGTTTTTCTACTATGGAAAGACTAAACGGGTTAGACTGTGGTCTTGGACAGGGAAGTAACCACAGGACAATAAAACTGCATCTTTACATATCTGGAGAGCCCATAGTCTTACTTCTGAGAATGCGAGCCTCCGAACATGGCACATCCCAAATCCCAAAGGATGCAAACTGCCTCACAATAGATCTAAGTCTTGCCTGGGGTATCCTCCAAAGCAGAAAAATCCAAACTGGGCTCTTCAGAACTTTCAGATCAATTCAGAGTGATATAACCTGCCCCTGAAAATTGATATATAGTTGTGTCTAGCTCTTCATTAAAGGAAAACATTAGGGGAAGGAGAGAGTGGGACAAAACTGATGTAGTCCTGAGTAATAGCACTAGATTCTTACCTGGAAAAATTTGAAGCAGAACATATGTACTGGCTAGTGAAGTACTTATACTTCTCTGCAGGAAAGAGATCTAGTCACAGAGTCTAGAGTCACAGGCCCTTTTCTCACATTACCCGTTTGCGCAGCTGGGGGGGGCATCTCGTGCAAGAAGCCTCATCTGGAATGCTGCTGCTTCCCCACTCCTTTGTCCCACAGGTCGCTTCCTGGTAGTGCGACCGTCGCGCTCGCACCCCGCCCCTTCCTTTTGCAGCACAGCCTGGGAGCTGTAGGCTGTGCTGGGGGAGGAAGCACGACCGGGACAGCTTGTTCGGCGCACCGCACGCAGGTAAGTGCACGAGGGCCCCACGAGCATTGCACAACCACGCAGTATTTTCGGCTTAGAGCTGAAAATAAGAAAATGTGCGCGCGTCCCGCTTTAGGCTCGTGAGCGTCGCGTGAGTGGGAGTGCATCGTACGGACCGACGCTCCCATTTACACAATGCTCAAGGGGCCCTCGCGCTACAGAAACTGCATGTGGAAAAGTGCACAGAGTTGGAAGGGGCCTCATGGGCCACCGTGTCCAACCCCCTGATCAATGCAGGATCTCCAGCCAAAGCATCCTCAGAATGCAGCTGTGCAGCCTGTTTTTAAAGATGTCCAGATAAAGAGGTGTCACCACCTCTCTAGGTCATTAGTTCCATTATCAAACTGCACTTACTGTCAAGAAGTTCCTTCTCATGTTCAATCAAAATTCTATTCTCCTGTTTGTAAGAGCTGATCCTACCCTCTGGGGCAACAGAGAACAGGCCTGACCCCTCCTCTTTGAGACAGCCCTTGAGGTATTTAGAGAAGTCTTCTCTTCACCAAGGTGAACAAGCCCAACTGAGAATCTTTGCAATTTGTAAATTATTCTGTGAAAATTTCACATACGGGACAATAGTGCAGAAAACAGCACATTTGACACAGAAAATAGTAATTAATCAGAATGGAGGCTGCAGTCAAGAAATCAGAAGAAGACTAGGATTTGGAAGGGTAGCTATTAATGAATTAGACAAGATCCTGAAGAATAAAGATACATTGAATACGAAAGTTAGGACCATCCATGCCATCATTTTTCCAGTTTCTATGAATGGTTGTAAAAACTGGACAGTGAAGAAAGCTGATAGGAAGAAAATCAACTCATTTGAAATGTGATGCTGGAGAAAAGTTCTACAAATACTATGGATTACTAAAAAGACAAATAAATGGATCCCAGAGGAAATCAAGACTGAACTCTTTTTAGAAGCCAAGGTGACTAAATGGAGACTGTTGTATTTTGAACATGTCATGAGAAGACATGATTCACTAAGAAAGATAATATTTGGCAAGGTACAAGGCAATAAGAAAAGAGGATGACTTCATTACAGATGGATAGACTCAATCAAGGAAGCCATGACCCTGAGTCTGCAAGACTTGAACAGGGCTCTTGATGACTTGGGCCATTTCTGCACTAAACTGTTATAGTGCTATTATTCCACTTTCAACATCCTATGGAATCCTGGGGTTTGCAGTTTAGGGAGGGGCCTATAACAGTCTAGTGCGGAAATGGCCTTGGAGGTCTCTCATTACAGGGCCACCATAAGTCATGATGCATGGAAGTTTCTTAAAGATCAATCGCAAATAATTCTGAAGAAGAAAAGTGGAAAGTGTCTAAAGAAATCAGGGTGGATGTACAAAGAACTTTCAAATGAGTTAAGTTGTAAAAGAGACACATATAAGAAATGGAAAAAGGGGGAAGCATCAAAGAGGAATACTAGCAAATAACCAACACTAGGGAGAAAGTCAGAAAAGCTGTAGTTTAGAATGAGCTCAGATTCAGTAGAAAGGTTAAAAGTAATGAAAAGGGATTTTGGTTATGTCCAGAACAAGAGGAAGACCAACAAAGTGGTCAAGTCATTGCATATTGAAGATGGTAAAATGATATCAGGGGACACAGAGAACGTCAAACTGTTTAATATCTTCTTTGCCTTGGTCTTCTCCCAAAAGGAAAATAGTGCTCTAACTGATGAAAATGGAACAAATCATGCACTAAGAGGACTGCAGCCCAAAATAGGTAAAGGTATATGTAGCTACTCTAAATGAATTCATGTTTACAGGGCCGGATATCTGCATCCAAGAGTATTAAATGAACTTATAAATAGAATCTCAGAGTCACTATCAATCATCTTTGAGAATTCTTGGAGCACAGAAAATGTCCCAGCAGATTGGAAGAGGGCAAATATTGTTCTCATTTCCAAAAATGGCAAAAAAAGAGGACCTGAGCAACTACCAGCCAGTCAGCTTGACAATGACACCAGGAAAGGTTCTAGAAAAGAACATTAAACTGTCAGTCTGTGCACATTTAGAAAGGAATGCCGTCCTTACTAAAGAGTCAGCATAGGTCTCTCAAAAACAAGTCATGCAAAATTAATTTTATCTCTTTTTTGAATAGAGCTACAAGCTTGGTAGATCAGGGGAGTGCTGTGGATGTCATATATCTTGATATCAGTAAGACTTTTGAGAAGATCTCCCACGATATTCTTGCAGGCAAGCTGATGAAGCATGAGCTAGACAGTATTACAGTTGGGTAGATCTGTAATTGCTTGACAAATAGCACAGAATACTCCCCAATGGTTGCTTTTTATGCTAAAGAGAACTGATTAATGGGGTGCTTCAGGGTTCTGTCCTGGGCTCAGTGTTGTTTGTTTGTTTGTTTGCTTGTTTGTTTGTTTTATTCATTTATATCCTGCCTATCTCCCAATGATGGGATCAAGGAGGCTAACAGCATTAAAAACAATACAAATTAAAATATTCATAATAATATAAATCTAAAATTTTAAAAACAAACAATTTATAAAGTGAAAACATTACACATTAAAAATGTTAACTATATTAAAATACATTTTAAAACTATACCAACCTTAAAACAGAACAGCATAGCATTAAAAGCCCCAAACCCCATCATTATAAAAGCCTGATTGGTACAAAAGTGTTTTCACCTACCATTAAAATAAAAGGAAGAATGAGGCCATCCTGGTCTTTCTAGGGCAGAAGTTTGGGAGCAGCAAGCAAGAAGGCCTTCTCCCCTTTTCCCACCAAGTATACCTGAGGGAAGTGATGTATGTAAGTCTTTTACTCCAAGTCTCAAGTCAAGTCTCAAGTCTCTGTCTTCAAGTGTCGAGTCTCAAGTCCTTGAGTCTCAAGTCTCAAGTCCTTGAATACTTTCAAGTCAAGTCTCAAGTCTAGTCTCAATTCTTGGAGTCAACTTTATACTCCAACCTATATTTCAGAATTTCAGGACAGAGTCAAAGTCAGTTTTAATAATTTAAGCAGAGTCGGCCCTCCACAT
Source organism: Ctenosaura bakeri (assembly GCA_948474755.1). Classification (NCBI taxonomy): domain Eukaryota; kingdom Metazoa; phylum Chordata; class Lepidosauria; order Squamata; family Iguanidae; genus Ctenosaura; species Ctenosaura bakeri. The sequence continues at coordinate 472,046 of CAOLHI010000352.1, forward strand.
TTGTGATTTTGCCATCTACAGCTTCAGAAGTGGGGAGTGGGATCATTCTTACTCCCCCTTCCCAAAGCTGGAGACTTTTGTGCCAATGGGCATAAAACAGTCTGCAGCTTTGGAAGTGGGGAATAGGATTCTTCTTACTTCCCACTTCCAAAGCTGGAGGTTTTTTCAGAAGTAGGGAATAGGACTTTTCTTACTCCCCATTACTGAAGCTTCAAAAGCTTTAGAAGGAAGGATCCTTCCTCCTCAAGCTCATTGCCTAACACATTTGCTGCTCCCCTCTGAGAAATACGCCCTACACTCTGGGGGCAAGTCTTATCTTCTGCTCTTAGGAAAACTTTTAGAAGGCTCCTTCAATATGCAGCAAGGTCAGGCTGACGCAGACCTCAAGCCTGCCTCAAACCCATTGCCTAAGCCATTTGCTGTTCCTCTCTGATAAATGTGCCCACATTTTGGGCTTGAGAGAGATTGTCATATGACAAGTAGGCAAAAAGAGATGGAAGCATTGTTAAAAATTGTAAGGTTTCTGGATGAATATATTATGTTACAGAACCAAGACCAGCAAGTCAATCACTAAAAATATACAAGTCTCAAGTTGAGTCCAAGTCGAGTCACTGAAGCAACTTAAGTCCGACTTGAGCCTGAATCAATCGACTTGAGTCTACATCACTGCCTGAGGGTCTGTTGGAACAGAGAGAAGAGTCTCTCTGGATGATCTTAAAGTTTTACTGGACTCATAAAGTTCCAGCTTGAACTCTCTCTTTTATAAATGATTTATTTATAAATAACTTTTTAAATGACTTGGATGGTGACATAGAAGTCATGCTTTCCAGATTTGCATATGACACCAAATTAGAGAGGCAACTAATACCCCAGAGGAGGGGAACAGAATTCAAAATGAAGTTGACAGTTTAAATAGCTGGGCCAAAACTAGCAAAATGAATTTCAACAGGGATAAATGTAAAATACTACAGCTGGGCAAGAAAAATAAAATACTTAGATGCAGGACATCTGACTTGAAAGCAGTGCATATGAAAAGGATCTAGGGCTCTTAGTAGATCACAAGATAAACATAGGTCAACAGTGTGATGCAGCAGTCAGAAAAGCCAAGGCAATTCTGGCCTGTTCAGTGGTGGGGCTTGGAGTGCATGGAAGGGGGGTGGGGGTGGGGCTACAGTGTGTGAGGCGTGGCCACAGTGCAAGAGGCTGGGGCTACTGCGTGCAGGGGCATGGTTATGAGCTGGGATCCCCCCCCCAAAAAAATTGCCACCTGGGGTGAACCATCCCCATCACGCCCCCCCCATCCCTATACGACTGGGCCTATTGCAACAGGAGCACAGTGTCCAGATTGAGGAACACAGTTGTGCCATTCTATTCTACTTTAGTCAGATTTCACCTGGAATACAGTTTCCGGTTCTGCGCACCACAGCTCAAGAAGGATAACAACAAGCTTGACCAGAAAAGGACAATGTCCAAAGAGGGACAATCAAGATGATAAAAGGTCTGGAAACAAAGCCTTAGGAGGAATGGCTAAGGGAGCTGAGTATGTTTAGCCTGGAGAAAAGAAGAGTAAGAACTGACATGACAGTGATCTTCAAATATCTGAAGGGATGCCATGTAGAAGATGGAGCAAGTTTGTTTTCTGATGCTCCAGAGACTAAAGCCCAAACAAATGGATTCAAATTACTGGAAAAGAGATTCCACCTAAACAAGAGGAAGAGTTTTGTTTGTTTTTTCTGTAAGAGTTGTTCAACAGTGCAATAGATGACCTCACACTGGCCCTTTTCACACAGCATTTTCCATGCAAAAGGGTGATTGGAATGTCGTGCGATTGTGAGGAGCGATCTGCACGATGCACTCACAATTGTGTGATGCTCCAGGGGCTAGCAGGTGCCGATTATGCACCTTTTCATTTTCAGCTAGAAGCCGAAAATGGTGTGTGATCATGCATTGCTCCTGGGCCCTGTGCGCACTTACCTGGTGTGTGGAGCCTCCGGAGCCGCACCGGTCACGCTTCCTACCCCAGTGTAGCCTGGGAAGGTCCCAGGCTGCACTGTGGAAGGAAGAGGCGGGGCTCTCACATGAGCAGGCAGCTCGTGCAGAGCCAAAGGACCCTGGACGCAAGACCCTCTCACCAGAGGCTGCTCGCGTGATCCCTGCTCCCCAGCGCTGGAAGAAGATAAGGTGCAGAAAGGGCCATTGTGGTGGCCTCTCCTTTTTTGGAGGTCTTTAAACAGAAGCTGATTGGCATCTTTTGGGCATGCTTTAACTGTGTATTCCTGCATAGCAGGGGGTTGGACTAGATGGCCCTTGTGGGTCCTTCCGACTCTAGGGTTCTATGATTCTATGATTCTGTCTGTAAATGTTTTATATATCAAAGCAAGACAAATTGTGCATTCATAGATTCAATTTACATGAATCCTCAGAACACATTTGCAACTCATTTTTACATTATTACTTTCTCTAGTGTATATTTTTAATTTGTTTGTCTTACAGCTAACTATTTTTCCACTGTTGTCTCCCATTGCTTCATCTCTCTGCCAAATTCATAAAGCTCAGGAAAGCATGCTGCTTTGTTTCGGACACTAGCAGGACACCACCAGAGTTTCTCTCTCCATCCAAACCTTTCTGATTTTTTTAAATACATGGCTACGTCACTACTTAAAAACAAATTCCAGTATAAAGTAGTCATTCCTCCAGCAAGTCCATGTTTTTCTATCATAGTTCACTTAATAGCCTTGTGTGAATTGATTTGATGCTAATATGCTAATTATGTGGTGGTGGTGATGGTGGCAGCGATGATTTATATCCTGCTTTCTTCCCAGATTGAGACTCAAAGTGGCTTACAACAAACTAAAAAAAATCTCATTAAAATTCACAAGATGTAAAAGTTAAAAGGAGACTAAACAAACAAAAAAATAAAACTAGGTTAAAACATACATCATTAAATGCACTCACACACGAACACATACACACACTGCACATCATAGCAACAACAATTAGTAAGCTCCAGCTTAGGTGAAAGAGGTCTTGTACAGTCGTTTGTCAAATGCTTTTTGGAATAGAAAAGTCTTCACCTGTTTGTGAAAAGAAAGTAGAGGGGGTGCCAGTTTAATGTCTTTGGAAGTGGAGTTCCAGAGCCTGGGGTAGCCACTGAGAAGGCCCTCTCCTGTCTTTCCACTAGATGTACCTGTGAGAGTGGTGAGACAGAGAGAAGGGTCTCCCCAGCAGATTTCCAAGCATGGGCTGGTTCCTAAGGGACAGTCCTTCAAATAATGCTGAATGTCACAAAATGAGAACACTGGATCTCATGCCCTAAATCTTTTTCTACATGGTGGACTATACCTGTACAGACCAGTACACTTGGTCTGATTTATAAGCAGAGCAATAGCAATTCCTGTTCCCCCATTGCACTATGTGAACCTGAAAGAGTAAGTGAAGAGACATACCAAAAATGATATTTGGAAACCGAGTAGGGTAGAAAGTGAAGAGTTGTACCTGCCCCCTCAATACTACCAATTCTTTGAAATATCTTTTCTGGATGGTGGTACACTGCCAGACTTTTGGAGGCTATTTTTGGGGGGCTATCTGTCTTCCATTTCCATCACCTCCGTCTTTCATCCATCCATATCTGTCTCTCTTTGTGGTCAGCTAGCCACCTAAACACAATCTTATATCTAGGGATGATCCAACTGAATCCTCAAATCCTTGAATCCTGGGTAAGGATTTGAGATTCCCAAATCCGAATGCCTATGCCAAAATAGGCAAACTGAATCTTTTGAATCCACCAACTAAATAGATCATTGGAGACTGGGACGCCTGAAAACCAGGGAGACCCGGATGCCTGAAAACCATACATACAAGGGAAGATAGTAAGTAGGTGAGGTTTTCCCTTAGAGTAACAATGGCCTTTGCTAACAATTTCAGAAATTACATCTGGGCTTATATTCTAAGATATTTAAATTGAACATTTCATATTGAGGTTCAGTACTTGACTGGAAGCTACAGGCTTGCGATTTCAAGAACAGCTGAAACATTCCTTTGCACAGCTCCCTTGCCAACCTCTTTCAGACACAATTCTGGGGTTTGGAGTTTTAGAAGGTGTAACAGCCTTCTCTGCCAAAGTGTGCTGGAGCATCATCAAACTACAAACTCCAGGATGCCAGAAGGAGTTATGCAAAGAAAAGCCAGTTTTGACCTGGATTATCTCTCTACTGTAGTATGTGGCCCTGTTTACACAGGCAGAAAAATGAGGGATTAACCCACATTTTCCTGCCTGTGTAGAAAGGGCCTTCATGTCATTTTCAATCTGGGGAGATCCTTAGGCAAAACTATGACAATTGTCTTGGCCAGATTTCTTCAGAGGGAAGTTTGCCTTTGCCTAGGCTTTTGCTAAGGCTAAGAGAGTGTGTCTTGCCCAAGATTATCCTTCTTTCCCTTGCTTTTTAAACTCTTTTCTAAAAAAGGATGTGAAAGATTTGAGATTCGTGAGATTTGTGGATTCCCAGAACCTTCCAGGGATTCAGATCCAGATTTGGATTCGGAAAATTCTGAATTCGTCCCATCCCCACTTATATCTATCCATATCTATCTGTGTTTTCTAACTCTCTTTCTCTGTTAGGCTATCCATCTATCTGCCCATTTTATCTATCCTTTCATCCATTTTTCTCTCTGTAGTTCTATTTCATTCTTGTTTTGATTAAAATTTATTTTAGAAGTTTACATTCTTTGAAATGAACATACACAGTCCTAACAGCAAGAATCCAAGTTTATTCACTTTTTTCCTTCTAAATAAGTTAATCGAAAGTCTTATATATGCATACAATTTTGCTTCTGCAGATTTATGTCTTGCAGGTTCACAAGCATTTTAAGTGCCCAGAAAGAACCCTGAAGATGATCCAGGACTAGGAATCATGCAGCCTTCCAGAGCTGATTGGACTGCAGCTCCCAGCAGCCCTAGCTAGCATAGCCAGTGATAAAGAGTGCTGGAAGAGCATTATTCCAAAGCCTGCTATAATTTGTCACATCTCTATCAATTTTTGTGCATACACCATCACATCACTGAGAGCATTAAAATTAAGCACTTGCTGTTTCATAAATTTTAGAGAGACATGTCACTCACTCTTTCCTTCCAGAGCATGTCCACTGATAGTGCAATAGGTAGTTATCTTATGCAGCAGCCTAAAACAGAATTTCACATACACACATACACACGTATACAGACACCACGATCCATCATGTTTCTCTAGTATGCAAACTCTCTTCTCTTCTCTTCTCTTCTCTTCTCTTCTCTTCTCTTCTCTTCTCTTCTCTTCTCTTCTCTTCTCTTCTCTCTCTCTCTCTCTCTCTCTCTCTTTTTTTTTTTGGTGTGTGGGTCTTTTTCAAGCCCACTTCCATGTCCCACAGTTGGATTATGTGCATGTCTCAGTTAACAAACCCTCTGACAAAGAATCTCTTTTTTACAAAATCTTTTTGTACCACACAATCCTCTTTTTTCTCCCTCTTTTTCCTCTGTGTAGCTGAAAGATTTTTTTAGAAGAATCAGCATTTGGTGATGGTGGAAAAAGGCTGAAAGAACACAGGACCTTTTTGCATGGCATTTCTGATGCGAAAGGGCCCCTTGAGCGTCGCGCAAATGTGAGGAGCAGTCCACATGATGCACTCACATTTGTGCGACGCTCCAGGGCCTGACACGGACCGTGCATTCATTTTTTCATTTTCGGCTTGAAGCCAAAAATGCTGCGCGGTCATGCATCACTCCAGGCCCTCGCGTGCACTTACCTTGCTGCGGAGCCGAGCTGGTCACGCTTCCTGTCTCAGAGCAGCCTGGGAAGGTCCCAGCCCCTGCCATGCAGGAATACACCATCAAAACATTCCTGACAGATGGCCACCTAACCTCTGTTTAAAAACCTCCAAAGGAGACACTGCCATACTCTGAGGCTGTATATTCCACTGCCAAACTGCCCTTACTGTCAGGAAGTTCTTCCTAATGTTTAGATGGAATCTCTTTTCCTGAAGTATGAAGCCATTTCTTTGTGTCCTACTCTTGGGAGCAGCAGAAAACAAGCTTGCTCCATCTTCCATATGACCTCCCTTCACATATTTAAACATAGCTATCATGTTGCCGTTTAACCTTCTCTTCTCCAAGCTAAGCTGACCCAGCTCCCTACACTGTTCCTCATGTTTCCAGGCCTTCTACCATTCTAGAATTATAGAAGATAAAAACAAACAATAAAGTACAAGGCCAACACCAAGACTATATGGGTGACCTATTAAAACAGACAGCTTAATGCAATCTAGATAATTATTTTTCCAATTCAAGAAGCACTGAATTATCAAAAAAATTGCTGCTATACTTTCACAATGAAGGTAGGACAATATATGCTGCTGAAAACTACTGAAAAATCTGCACTTTGCATCTGGATTCATCCTATAAGGCACAGAGAGCCAGCGTGGTGTAGTGGTTTGATCAATGGATTACAACCCTGGAAACCAGGGTTCAATTCCCCATTTGACCATGGAAACCCACTGGGTGACCTTGGGTGCTTCATACATTCTCAGTCCCAGAAAACTCAGTGATAAGTTTGCTTTACGGTTGCCATAAGTTGGAAACAAATTGAAAGCACACAACAACCAATTGTTTTCCTTTTGCCATGCCTACCAAAAGGTCCTGTTCAGCAATTCCAACATTTACTGTAACTTCCTTCCTTCAGCTTAAACCCAGTTCATTGTTGAACACAAAAATACTTTCTCAAAAAGTCTCTTGTTACCAGTTTCTTTATAGTCTTTGATCTTTCATATTTACTGAGTAAATGCTGCTATTTCAAACTCTCCACTGCCATGCCTGACAGACCACAGTGAATGAAACTGCAGGACAAAAATGTTTAAGTGAAGATACAAGAATCCTTGAAAGGTTTGGCAGAGTTCGGCTCTCCACTCTAAGCAGAAACTTTGTTTCAGAAAAGCTAATCACATATCAGGTCTGGAAAAATATGTGATGATAACACAATCTTATCTGTATTAATAATTTCCAAATGCAATAGTTAGCCTCTTCCATTAAAAAGGTGGCTGGACGAAAGTATGCGGCCAACAATTGCAATATCTGTTTACATCTGAAAAAATATATAAGCATTGTGGTGGATTCATAATTCTATGTTTATATTATGTATATTATATTATATTATATTATATTATATTATATTATAAAATGAAACCAGTAGGAGCTACAACATACTCTACTATTAGTATCTAGACAACCTAGGCCCTTTTTGCATGGCATTCGCCATGCAAAAGGGCCTCTGACACATCGTGCAATTGCAAGGAGCCATCTACATGATGTCCTCGCAATTGTGTGACGCTGCTGGGGCCAGGTTGTCTAGATCCAACCACCAATCGCCAAGCGCCAATCACACGCTATTTCATTTTGAGCTTCTAGCCAAAAATGGTGCGTGATTGCACATCACTCCAGGGCCCCGCGCACACTTACTGTGCATGCGGAGCCTCCCGAGCTGCGACACTCATGCTTCCTGCCCCAGCGCAGCCTGGGAAAATCCCAGGCTGTGCTGCGGAAGGAAGAGGAGGAGCCCTCACAGCGGCTGCGGAGCTGAAGCAGCAGAGACACGAGAGCCTCTCTCAAGAGGCTGCTCATGTGATCCCTGCACCCAAGCGCTGCGAAAAGGTAAGGTGCAAAAAGGGACCTAGTTACAGATTTTCTTAGACATAACTGAATGGATTGGACTACAGTCACACAAGCTTCAACTTAACCCCCTGAAGATTATTCTGATTTTCTGATGCCTCTCCTGGTACATCATTGTCCCTACATTGTGCCTGTTTTTAAGTTTAGAGAGCACCCATTCAATTTTTTCGTGTGTGAATGCTTAGGGTTATCTTTAGGATTGAGCTTTTTCTCTCTTGAGTATCTAGAGAAAACAAACAAACAAAAAACCCTTAATACAGTTTATAGAGTGTCACCATATGGCTCTGTCATGTGGCCTGGTGAACTTCTCCCAACACCCCACCCTTCCTGGTTCCAGGAGATTCTTTCCTGTGTTGCTAACCTTCCCAATGGGGAAGACCAGAGACAAGGGGAAATCCCACTGTTACTTTCAGTCAGAGATAAAATCCTCTACCTCTGTTCCAGAAGTTAAATTTCTGAATGGGCAGATGGATGTGTCTCTTCTCACATGAACATGCCATAATAGTATATGGATGTCAACTAAGGTGCCAGGCAGAAGCTTACTGCTTCCCCCATTACAGTTGCTAAAGTGTTATTTTAAGCTGTGGAAAGCATATTGTAGTATCATGATGCTTTAGTACTTTAACCAGAAGTACATATTTTGCTTTTAAACTGAGGAAAACATTGCTATCTGAACCTACTTACACTGGTCAAAAATACATCTGATTTGCAATTTAAGACAATCCCAACAATCCAATTTGTAGTGACGATGTGTGTAATGTGCAACGGGCAGCTTTTGATTGAAGGATTTCAGTAGTTCCATCACACCTTATTGTTAAGCAAAACAGATCAGATGTTTGAACTGCCCTGAGTATAATTATAAATCGGGGTGACCTAGACTAGGTCATCCCAATTTACAATTATACTCAGGACAGTCTATCAGTTAATCAATCAGACAAGATTACATTACAGGGAGGAAGAAGTGGTTCTTGGACAACAATCTTGAAATGATTAATTTTACCTCTGTGTCCCCATTTTCATGCTTGCAATACAGCAGCAGGCATTTAGTTACCACTGTCTGGTGAAGTCTATCATGAGGCTTATTTCACTGTGAATTCACAGACTAAGCAGCCAATGTACACTTTTTTTTACTCTTTAGGGGGAGAAATGAAAATGCAATATAGTCTTTAATGAATTTTTTGGCCAGAAGAGTACATCTCTAATGGAACTGCTTTGATCAACAAAAACAGGATGAAGCAATTTTATCCATCCATTGCAACCACATCTCACCCCTTTAGGGGGCTGGAAAATCCTCCAGAGTTAATTTTCAGGTTGCAGTTTCAGTGGAATGCATCTACTTTTCTATGGCTGTGTTAACTTAATGACTAACGCATTAATTATGGCATAAGCTTTTGTGGGCTCGAGTCCACTTCATCAGATGTGTGAAATGTCATGCTAAGTGTGTGTGTGTGTGTGTATGTGTGTGTGTCTTCAGCTGTCTATGCCAGAAGCTTTGCTCAAGAGCAAACTAATTAAAAACATGTTAACATTGTTGTAAACCCTTTGGGTTGGGTGGGAATGCAGCTTGTATTAAGCCACTTGAGAATGACAAACTGTACTTGGTTTGAGGAATGTTAATGGTACAGCCAAAGTTTTATTTATATTGTTGGGTTACATAACATTGACATTTTGAGCAGAATTAGAGAAAGCGGCTAATACATTGCAAATGTCATGTAATCTGCTACCACCTTGTGTAGGCCTCACTTCACATAAAAATCATGGCACATGTTGGTTTACTTTAATCTACAAGTCTGAAGGAACTGGCGAAAACACTTTTCAATATTGCTTGCCTCAGGACACCCTATTAAAATCATGGGGGCCTTTTTCTCACATCACCTCCAGCCTACAATGGCCACAGGATCATCACGGGATCATGACAACGGTTCTGCATGACATTGTCATGATCCCATGGTGATCCCGTGGCAACCTGTCGCAATCATGGATTAAATCATTGCCAGGTTTCTCCTGACAATGACACGCTATTACGCAGTCCTCTCGCCTCCCTCCAGCACTTACCTGTCATGTAGAATGGCAGGAAGCACAATGGCTGAGCTTCCTCTCCCAGCACAGCCTGGGAAATTGCCAGGCTGCGCTGCAGAAGGGAGGGATGGGGCCATCATGTTTCCTCCCATGGAGCAGACAGCCAGTGCAAAGGGGAGCACTTCTGTTGCATTCTTCTCCTGGAAGATGCTTTCCCCAGAACCCCCACAGAATGGATTTAGCAGCAGGTAAGCTGCAGAAAGGGCTGGAGTCTCCATAAGTCAACAGGCAACTTGAAGATTCACACAAACACATGATGTGGAATGAAAGAAATCACTTAGTTTTCACAAGTAGCTCTCATTATTTTCTACATAATTCTGTTGTACTACTTGTTAACATTTTTAGTGTCAAAGGGCTCCTTCAGATAGGGTAAATATAATGTTAGGGGGTTACAGTATTTGTTGCTATAACTCTTTGGGGTTTTGTTTTGTTTATTTGTTTGTTTGTGTTTCAATATCCAAAGAACATTTTTATTGTTCCAGAACCAGTGGCAATATTTTATTTCCCCCTTTGATGGGTTACTTTCTAAGACATATGTATAAAAAATAGTCTTCTTTTCTGTTCCCCTTTAAAAAAAAACTTACAGTTATGGTCCTAGAGTCCTAAAGTGCACCAGTGAAATACCAGTTTTGCATTATAGCACCATATATCTAAGAACATTTCAAAATCAGAGAGGAAAAAATTTGCCCTTCAAACCAAAGGCCTACCTCAGGAAACCACATCCTAGTTTTTAAAAACATATTTGGAAGAGCCTTAGTGCAGATCTAAGAAACTGCTACAAATAGTCTGCAGAAAAAGTGGAATGAGTGGGTGCAAAGGTGACAACAACTGGCAAACCCCAAGGAGCCACGTTGCAAGAACTCCTGCTTCTTTAGGCCAACTTGGAAGAGTCCAAAGATTCAGAGCAGCATTGATTAGAAAGGAAGAGATAAATTAGCATACAGTACTTGATTTATTCATCTAGATTAACAGAAGCTAGATTTGCTTAAGAGGGAGGGATTGTGCTCTGTATTTCATACCATAACAGAGTTTTGGCACAAAATACACTTAGAAAAGAATGTACAGAAGTAAATCTTAACAACAAATTATTATTACAGATATTCAAAAACAAACTTTGTAAAGCATTTGTAGAAGATTAATTATTTAAATATTTTCCCACAAAGTAGGAACCAGTTTAACATACATTCTCATTATGAGCAATTTCATTTACAGTCATCTTGTTAACTGGCTTTTGAGATTAGCCAGAATCTGTATCCATGTTGCTTGTAGCTATATCTGACACCTTTTATTGCCTAGACATTCATTTCATTCCTAATAAATTCTGTAGGGCACTACTAACAATGGTGAATGGCTAATGCCTGTCAAACTCACTGTGTAAATACCTCAGAAGGGTATGACCATGGCGATTTCATGATAATATTCCATCAACAGTAGACTCAAACATGTTAATTTTTATCAGGACCCCTCAGCAGTGAAAGGCTCTTAGTAGTAAAACAATGAACTTGATTGTATAGTGATTAAAGCTGAAAACAGAATATAGTCTGGCCAGACCACTACTTAATGAAAAAGAGCCCGACATGGTTGCAAGGCCATTAAGATCAGGCAGGCATGATTTGTCTCACTATTGTGTAGGGTCTCCCCCCCCCCGCAAGAGTAGCAACTAATTTGTAAACTACATGCCTGCAGATATTTTATTGGTCCAGATTCTGCTTATTATTTTTGACAAAGGGGCTATTATAGGTTTTCTGACCAAATAGTTTTGCATTTTAAAAGCCATTTCCCAGATTCCTGACTCCTATTTCTACCTGCAGAATGCTCAATAAAGTAACTTCTTTAGCCTACCCCGCCGGCCCTGGCCTCAAAAATGTAGGGCAGCAACTTGATAGAAATGCTATCTGCTCTACACATGTTTGAGGAGCTCTTTTTTTATTGATTCACATATTCTGGAACAGAGTTTTCAGAAGGACAAGCCTACTGCTTAGACTGAGCCTTTAAGTTAAATATGGTACATTTTATTCCATGTGGATATTTTCCATATTTCACAGCAGATATCTCTACATGATTCTAAACATGTTTGAATTACTGGTAGTAGAGCATGTTTGTCTTAACTGGATGTTGTAGGAGTGAGTGAATCAACTATTAAATCATGTTGTTGTTTCTTACACATTGTCACACATTACAAAGTGGGTTGGCAGAATCTTTTTTATTCAAAAGGCATGCCTTGGGATTATGTGTGGTGAATGATGAAGTCAAAGGACATGAAATGAACAGTGGGGATTCATGGCAGTCAACCCATCAATATGCCTCTTGCTGTAATAATTGCAGAGGGAGAGAAGTTCCACTTGAATAACTTACATCTGTAAAGTTTTAGGGCATTTCTGCACTACACTGTTATAGTGCTATTATTCCACTTTCAACATCCTCTGGAATTCTGGGATTTGTAGTTTCTGAGGCCAAAGAGCTCTCTGGCTGAGAATTCTAAATGCCCCTCCCTAAACTGCAAACCCCAGGATTCCAGAGGATGTTGAAAGTTGAACAATAACACTATAGCAGTGTGGTGCAGAAATGATCTTAGACTCACCAAGGTCCTATTATATATAATTTTTGTCATCCCTTCTATTAATTTTCTTTTCCAGGACTTTTCTTTCAGATGTTAGCTGAATAACATCTGCGGACCTTGCAGATGTGAATTTTGTGCAGAATAAGTCCCAAACTGCACAGAGTCTTGTCTGTCCAGTATTCTCTTTATTGGTGTTTCTTGACACATGAAAAAGTTTAAAAAAGATGTCTTGCATGTGTCAAAAAACCTTGATGTACAGTATACTGAACAGACAAGAATCTGCATTTCAGGATTTATTCTACACAAAATTCACTTGTGGTTATTTTGCTCACAAAACAGAATCTTCTGCTCTGAAAGCAGTTTATTTTTTTTTTCTCAGAAAATATTTCTGTGTAGAAATGGTTGCTCTCTGTCACAGCTGCCAGCTGCTTGTTGCCAGGCAGCCAAATGCAGAGCTAGCAGGAGGTTGCTTCAGCAGACAAACTGAGACAGTTCAATGGAGTTTGCCTGCTTAGGGTCAAGCAGAAGTGGAGTCAAAAAGTTGGTCCAGGAGTTCAGCAATCCAGTGAGCAGCAAGGTTGGACATCCAGTGAACCCAGGCAGACAGCAAAGCTGGGAATCTGTAGCACACAAAGGCAAGGACTGGCAAACACACAAGTTGTTTCTGGCACTGGACCATTGTCCTCTGCCTTCCTTTAAAAGGCTCGAGTCAGCGGGCTCTCATCCCAGCCTGCTGCCCTCACAGCCTGACTACTTCCCAGTGTGCTTTTTTTTTTTGTTTGTCTTCCTTTGAGGCTGCTGTTCATCTGGAGAAGCTGACTCCCAGCCCATGGCACTTTCTATGTAAAATAACCATGTGCAAATTTTTCACAGAATAAGTCCCTAATTGCAAACATGCTTCAAAAACTGCATGATTATCAGACATTTTCTCACAACAGAAAGAAAACTGCTAACATTACTTGTTGCTTTCCGTGTGAAGAAAATTAGTGAACAATTACATCTCTTTTTAAAATAAAAACCAAGACATGCTAAATACACAGTGAAATTAGTCTGGTTTAGCTATCAGATTTCCACTGCCTGGAAGTTCATAGTATTTCAGGTAGAACTGAGATTTCAGTAAGAGACTTGTTTACAGGATCTGTTTGGCTTAGGATGTTAGGGTCATACCTTTCTTTTCATAGACCCAGTTGAATTATCACCAAGGGATTAAGTCTGCAGGTTGGGAAGCAGGGATTCTGAGGGCCAAGGATCTTGGTGGTTTTGCAAGAGCAATTTGTTGTAATAAAGTACTAGGGAAAGAAAAGCTTGAATGTCACCAAGAATATTAAAAACCACAAATGAACAAAACGGTTTCTTGATGCTTTTGATGAGTTATTACTAGTGCTTGTCAGCTTGGCAGATTTCACACTTTTCTGTGGGATTCATGTTATTTTTCTGGGAAATTATGTGCGCTTCTCCTCAATGGATCAGGGGGCATGCCAAGACTCATAGAATTTACTGAAGGTCAGAATAACAGAGCTTTATCGTTCACAAGAGGCATCCTCTTCTAATTCACTTCAGTTGTGCAGCATGCATAGTCACATTTAAACAAATTAGGCAAAATGTAGAGTATTTATAGAAAGATTTTTTGATGTAGGGGATCTCTAATTTTTCAGAAATGTAGAGAAAAGATACATGAAGTGACATTATTTTAAAATGAAAATTAGTCTTTTCTAATGAAGAAAACAAACAAACTACTCCTATATTCAGAGGGTCCAGTAACTGATACTGTTGCTAAAGTCCTGTGGGGCTCTTATATCTCCTGAAGGCTTTACAGCCATGATTTTCAATAGGTCTGTTCTGATATTGGGACTCATCCAGATCTGAGGGTCAAGAAGTCTGATAACAAGATTTTGGGAACTTTTTCTCATGCAACTGCAAAACACTTGAAGTTCAAAATACTGAAGTAGATAGTGAATAAAATAACTTCATCAAAGTGAAGGATACCATATAAATGTAGAAGTAAACTTTGTAAAAAGCATACACAAAACAAAAATATTTCCACAATGAGTCATTCTATCTCCTGGGTTCTCTGAAGAATTTTGTTTAGACCAACATTTTTCAATAAAACAAAAAAATGTCCTTTGATTTTCAAGTGGTTGTGAGCCAAGGACTTGCCAATATAAGTGTACCCTTATTTCCACTTTGCAAACTTTAGGGTTTTACTAAAAATTACCTTCAATCTGATCAGAAATCTAGTTTCAGAACAGAATAAGTAAACCATCCACAGTTTATATTACCGAGAACCAACAGATAAATTAAATCCATTTCGGATGTCATGTTATCCTAGTGAGGAGGGAAATGACACAAAAAGGAAAGGGAATCTTAAACTTTAAAACTGTAAGTTATTGATCGTATTCATTTAGAATAAGAACTTCACATAAAAAAATAAATTAACAAAAGTAGGAATCAACTACACATTATTAGCTACAAAACTGTCAAATATCTCTTTAGAGAACAGTCAACATTGATTGTTTCAATTGTGGCAATAACTGATATATGTGTGTGTGTGAGTGAGTGTGTGTGAGAAGGAGAGAGAGAGAGAGTGCTGCTAGCTGAAATAATTGTTATGCAGAAGAGAAAATCTTAGCAGGTGTTGCTTCTATATAACCATTAAAAATCCCTCAGTTCATCTGACAACCTGTTTGTGTTTGTGTATATGTGTGTGTGTGTGTGTGTGTGTGTGTAAGTGATCAAGAGACAAAGAGAGACAAAGAGAGACTCATTATGTTGTTCTTGTTCCATGTAAACTTGCTACTAAAAGCTATGAACCATCAATAAGATGCTATTAAAGGGTAATAAAATCAGAATGGGCTATTTCAGAAATTGTATTTATGTATGAGAAGCAAATAAATATGCCCACTCCAGATTAAAATGTTGAGAAGAGTAATGAACATGAACACCTATAAAACTGAAACATGTTTTAAAAAAACATTGGTTTCTACACCTGAATTTATCTTCATAGTCCAGGATATGTGTGGCTGTGTATTTCGCACATGTCAAAGTCAGCACCAAAGCTTTTATTGGCTGCTATTAAAATGATTGCAGTTTAATGAAGCTCCTCAAACTATATAAAAAGTGGAATACTGGAAAAGTAACTACTGGGCATCTTACAGACTAGCCTGCTTATAATGCTAAGATATGGCTTAATATTAACCGCCTTCTTTATCAACTTCCAATGAAGCAAGAACCTTGCCGATGAAATGTATACATCACAAGACATGCAGTTACAGTATCCCTGGGTTGGTTGAAAACAGTGCATCAAAAGTTTGTTCCTCTGAGGAACATATCCCATGTCAATTTAGAAACAACATTTCCAATTCAAATTGGCAGCAGATAAAGAAGGAAATGTCCAAGAAGCTTATCTTTACACCCACAACAATGAACTCAACGCTGGTTACAGATTCTCCAGATTCCAGCTGTGCTGTTTGGCATATCTGTAGTCAAAACATCTTCTAGAAGAATGCACTGAAGAATCTTAACTTTATCAAGGCCGGTCACTTTGTGCCTCCAAAAGGATGCCCTTCCTTGAACAAAATGACTAAACTTAATATTTAAAGAGTCCTTATGTCTTAAAAGCAGCATTGTTGCCACATTCTCCTCTCCCCCCCATATATGTTTTTGAAATCATTTAATCTTTTACAGAAGCAACCATTGTTCAATATATGGCATTGTTAGAATTCTCTGAGTTTCTTGAGAAACATCTGAAGCTCACTGTTAGGAGGAATCTATGTGGACCCTCTCTAATTTCAGTCTCTTGAATGTTGTTGTGCATGATTGTAGAGATACCCGTTGATAACCTGGCAATGTTAACACAGTCCTTATTTTGGTTATAACTTCAGTAAGTTAGCTAATAAAAGAAGTCAGGCAAGAATCATGCACCTTGTATGTGTAGAGAGATGGGTGCTTCCACAAAACTTTCATTAACTCTCTCTATGAAACTCCCATTGTAATGAGAACTGAGAGCATGCAGATGATTCAGGATCAAAGCTTGACATCTTGAGGCAGGGTTAGAAGTCGGAGTGGTGCAGTGGTTGGTCTGTGAATCTAGAGATGCAGGTTCAAGTCTCCAGTCAGCCATGAAATCCATTGGCTGAATTTGGTCCAGCCTCTCTCTCTCTGCCTGACATCCCTCAAAGGTTTGTTGTGAAGATAAAATGGGATGGATGAGAGTTGTATATCCCATCTTAAAGTCATTGAAAGAAAGGCAGGATATGAACAGAGAAATGAACATGGCAAAATGGAGTCATCATTGCTTTGTAGCCAAACAATTCACCTTACTTAAAAGCCCTCCTCTGCTTCACCTAGGAGTATTTCCACAGTTTATCCTTCCTCAGTCTCCTGATGTATATACCACTCTATAATGAAGTGGAGTATGTTCATAGACCTTGGGAAGTTTGAGCCAATGAATAATTTTAGGGCCTCTCTTTGATGTGAAGTGTCTGGCAGTCAGGAAGGGTGCCCAGTGTAGCAACAGAACTACAGTAACTTGGCAATGGAGAATGATGGAGCTCAGTGATAGGCCATTGCTATATGCAAAGTACATAGAGAATGGAGTATGATGGAGCTCAGTGATAGGCCATTTTCTATATGCAAATCTAGGTTTGACCCCCGGCATCTCAAAATAGGACTAGAAGATCAATAATGGGCTAGACTGATATACAAGTCAGCTTCCTGTTATATTAGAATTCCAAGGGAGCCTTACTCTCTGCACACTCTGGGATGCAAGATGAAATCTTTGTCCTTTTGAGTCCTTTGCTTTTTCTTTTTTAATTTTTTTTCTTTTTCTTTCTTTTCTTTTCTTTTCTTTTTTTTTTTTTTTTTTGCACATTAGTTTATGGGGCTACCACACAAATATTTTCATCATTTCCTTTGTCATTTCTGCCAAACTATAATAGGGGACCTTGGCAGTACATTTTTTCACATAGAGTCAGGTATAACAGGAGTACTTTGTGGGTAGAATTGGTCTGATTACAGTTTACCCTAAGATAGTATAACAACCTTGCATTGCCATTTACAGAAATCCACAGAGGAATGCCCTTCATTTACAGCATATGAAAAATGGTAAGGAAGTTAATAAACACTGCTGAGTAACTATATAGATCTTCTGAGTAGTGAATAAAACATGGAATCAATGCTGTGTTCTTCAAATAGTCAGGCTTGGGAAATTCATTAGGTTTGTTATATTTTTAAGAAAAGGAAAATAAGTTTTTCTGACCACTGTTCTTATATCTGGTACAAATGAATTAAATCTTGACTGAAAAATGTGGGAAGGGTCTTTATAATCATTGTGCACTGCAATGCTCTTGGGGATGTAGTGGATTCATTTTCATCCTTAAATAAGCACTTCATTTCTAGAACTTCCATAGATAAACATGGTAGCATAAAGGGCTTTAAAGAATAAGGCCCAATATTTCTGCCGTACACATTTGACAGACTGTCTGACTTTTAAGTTGATTTTACAGGTGTGCAGGCCAAACTTTGGAATGGCACAAAAATATACATAATATATAAGGTGGGAGGACCCTAGTTTCCACCAAGTCAGGCACTGTTTTGGCTTATTTTTTGTCTCAAATAAAGGTTCCTGTGATATATCAGATGGTGCTATTGAAAAAGAATGTAACAAAAGACCTGTTGGATCAGGCTATGTTTGAAAAATCTCTTTAACATCCTGTGTCCCACAGTAGCCAGCCAGAACTACACAGAAGGTCAACAAACAGAACATGAGCATAACAGCACTGTCTTGCCCTTGTTCTCTAGCTGGCATTCTGAGGGTATTGCAATTAGGAGAGAGGAGGAAATTTTCTTCCACTTTCTCCATAGACTGCATAATTTTATACACCTCTGTCATGTCTTCCTTTGCTCTGTTGGCAGCCTCTTCAATTACTCAACCATGTATATCTGGGCAAAAGGGGGAATGGCCAAAAAAGCAGAGGCAAACAGGGAGACCATCCTGGAAAAGGTATTATGAAACATTGTATTCAAAATATGTCTACCTATGTTAGCACAATATGTTTCAATAGAACTGGAGAACTTACACAATACAACATGAAGGATATGTATTTTATTCATAAACTGCACTGCATTACATTGCTTTGGAA
Source organism: Ctenosaura bakeri (assembly GCA_948474755.1). NCBI lineage: Eukaryota > Metazoa > Chordata > Lepidosauria > Squamata > Iguanidae > Ctenosaura > Ctenosaura bakeri. The sequence continues at coordinate 490,518 of CAOLHI010000352.1, forward strand.
GAATATGTTTGCTTCAAGTTTCACAACTTATTTTGAGGTCATCCTCCTCATCCACATGAAAACAGCAAATTAATAGAAGAGACACACATCAAATGAACACTTCAGTGTGTATGACTGCACTAGAATGTGAAACAGCTCTACATGATCCTACATATTAGTAGCACATAGCTATGCAGCCACAGAGAATCCAACATAATTCACTGGTCTGTTCTTCAAGGGGACTTATCCTGTGGAAAATTCACACATGGATTTTTGTATAGAAAAATCTGCTGTTTTCTGTGCAAAATAGAAAAAAAATCACATTCAAATTTTGCACAACATAACTCCAGAAGAATAGCCTTGGCAACAGGCCCCCTGAGCTGAAAATGCTACTGCTTAATACCAACTCAGTAAATAGAAAAGCACACTTGATCTAGGACTTGATCTTGGATGAGCATGCCAAACTGTTTGCATTACAGAGAACTGGTTGGATGAAGGTGAGGGAAGCTAATTTCTCCTAGCCTTGTCCACCTGGATTCTCTGTGGAGCAGAGGGTGAGACTTGGGGGTAGGGAAGGGGAATTGCAATACTCTTATCAGGATTCAATCTCCTTCCTTAGATGTCCCATCTCACAGCCCACAGAGTCTGAATGTCTGCATTTAAAGATGGGTGGCCAGGATAGAATAAAGATTCTGTTGGTGTATTACCCATCCTACTACTCAACAGTCTCCTATCCTAAGCTGGCTGAGTTGGTCTCAGTAGTAGCATTGGAGTTCCCTCAACAAGTTGTTGTGCTGTGAGACTTCAATATCTATACAGAGACCTCCCTATCAGAAGCAGCTCAGGACTTCATGTCCTCTGGGACAACCGTGGGTTGTCATGTCCCCCATGTTGTCATATAATATCTGGTGCCAGCCACACTGTAGGACATACTCTGGACCTAGTTTTCTGTGTGGGATGGGATGATGGCGACCTGGGTGTGGAGGAACTTTCTATAGAATGTTTTCATGGACAGATTACTACCTGATGGAGTTTAGACTCACTGGAACTCAAAATCTCTGCAGGGGGTGATGGGCCATTTAAAATGGTCTGCCTCAGGAGGCTTATTGATGGATTCCTGATGGCTCTTAGGAAATTTCTGGTTCCCTTGGCAAGTGATCTCTGGAAAGAGAAATGACCATGGTGGGTGACACAATCAAGCCTAACTGTCCTTTCTGATGGAATGGAGTCAAGTGAGCACCCTAGTTCACTAGGAAACTGTGATGAAACAAGTGGGATGGAGACAAGAACAAAATGGCAGAAGACTTGGAATGAGTCCAACTAAGCACCGGCCGAAGCTCATTGAGAAGCCTAAGATGTGGGTTTGACCATAAAGAAATCTTTCTTCACTGCTACTGTTGCATCTGCACAGGGTCATCCAGCAGAACTGTCGTTAAGTTATCAAGGGCCTTTTACACTTTGCCTCACAAGAACGGTATGAAGAGCCCACTGTGAAGAGTTTGCACACCACTTCAAAGATAAAATTGCTCAGAACCACTCTGACTTGGATAGTATAGCTGATAGAGGTCCAGTGGATCTAACCTTGGCCCCTGCTTGTCCTGTATTATTGGATATGTTCCGATCTATGCAGCCTAAGAATGTGGACAGGATTTATGGAGGGTTGAGAGCTACCAGGTGCATACTGAATCCATGCCCTTCCTGGGTCATAAAAGCAGCCTGAAGGGGACTGATTAAGACAAAGCAGTGAATGCTTCCCTACAGCAAGGCAGGTTTCCATCTTGCCTAAAACAGGCTGTAGTGAGGCTGTTAATTTGGGGGAAAAAAATGTCCCTGGACCCTACCATACTGGATAATTATCAGCCAGTTTCCAATATCCCTTTTTTGGGCAAGATATTGGAGCATGTTGTGGCATCTCAGCTCCAGGGGGTCCTGAATGAATCAGTTTATCTAAATTAATTTCGATCTAGCTTCAGGCCTGGTTATACGATGGAGATAACTTTAGTCATTTTGGTAGATGATCTATACCGGGAATGTGTTCCTGTTGGTTCTGCTGAACCTTGCAGTGGCGTTCAATGCCATTGATTATGGTATTCTTCCAGCTTCAGTCTTTCTTGAAAAAGAAGACTGAGAAGGTGGTGCTGGATGATGCCTATTTGACACCCTTATCACTATCATGTGGTCTCAGTTCATTCTCCCACGCTGTTTAATATTTACATGAAACCACTGGTAGAGGTCATTTGGAATTTTGGGGTTCAATATCATCAGTATGTTAATGACACACAACTCTATCTCTCATTTCCATCCAGTTCCAAGGAAGTCGTTTCTGTATTAAACCAGTGTCTGCTGTCATTAATGGACTGGATGAGGGTGAACAAATTGAAACTTTATCCAGACAAGACAGAGATGCTCCTAAGTCAGTTGGAGATCAGGGAATAGCGATTCAGTCTTTGTTGACTGGGATCATCTTCCTCCTGAAATCTCAGGTTCACACCTTGGGTATACTATTGGACTCAGATTTGAGCCTGGATGCCTAGGTTTTGGCTGTGGCCAGGAATGCATTTGCACAGTTAAACCAAGGACACCTATTTAGACTACTGTAATGCACTGTACATGGGCTGCCTTTGGAAACTTCAGTAGGTCAAAATGCTGTAGCCAGGCTCTAGGCTGGGGTTGGCTATAGGAATCACATGACTGTTGAAACAGCTGCACTGGCTACTGGTCCATTTCTGGGCAGAATTCAAAGTGCTGGTTTTGACCTTTTAAGTCCTACATAGCTTGAGTCCAGGTTTTCTGAAAGACTGCATCACTTTATACAAGCCAGTTTAAGATATGCAGAGGAGGGCTATCTCTCAGTCCCACTACTTTCACAAATGCATTTGGTGAGGACCTGGGAGAGAGTCTTCTCCATGGTTGCTCCCAGGCTGTGGGAATCCCTTCCACAGGAAGTCCAGTTGGCCCTCTCTGTGATCTCTTTCCACCAGCAGGGGACAAAGTTTTTATTTAGACAGGCCTTTGAATTATGTGGCAATAGTATGAGTATGTAATGTGGTATACTGTATTTTCAATCTTTTACTGGAAATTATGTTTTAAATATGTTCTAGTGTTTTTAACTGTTTCTAATCATTTTTTAAATAATATTGTTGTTTAATTTTTTTAAACTTCTGTAAACTAAAGTTTTAGCTTCATTTAAAAAAAATTATTGCAAGCTGCCCTGAATCCCACCACATGAGAAGAGCAAGATATAAATTCAATAAACAAACAAAAAGCAAATATTCTTGTCGGTCCAAGTGTTTTCTTTCTTTTTTTTAATATATTTTTATTAAGGTCCAAGTGTTTTCTTGATAAGAGTTTCCCAACACTCAAAAAAAAAAAATCACATTTTTGACTTTTTTAAAAAAAATATCTTTGAATGTTCTTGAACCTGAACAGGATTAAAGTTGATTCCCCAACCCACCCACATTTTAAAATGACATATTAAACATAGTTTTCAATGCCACGTTCCTCAGAATTAGATGTAAGTTACAGATTTTATTACATTTACACCTCATTTTTTCTACAGGCAGCTCAAGGCAAAATACAGAGGTTATCCAGGCCATTCTGTTGTCTAGACATTGACCAGACCTAAATCAGTTCCCCTCAGCAAGTTTGCTGAATTATGTACCTTTCAGATTCAGGTAGGTTGAAGAACTAACTACAGTTCATTTCAGGCAGTGATAACAATCAGCCTTAAAAAATGGGTTTTTGGGGGGCCTTAAACTTTTTGCAGTCTCCCAGTTTCAAAGCAAATTATTAAAAGTTCATAAACAAGCAAGTAATAGCATAATGTTTTAAACCAAGCTTTTTAAATGTCAGGTTAAGACAACTGTTTGTAAAAATGAACTCCATGTGGTTAGTAGGAAATCCGTTAAGAAAAACATGCCTAAATTAGCCTTAAGGCTACACATACTGGGGAGCAGAATTAACATTTTTAAAGAGGCAAATGTTTTGATGTTACTTTGGAATAATTCCTATAATTTTTTCCACTGTTATCTAATTCTTAATTTAGCTGAGATTTTGCATCCTTATGATGTTAAGATTGCCTGTACTTATTCTTTACCTTGGACGCTTCGCTTGTAGCAGTTGCCTCCTTACCTTAGGCTCTTTTCTTCTCATCTACCCTTCAGTTTAGTGGGTACCACTGAAATCTGTCTTCTCCGGGGGAATAGTTACATAGCCATCACATTTAGCTACATGATGTCACTGAGATCAAACAAGGCCAGTTCAGAGTGAGAGTAATGCTATCTTTATTGCATAGCCTCAGTTGTGTAGGGATGGAGTGAAGGAGGTGGTTTGCCCCGGCAGCAATATTTTTGAGGCATTCTGGCCCATAGCCATGTCCCTTGACCACACCTCCATGCACTGCAGCCACACCCCTACACACAGTGGCCATGCCCCCCTCCCGCCCTCCTCCACACACTCCAGGCTCCACCATTGTATTGCCTCATGCCTCGGTCCAATATTGAGCATAATGTTATGAAGCCAGACAGATCTAATATGCAATGACACAACTGTGAACAAATAAACCCAGTTTGGAGTATGAATAATGTTTCCTGGCTTACACTGCTGCTCCAAGTACTGCCCCATGAAGAGGGCTGTCCCCCACCCCACCTGAAGCATATGCACAAAAGGGGTCTCCCTATTTCAGTTTTCACACAATTTGTATCATTAGTATAAGATAACTTATGTTTGTTTACTCCCTTTTATGTCAGATGAAGATACAGATAATATAAGAGACTAGGAGTACAACAGGTTTGCATATATCCAGAGACTTCCCACTCCTCCACCAAAAAAAAGCAGGGGAAAGAATATGAAGTGAGCTCTTCCTGAGGTAATTTTGCTGACAAGTTTGCAACATTTCTGCTGGCAATCTATTGATTATAGCCAGATCTGTTTTGAAACAGCTCAAAAGTTGAAAATGGTTTGGGAAACATTCAGTCTGAAATAGTCATGAGAAGAGGCATGATTTTTATAAATCTCATTTGTAAAAACCATGTTCTGTCACATTTGTGATCCCATGATAAGACATTAGATGTTGAAATTTCCAACGGACTTTGGAATCTTGGGGACCTCTGGAAAACTTTCAGTTCTTATTGTGGTGGAGGTATGGTGAAATCCATATACTAGTCATTCTCAACTATTTTTTGGCCATAGCCCCCTGAGGACCTATTCTCAGGTTCCAACCCCCACCATCAAACAGGGATATAACATGAACAGATAGACAGAAAATCATTTATTACTGAACACCAACATATTGGACAAAACTTTAAAAGATTCTGTATGAACTAAATATTTATTAGGTCTAATGTGATCCTTGAGCTTGCTGCTTTTCTGCAAATCTCATAATACTGGGTTTCAAATTAGAAAATGACAGTCAGAGGTCGTCTCTTGATGCAATATCAATTCTGTTCTTGGATTTTGTCAAGGAACCTGTCAAACAGTGTGTTGGAAAGATATGATAAACAGGAGGTAAACTATTGGCTTCAATTAAGGTTGCTGCTTGGGTATGTCATTGGTTCAGTTACCAGGGCCCCATAAACACTTGAGGTTCCCCTTCTCACAGTTTTCAGGGTGTGACCCCTTCAAATGTGCCAGGGTCCCTTTGGGGCCCCATGGCCCCCGGTGAGAATGGCTGCCATATACCATGAGTTAACAAACATATATGGATGACATCCTGGTTCTCAAACAATCTATGAGATAGAACAATCATTCATGAGAACCCATAGTCTTGTTCCAATGTCATATCTTAACCAATTACATTAATATGTCAGAAGCATTGGTTTGCACGCATTAGTCCTATCCCCACCTTGCCTATACTGAGTGAATAAGTTTATAGGGAGTTTCCACCTGCATAAACATGAGCAATCAGCTCTATGTGACTAGGAACACTACATTATCAAGGTTGCAAAATTTTTTAGTCTTGGCCAAGGAAATATGTGAAACAGACTTCCTGCCCAACATCTTAGATAGTATGTTGTTGTCCTTGTTGTTTCGTTTATGTGCCTTCAAGTTTTTTTCTGACTTATGGCATCCCTGACATTAACCTGTCATGGGGTTTTCTGTGGCTGAGAGTGTGTGACATGCCTAAGGTCACCCAATGGGTTTCCATGGTGAGCGGAGAATTGAACTCTGGTCTCCAGGGTCGTAGTCCAATGCTCAAATTGTTACACCACACTGGTTCTTCTTAGAGGGTAGATAAGTGTGATAAAACAGGGAGACCTGAATAATTTGCTTCTGGTATTAAAGTCAACATAATAAAGTGCTGGAAAATTTGTTTTCTTGGAGAAGAATTCAGAAATTTGATTGTTTGCAATTAAGAAATATTAGCAGACTTCAGCTAGAAGTTTGTAGTGAAGGAACCTTCAATCTGAAAGGCTTGGGCTACTGAAAAACAAGTACAGAACATACCTCAGCTGGCTTCTCATCCATGAATACAGGCAGTTTAAACTATGAAAGTATTCAAACTACATGCTGTTACCGCAGAAGACTACTGCCACCTGCAGATCAGACTAATGGATTACAACTATCTAAAAATCTGTCAAGGAACCATAATCAAACTAGAATAAGAGACAAAAGTATTCATTGAAAAAGCAGGAGATGGGTCTCTACTGAGACTAGTTTTTGCACGTTTAATACATAACAGCTCTCTAGCTAAGCATTTTGAAAGTACCATCATATATGTGAGTTCTTATAACATTTCACACTTAACCCAAGACTGCTTTTTGTTTGCAAGGAAGTACTAGAAACTGGGTAACTGAAGTCATCATAAACAACTGAAGTCTTCATTAACATATAGTGGAGAGAGTCTTACATTTTTTGGCTCTGTTATTAGAGTTAATTGTTTTATCAGCACCTTTCCTGAGGTATCAGTCCACAGTAATATATGGAGAATTAGTAATTATTAGCAGAGCTTGAAATAGTTAATTGTAGTAGCCATGTTAGCTACAGGGCTTCTGGGAACTGTATTTGTATTCCAAAAAAGTCATTTGTCAAACCTCTGTAATAGCAGGGGGATACAAGATGCCCCTTTCGTCCATTTCCATTCTACAGTGTTACTGTAGTCTTTCTTCATTCTCACTACCTTAACATATTTTTGTTGTTTTCGTCCATTTCCATTCTACAGTGTTACTGTAGTCTTTCTTCATTCTCACTACCTTAACATATTTTTGTTGTTGTTGTTTTAAAAAGTGTCCTGTAGTGTCAGGAGACATAAGACTACATTATGGGACTTAGAAAAGGAGTTGTTGCATCCTGTAGAATAAACAAAAGATGAACAAGAGCAACCAAACTCCTTAGTTAGTGATAACAGCCAGCATAGTGTAGTGTTTGAGGGTTGGATTACAACCCTGGAAACCAGGATTTGATCTCCTGCTCAGCCAAGAAAACCAACTGCGTGACCTTTGGTGCATCCCACACTCTCAGCCCCAGAAAATCCCATGATAGGTTTGCCTGAAGTCACCATAAGTTAGAAACAACTTAAAAACAAACAAACAAACAACAACAACAACAACAGCCTATATCTGAGGTTGATAAAAATCAGTGACTTTATAAAAATAAAAATATCTGATTTTTAAATTTAATTTTTTAAAATAATTTCAAATCATATCTGAAAATCTTCTTTAAAAAATCGGTAAGAAAAAAATTTCCTTGTTCCAAAACATCATCATGAATATTAATTATACAACTTCTGATTATTTGATGTTTAATAGAAGTTTATGAAGAATGAAGATAACATGTTATTTCCTATTTTTCTGGTGGGGCACATAAAGTGCATCCCACACACACACTCAGCCTTACCAATTTCTAAGCACAAAGATAGAGAAGGTGAATGAATGGAGAAATTGAGTAGATCTGAACAAAGAGGATGAGTAGGAATACAAATGCAAGGGATTCCATTTTTCATGAGCTGAAAATTAATCTGAAGACAATCCAGAAAAATTTCTTAGTGGATATTTGCCTTCTAATAAAATACACATATTTGAATGTGTATTATGTTTCTATTAAACAACAGTGTAATGATCCAGCAAGGTGTAGTAGTCTGAGCGTTCAGTTAGGACTCTGGAAGATCATGTTCATACATGCAAGGTACTAAATTATCTAAGCCTTTCATACCTCAGATTGTCTTCCTCTATATTCTGTTTTGGACTACATTGTAAAAGTGAACATTCTGCTATTTATTTCATGTGTTCTTAGAGTCAGCCTATTCTCATCTATGATGAGAATCCAGTATAGCTCCTATTCTATATCAAGAATGTGGTAGGAGAGCAGTAACAGCATTCCTTAAAGGTGGGGTAACACTGGAGTAACATTAGAGAGAAAGCTGAAGGAATGACAGTACTACATCTTAGAAAGTGCATTACACGCAAGAGAAATTAGGATGGCGTTTATCTCCCCCATACAACTGAAGACTAAAGCTGACTAAACTGGAATCCCAGTTTTAAACCACACAGCCCCATTTGATCAATGTTACTGCCTTGCCTGCTTATTTTGCTTGCCCTCTTATGCCTCACTAAAATGTTTCTTCTCTGTCCCTCCACTCATTCACTTTTTGAGAGTCTGTCTTTGAAGCCTGTTTGGAAAACTAGTTGAGAAGACTACAGCCGCTAGATTGCTAACTGCAACTAGGAATTGCTAATGTGTTGTGCCAGTGCTTAAAGATATTTGGTCCCAATCCATTTTTTGAGCACAGTTCATTGTGTAACTGCTTACCTTTCAAGCCTGCTGCAACTTGGAACCTAACAGAAACACACCAACAGGTCAAGGTAAATACAGACTGTTTTTCAAGAGATCTTGCCACCTGAACTGAGAGAGAAGGAAAGAACAGCCCTTCTTAATTTTGGCAGCCCTCCTTTGGGATTTGTTTGTTATCCTATTCTGTTTCATTACCCTGTTCTCTTCTCCAGGCCTTTTGGACCTTTTAATTGTTTAAAGACTGCTTGAATTTTTATAGCTGGTTTTGGAGTATGACTTTTTGATAACCTATCTTTATTGTCATCTGGAGCTTGAAACTGTTCTAGAAACTTTTTTTTTTTAATTGAAAGCATGGAATATCTGACAACTATAAGGCAAACTAGAGACATCCTAGATGTTAATAGATACATTTCTAAGATAAATCACAATAAGAAATTAGATAAAGGTTTCCATAGTACAAAAAGCATTTTGGCCATGGCAAAGAGAGATGAGACCTTAAGTGTATCTCAAAGATTCCATTTTTTCCCATTGCTGTCAAAATTAAAAAAAAAACAACTCATTCTTCAATAAGCTATCTAATATTGGACTCTGGAGACTCAATTGTGTCAATGATATTAATATCAGAACCAAACCTCTGGAACCAGATCAAGGGTTTAGTCATCTATCTACAATTCAAGCTTATTATTATTACTATAATTATTATTATTATCCTTGATTGTCACAGCAACCAGAAGGTCTTGATTGAGCTCAAAAGGGGCCCACAGTTACTTGTGCAGATATAATTTGACGTGATTGTCTCACAAAGTTCAAACAGTTTCCTTTATCATAAGCGCATAACTCATCTGTAAACCACAGAGCTTTAGCTGCAGATGTTTGGCTTAGCAGAAGATTACTTCATTGCTGCGCTTGTCCTGTGCACTGCCAGCTTCCATCAACGCCCCTTCCCACCAACTGCACACAAATCCTTCCATCCATGGAGACAGAAAAATAAGAGTGACAAATAGCTGTGGTATTCTGGATCTCCTCCATCCAAAGAGGCAGAAGCCACCATATGTTGGGTCCAAATGCTTGACAGATATTTCAGAGGACTGTGTCTGTGCACCAAAACTTCAGTGGTTCTCTGGCCCTACTTGCCTAGAAGTGATTACCACTTCTGATGCTCTGCTTTCTGCACATAGCTGTATTCCAGTATGAGGACAGGTACTTAATTTCTGTCTCTCTGTTTCAGAACCTTGACTCTGTGTCAGTTTTTTCTCCACTCCTTCATCTCCCCCTCAACCATTTCAACTTGACTGCAGCAGCAGCAGCAATGACAACAACAAAATCGTATTTCAAGTACTAGAAGGTGCTTTATCTGATAGGTCAACTGTATATTGAAAGTAACTCACAATGTATGCAAACCAAGTGGGGTACAGTTTTAGAAGCATAGCCTAACGTTTTGGATAGTTATACAATCAGTTTCTCCTGTACCAAGCTCAGGAAACAAATCCTACTTATTTGCAGCAGAAGTCAGCAAAATACAGCTCTGACTGGCTAATGTTTATTTTGTTCCCAGTACCCATGCTTCCTTACCTAGAATGATTTTTCAACTAAATTAAGTATTTTTATCTAAAGTAATTACATATTTTTTTCCTAAAAATAAGACATCAGATGAAATAAATGCAAAAAAAAATAGCAAGTGAAGCTTTAAGCTACGGCACTAGGTATGCAATCTGCCAGAAGAATGAAGCAAGGCCAAAACTAAAGTCTAAATTAGTGTTGGAATCAGAATCAAGTTGGAATCAGAATCAAGGTGAGGGTAAGCTGAGCTCAACTAACCGGGGTAAAAAAAGGTACCCCAACTCCTCTTTTAACAATGTCCAGAAGGATACCCATGTTAATCTGTTAGACTTAGTAATTAGCTATTATGTTAAAATTCTAACTAAAACAGCATTTGTGGAAAATCTAAATACTGGCCATACCTGGGGCTAATGTTTTTGCCTTTGTCCGTGCAGCATCTTTGCACCAGTGTCAGAACCCAGGAAGCTTCCCCCAAATTATATTGTTAATCTTGTCTGGCACAGTGGTGGATTGTTGCTGAAAAGAGGGGACCTGGATGTTCAAAAACATACATGGTGCTCACCAAGTGATTAATCTCTGCATCTTTGCATAGCAAGCTTTGCAGAGCAACCAAAAACAAATATGTACAATAATTTTATGGTGTTTCATTACTAAAGAATACTAAATGTTTCACCAGATGGGGATTGAGCACTGTGCATATTGCATAATACATTTCTTGCCGATCATGTCAATGTGAAGCAAATACAGAGAACTGTTAAAACAAAAATGTAGAAACATCAGCCAGTACATTTTGTTCGTTGGTGGTTTTTCTTTAAAAAAAACCAACATTCCGCCTTGCTCTTCATGCAATAATTGATACTAATTAGTTTCACAATGTTCTCTAACTCTCTATATGAGTTCAGTGAACCAATTTAGTCAGAAGGAGAGAGGGGAAAAGTACATGGTATGACTTTTACAAAATGAAACAAAAAAAGTCTTGACTGTGACCAAGCATCCAGAAACACCTGTCTTATTCCACTTGAAACCTTCCACTTGAAGACACCTGTCTTATTCCATGTGAAAGTATAGCTGATTCCACTGAAAGACCTGTCTTATTCCACTTATTATTCCTTCCAGATAACAAGATTCTAGAAGGTAGTTTGTTTTGACAAGTACAGGAGTCAGTATTGGGAACCACTGGTGCTACATTAGGAAGCCTGATGGCTGTGCTTTGCTAATCTTTGCCATGTGCTAGACACGGCCTATGGCATTAGGGTGATTAGCTTTTGGTGCTAGAAAATGTTAATATGAATGCACAACAGGTGGAGCCTGGTTCAGGGGTGGGGGATGGCTAGATAGGCAAATGGCCACCATCTGTTAGACCTCACAAGGCTGCTATAGAAGAAACAGGCATATATGTCCTTAAGTGAAATGGTGCACTGGGACTGAGTCCAATAGTGGCTGAGTGCACCTGTGCTGAAGCCTTACTCTAAAAAAAGTGTCAACTAAAACAATGTTGCTATACTAAAAAGCTCTAGCAATTAGTCCACATTTCCAGCATTTATACTAAGTGCTCTGGCACCAAGAAGGGCAAAATGAGGGTGTTGCTCCCTCCGTATAAGAGTAAGAATTCTGCCCCACACACACACAGAGAATGAAATTACCTTCATTCCTGACATTTCAACCATTGCAGTAACTTAAAACTTCAGCTGAACATTTAAAATTAAAATTTACACACCCAAAGAAATGGGGTGGGCAAAGTTACCAGGGGAATGTGAATAGATTGAATATAACAGTTCCAGATGTGAATGATTCTCAGTATCTCACTCTCTGGAATGCTGGAAATTTGGGGATTGAATGAAAATTTCATTGGATAAGCAGAATTCTTATCTGGGAAGATGATAATTTCATTTTCTCCCCATGTAGCTACATCACTGGGCAAATGTCGTAACACAAAGTATAGGCAATCTGCTCTCCATGGCCACATACTGCCTCTGGCTGATCTCAAGAGGCTCTCAGTCTGGTTCCAAAAGTTCTCTGTAACTAGGCCGTCTCTAGAATAACGACTGTCTCCTTTGCAGAATTCTCCCAGACAAAGCGGAAAAGAGGGAGACAGAAGAAGTGAGCTCACCTAATTTTGGCTATGGCCCTGTCTACCACTGCCTTTAGTCCTGTCACAGATGCCTCCCCCAATAGGTTACCCCCAAGGGAATACAGTCCTTGACAGAAAAATGGTTGACCTCCCATATTTTAAAATAAAAATAGCTCCTGGGCCAGTTTTTGGCTGGTGGTGGCAATTCAAAATTATATCCTCACCACTTGACGTCTACAAGGACATTAAGAATGCAAATGTATTTAGAGGCAAAAGATTCCACCAATTCATGTTGCAATTGAGTGCATCTTTCTGGGAACAAAGTCTGAACATTGTTGCCATAGAACCTTAAGGGTTGGTATGGAGCCTTATCACAAAGAATTACACCATTCCTGGCAGACATACCAGCACAAATATGTGGGAATGGGATACCAAACTGTTTATTCCTTTTAAATGTGAGCTGAAGCTGACCTTCCATGTCTCCTTAGCTGGCCCACTTTAAAATCAAAAAGCAAGGTAATTACTACCATTTAAACATCATTTTTGAAGCCCTTTGATGTAATAGTCCATTCATTTCTAATTAACTGTACACATGTCTTGCAACATTTTAAAGGAGTTCTTGATGTATGTCAGCATGCAAGGGTGGACTGGATACCATCAATAGGATTTGGCAGTGTTTATTTTAAAAAAATGAGACAGAAGAAGCCATAGGGTTCCCGAGTGGAGAAAAATCTAGCTCTTTTCAGCCAATTCCGTGTGAAATGTACACTAGACTACAGTAGTATGGACATTTAGTGTATTGAATTGCCATTGCTGAGTACAAATTTGTTTTTTAGAAGTAGCTTTGGCTGGGTGATCTTGCACAAAAAATCTGTGCCAAACATTTGGCTTTGGGGAGATCATCTAAGTCTTTCTGCAGCCTCATCTCAAAGTCTGGACAAGGTCCTATGTGAGAAGTAAGTCCCTGGTTAATTTTTTCAAGTTCTTTTCCATCTCAGCTGTTCATTAACTGTGCTCTAAACTCAGAAAGTTGAAGTTGCTTGTCCTGTATGAGTTTGTGGATTTTAACATTTTTTTATTTACAAAGATCCACATGTATTCAAAGACAACACACACATTTATTTCCCTAGCCATTGAAAGACCTTCTCCAGCTCTATCTTCAATGCCTGCAAAATGGAACAACATGTCTTTGACCTGCAATGAGCTTGCACAAAGACTCTGCAATCCTCTCCCATACCTTGCAATAAAATATACTGGGCAGCATGTAAGTGTCACATCTCTCTAGGATGACTCATAAACTATAAAATGATTCAGCCTGACTCATGAATATTTCAGGATCTACTAACAAATTGAAAATGTTAGTATATAAGTGTTCAGGTGTAAAAATGTCATCATGTATTTGGAATAGCCCAATTGTCCCGGCCCAGGTGCCAGATAATTGTATGGATCAAATAAAACCCAAAAGAGCAATTAACATGGCATGAACTTTTATGATCTGAAGGTATAGCTTGTATGTAACATGCATTCAAGCTGCATCATATCACATAGTACTGTCAGCCAAAACAAGACATCATCTAATCAGACAGAACCTTTGAAACAGAATTTGTAGACAGACTGTACAGATCCAAGTATTTTTACAATGAGGCTTGTAGTCAACTATATTTTTAAAAAAAACCTTAAAGAGCCTATTAGACAAGTGCATGCAAGAACTAATCAGAAACACATGGAAGGTCTTTCTTTATTAGAACCTGCCACAGAAGCATTACCAGACTCCAAATCCATGCCTGCATTAGCAACACTAATAACAGCACTAGTGGGAATATTAGTGGAGTAGGGCCAAAGCTTTGTTTCTTTTGAAAATGCAATTCAGATGCTAGCTAAGTTCTTATCAAAATTTATTGGTTTCAAGGGAGTTGACATAATAGCTATGTTCAAGTTAAAGGTTAGCTGTCGACTAAGGAAGACCTAAATCTAAACTAACATTAGAAGTCCAGGTTTAAACAGTCCAAAGTTCAGCTGATATGCAGATCACAAAGTTCTGGATTTTATATGTAGGTTTTTAAGCAATTTAGAAAATAAAGAAAGGACAGGCATCATCCCTACTGACCATGCCTCATTTTTTATTTCACGTTGTAAACTGAGGCCCCAGCTGAAATGTTATTTGTCCTGTTATTAGAGTGGCTGAGCCTTACTGTATGGGGAAGACCCTGAGTGTCTGACTGGAAAGGTCTTCCCACACAGTAAAGCTTTCTCCAATTCAGCAAGGCTCTTGATCCAAACCATTTTGTCTGGACAGTTAGTGTGATCCCAATGCAGATTTGGGTACTGAGAAATGGAAATGTTAATGATGGAAGGTACCCATTGTGTTTATCTAATACATAAAAGTCAAAATTTGTTTGTCTGTGTCAGGCGAAGATCTCATATGATTGGCTGTGTTAGACCAAGACCTCATACGACTGGATGCCTAAGAAGATTTTATGGAATCCTGGGGTTTGCAGTTTAGGGAGGGCCCTTTAGAATTCTCAGCCAGAAAAACTCTTAGGCCTCAGTCAACTGTGTTTGCCTTGAATAGACCAGTTGCTATGAAGATGAGACCTAGGCCCTTTCCTCACCTTACCTTCTTCCGGCGCTGGGGTGCAGGGGTTGCACGAGCAGCCTCTGGTGAGAGGCTCTCGCATCTGGGGTCCTTTGGCTCCGCACGAGCTGCCTGCTTGTGTGAGAGCCCCGCGTCTTCCTTCCACAGTGCAGCCTGGGACCTCCCCAGGCTGCGCTGGGAAAGGAAGCATGACCAGCGTGGCTCCAGAGGCCCCACACACCAGTTAAGTGCACGTGGGGCCCTGGAGCAATGCGCAAACGTGCACCACTTTCGGCTTCTAGTCGAAAATGAAAAGGTGCATGATTGGCACCTGCCGGTCCCTGCAGCATTGCGTGATTGTGAGTGCATCGTGCTGATCACTCCTCACAATTGTGTGATGCTCCAGGCGCCCTTTTGCATGGAAAATGCCATGCGGAAAGGGTCCTAGCAGCAAGGAGGAGGGCAGTGTATTCCCTCAGGAATCCAACCTCCATATGTTAATATCTCTGAATACAGATTGGATTGGGGAATATGGGGAAAAGTTACAGGTACTGGACAAGATAGTTTGGGGAATTAGAGACACAGGATCTCAACTCTTTCTAACAAGTATTACCTAGAGAAAATAAACTGCTGGGCAATGCTGGGTATATACACTAGTAGTAAATATAGACTGAACATCCTTTTGGGGGGGAAAGGCAAATAGTGTGCTATTGCCTACAGAATCTTATATTTCAAGGCAACTCCAGATTTTAGGGACAGGAGAAAGTAATAGATCTAAAGATAGATCTTCATCAATTTAAATTCAAAGGTACATCAGCATTTTCTCTCTTTATCACTGCTACAGAACAACATGGATAATCTTCTGACATTTTTCAGTAATTTTTTTCTCAGTAAGTAATTTTGAGGATCGTTTGTATTTTAGAGATTGCTATATAGATCTTCACTTAACATAGAAGGGTAGTTTCCTGGTCTTCACTGAGCCTCCTCTCTACTTAACTGATCTCTGTGATAGATAATGATGCTGTCATTGAGGAGCAACTGACTGTGCAGGGGGCCAAATCAGTGAGTGAGCAAGTCAACCTGCAAACATCCCCTGCACTGGAAGGTCAAACAGAGACTGAGTTGCCCCAGCCAGCTCATGATGGAGCGGGAACCAGCAGTGATGCAGAGGAGTTGCAGCCAGCTGTGCCCATCAGCCCTCAATCATGCAGAAGGCTGCAACGGGCTGCTGAGAGGGAGGCTGCTTGGACTAGGCTGAGGAAACAATAATGATCAGCACCTGCTCACAGGGGCTATTTAAGTCTGTCGGTGTGGCTGCTCTTTGCTTGCAGCAAATTATTAGCAAGCCCTCACAACCTTTGCGTCTCCTGCTCCCTTAAACCCTCTGGACAGATCTCTGCCTCCTGAACCTCTGGACTGGACTTGACCTGGCTCAGTTTGTGTTCTCCTGGTGTTCGGTATATTCGGACTCCCCAAGTGTTCCTGACCTCTCTCCTTCCTTGTTGGCTGTGGCCTGGCAGGGAGAGATTCCTGACAATCTCTAAGAATATGTCAATGGACAAACCCACACAGAGACATATGTCTCCTCTAGTTTTGAATGTTCCAGCAATTTTTTATGACTAATTTCATGTTAAATCGGTTAGCTATCCACATATGCCTCTTAGGACATGTTTGCTTTCTTTCTGTGATGTATGGCTTCATATGTTTCATTTCGTTCAAAATAGGAGTAGCTAGGGACACGCATAATCCAGTGTGATGACCCTATGAGTTTGTTACAGTCAATGTTATGCTCCCTTTCACTGCAAAATTGTCATGATGTCTAAGCTGTGTGATGCCTTACTAATCTGATGTAACCCCTCTTATCTACTATATAAAAGTCAATGTTTGTCTGTGCATTTGTCTGTTTGTCTGCGTTAGGGAGGTGAAGACCTCATACAATTGGCTGTGTGAGGTGAGAAGACCTCATATGATTGACTGGCTACAAAGAGTCTATGGAATCCTAGGGTTGGCAGTTTAGGGAGGGACCTTTAGAATTCTCAGCCAAGAGCTCTTGTACCTCAGGCCAGTTGCTATGGAGACGAGGCCTACCATCAATAAGGATGCCAGAAAACTTTTGGGAGGCATATGTGAGAAAAATTAAAGTGACATACACAACATAGTTACAAGGTCTTCTCTCCTCACACAGCAGATTGTATGGGTTCCATATATGAGGAATCTTAAAGTTGAAATTCAAAACAACAAAAAAATGCTTCCAGAAAAACATAAAGCCATTGCACTAATTCGACAGAAACCAAAACACACACACACACACACACACACACACAAACACAAAAACAAAAGCCAGTATGTCACCAGAGAACACAGATTGGATTGGGGATTATGGGGAAAAGTTACAGGTACTGAAATAGGCCGGTTGCTATGGAGAAAATGCCTAGCAGCAAGAAGGAGGACAGTGTATTCCCACAGTAACCCAACCTCTGTATGTTAACAGCTCTGAATACAGATTGGATTGGGGAAAATGGGGATAAATTACAGGTACTGGAATAGGCCAGTTGCTATGAAAATGAGGCCTAGAAGCAAAGAGGAGAACAGTGTATTCCCTCAGGAATCCAAACTGTATATGTAAATAACTCTGAATACAGATTGCATTGGGAAATATGGGGAAAAGTTAGAGGTACTAGAGAAGACAGTTGGGTGAGTTCTTAAGAGGAAAATAAAATCCCGGGCAACACTGGGTAAATACGCTAGTTTAGAATAAAATACTTTGCTTGCATATGTCATTTTGACTGTTCAGGCACACAGGATGCTGTTTCCTCCAGTGAGAGCAGAGGGAAAAAGTGGATTTACTTCATCATATTTATCACTCAGTTTCCTACAAAGGAAAAGGAGGGAGAAAGAGTAGGGAGCACATGGTAGGAGCTGAGAATTCCCGGTTGACAAAACCTTCCATCTTTCTCTGTTCCTTTATTCTTGGAAACAAAAAGCGATTGGCTTTTTGCCCACCGTGCTCCAAAACCTCTGCTGGGGAATTTACTTCCTTCTCTAGGAGATGATCTCCTGGAAAATATCAGTTTACTTTCTCCCAGCATGGTAAGAAAATGTGTGCACATACCCTCACACACAGGCCCTTACCACACCATACCTCAATAGCAAGTTGTTCTGTTTCAATCTCAGCATTGCCATTTCCGTGATGGTATCAAGTTATGAATGCTGTCTACTGCACCCTTTCGACTTAAGCAGATGAGCAACATTATTGCCACTGACGTTCCCGCTGCATTAATGCATCATTGGTGAGTCCTTTTCCCCGCTTTTTCCCCGCTCCACACCCCATGATTGGTCAGGGGTTTATTTTTTTATTTTTATTTTTAAAAAAAGCTGTACTGGCACAGCAACATTGCAATGTCATGACACACTTGTACACTATTACGTTCTTGCACCACAATGCTAAAAAAGTATTAATTTTTTTAAAAAAATAACTCAAAGGAGAAATTTAAAATAAACACACAGAAGTGATAGATTTGGAACTTACTACACTATGAGAGTAGCTGAGGGAGAGACAACCTGTGAATGCCCACACATGCCCACTCCTGGATGGGAGACAACAGGAAGCACTATCAAGCACTATTGAGAAACTGCACTCACACAGCTGAACGGAATTGTGATGGGAAAGGGGGTCATTATTGGATTTTTTTCCAGCATTAAAAAGGGTAGATTTCCAATGGATTGCAACATGACAGCAGCTGGTTAGCGACAACGTTTTGTGATAGCATGGATCTTGGACTGGGAACAACATGTTGCTCTGGAGATATGACAACTTGGTGCAGTAAGAGCCACAGAGCAGTTCAGCTTTTTCTGCTTTCTACAAGACAATCAAAAACCTCAGCCACCTCCCCAAAGAGATGCTTCTGATGAAGATTCCCTTGGGGAAAAGGTAATACTCACCTCCAGTACTCACTCTCCAGTAGTACTTACCCTTCAGGAATCTCAAAACGCTAATCAGATACAATTTCTTGCATGGAAGTGTGTCACTCTGGGAGTTAGCAAAGCATGAACAGTCCACTTTATCATTTCTTTCAAGCAAGTCTTACAAAATGCAATTGGAGTTGAATTTATGTAGAACTGAGGTGTTTAAAATATATGGTATCAACAGCACAAATACTTGATTAAAATACCAGGGAAACTTTTTTTAAAAAAACACTAAGGAATGACTTTTTTTGCATCGTGAGAAGACAGGTACCAGATTTGTTTTCATTTAATTCACTATTTGTTTCTCTTTTTTTGCCCTATGAAAAATTGTGAACAATAAACTCACCATTGCCAATGTCTGGGAACCATTAAGCAGCAGCAGTTCCACTTCAACCTTCTGTAGCCAGTTAGACTTAGAATAAAAGTATATAGCCAACCACAAAAATTAGCTTTGTCCTCATAAAATCTTACCAAAAAAATATTGATGGAGGAAAATATGTGTCTGAAACCATTTTACACAGAAATGGTTTTGTTTAGCGCCTCATTATAACCTTGCCTTTGTACCAGCACTTTAGATTTATACAGTACCTTCAGTGGTGAATGACTCTAAAGTACTTGCCAGACAGGAAGTGCTTTACCACTGAATTGCTGCCTGAATAGGATGGAGGAAGGCAGCAATTGACAAGAAGTAGTAACATTATACCACTCTGAATACAAAGCCGCCCTTCAGCCAGGCCAAGATCCCTTTGCCAAGGCCTTTTCCATTAGTCTGCAAGTTCACATCCGTCTGAACATACTAAAAAATACACTTTTGATTTAAACAATACACATGGGGGGTGTACTTTGTTTGAAAAGTAGATCACATTTTTGGAAGGCTTCTGGGAGCACAATTCTACTTTACAACAAGATGTGCACTCACCTTACATCTTGTTTTAGAGCAAAAATGGGAGGGTATTGTTAGCTTGTGTTTTTTGGAAATTAAGTGGCAAAAGCTATAAAGATGGGTATGGGCCACATGTTTCCCATTCTTGATCTATATCAATTTATGTGGCAGCTTTGAAGCTTGAGCTGTGAATACAATAAAAGGGTTCATTGCTAACATGCTATAATGCAGAAAAAGACATTGCTCACCACAGCCAACACTCCTGTTTTATTTTCTTAGGCAGGGGGAGAGATTATTGCCAGAAGGGCAACAAAATTTTCCAAAGGTCGACTCAGGCCCTTTCCGCATGAGGAAATTAAGACGGGCCAATGCATCTTGTCACAGAGGTCGTCTGCACCTTGGAGAGAACTAGGGCCCTTTTCGCAAGGTGTTTTGGAAGTGAGAGCGTAGCGTAAATGTGAGGAGCGGTCTGCATGACGCACGCTCAAGAGCCTGATGTGAAGCGCACATGGATTTTTTCATTTTCAGCTCCAAGCTGAAAATGCTCCACACTCACATATTGCTCAAGGGCCTGAGGCATACTCATTGCCGTAAGAAGCCTCCTGAGCCGCACCAGTCATGCTTCCTGCCCCAGTGCAGCCTACAACTCCCAGGCTGCACTGTGGGAGGGAGGGAGGGAGGGAGGAGGGAAGGGGCGCAGGCGGGGCGCTCTCATGAGCAGGAAGGAGCTGCGGAGCTGAAGCAGGAGGCTCGCAAGAGTGTTCCTTCCAAGCCTTCTCATGCGAAAACCCCAACCCAGCAGCATTAAAAGGTAAGGTGCAGAAAAGCTCTAGGTTTGGACTATTTACCTTCATTCTGCACCCAAGTCCAATTAAATGTGCCCCCAAGTGGTCATCCAGCACACTATTTGAAGAACAGAAGAAACGGGTTTTTCAATTTCCCAGATCGCGCCAATTCATACCTGCGCACTTGTGCAGATGCGCACATTCGCACCAATAAGAACTGGGGATCAGCGGAGGATGGGCTGTGGGCTTGGCGGCTGCAGCAATTGGTCCCGCCAAACAAACCACAGGAAGCCATGGAGATAGTGTGGATCTATGAACTCCCACTGCTCCAAATCGGCGTGGAACATACTGCAGAAGGATGTAATGGAAAGTCCACCCTGTTTCGAGCCCAGAAGAATCAGTAAGAAATGGCCCAAAGCAATTCACTAGCCTCGTGCGGGAAGGGCCTCAGTTTTTAAAAAAACTTTTGACTTAATAACCACAGAAAAATAGAAGCATTTTCATATATCAAACAAATATAATTTTACATTGGCTACCATCATGATAATGATCAATAGGAAAGTTACCTGCTTTTCTCTCCTATGTGACACATTTCTGCAGTACTCTCAAATTTACATGGAAAAATGCCTAATACAGTTTAGAAGACTTGGTTATGTTTCTTTAAAAGACAAAACAACCTGCTGTTCAGTAGATTTGGGTTCTCTAAAACATTTTATTTATTTTATTTCATTTTATTCTATTTCAATTGTCTTATATATACCCCACCTATTTTCAGTCTGGGACACAAAGAGGCTTAAAACAATGTTTTAAAAAGGTACAACCAAAACCTGTGATACAAAAGTTTTTTTTAAAAAAAAATTAAATTAGCTGTCATATTAGAATCTATAATTCAAATAGTATAAAATCATTTTAAAAATAATAATAAGGATAAAATGCATCACACAAACCCCATTTTTAAAAAGGAGTGGTTCTGCAAAACCAATTAAGCACCAAATCCCTTTTAAATAAAAAGGTGTTTGCCTGACAGCAAAAGGAAAGCAGAGAGTAGACCAGCCAAGTATTCCACAGTCTGAATACAACTACTGAAAAGGCCTCTCATGTCTCCTTACCACAGGGGCCTATTACAATGGCAGGACCATGAGAAAGATTTTAAGTCTTAGGTAGGATTGTGTAGGGATACAAGTCTTTTAGACAGCCTATAGCTAAGCTGTAAAGGGCTTTATAGGACACAACCAGCTGTTATAATTGTGCTTAGAAGTGAACTGGTAGCCTATATTACTGTTTCAGTGTGGGAATTATATATTCCCTGCAGCCAACCCCAGTCAGTGTTTTGGTGGCAGTATTTTGAACTGCTGACATTTCTTAACAGTTTCCAAAGGCAACCACACATACAGTGCATTTTACTGCAATCCAAACAGAATGTAATCAAGGCATGTGTACCTAGATCTGATATCACCAGGAAAAGGCACAGATGGTAAATGCAGCTATGTAAAATGCAGTTCTGGCCATACCAAAGCTTGGCTATCCAGGAGTCCATCCAAAGTACAAATCTGAGATTTCAGGGGGACTGTGACTTCTCCTAGAACCTCCTGAAACCCTGTTCTCTGATCTACCTTTGAAATGACAAGAAGCACATGTGTCTTGTCTGGACACGTGTTTACCCTCGTCCAACCCATTACTGACAGCAGAAACTGGTTTAGTATTGAAACAGCTTCCTTGGAATTAGATGAAAAGGAGAGTAGAATTGGGTACATCAGCATACTGGTGACACCAAAGCCCAAAAGTCCATTAACCTCTCCAACCCATTTCATGTATATGTTGAACAGCATGGAGGACAAAATAGAGTCACAAGTTCAATGGCCAGGGTGTCAAAAAGAACTTCCATCCACACTACTTTCTGAGTTAACCCCTACAAGAAGGACTGGAACCACTGTAGAATAGTACCATAAGTCCCATCTAAGACAGGCAACCCAAAAGGATGCCACAGTTGATGGTGCTGAAAGCCATCAAGAGAATGAGCAGATCCAACAGGGAAATACTTCTCCTATCCAGTTCTCAGTATAGGTCACCCACCAAGATTGCCTGTCTTAAGCGATTACCAAAATTGTCTCCACCCTGTAACCAGGCCTGAAATCAGACTGAAATGTATCTAGAGAATCCATTTCATGCTGGAACTGGGAGGTCATCACATGCTCACCACCATCACCTTGCCCAAGATACTGGAGACTGGGCACTAATTCTCTAGTACAGGTGTTGTTGTTGTTTTTAAATAACAGACTCACTACAGCCTCTTTTTAGTAGGATGGGAACAAGCTTTGGCACAGTGAGGCACTAACTATATCCTTTACCCACTTGGCCAATCTCCCTCAGGTTGCTTTTATAAACCAGGTTGGGTGCTATATGCAGGTGGTAGCTCCCATCTCTCTAAGAGTCCTGTTTTCATCTTCAGGTTGCACAAACTGAAATGAATAACTGAGGACAAGTGGGAATCAATGTAGTAACCATTGCTCCTATATCAATGACAGCATCCAAGTCAGATCCAATCTGAGTGATCTTGTCTATAAAACATGTATATTCTTTATAGCAGGCTGTCAAGCAGTCAGCATTCTGTTTTTACAGGGCAGAGAATGGAAGGCCTCTAGTCACTTAAGACAGCTTGGCAACACTGTAAATGCAATGCTAGCAGAGAAATATGATTTCTTTGCTGCTAACTGCCACAGCCTAGGCTTTCCAATGGGTTCTAGTGTATTTTCACTCAAATACACCACAGATGCTCTAGTCTCCATCTCACTTATTAAATGACTAGCAGCTCCCCACTGACTAATGGATTTGCTTGGGCCCATTCCATGGAAACCTCAGGAGAGATCAAATCTACTCTTCTGAGCAAGACTTAATTCCAGAGATCCACTAGGCCATTCCAGAGATAAGCCAGGTCACCTGCCAAGGGAACAAGAAACAAAGAGCCATCTGGTAACCATTCAGAACAATCAACCTCCTAGAGAGGACTATCTGAATTGCCCCACTCCTCATTCCTGCAGATGATCTAAGTCTCTGTAAGTCTATCACACACCCCATACTGGGAATGACTTTGAAGTTTCACTGCAGTCTGTCAATACTCAGGAGAGAAACTGCACTTTGGTTTATAGTCATTAATTCAATCAATCAATCAATCAAGATATTTATATACTGCCCCTCATAGATGTTTATTGCAGGGAAGTTAAGAATTCAGTTTAAAATAAAAATAATAAAATTGGTTCTACTGTATAATTTTAAAAACTGTCTACAAGTGATCAGTTCAGTCCTCTGGAAATTGAACTCATCAACTAGGTACTGGGAGAAGAACAAAGAGGGTGTCAGAAAAGAAAAAAAAACCTTGCTTCCCTCTCACTTTTAATTCTAGGTCTGTTGCTGCTGACATTGGACCTGTTTAACATTGCTATGTGACCCCTTTAAAAATTATTTTCCTACATATACACTGTATTTCAAATGGCTCAAAGATGCAATAATTACAAATAATTTTTAAACATATGGTTAGAACCCCAAAGTGCTGAACATGCACTGGTCTACCTCCAATGATAGAAAACAATTCCATAAGATGAAGGCACTTCCACAAGGTTGGACATACATTTCTCCCTATTCACTGCTGTCAGTGTACTCCCTCTCAAGCCAGGCTGAAAAGGTTGGAGGATTTTCTAGAACAGTAAGAGGAGAAAGTGGTAATACCTGGGAGAATGAAAAAAACTAGGCAGCCTGCCTTGGATGAGCAAACTGCTATCCACTAGATGTAACCTAACAAATGCAACCCACTGAGAGAACTATATTTTACCACCCAATTAAAAAATAAAAAATAAAAGGTCTCCAACTTACGCATTACTTGTGGCTGCTAGAAGGAGGAAAAATTCTTCCTTAGAATCTGTTCCTCAGCAAGAATTTAGAATTCAACAGACATGTAACCCCAAGCAGCAATATTCTAGTCTAAAGGAGGGGGAAAAACAAGGAACACTAAGTTGACTTAAAGTAGTTTCCATTTTGTGGAGCCAACTCTGAATATTTGCGGGATGAGAACCATTGGAAGATAAAATAAGAAGTAGTTGAGAAGGGTCAGAAAATCTTTCCTGGCAAACATGAAAGGGCAAAACTACACAAAAGCTTTTGAAATTCTCCTGCTAATTCCAGGTTTTCAGCCTCAAGCAACACATTTCTGTGGAAAATCTATTGCTTGGATCACACGTTAGTCAGATCACTTTAAGATTCTGCTCTACTTTTAGTGCAATAATTTGTGCACATTTTGTTTTTGCTCACACATGCAATATATTCACATTTCATACACATTACTACCCTACCTGGGCATGTCTGCCCAGAAGCTAGTCTTATTAAAATCGGTGGGTAAATCCCAACTAGGCAAAATGTATAGTATCTGTGCCAAATAGTATGCTGGTTCTCCCAAATTCAAATTCACTATTCGCATGACATGTGCAATGACAGTGCCCTTGGTAACCATTGGCAGGGTTTTAAGCCACCAACAGCACTTTTCTCTTGGCAGGATAAAAGAATTCATTTCCAGAGACATGTGGTAGCAGTAGGGGACTCCCTGCTGAGAACAGAAACAATGGTTTGTGGGTCTCACAGGATGTCTCAAGAGGTGTACTGTCTCCCTGGGGCAAAAATCTATGATAGAACAGACAAGATTTATCAAACCAACTGACCGTTACCCTTACTTTTGGTCCATGTGGAAACTAATGACACTGAATGTACAGCCTTCAGGATGTCACAAAGGATTACAAGGCTTTGGGTAGGAAGCTGAGGGACTTTGATGCACAGGTTATCATTTTCTCTCTCCTCTCAGTTGAAGGACATGGCCCAAGAAGGGAGAGAAGGATGGAAGTGAGCAACTGGAGACATATATGGTGCTACCAAGAACAATTTGGCTTCTTGGAACATGGTCTGTGGTATCATGAAGATGGACTTCTGGCAAGTGATGGGTTGCACCTCACAGCAGTTGGCAGGAATGTATTTGCTAAGAGTCTCGCAGACCTAAGCAGGAGGACTTTAAACTTTCTGTGAGGGAGGGAGACAGGGTTCATGAGGGCAGGAATTCATTCAGTGCTGGAGATAATAGGCCAGTTATTACAGAGAGAATTGGACCAATAGTATCAGAATCCAACAGTGGAAGGAAAAATAACCTTAGAGAAGCAGCTAGGGGAAATGACCTAAGGTCTTTGATGTCTCTACACTATTGCACAGAGCATGAGAAATAAGATGGACATGAGCTCTTAACATAGAAAATCAAATATAATAGGTATGACTGAAATCTCATGGGATGATTCTCATGACTGAAATGTAGTAATAGAAGGGTATAACCTATTTCAGAGAAATAAACCAAACAAGAAAGGAGTAGGGATAACATTATATGTCAAAGATGTTTACGCATGTAAAGAGATCCACAAATTAAATCCTGGAAGCCAGGTTGAGAGCATCTGGGTAAAAATTTACTGGGTGAGAAACAACAGCAATGTCATTGGAGGGGGGGTCCTATTGAGACTCCTAAGCCAGACTGAGGACTTGGATGATGCTTTCCTACAGTAGATGACCAAACATTCAGTAAAGAGAGATGTAGTAGTAATGGGAGATTTCGACTATCCTGATATTTGTTGGTAGTCCAAATCTGCCAAGAACATATGGTCTAACAAATTCCTCACTTGCCTGGCAGACAATTTCATTGTTCAGAAATTTGAAGAGGTAACAAGGAGATCTGCTATTTTAGATCTAATCCAAACCAACAGTGATGACCTAGTTAACAAGGGGTAGAAGTGGCAGGGTAATGAGGTGGGAGTGACCATATTCTCTTAGAGTTTGTGATACACTGGAAATGGGAAGCCCAGCATAATCAGACACACATTATAGACTTTAAGAAAGCTGATTTTAGTAAACTTGGGGAAATACTGGGTGACCCTGTCAACAGGAATACTCAAAGAGAAAGGAGTTCATGATGAATGGAAGTTTCTTAAAAGTGAGATACTGAAGGCACAATTTCAAACTGTTCCAATCAGGACAAAAAATAGGAGGTGTCTAAAGAAATGGGGATGGATGTCTAAAGAACTTGCAACTGAGTTCAGATTTAAAAGGGACGCACATAAGAAATGAAAAGCCTCCGGAGCCACGTGGAGCCTCCAGAGCCATGCCGGTTGCACTTCCTGCCCCAGTGCAGCCTGGAAAGAGGCGGGGCAGGCAGCTCGTGCAGAACCGAAGGACCCCTGACATGAGAGCCTCTTGCTGGAGGCTGTTCGTGCGATCCCCGCACCCCAGCGCCGGAAGAAGGTAAGGTGCGGAAAGGGCCTAGGTCTCATCTTCCGAGCAACTGGTGCGGAAAGGGCCAAAATGTTAACAGGAGACAGAGAAAAGGCAAAACTACTCAACACCTTCTTTCCTCAGTCTTCTCCCCAAAAGAAAAACAGTGCTCAACCTGAGGAAAATGGAGCAGATGATGCAGTGGGGAAAATACAGCACAGAATAGGTAAAGAGGTAATACAAGAATACCTGGCTCCTCTAAATAATTCAAGTCTCAAAGTCCAGATGAACTACGTCCAAGGATATTTTTAAAAACTGGCATCTCTAACATATCTGGTATCTCTAACACATCTCCCCTTCCTTGCACAGGCCCAAACATGATAATCTTTTCTTACATGAGAGTTGCTCTAGCCCTGTGATCACTCTTTGCATCTTGACTAGCTGTACAGGCAGTATCCTTATTTTAGGTGCAGAGAACAGAATCACGCAGACTGTTTCAAGTGTGGTCATAATGGTGCTTTGATATTGGCTGTTTTATTTAGGATCCCTTTTTTCAAAGTTATGCTCAGCATGGAACTTGCCGTTTCTTTTTTTTTCACAGCCACAACATATTGGGCTGACATCTTCTTCAAGCCACATACCACAACTTCAAAAACTCTTTCTTGGTCTTTCTATGAATAACCCAGAAGTATTGGAGCAATCATGGAAGCTTGCTACAAGGAGTAATTCTCTTTTGTCATGAAAGAGATTTTTGTCAGCAGCAGTTCAGAATTTTGGAAAGACATTGGCACCACCTACAGGTTGAAGTTAACAGCATTTTGAGATTTTGCAAGATTTCTTCCACCATTTTTAACATTAAAAGTTCTAAAGAGTTTTCTCCAAACCAGCAAACAGTGTCAACATTCTTTGCAAAAATTTAGCCAACTGCCTTGTAAGACCTTGTATAAATAACATAATATGCTACAATATGTAGAACATTAAGAAAGCAGTCCTACAGTCCCATTGTGTACCAACAGCAATTGTACTTGTACAAATGTTGATGTACTGTGGTTGTGACCTATACCTTTTTTTTTTTAAAAAAGAAAAACCTGAGGAGCATCCCATGAGATCCACAAGAGAAACAGGGGATATGTTTCAAGATGCTGAAGGATGGCCATTTTATTAGGTAAAAAGTCTGACATGCCTCAGCCTATGGGTGTTTTTAAGGCTTTCTTTAGGAGACTACAGGTAGATGTGTTCCTGTGCATTACTTCTTTAACAGAATATTTTGTGTTAGTAGCAGAAATAAAATATATAAAAAATAGGGATAGGCTCCTGCACTCCAAAAAAAGAAGAAGAAGAAGAAGAAGAAGAAGAGGAGGAGGAGGAGGAGGAGGAGGAGGAGGAGGAGGAGGAGGAGGAGGAGGAGGAGAAAAGAAGTTCAACATGTTTTAGCAAACTTTTTGTCCGAAACTAACAATTGACATACCTGAAATGAAACAACCAGGTCAGGTATGCTTTGCAAAAGTAGAAAAAAATTTTTGAACCTTCAAGAAATCACTTGAATTTTTTCCAAAATACATCTACCAATAATTTTTGTTTCCGTTCATTCTCTTCCATTTATTAATGATTTCCACTTTGGTAACCAAACATATGGATCTATGACATTCTGAAGGGCCGTTTATGAGGCAGAGTTAATTGCTTGAAAGGGTAGGGTTTTGCCGTCCTACACTGAAAACGCATTTATACAAACCTTAGTCTAATTTCAAAAGCCATCTTCAAGTGATTAGCTCTGACATCTACCAACAGTGATCTGTTCTTCCCAATGGCCCACTAGGTGGAGAGGGAGACACTGAGGTCCTTTTCACACGCCATTTCTCATGTGAAAGGGCCTCCGGAGCACTCGCGTGATTGCGAGGACTGTTCCACATGTGTCCTCGCAATTGTGCAACGCTGCCAGGGCCAGTAGGTGGCAATCACACAATATATAATTTTCAGCTTCTTGCTGAAAATGATGTGTGATCGCGTGTTGCTCCCAGGCCCCACACACACTTACCTTGCGTGCAGAGCCTCCGGAGATGCAGCCATCGCACTTCCTCCTCTAGCGCAGTACCTGGCTGCGCTGAGAAAAGAAGAGGCGGAGCCCTCACACTTCCTGCTGGCCAGCAAGGAGCTGCTGCAGAGAAGAAGCAGAGGGGATGCGAGTGCCTCTGAGAAGAGGCTGCTTGCGTGATCCCCGCGTGCCCATGTCGGGACCAGATAAGGTGCAGAAAGGGCCTGAGAAAAATGCAGCCCTGGCCACTTACAGGTCTGGTTTTGCCTACACCTGGCTTCTGCCAGGGCTGTGGAGTTGGTATGCCAAATCATTGACTCTGACTCTTTTATAAATGTCAAATGCATATTAATTAGTACTAACAAATATACTGAAGTAAAATAGTAGCAAAGGGCATTTTATCACCACTACATGACTCAACAAGCTACTTAGACTGATTGATGAAAATTATAGAATCACAGAATTGTAGAATTAGTAGAGCCCTCAAGGGCCATTAAATCCAACCCCTTGCTTCACAGGAATATACCCTCGAAGCATTCCCAACAGATGGCCATCCAATCTCTGTTTAAAAGCCTCCAAAGAAGGATACATTTGATTAAAACTTCTTTTTGAATTCCTGTGTAAATAAATATGCAACAAACTAAGTATTTAATAAATTAAAAAGGTGAAATGTAGGTATAAAAAATTTACCATGTTTTGCTATAAGTCTTTATTTGGAAGCTGGATTCAGAGTCAGTACGTTCTATTGACCCTAACTCTGGCTCCACCCAAAATTGCTTCTTGTTCCAACACCAACTCCACAGCCTGGGTTTCAACCTCATGTTCTGTAGACAAGCTGGCACAGCAAGGTTATAACATCATAATAATGCCATGGTTTTATTGGCATAGGGACTGCTGTCCTACCTATGTGACATAAAAAGGGAAAGGAAAGCAGAGGTGGTGATCAGAGGCATAATTACAGGAGAGGGAGCAAAATGAGGACATTACTCCCTGAAAGAAGAATTCTGCTCCCAAAACGAAATTTTCCTTCAGTCCAAAATTTTCTAGCATTACAGAGAGCGAGACAGTGAAAATTGTTCACACCTGGAACTCTTTTGTTCTCTGTGTTTGCATTCTCTAGTTAACTTTGCCTGCCCCCTTTCTCTGGATGCCTAAATTGTATTTTCAGACATTCAGCTGAAGTTTTAAGTTACCACAATGCTAGAAACTGGGGGATTGATGGAAAATCTGGGAGCATGCAGAATTTTTATTAAAAGGTCAATGTCTTCATTTTGCATAGCTACAGCCCTGTTGGGGATCTGACACAAGTAGTCAGCTGAGTACACATAAGTTAGTATATTTAAGGCCTAAATTATATTTCTTCCACTGTCATCAGCTTACAAAAGCAAAACTGTTATGTCATCATGTGTATGTGCTTTCAAACTGCCTGTCAACTAATGATAACCCCATAATTTCATAGGGTTTTCTTAGGCAAGGACTACTCAACAGGTGGTTTGCCATATTCTTCCTCTGAAATACAGCCTACAGCACCTGGTACTGGAATGTTCTTCTTCTTGTTGTTGTGTGCCTTCAAGTTGTTTTTAGTTTATGGTGACCCTAAGGCAAACCTATCATGGGATCTTCTGGGACTGAGAGTGTATGATCCACCCAAGGTCACTCAGTGGGTTTCCATGGTCAAGTGGGGAGTTGAACCCTGCTCTCCAGGGCTGTGGTCCAATGCTCAAATGACTACACCTAACTTGCTCAACCACTAAATTCAGTGAAGCCAGTAGGAATATTTAAGGCCTAATCCATCAATCGCTTTGAATTATCTCCTGAATAAACATTTTAGATTTCTGCATTTTTGCACTACAATTCACAGTTATGTATCAATTTTGACTAAATCAGGCCAAAATAAGGTAGAGCCATGCTAAAGGGAAAGTATTCTGAATCAAGAGTTGCAGAGTTATTAAGTCCTCAGGAATTCCAAGGAAAAGCAGAACAAGAATATTGACCCTACCGTCAACTAATTGGTGGTTTGAAATAATAGCAATCTGAATATAAGGAAAAGGTTCAACGTCAATAGTTTTTACTTGGGGCTTGCTTGGTGATTTTCCATTATGGGTTATCGACCGCTGTTTCATGATTGGCTGTATATATCTCCAGTATTCTCCTACAATTCGCTATGTGTATTCTTACATGCCATAGTTAAGTAGATTTTCCAAACCTGCTATCAAGGACAAGGTGTTTGCTTTGGTGCCAGATCACTTAGTTGGAATGCTGAACAACTGGACCAGCATTGTGTTGTTAAATAAAATGCTGCCTTCAGTTCACTATACTCTCATTCTTCAACTCCATAATGCGCAAGTTTCCCCTTCAGCAGGCATTCCAAATATTTTCATGCAAGTTTGGGACTCATTGGTAAAAGCTGCTTTGGGGTCCATTTTGAATGGAACTTAGTGTGAAACAAAATTTAAGAACTGTCAGTGTGATCAATCAGGACCCAATTTTCACTCATACCCTAAGTGAAATCAGCAAGATCACCTTGGGCAATGAAGGTAAATTTCCTACTATACCCATGTATCTTGTATTGCAGCAATGGCATCTTCCAGAGGCTAAGGAGTCACACAATACATCCCCTCCAGGATCTCTGAATGACTCCCCTTTCCCCCATCTCGTTTTTAAATTAAGAGGTGTATCCAATGTCTCTGCATTGCTACACAAGTGAGGATTCCAGTAACAGAGAACTTGGTGAAAGGCATATCTTTGCTCAGAGAACAAAAAGGGGGCAGTTGACTAATACCTACCTGCTAAGAACCCATAATAGTACTTAGTCTCAGAGTTCTAGATACAAACACCAAATGATGTGCCACTCCTACAGCTGGAAATAATTCCTGATGTGCAATAAAGGATCTCTACAAGAACCTCTTCCATTCCTCCTGCCCAGGAAAATAGAAAGCCAAGCATGCATTTCCAGAACATTTCTTCCCCTTGTAAATATGAGAAATCAGACAAGCTGGCTGAGGGTAGAGATTGCCCGGTGGGGGGGGCAGAAAATATTTTCTCCAATTTTTTCTAAATAATTTTTGACTCACAAAATTGAAAAAAAATATATTATAGAATACTTCATTTTTAGAATAATGAAAAAATATTCATGATAACGTATTCATATCTTTACTGACAAATTATTCAAAAAAACTATGCAGCAGGTAGACTTTTATGTAATAATATATACAATATCAGATCACTGTATTCCTGGCCTTTGTTTTCTTTTCTCAGTTATTTTTATTGGGAACAAATACTTTGATTGTTGTTAACACTATAGAGGACTGGAGGGCACAAAATACTTTTTTTATTACTGTTCATGGTTTCTTTTGTTTTTATGGAGGAGATGCCTGTTCCTCAAAACCAGAGAGATTCCTTATAATTCAGATACTCCTTCACAACTTTGTATCTCTATTTCTAACAAAAAAAATCGATTCCATTTGTAATTATTTTTTGGAAAAATTGACAGACAAACATTATAGTCTTATGCAACCAAGTTAAACATAATATATTTTTGGTCCTTGAGGAAGAAAAGTGCCTTTCACATTATAAAGGATATAAATATTGTAGTTTTTCCATTTTTCTGAACAGCCCCATTTTTGGGGAGATGAGCAGGAAAAAAGTGTTCCTTCCCCAATGGCTTCAAAATTTCTAGAAATCTTACATTGCTAGCTGAGGGTGATGGAGAGCATAGTCTTGTCCAACATATCTGGGGGGTATAGTGTTGTGGGAGCCTTGTGTATGTGCTTAAGCAATCTCCCTTACTCAGCAAATAGTAGCAGTGTTCACCACACAGAAGATGCTGAGTGATCTGCAGGAAATGAACCTCTAGAGGGAAGAATTATTAAATGTAGACTTTTTTTTTTTTTAAAGGTAGCCTTACTGGTCCATAGTTTTTTAAAAAAATCCCCCAGGGAGCTGATACTTTTATTTGCACCAACTACAATTCTCAAATAGTGTGTAAGCTTTTATGTTCTCTACTGTTCACCAGACTACTTGGTTAAAAGTTGGCTACGGTGATCCACGCCATGATTACATCCCGTTTCAATTACGGTAACACACTCGACATAGAGTTACCTTTGAAAACTGTTCAGACAGTTCAACAGGCCCATAACGCTGTTGTCAAAATGCTGGCTGGGGCCAGCTACAGGGAGCACATACCAGTAACTCCCTTATTAAAACAGATTCACTGGCTATCATTTTGTTTCTGGGCACAATTAGAATCATAGAATCATAGAAATGTAGAGTTGGAAGAGGCCACAGGGGCCATCCAGTCCAACCCCCTGCCATGCAGGAACACCCTCAAAGCACTCCTGACAGATGGCCATCCAGCCTCTGCTTAAAAACCTCCAAGGAAGGAGCCTCCATTACACTCCGAGGCAGCATATTCCACTGCCGAACAGCCCTGACCGTCAGGAAGTTCTTCCTGAGGTTCAGGTGGAATCTCCTTTCCTGCAGCTTGAATCCATTCCTCATTGTCCTGGTCTCTGGAGCAGCAGAAAGCGCCCTCTCCTTCCTCTACGTGGCATCCATTCAAATATTTAAACATGGCTATCATGTCCCCTCTTAACCTTCTCTTCTGCAGACTAAACATACCCAGCTCTCTAAGTCTATCCTCATAGGGCATGGTTTCCAGGCCTCTCACCATTTTGCTTGCCCTCTTCTGGACTTGCTCCAGCTTGTCAATATCCTTCTTGAATTGGGGTGCCCAGAACTGGACACAGTATTCAAGATGGGGTCTAACCAAAGCAGAGTAGAGTGGTACCAGTACCTCTCTCGATCTAGACACCATACTCCTATTGATGCAGCCGAGAATTGCATTGGCTTTCTTGGCTGCCGCATCACACTGCTGACTCATGTTCAGTTTGTGGTCTATGAAGACTCCTAGATCCCTTTCACACATACTGCTATCCAGCCAGGTGTCCCCTATCCTATATTTCTGTATTCCATTTTTTCTACCTAAGTGTAGGACCTTACACTTCTCTCTGTTGAATTTCATTTTGTTCACCTTGGCCCAGCTCTCCAATCTATCCAGGTCATTTTGAATTTTGATCCTGTCCTCTGGCATATTAGCAACCCCTCCCAATTTGGTATCAAATTGCTGGTCATGACCTATAGCGGTTTCCCTATATAGCTTAGGTCCAAACTATCTGAAAGGCCATATCTCCCTATACAAATCTGCCAGAATTTTAAGATCTACAGGGGAGAATTTTTTCTCAGTCTCATCACCATTTACAGACTCACTTGGTGAGGACATAACAGAATGTCTTCTCAGTGGTTGCTTGAATCCTCTAAAATTTCCTTCCATGGGAATTCCCTTCTCCACTCATTAGCAGGCAGAGATCTTTTTGTTTAAGCATGATTTTAATACATAATCATTTGCCAGGAGGCTTCTTATTGGGATCTGTGCCTTATTTTTAACATTTGTATGACTTTTAAATAATACTAGCATATATACCGAGTGTTGCCTGGGATTTTATTTTCTTGTAATACTTGTTAGAAAGATTTGAGATCCTGTGTCTCTAATTCTCCAAACTGTCTTGTGCAGTACCTGTAACTTTTCCCCATATTCCCCAATCCAATCTGTATTCAGAGGTAATAACATACAGAGCTTAGTTTCCTGAGGGAATACACTGCCTTTTTCCTTGCTGCTAGGCCTCATCTCCATAGCAACCAGTCTATTCAAGAAAGACACAGTTGACTAAGGCCCAAGAGCCCTCTGGCTGAGAATTCTAAAGGCCCCTCCCTAAACTGCAAACCCCAGGATTCCATAGTATTTTCTTAGGCAGCCAATCATATGAGGTCTCCGCCTGTCACAGACAAATGAACTTTGACTTTTATGTATTAGATTATACTGTTCTGCTGTGATAACTTTAATTATTTTAAAAAGTTTATTGTTGAGTTTTAGTTGAGATTCCTTTTCTGAACCATCTTGGGTCCCATTCTGGGAGAATAGTGGCATATAAATGAAATAAATATTTAGGGGCAATACATGGGAGTCTAAAATTTGGGTATATGTTTTAAACCATTGAAATGTCCTGTTAAAAGGAATCCCAAATTCAGGGTTATAGTCTTAATAAGTCATTGGTAAGTATGCTGATATCACATGCCATTGAGCAATACATGGTTGAATGAAAGCAAAATGCTACGTCTCCTTTTCTCTGGAAATACAAAGATGATATTAGTTCATATGGATTTCATTCTTGATTGAAGTGGCAAGTTATTTTAGCATATTTCTTCCCACTGCAGGAAAGCCTTCCTTCAAAAACTGTGCAGTTTTCTAAGACTATTCACAGTTCAGGATTTATTCTGTACAAAATTCAACAATCGTGTTTTAGAACATACAACTACATTTCCTGTGCTGTGAAGAAAATTCAGCTTCTTATGCAGAAGATGCTGTTTTTCACACAAAATTACTCAAATTCTGTGTAGAATAAGACACCATCTACAAAATGTTCTGCACAGGAAACAGCATTTTATGTGCAGAAAATATTATTATGAAATTATTATATTTTGAACAGAAAATGCTGAAAATGAAAATGAAATGAAAATGAAAATGAAAATGAGAAAATGAGAAAAAAGTGCATTTTTTTTCCCAGAATAAGTACCAAACATGAGCATTCAGCTGTCCCAATTCCATGAGACATCATGGTCAAATGCATGTTTTTCCAGTGTTGAGAAGCTCTGGAAAGAAGAATCCTGGATTAACAAGAGTCTTGACAGTGACTTATTCTGTGTTCTCCAAAGAAAACAGCATCTTCTGCACAGAAAACAGCATTGTCTGTACAGAAAATAATACTCCTATTCCAATATTATTCCCTGTGCATAAAATGCCATTTCCTGTGCATTCATGTGTGAACCTCGTACAGAATAATTCCCAAATTGCAAATAGGCTTTAGAAACTGTGTAGTTTTCAAAGACTCCTACAGAAGGAAGAAAAATAGTTAAAATTATTGATTGCTTCCTTTGAGAAGAAACTTAGCGAAGAATCTCATCCCTAGGCTACAGTGACAGGTGCCTTGATTACATTTCACTTGGATTTCTGCAATACACTCTGTGTAGCTCTATTTTTGGAAACTACACAGAAATTTCATTAACTGCAGCCAGTGGGCTGAGCAAGGGTAGTTACATAGAGAAAACAACAGCTTCAATGACTAGCAACTGGATAAGAGCTAGAATACACTTCAGTTAGTTATTGGTCAACTAATTAGCTGACTACATTTAACAAGAAGAAAAAAGGAAGCCCAGAGATAGTTCTTATCAGAGTGCCTTCTGGCAAGTCTCCAATGAGGAAGTACGATGTCCCTTAGAATTACACTGTTCCTGATACTCCAGGCACGTTGTTCAAACATACTGTGAAACTTGTAAAGCTAACATAGATATAAAACAGAGATATGCCCCACTATGTTTATAAACGATGCCTGTTATATGCTCTGTAAGTTAATAATGTAATAGATACTGTTGTAAGTTAATAATGTAACAGACACTGTTAAGAATTAATAATGCTCAAATTAACCCTTGAATGTTAACAGATTAGAATGCATACCTGTCAAATTACCTAAGTTATATTATTAAGAGGTTTATAAATATAACATAAGGGGCAGAATTGTGTACCTGTAAAAGTCCTCAGGACATGTCTGTATAATGCCGTATCAAACACTATATGGAAAACTATGATATTATGGAAACACTTCATAACGAAGTGGAGACACGTGCCTTGGTTCCATATCGGTTGGATTACTGTAATGAGCTCTACATGGGGGAGCCTTTGAAGTGTGTTTGGAAACTTCAGCTGGTCCAAAGACCTTCAACCAGATTGTTAAGTGGGATCCCACAACCCTCTTGTTGCCAACAGCTCCACTGCTGTTGGTCCATTTCTAGGCACAATTTAAAAGTGCTGGTAAAGAGCTATAAAGCGCTATACAGCTCAGGTCCAGGTTGTTTCAAGGACTATATTCTCCCTTATGAACCAGCCTGCACTTTGAGATCTGCTGGGGAGGGCCTTGTCTCTGTCCCACCACCCTCATGGATACACCTGGGGGGAACAAAGGTGAGGGCCTTTTCAGTGGCTCCCCCCAGGCTCTGGAAGCCCCTTCCCAGAGAAGTCAGATGGCATCCTTCCTAACTGTCTTTCCACAATCAGGTAAAGACATTTCTATTCAGACAGATGATGGATATCCAATTATTTGTGGCCTGTCTGATAGAATGTACTGGATATTGTGTTGCTGATGAGTTGTGACACATATTTGCCCGTGTATAAGACGCTTCTGTGTATAAGACACACCTCATTTATACATTGGGAAATACTACTTGCCAGCGTATAACACACATCCCATTTTCAAACAGTACTTTTCAGGAAAAAAGAGTGAGTCTTATAGGCCAGCAAATACGGTATGTATTTTAACATTGTTTTAATTCTTTTTGATTATTTAATTATGTTTTAACTTTTGTATTCTGTGGGTTTTAACTACGTCTTTTTAATTGCTATAAGCCACTTTGAGTCCAAACCTGGGAGAAAAAAGTGGGGTGTAATAAAAGATGATGTTGATGATAATAATAAAGGAAAAAATACATATGTAGACTTTGATGTTTATACAGACAACCTGATGGATCTGGATAACATTAGAACTGAAGCTGACTTTGAAACTCACTCCTGGCTCCTTTTACTGCCACACTTAATTTTTCAAATTATAACACAGCTAACGTAACAGATGCAACAACCTCTAGAAGCAACAAGGAAACAAAGGCGGACCTTTGGAAATTATTTTAAAAAGTAATTAATCACAGTTATAGTTTGATATCTCCAAAGTAGTAACTGTTAATTATAATTTTTAAGAGCAACCTTTCACTTCTTAAAGATTCCTTTATATTCTGCCTTCCCCAAAACTGAGACTGAAGGCAGACTGCAAAATCAAAGCAAATACAGATAAAAGTAGAGATGGTTCAACTGAATCCTCGAATCTTTGGCAGAGATTCGAGAATCTCTGTGCCAAAATAGGCAAACGGAATCTTTTGAATCCGCCACTCAAACAGTTTGTTGGAGACCGGGACGCCTTAAAACCTGGGAGACCGGGATACCTGAAAACCTGGGAGATTGGGACACCTGAAAACTTGGGAGACCAGGATGCCTGAAAACTCGGGACCAGGATGGGATCCCTCTCCTCACGTTTCCTCACCCAACGTGGGCATGGGTGATAGGCCGGCAGACCAGCATAAAGCCTTGCATGCACTGGAGGCTGCCATTTCTCCCTTCTGTTGCCTGTGCCCCTAGTGCTGCCTATCCCTGCTGCTGCCTCCCTCTGCAAGGTAATTTTGGGATAAAGATTGGGAGGTAAGGGACAGAGGAGCAAAACTGAGTTTGTGGGGGGGGTCTAGGAGTTGTGGGGATGTCCCAGGGGGCTCCAAAGACTGCAAAAAAGGGGTTATGGGGTTCCATGCAAGCCATATTTTCCCCTTCACCAGCTTTCTTTGGTCAATTCTGGGACTAAGATTGTCATGATGCCACTTTCTCTCTTAGTTTCTGTTGTTTTGAATACATGAATACTTCAGTTAACCTGTTTTGAATCTCCCTTTTAGAAAGTCTTTTTATCCTTCTCAACCCCTTTTCCTCTTTTTCCTCTGTCTAGCTGCAAATTTATAAGCAGCATTGCCATTGGAAAGGTTGCAAAGGAGAGCTGAAAAAACATAGACTTTTGGTCTTGTGTTGCAGCAGCATGTCTGTGGTAAACAACAAATGTCAAAAAACTTGAGCTACGAAAGAATGGGATTCTACTCTAGCTGATTCTATAGGAGGAGTGTGTGTTGCCTACAACAAACAAGATGAATAGTGGCTGCTTCCAGAATCGTTTATTGAGCATGCATTAATCTGTATTATTTTTTGATTTGAGACTGGAGGGTAGGGATTGGGAATAGTTGAGACATGCGTAGAGATTTGTCTTGAGTGTCCCTTGCAGGACTTGAGGGTAGAGAATTGACTGGAGGCTTGTGTGTGTGTGTGTGTTTAAGTGCTTTCTTTGTTGCAGGACTTGAGACTTGACTCTGAGACTGCAGGGTGCAGAACTGAGATTGGACTAGAGGCTGTTTGTTTGTGTGTGCGTTTTAAGTGCCTTTCTTGTTGCAGGATTTGAGACTTGACTGGAAGGTACAGTCTTCTTGAGATTTCAAGGACAGCCGAATATTTCTTCGCATTGCTCCCTCGTAAAGCTCTTTCATACATAATTCTGGGGTTTGGAGTTTTACAAGGTGTCACAGCCTTCTCTGCCAAAATGTGCTGGCACATCATCAAACTACAAACCCCAGGACGCCAGAAGGAGCTATGCAAAGAAAAGCTAGTTTTGACCTGGATTACCTCTGTACTGTAATATGTGGTCCTGTTTACACAGGCAGGAAAATGTGGGATTAATCCACATTTTCCTGCCTGTGTAGAAAAGGCCTTTATGTCATTTTCAATCTGGGGAGATCCTGAGGCAAAACTATGACAATTATCCTGGCCAGATTTCTTCAGAGGGAGGTTTGCCTCTACCTAGGCTTTTGCTAAGGCTGAGAGAGAGTGTCTTGCCCAAGATTATCATTCTTTCCCTTGCTTTTTCATCCCTTTTTTAAAAAAGGATTCATGAAATTCGTGGATTCCCAGAACCTTCCAGGGATTCGGATCCGGATTTGGAAAATTCTGGATTCGTCCCGTCCCTAGATAAAAGCACAAAGACGTAAGTAAAAACATAAAATGTTCAAAATGCAGTTAAACTAGCCATACAACTAAAATCATTTATCACAAAACCACAAAAATTGTTAAAGGATAAAAGTCAGGAAAACCTTACAATATTAAATGTCCTTGTAGTCAATTCCTAAAAGCCCATTAGAACAGGAAAGTTCTCACTTGACAGCAAGGAGGGACCCATTTTAGCTTCTCAAGGGCAGGAGTTCCAAAGCCTGTGAGCAGCCACCAAGGAGGCCCTCTTCTGTGTTCCCACTAAACATATCTGGAAGGATTCCAGGCCTAAGAAAGGGGCTTCCCATTATGATCTTAGTGCTCAAGTGGACTCCATTGGGAAGCCTTCAAATAGTCTAGACCTGAGCTATTCACTTATCACTATGGCTTTTCAGATAGCCTGGACTCTGAGCTGTGTACTTTTTCATTATGAAGCAAATAACCAAAAAAGTTATTTTTCAGCTATTACCCTCTCCCATCACATGGTACAAGCCACTAACACAACTAAGTAGTGAGTCTGATACAGAAGCCTGAGAATGATGGGACTTAAGAATAGCATAGAATAGTATAAACTAATAAATTAACTAGATCTCTGTAGGACTCTAAATCATTATCTTATGGACAAGTACAACTGTGTTTGCCTTTCTTTGTTCTCACACATCTATTTTGTGAAAATCTTCCCCAGGCATCTCTCTTTTGACTTGGGCTAAATAAAAGATCTTTTTCTCTTTTGAATCTCCCATTGGTGTGCAATTTATTGACTTTGTTGCATTCCAGGGAAATCTTCCCATTGTTGCTATCAAGGTCAGCTCCTGTAATGATAAAAGTCACCAAAACCAGTTAGTATGACAGTATGCATGTGTGCCTTCAAGTTTCATGTCGACTTAAGCTAATCTCATGACTTTCATAGGGTTTTCTTAGACAGAAATACTCAGAGGTGACATGCCAGCTTCTTCCTCTGAAATATAGCCTTAGGGAGCTAGGTATGTTTAGCCTGACAAGAAGACGGTTAAGAGGAGACACGATAGCCATGTTTAAATATTTGAAGGAATGTCATGTTGAAGATGGAGCAGGCTCATTTTCTGCTGTTCCAGAAACTAGGACAAGGAGCAATGGATTCAAACTACAGGAAAAGAGATTTCACCTAAACTTCACAAAGAACTTTCTGACGGTCAGAGTTGTTCAACAGTGGAATATGCTGCCCCAGAGTGTGGTGGAGTCTCCTTCTTTGCAGGCTTTTAAGAAGAGGCTGGATGGCCATTTGCTGGGGATGCTTTGAGTGTTTGTTCCTGCAGGGCAGGGGGTTGGACTCGATGACCATTATGGTCCCTTCCAATTCTATGTTTCTATGGCCCTTTCCACATGGGGGTGTTAAAATGGTGTAGCGCGACCTCCGGCGGAGGTCGTCTACACCATAAAATGGATTGGGGCGGATTACTTTAGAGTAATTCCACACCCCAATCCGTGCTAGGGCGCCCGGAAGTGGCGCCGCCGCATGCCTTTTAAAAAACACTTTTTATGTGGTTTTTAAAAGGCAGGGGGCATGCAGCCCCATTGCAGCGCCCTGTGTGGATTTGCAGGCGCGCGCAAGGGCGTGCCTGCAGACCTGCCGGGGGTGGGATTTCCGGCTGGCAAGGTTCTCCGGTTGGTGGAGAGCCTCCGTCAGCCGGCAACTGCCATTTGGGGCGCTGCAAGACCCCGCAGGATGCCGATGAGCGTGGAGCGGCAAAAACGTGCTGCTCCACACAGCGACGGACTTACCCCCTGGAAGTTAAGGTCCGTCCTTGCGTGTTTTCGGGCGTCTTTTTTTCCACGTGTGGAAAGGGCCTATGATTCTAGAGCACCTGGTAGTCATTGACCGTCTCCCATCCAAGTACTATCCAAGGGTGACCTTGCTTGGCTTCCAAGATCAGACAGGATCTGGTGCTTTCAGGGTATTTAGGCCTTGGGGAAGTGGAAGGCATGAAATTGGAGGGGGGATCCCAAAGAATGTAATTAGTTGTGTTACTTCCGACCTAGCAGTGAAAATATTATGGAAAAGGAATAAAGAGCAATGCTTGTAATAACCTATTTCGGAATGCATGTGCTTAAGCAGGATGGTTTATAAAAAGAAATGTTACAACTAAAATTGTACAACGGTGTACATTTTATAGAAACAAATCTAACGAGATTAAACTGGCCTTCCTGACTAAGACACAGGTAACTGGACTGCAGATCTACAGTACAATCCCATGTATATTTTCTTAAAAAATTATTTAATAGGGCTAGAACACACATGATGCTTCAGTCCGAATGCCAACCAGCGGGGACGTTACAGGAAAGCTAAGCTTCCCTTTCATGACAGTGGCCGTTTCCGCACTAGCCCAGGATTCCAGAGGAGGTTGAAAGTGGAATCATCGCGCTATAACAGGCTAGTGCGGAAACGGCCAGTGTAGTTCTTCCCGCTTCCTCAGCCATTCTCGTCCCGCGTTACCATGGCGACCGCCTCCAACGTGATTACGACGCTTCCCCCGCCCCTCCCCAACACGCGTACACACACGGCTCTCCTCCCATCCCTTCCCCGTCTTCCATTCTTATTAAGAGAACCTTCCCCCCATTGGTTAGCCCGACTCGCCGTTTTGCATTCACGTCGGTGGAAATTTCCGTCTCCCTTCTCGCCCAGCCAATGGGCGCCCTGCGAGCCCTTCCAACGACAGCGGAGGGGGCGCGCTGTTGTGGCACGTGAGGGCCGCGCACGTGGACCCGTTATGTAAAGGGCGGGGCTAGGGGCTCGGGGCTCCGCGCGTGCCGAGGGCCGCGCAGGCGCAGCGACGGGGGTGTGTGGAGGCAGCGCCACCATCATCAATACTATCAGCGTAGGAGGCGGCGGCCGAGAGACGGCCTCCGCTCATTCCAGTCAGGCACAATGAAGCAGCAGCCGGTAGCCTCGGCGGCGGCCAACACAGGCACTGGCACCGCCGTCCCGGCCTTCCTGAGTAAGCTGTGGGCGCTGGTAGGCGACGCGCCGAGCAACCAGCTCATCACCTGGAGCCAGGTAGGCGCTCCTGAGGGGGGAGGCCGGAGAGGCGGGCTTTCCTCCGTCGCTGAGGCCTGGCCCGCACCGCCTGCTCTCCGTCCGCGGCCCCTTCGCCCCTCAGGAAGGGGCCCCACCGGCCTCCGAGCCTGCGTTGCCTCCGCCCTTCGGTCGGACAAAAGGCCCCGAGGGAAGGGGAGGCGAGGCCGGCACGGAGCGGGAGGAGGGGGCGTGGTCAGGCCGCGATCACGCTTTTTGTTTTCCTGCGGGGGGGGGGAAAGCGGCGGTGCTGCGGCCTCCGCTGTGGTAAAGGCCTGCGACCCAGAGATCGCCCACCCGCGGGGCTTCCCCGGCCTCCCAGGGACCCCCGGAGTGGGGGGATGGGAAGGCCCCAGAGAGGGCCACGGACGCCAAGGTGGTCCTCAGAGGTCTTCCTGTGGAGACCCCACTCCACTCTCTGGGAACAGGTGCGGGACAGAGTCTGTGGGCCGGAAAGCAGAAACGGACGCGATGCGCTTCGGACGTGACTGACATGGCCGTGGGTACACTTGGTGCGGAAATGGAGCACACGTGTTTAGCATAGCGCCCGACACGTTTCCCTTGCGCGGGGCCTCTTCCCGTGTAGGAAGAACGTAGAGGCTGTTCCCGGTGTGAAGAAAACGCCACCTGCGGGCAGAAGGTGCTCACCGAGAATCTGGTCGCCTGCCTGCTGGTAAATGTTGGGTTTACACGCAAAATCAAAACCAATCTCGGCCGCCTTTCATCCATGGTTTTAAGCACACCGCATTTTCTTGGAGACAGGCCTCTACAAATTGAGGTGGTGATTCAAATACCTCTTGGAAGATTACTTTAAAAGCTCTTCTGGGTGTCGCTGGTTAACTCATCTTAAAAAGATTTATCGTGGCTTAAAACATTTGTAGGGTAGGGCCCATTTAATCAGATGCTGTGTTATATTTGGGGTAATATTAACGTTTTGGACATAAAACACTGTGTAGATTGTAGAGTCTATTTCTTACAGTTCTCATTTTGACAACATCCGTTTGGGTTTAGTGACGACTAAGCTTATATGCTGGGTGGAGAATTCAGTAGACCAATGTGCAGCTTTTGGAGGGAAAAAAACTATATGCGACCACTCAGTTTACTGTTTTTGCTCTAAAAATGTGTATAAACATTGTTTCCCTGAGTCCCCAAAATATTAACATGGAAGGATTTATGTCAATATGCCTGAATCAGAACAGTTACTTTTAGATGTCAAGGTGCTATAACTGATGTGTTTAATCACCCCAGTCTTTTCAATGCTGCTTTGATTAGGGAAATGTGGATATTTATACACAAGCAAAATAGTGTTTGCAAAAAACATCCCCAAAGCATGCCATTTCACCATATTATTTCTCTGAGCTTTTCGTACAAT
Organism: Ctenosaura bakeri; assembly: GCA_948474755.1. Taxonomy (NCBI): domain Eukaryota; kingdom Metazoa; phylum Chordata; class Lepidosauria; order Squamata; family Iguanidae; genus Ctenosaura; species Ctenosaura bakeri. Next base: position 534,540 of record CAOLHI010000352.1, read on the forward strand.
TTAAAATAGGTCTCTTCTGTTTTATCAGCATTGTGGTTGTCTTGGATCTTGTTCATATCTGAACAGCAAGATGAGAAAGCTAGGCTGATCAATTTTCACATGTAGTCTTTATATGACTAAGGCGAGTAATGTCCAGATGCTAGAGACATTCATTTCTAACATTGTTCTTCTGTCACACTCTCTACCCTGGTAACGGGGACACTTTATTTTTAGCATATGATCTGTTGGGTATATAAATTTTTACTTGTTCCTAATACTTGGTTCTGAGCTAGGATATATTTAGTAGGTTAAAATGGGCTCTTTGCTCATTTGAAGATACCAGAAGATAGTGTTATACTACAGTAGTGCCTCCACTAGGTTGCTTTAGGATTGCTGCTGAATCACAGTGCTAGCACAACACAGTATACACCAGTGAAAATAAATATACATCAGTGCGGGACAATACTGGCACAGGAGACTGGATGCTGCTGGGAGTACAGTGTGCCTGTTCTGTTCCAGGAACCCCCATATAAAACAAGTGAATGTTGTGTCCCATTGTAGGTTATGCACCCATCACATCCATTGACTATAATGGGAGCGACACTTCAAACCACCTTGTATTCATGTATGCAAAGGTCATGCCAGAAGAGGGTGCACTGTATGCTAAAGGCTAAGTGTGCCTTAGTCCAGGTCCCACATATTAAGAGGCGTCACTCTTGCCCTGCTACCAAGTTAATAGTGTCTATAAAATAAACATGGTCACCTGAGAAAATGATCCCATTGAGAAGTGTTCGTTGTTGTTGCTTCTTTTATGCATGAGTAATGCAAGACCATTAGTGTGCCTACTTGTGATAGATGTTAACAAAGTTAACAGAGGTGCTGTTGGAGTGTTAATTGTTGCTGCTTCACAGTTTCTGCAGCTGTGATTGCGTGTGTGTGATTTTTGCTGATGGTGACTGCTTGGAGCTGTGTGCCTTCAAGTTGTTTCTGACCTATACTGATCCTAAGGCAAATCTGTCATAGGGTTTGCTTTGCAAGATTTCTTCAGAAGGGGTTTGCTTTTTCCTTCCTCTGAGGCTGAAAGAGTGTGATCTGCCCAAGATCACCCAGTGGGTTTCCATGGCCAAGTGGGGATTCAGATCATGGTCTCCAGATTCATAGTGCAAAGCTCAAACCATTATGCTATATAAAACTAGTGTTATGATGTAGCAACTACCTGCATAATGAGATTATAAACTCATGTAGCATATTGACTAAGCCTGAGGAATGAGGAATGAAGCAAGAACTATCTAATATAGGTTTTGCTCATACCATATATGCTTAGTGACCCACCTCAAGATTGTTGTAAGAATTATTGCACTTACATATATGACATGTTAGCATTCCTTTTGTCCAGTTGTGTCTGGGCCAGGATATTTCTGTACCTTGCAAAGCAGCCATGGGCTCCAAGTCAACAAGGAGCAAAGTCGTTCATTCTCTGTTCTGAAGAGTCTAGAGCCAGAAACAAGTACGGTAAATGATTCAGCAGCAATGAACAAAGCATTTAGTTACTGAATGTTGAATAATGCACAACCATGCAAGTTATAAGATTTATTTATTTCCGAAAAGGTAAGAATATATAGAGTATCACCAGGCAGAACAGAGAAAACCAATTTGGCTGGTGCTGGTGGAAATTTTGATGAATATAACCAAAAGGGTAGGAACTTGGGAGCAAAGTAACATATAACTGAAGATAAGATGCATATATGAGGACTGGAACAAATGGCTAAACTCACTTTTAAGGAAAACTTATTGCAAGTCACATGGGCTTAATTCACCAGTCTAGCATCTTAATATGTGTATTGGTTCCTATCCAAACTCAGATGAAATCATATTCTTTCTAGTCAACCGGTTTCTGATTAACCTTGAGATACTCTAAACAAGATTGCACAGACTCTTCAAGAAAAATAACTTTGAAAATGGATTTCACAAAAAAACAAGAAACTTGATTTGTTCCAGCTTCATAACTGTTTGTCTTTATTTCTCATACATGTCAGTTGATGTAGTTAAAAACGGAAACATTTGATAATACTATTCCTTTAATATTGTAGTCTTCTTATGCAGAACACATGCTTTAAATATTTTGAAGATCCTTGGTTTCTGTCAAGATAACTGCCAGAAGTCAACAGGAACATGTGGCCTTTGAGATGTGGTTGGACTCTAACTTAAATCATTACTCCCCATTGGCTAGGTCTCACCATACATGCCTGCTGATATCTGGAGACCAATATTTCTCCACCCCTGCTTCAGAGTCTCCATTGCGTAATCCAGTTACAATGGAAGCTATAATTGAAATGATGTAATACTGCAAAACACGATTTCTAAGTTTAGGCTCCAGGCGTGTCAGCTGAGTGCCTTTTTGAATTGCAACTTTTAGTACTTGGAGTAAATGCACCACCTCTGCTGTTCTCAGGCTTTGTGCGTGTGAACCTTTTCCAGAGTTCTGTATTTGTCTTTTCTTTCTTTTTGTCTTTTCATGCAAGTGAGTGAGGGAATGCCTGTGTGGCCTGGCCCAGCCACCCGGCCAGTACAGGTACTTTTTCTTTGTGTTAATACATGCTATTAGGGAAAAGTCTTATGATAGTCACAGTGTTTCCACTTTCACAGGAATGCTGTGCCCCTAACCCCCCATAAAAGTGGAGGGCTGTCTGTAACAGTTCAGTGAGTCTGTATTCCCTACATTAGAGAAATGAGGGGGAAAAGCATGAAATTGTTAACTCCTTTTCTATGGCCCATCCCATTGTTGCCATCATAACTCCTCCTCCTCCAAGCAGAACTGTCACCACAGATCAAATCTTCATCCTTCATCGTAGACAAACTACCTGACTGTATAAATACATAATAAAAGCAACATAACAAAAGGAGATGAGATACAAGCAATGAAGCTATGAAGTAATTATAATTATGGAGAGCTCTGTAATCCAAGCTAACCATTTCATGTGCAAGTGCCTTCAAATCACCAGTTGACTTAGAGCAACCCTATGAATTTCATAGGATTTTTAAGGGAAGGAATACTCAGAGGTGGTTTAGCCAGTTCCGTCTTCGTCTAACCAGAAGTATAAATGTCTAGGATCTGAATTTAGTTGATTTAGACAACTATTGCCCATTCAAGTGAGACTGTTAAATTTTTTTGGAAATTAATCTCTTCAGTCAGTGGTTTCAGCCAGCTTTAATTTAGGTTACAATCAAATACACACTTCTTTTATTACAGGGCAGGAGACAATAAACTAAGCTACCACTCTCCCTGTGAATGGGGCTGGGATACTCTTAACAGGAAAAACAGAACTTTGAAAAATTGTTAATTGAAGATGACCGATGAAAGAGTGTGAAGCACATTTGTAAATAACGGAGGGCAGCCAGTCCCAGCACAGAGAACTCTGTTGGAGGGAGTGGGAGAGGCTTCACTGAGGGAGAGGAGAACTTCTTTTTTAAAAAAAGAGTTAGTTGGTGACAGAGGAAGACTTTTGAAAGTGTGAGTAGTGAGAGTCAGAGACTAGTGAATATGTACTGAGTGTCTAGAATGATTGTAAGAAAAGGTCTGATACAACTCAATGTTAATATGGTTATATATTTGGAAATGAGTGCTGGAACTTGATAAAGCAACCATCCTGTATATTAAGAAAATAAACTTGAATTATTGGTTACTTTGTTAACTGACTCTGACTGGGTTGTTTCAGCCTGGACCAAAGAGTTACCATTACAGCAAACACTTGCAAACTAAATTGGTCCACAACAATGTTACCTGGAGCTCCGCTTCCCAAATCCGAGGGGGCATTTAAGGAGGGACATTAAGGCAAGATGAGAGCGACAATTATTTTTTTGAAGGGAAAAATTGAAATATTCAGATCAATTGAAAAAAAAAGGTATCATTATCCTTTAGAAATTCAAAGTTACTCTGTTACTTTAGGAACATAAGATTCATTAGATATACTTTGGGTTGGCATAATAGGATCATATTTGGTATATGAAAAATATAGTTGTGTCAGAAAAAAAATATGAACTGAGTTGGTTTTTTGTTTATAAATGTAGCTAGACAGTCTTGGAACTTTAAGGAACACCTGAAGTATAAGGGACCACTTGGGTTGCCCATTTATGAGAGGCATCCTCCTCAAAAAAAACCCTAATGAACATTAGTAAATCAAACTTGTCTCCTCTAGTCCTTCATAGTACCAAGCAAACATAAATCACCAGTTCCCATAAAAATAACAGAAAAAGAAACCAAGACCAAGGATTGCAGTCTTGTAAGATATTGTACAAAGTCTTGCATAAAAGTTTACATGCTGTATAGCTTTTAGAAATAATGGCAGGGTGAGGAAATCTAAATATAAATAATTTAAATATAAGTAAATATATTTTTCATAATTCTAAAGAAAAATGCTCCATTTTCCCCCATTTTTCTTTGGGGAGGCTTTGGGGAAGCAGAAAAACATTTATTTCCTGATTTTTTTTTTCAGTTTTTGCTTTCTGAGTCTTCACATGTCTGACCTTAACTTGAGTTGTATCAGTGAGTTTTTTTCTGCCTGATTTTGCTATAATCTGCACATTTTTGTCAAACACACATGGCAAAGATTCTAGAAAAGAGTTGATTTGATTCAAAAGATGAAAGACTCAGTTTTAATAATTTAAATCACAGCTTCTCTCACCAGTGGAAAAGATTCTATCTTTTTTTAGTAGAAGTACTTTATTGCTTCATGTCTTAATATATATCCATATATAACAAATTTCACTGGAACATAGGTAAGCTAAGCAGTATTTGAATTGTTTTCAGATTAGAACAGTCCATCAAATTGAGATGATTTGTCATTGTACTATTAAAGGAGAATTAATTTGTAAAGTCATTCAGGAGATGTACTAGCTCCAGATAATCATTATCTTTTTGTCATGATGCACCAGAATCACCACCAAACAGGTTTTTAATTTAAATTAATAAGATAGTTTGTTCGTATGGCCATTTTTTTTCTTCATCCAATTCATTAACAAAGCACCTATATGGATTTTTGAGTGGTTAGGTAAAGGATCCAAGGGAAAAAACTTTGGTTTGAGCCAAACAAGCATTACTTATCTTTGTCAGGGGTTTATCTGAATAATGATATTTGGATTTCAGGTATATATCTCCCGAGTTCTCTGTTCAGTTACATACTTTACATTTAGAGAGGCACGGTTCTGACAAAGATTCGTTTTTCATCTGCGCTTACCTGCAGAATATGAATAATCAGATTATTTCCTGTCTCCATCATCTACTATTAAGATATTCGTGGAATATAATTAGAAGCATAATTAGTACAGTAGAGTCCCGTTTATCCGACGCTCGGTTATCCGACCATCCAGATTAACCGACGTCGCGACGGCCTGGGGGCGTGGCTGGGGGCATTTCCGTGCCCCCAGACACGCCCCAAATGGCGGCCGCCATGGGCGTCCGGATAATCCGACCCTTTCAGTTATCCAACGCTGCGGCCGCCTGTTTGGGTCGGATAACCAGGACTCTACTGTATTCATGATTAAATCTTTGACCTGTGTACTTGTTGTTTTGTTAATTTGCCATCCAGGCACAATATTAAAATTTCCAGTAAAGATATTACTATTAACATTCTGTATTGAGATTGTGCCTTCTGCGTGTTGATAGCGTATCTTCTAAAAATCCGGATTGATTTTGTTCATGGTTGTTGGCACTTCAGACAAATGGTGTTACAAAAGAGGACCTGCAAGGCCTCACTGAAAATGATTAGAAAAACTTGAAATAACTTTGAAGTGCATTCAGACTTTGTGTGGAACTAAATCTGCTGTATCTGTCTTCTTCTCTATAGCATACTATGTCTTTCCTCATCTTTGTCATAAGGAACACATCTGGAGGCAGATGATACAAAAACTTTGTTTTCATCAGGCAGGTCTGAATTTATTCATTGACTGGATGGAAGCTACCTAGATCTCTTCTGAGGAAGAGCAAGAGGTGCATGTGATAAACCTGTACAAATACGAGAGTTTTAAGTTTTTGTATATGACCTTCAGTTTTCCCGTACTTAACCTTTTATTGAGTGCTCATCAGAGTAAGATTTACACCCAGTAATGGGATATACATAGCCTTACTGGACATGGAATAAACAAGACATTTGTTCTAGATCCTAGCAGAAATTTCTTCAAAGGCATGTCTACTTGGATTGTTTTGTTTAATTGTTCAGTATTTATTTCAAGATAGTTTGTAGCCTCTGTGATTTTATTGTTGCCTTTCTTGTTTTCATTTGAAGGATTACAATATATAGTGCTGTATCGTGGATACCTTTATACTAAGAACTCATGCTAGATTTCTTAGAGGAATAATGTGAAGAAATCCAGTTTCATTCTGTTCTTTCAGGTGTTTCCATTTCCTAGGATGAAGTGGATCTCAGCATGCCTGCATTTATTAGGTTACCTGTATGTTCAAGGCTAAACAGTCTTACTAATCAGGCCTTAGGTTCATGGAATCCCACCTCATTTAGAAAATGAAAAAAGCCTGTAATCATTCAGCAAGTGTTTGGCCAGTGGGATCACCTGGGAATGCTAGGGGTTTTTGAATATAAAATGTAGTAGAGGCTAAAGTTAGTCTGCTTACTTATTTTGTTTCATTTCTGTTCTTTATTGCTCACTGTTTTGTTGTGGTATTTGTTTGACCATTTGTTGTGATGAACCTGATGGGAGGGGGTCTTGACAACAGAGCCTCCTTGGCAACTGAGAGTATTTAAGCTGATTGGCTGGTGAAATGGAATCCTGGATAGCCCAGGGAAGGGGCTGGGGGAAAGAGGTAAATAACAGGTCTTTTAACTGCCTGGAGAGTGATTGAGAAGAGTGTGATTTGTGGTGTATTTGGGGAAGGATGGAGATTTGAAGAGCTCTGTAGGAGAGAGAACTGAGAAATTGGGTGTACAAGAGATAGTGAATGAATTGAAAGAGAGAGAGAGAATAATAGTGTACTGTGTATTAACATTTAGATACAAGACACATTTAAAGCAACAGTGTTACAATAAATGTTTGAAGTTCTGTGTTCCTTAAAACAGTGTCACAGAGCCTCATTTTGAATCCTGGGATATACGTGCTACCAATAATAACATCTTGACCTTAGTGCCAGTAGTACCACAGTCTTGGAAAATTTAAATCACTGCTGATCCTTACATCTGGGAGAAGGGCAGATTTGGGGCGGGGGGGAGAATCCTGAAAGGAAGAAGCCAAAGGGGGACAAGAGTGAGGAAGGGACTGAGTTCTCAGAAAGGGAGAACTGAGGCAGACCCATTTGTCCTGGACCTGGCTTGATTCAGAGATCTCCCTGGCTGTTCAGTTCTGAGCACAAAGAGGTGTCAGGCTGGGCAGGCCTTAAGTGTGAGGCTTAGGTGTGCCTTTCGCACTCAGCACTGAAGGGCAGTGGTTCTCCGCGCTTTGTTACATTTGTTTTCAAGCCTACCTCAGTACCTTTAGATTAAGGTTAGAGATACAGTAAACCCTCTACATTCGCAAGGGTTAAGGCAGAGAACCCTCGTGAAAGTCTAAAAAATTGCAAATATATCTTCCCCCAGTGAGCACTCCCTCATTCTTTCTGCTGCTGCTGTAGGCCAGGAGAAAGTCAGAAGAGTGCAAAGGGAAAAACCTTTCCCCCTCCAATCTGCTGCCTGTTATCCCCGTGGCCTGCCTTGTTCTTGTACTCCCATGTGGGTGACAAGCAAGAGAGTGAAGGAGAACGAAGAGTTTTCCCCCTGTGGTCTGCCCGCCACCTGCACACTCTCCCTTTTTTTTTGCGCACCTGCATGGGCGACAGGCAGGGAAGTGCAGGGAAACAAAGATCTTCCTCCCTGCATCCTTATGGCGGCCGCTGCCAGCGTGCCTTCACAGATGGTGGGCAGCAGAGTGCTGGGGAGCAAAGATCTTCCCCCCACAACTTTCTGCCGGCCACTGCCAGCGTGCCCGTGTGGGCGACAAGCAGGGGAGTGCAGGGGAGCAGAGATCTTCCCCCTCTCCCTTTGCCTGGGCAAAAAGCCGGTGAATTGAAAAGGGAGAATGGCGAGGAGACGACAAGTGGGCATCTTGTGAATACAGCCAGTCCTCCACATTTTTGAGTTTCACTTTTGAGGATCTGATTATTCACAGATTATTTGCTGTCACCTCTGCTATTTTTAACCCTATGCCATTTTTAATAGGGACTGCAAGCCTCATGAGACTAAGAAACTGCAAATGAGGCTTTTAAGTCCCTATTAAAAATGCTGTGGGGCAGCAGTGGAGGTGGCAGTAGGCCCCATCAGCCACCCACTTCTGACTTGTGGAAGGAACCCTGGTGCCTCAAAGGAATCCATGGTGGGTTGAATATGATGATCATACTTTCTTGTGTGTGTTAAATATGGTTTGGGAGGACCTAGACATATTCATGTTTTTTTCACTTTCACGGGGGTCCTGTGCCCCTAACCCTAGCAAATGTGGAGGGATGACTGTAATCAGATGCACAAAAGTCAAACCCACGAACATGGGGAGAGGATTATAATTGCTTTTCTTTGTTTGTGAATTTCCCAGATGTTACTCTGGTCTTCTGCATATTTTGTTCCTATTTACATTTTGCTTGTAAATAGGTTCTTCTTCGTGGTCTCTGTGCCTTCATACACTAGGAGCTTTAGCGCCTGCGCGGTAGCGTTCGGAAACTTCTAGAGCTTGTTCGCTTGGCGGGAACCCCTCCCCCCACGCCGGTACTGCGCATGCTCCTCCCGCCGAGCAACGGTCTCTCCTCAGTTCTTTCTCGTCCGCCGTCGCGTACGGAAGGTTCTTTAGTTTGTTCCTCTCACTTTTGTGCTTGGCTTGCTGTTTTCACGGTTTTACGGATTTTGGACTATCTCTGACCTCTCTTTCGGACTCCCCCTTCGGCTTTGGTCTTTTCGGATTTTCGCAGTTTGGCGTTCTTCGTCTTATGTCCGCGCTCTTCAAGAAGTGCGTGTCCTGCGGGCGCAAGGTTGCCCTCAACGACAGCCACAAGGAGTGTCTCTTCTGTTTGGGTGAGTCCCACAACATCCGGACTTGCCCAATTTGCCGGGATTTTACTCCCCAAACTCTCCGCAACCGGTCCGCGAGACTTAAGTCTTATTGTTGGGAACAGTCTCTGCGGGCGATAGACGAGACCTCCACTTCCAAGATGGCCGACAAGAAGACGACCACGCCATCGACGGTATCGGCGGCTGCCGTTCCGTCCACCTCGTCGGTATCGGGCTCGGTACCGGCGAAAACGCCGATCTCGGCGTTACCGAGGATCCCGAAGCTGTCGGCGGCTGCCAAGTCAGCGAAAGGATCCTCGACGGCGAGGAAGGCTGAGGCTCCCCTGACGGAGACGCCTGCTAAAAAGCGCCCTGCTCCGGACGGAGGCAAGGGCAAGGAGAAGAAGAAGGAGGAGAAGGAGAAGAAGCGCTCCCCGGCTGGGGACGTTCAACCTCCTACTCCTCCTCCTACTCAGCAGCCTTCCAAAGGGCGAGGCGAGTCCGTCGATCTCTCGGATGATGAGATCGAGGACGTTCCCCAACAGCGCCCGGACTCGCCTGTGGCAGACCCTCCAACCCTGGTGGAGGAGCGCCACCGCCCTCTTAGCCGTCGCAGGTCGGCCGACCTGCAGCAGAGAGAGCCCTCTGCTTCTCCGGAGCGGCGTTCGACCTCCTTCCGGTCCCGGTCCCGCTCTTCCGAGCGTCCGGTGGCCTCGCCGCCTCCTAGGGAGACAAGAGAGGAACAACCTCGCTCGTCTGCCTCCAGATACACCTCGGCGTCCTACGTGGCCAGGTACGCGAGGGAATCTGAATGGAGAGAGCGCCCGGCCTCTTATCGGTCACATTCGCCATCGTACCGGGATCGGTACCATCGTGGCCCGAGTCGCTGGGAGACCTTCCGGAGGTCCCGGTCACCTCGTCGACAGCGCGAATCTCGCTCGCCTAGAGGGGACGAGGCTCGGTACCGTCGACGCCGAAGCCGATCTCCGTCGGACCGCCGCTCCTTCAGCCGCTCTCCCTCTCCTCGATATCATAGGGCGAGGGAGCCTTCACCTCGGTATCGGGCGATATCGCCACCTCCTAGGGTCACGGCAACGGCGACGCGCCCTACGGAGTCGGTGGTGACTGAGCGGGCTACGACGACGTCAGCCTGCCAGACTACCCCTGTCACCACTAAGAAGGTGAAGTCAGTAGTCAGCCAGCCCAAGCGGGACGCTGCTACTACCACCGCCCTGGCTGCAGAGAAGCCTAGGAAGGCAACACCTGTGGCGACTGCGAAGGAGCCAGAAAGCGAGCGGCGAGAGGACTCACCGACCTCAGAGTCGTACGACTCGAGTGCGGAATCAGAGGTGTCTGAGGCGGCCTCCCAGGAGTCTCCTCCGCTGGGATTCGGGGACCCGATCCCAGATTCTGCTCCAGAGGACGTCCACCAGTTCTCTGCGATGCTGCTCCGCATGGCTACTACCCTCGGCCTTAAGATCGCCGATGCGGAGCCGGAGGACGACGATCCAGCCTTCTCCGTCTTCGAGGAGAAGCGACCTTCCACGGCCCCGCTGCCTCTCTTGCCCCGGGTATCCAGACTGGTGAAGGCCGCCTGGGATAGGCCGGCCTCGGCTCAGCCGATACCGCAGCGGTTGGAACACCTCTACAGGGTGCAGAAGGATAACGCCGGTTATCTCTTTAATCACCCTGCACCGAACTCTGTGGTGGTCGAGTCGGCACAGACGAAAGGCTCCGGCAGGCAACACACCACCCCGCCGGACAAAGAGGGCAGGAAGTTGGACGCCTATGCAAGAAGGTTCTATTCAGCTGCCTCCTTGCAGATCAGGCTGTCCAACACTCAGGCTTGCCTCGCGGCATACCTGAAAAAGGTGCTCGATCGCCTGCAACCGGCGATGGAGGCGGTACCGGAGAACATCCGCCAAGCCTCCTCCGTGATCTTCAACGAGGCCATCTCCATCGCTCGGCAGCAGATGGCCTCCTCCAGGCACGCAGTGGAGATTGCCTCCCGGGTCATGGCGGGATCCATCGGCCTGCGCCGCCATGCTTGGCTGCGGCCGGCCGACATCCAGGAGGACACCAGAAGGAGGATTGAAGATCTCCCCTTCGACGGTGAGGGCCTATTCAATTCGTCCACTGACGAAGCTTTGGACACTCTCGTTAAGGCGAGGCTGACCGCCAAGAAGATCGGGCTACAGCCGGCCACGCAAGCCCGCAGGACCTCCACCTTCCGCCCATCCTGGCGACGATCTTCCACCTCGTCGTTCCAGCGTTCGGCCCAGTCTGGACAGTCGAGACTGTCCTCCGGCTCATCGGCCAGATGCACGATTAGGCGACGCCCGGCTTCGTCCAAGAAGTCCTCCTCCGAGACAAAGTCTCGGTTTTGACGTGCCTGGCAGGACCTACCAATACCCACTCTTCAGCCTACCATCAGCACTCGGAGACCGACCGACTCTTGCTCGACATCTCGCGGAGTGGCAGTGTGTCACTACGGACTCTTGGGTGCTTTTCATCGTCCGTCTTGGCTACGCCATCGAGTTTCTCGATATTCCTCCTCGAGGCGTTTACTATTCCACGCCGTCGAGTCCGGCCCTCCTGGAAGAGATCCAATCCCTCCTCCAGAAAGGGGCGATCGAGCAGCTCCCGCAAGAGGCCAAGACCACCGGCTTCTTCTCCAGGTACTTCACGGTACCGAAAGCCGACGGTACCCTCCGGCCGATCCTAGACCTCAGAGGGGTGAACTACTACATCCGCCCCAAAAGGTTCAAGATGGTCACGATACCGTCGATCCTGCCCTTCCTACATCGAGGGGACTGGTTCGCCTCCATCGATCTCCGAGACGCATACTTCCATATCGCCATTCGCCCGCAGCACAGACGGTACCTCCGCTTCGCAGTCGACGACACCTGTTACCAGTACAAGGTGCTGCCGTTCGGACTCTCGACTGCCCCAAGGGTCTTCACCAAGTGCATGGCCCCGGTGGTATCCTTCCTGCGGACGAAGGGTGCTTCTGTCTTCCCTTACCTCGACGATTGGCTGTTGGTGGCGTCCTGCAAACAGAGACTTTACCACGACGTCCACATGACGTTGTCACTCCTGACCCGCCTTGGTCTACGGGTGAATCCGAAGAAGTCCCACCTCGAGCCGGCGAGGATCTTGGACTTCATCGGGGCGACGCTCGACTCGGCCTCCGCCAGGGCGTACCTACCAGAGTCTCGAGTCCAAACCCTGATCCGGGCCGCCGCTCATGCGCGTACGGCCCCGACATTATCTGCGAGAAGCGTCCAGCAGCTCTTGGGCTACATGGCTGCGACGACCGCTGTGACATATCTCGCCAGGCTGAGAGCGAGACCTCTTCAACACTGGTTCGTCCGCATATTCGACCCCCTGCGAGACGAACAGACACTCCGACTGCAGCTGCCGGGAGACGTCCGCTCATCCCTCCGATGGTGGCAGTCGCGACGCAATCTCATGTCAGGGATGCCTTTCCAACAGCCGACACCGAAGGTGATGGTAACGACCGACGCCTCCCTGTACGGATGGGGTGCCCACTGCGGCGATCTCAGAGTCCGCGACAGATGGACCGACGACGAGACCGCTCTCCATATCAACGCCCTGGAGCGTTAGATATATGTATGTGGTTCCTTCTAGATAGCCACAGTCTAATATTGTCATGTTGGTCATTCCTGCTGTTAAAGATTCTAAATGAAGGGTTCCTACTTGGCCTAAATTCAGAAGTAGACAAGGCTCACTGAATCAGTGGGAGTTTGAAAGGTCAGCACTTGTGTGCATTTTACTGATTCACTGATTCTGTTCTTGTTGGAGCAAATAATTGGTTTTAGGTCTTCGATTCTTAGGGAATGTCACTCAAGTTGTGAATGTTCCCTGGCCTAGATTGAGTTGGATAGAAGGTGTGGAGGAGGATTAACTTGCATGTTAATGTTGACCCCTAAGATTACTTTGTTGTGCTTGTCTGCCCATTTTGTCTTTTGTCTCAAAACCCTGAGCAAGAACCAGTGTGGCATAGTGGTTTGAGTGTTGTACTGTAACTCTAGAGAGCATGGTTGTAGTCCATGTTGGCCATGGAAAACCACTGGGTGACCTTGGGTAGATCACACTCTCTCAGCCTCACAGAAAGGCAAAGGCAAACCCCGTTTAAAAAAAAATCTTGTCAGGGAAACCCTGTGATAGGTTCACTGTAGAGTGGCCATGAGTCAGAAATTATTTGAAGGCTCACAACAGCAGTTCACAGCATTGACAGATTATGTACAAGTATCCATTAGAAGTGATTCAGTGATGTTTCAATGTAGGTCATAGTAATCTTTAATTCTTAAGCTTCCAAAAAAAATGTACAAAAAATTTTAATTTGGCTATACCAAGCTTAATAAAGCAGTGTCCACTATCTCTGATGCCAGTTTAAATTATGCTATATTCAGAATGGTTATATGAGATATGGCTCATTAAGGTTATGAAACTGCTTTCTATTTCTAACCAATTCAGTTGTTCAGTGTGATTCAAAGTGTTGAGTTGGACCTATACAAGTCCTATGCAGCTTGGGCTCAGTTCATTTGAAGGCCTGTAGAGCCAGTGTGGTTTGAGCATTGGACAGTGACCTTAGACACCAGAGTTCAGTCCCCCCTTGACAATGGAAACCTACTGGATGACCTGGGGCACATTACACACTCTCTGCCTCAGAAAACCCCTTCATAGATTCACCGTAAGTCAGAAACACCTGTAAGGCACACTATGATAACAGCAATAACCTCCCTTTATGAGCCCATTACAGCTCTGAGATCCTCTGGAGAGGCCCCTGTCTCTGTCCCACCACCTTCCCAACCTTCTTTGGTGGGAACAAAGAAGAGGGCCTTCTTAGTATTTCCTCCAGACTTTGAAACTCCTTCTAGAGGCCAAAGTGGCCTAGTGTTCACTTTCTTTTCATCAACAGACCAAAACATTTTTGTTTTATGGGGCTTTTACAAACTGACTAGGGTTGGGCTTTTAATGTTGTGCGGTGCTGTTTTTACAGATTGTATAAGACCCATCTAGGTTTGCCTTAACGTTACCATACATCAGAAATGAACTCAAACAACAATAAATGTTGTCTTTTAATTAATTTTAGTATTTTTAATGTCTAATGTTTTAACTTTATAAATTGCTTAATTGATTAATTTAATTTTATACTTTTATTAGTGTTTTATATAATTTTAGTTTATATTGTTTTAAATATGTTGTTAGCTACCTTGAGTCCCATCATTGGGAGAAAAGCTGAATATAAGTGGGTAAAATTGCTCTTACATGTGATTTTTAATTTCAGAATGGCCAGAGTTTCCTTGTGTTGGATGAACAAAGATTTGCCAAAGAGATTCTTCCTAAGTACTTCAAACACAACAACATGGCAAGCTTTGTGAGACAGCTAAATATGTGTGAGTTTTATAGCAATATGTAGAATTGCTTCCAATCTTAAAATCAACATTTAAAACATAGAACTTTCATTGTAATTTTAGCTCATAGATGGACTCTCTTTGTCAATAATGCATCTTATTTGTCCTTACCTTGCCTTGCCTAGTTGCAACAATGTTGTACGGCATACAACTGCAGCCCTTGGCTGAAGTAGTATATGAGGGACATAGTAAACACTCTGCATATTTTCAGTGACCACTGTGCTGAATCTCCCAAAACGAAAAGGAAAAACATTGGATTTTGAAAATGAGTTCCAGGTAGACAGACATTCTCATAGCTACAGGTCTCTGTGAATAAATGGTTTGCGTGAGCTTCAGTCATGTCTGTCAGCTGAGCATAAAATTAGTTTTATAAGGAACTTGAAAATCGATGCAAGGGGTGTGGTGGTTGATGAGAGTGAATTCTAACTAACATCATTTAGAGGACAGAGGTGTTGATTTGCTACAGCAGTGTCAGCATCCATCTCTCTTAACAAGAACATCTAGTGGGTACATAGTAGGCTGGATCTGTCTTGAGCCTTTGTCCAAATTAAAAGGTACCCTTTCCATAAAACTGTTACTTGAAGAAGAATGACAGAGTTTGTTACCTTACTGTAAACATTTGGAATTGTTCACTTTACTGTTTGTGGCTTGTCACTTTCAGTATTCTAGTGGGTTTTTAAATACTTGATTTTTTTCCCCAGATGGCTTTCGTAAGGTAGTCCATGTTGATTCGGGCATTGTCAAATTGGAAAGGGATGGTCCTGTTGAGTTCCAGCATCCGTTCTTCAAACAAGGGCGGGAAGACTTATTGGAGCACATTAAAAGAAAGGCAAGTGAGAGGTTTTGTAGAACCTTTGAAAAGTATTGCAGAAATTTACATCTCATAGCATTTTAGGTTCTCTGTTCTGAAGAAGATGACATTTGAATATTGTAGTCTGTCAGTTTATTGATCACTTAAAGGAGTTAATAACATGCCATTTTTCTTTCAAAACATCTGTTTCTTTTTTGTGTGTGTGTCTTTATTATATTTTAATAGCACAATAGCAAATTACTGTATTGATTGTTATAAACATGTCTTTCCATAACTTTAAAGCATCTGACATCGTATGCAGCTTTTTGGCAAATTCACAAGCACAAAACTTCTCAAGAGTTTTAGTGACTTTTGCCTACTCATCATCATTTGCCCAGCTTGATGTTCCATCTTCTTTAATGTTACCTTCCTTATTGTAACTTTTAGTTCTTCCCAATATCTATTTTTGATGTTAATTTTATAGGTTTCTTCTTCAAGGCCTGAAGAAAATAAAATCCGTCAAGAGGATCTGTCTAAAATCATAAGCAGTGCACAGAAGGTTCAAATTAAACAAGAAACGATTGAATCTAGGCTATCTGCTTTGAAGAGGTAAATATTGTGAGAACTTATGCAGTGTGATTATGATTTTCAAAAGCAGAGGAACGTATTGTAATAGGGAAAGCTAGCAACTTAGTATTTAAAATCTTTAGATTTCTTAAGCCCAGACCTTCTTGTTTAGTCCTAAAACAGTGAACCACTTTACTGGTTGTTAATACCACTTTTCCAAATATTTCCAAATATTTTATTGCGTTGACAGTTCTGAATCATTACACTTCATTACACTGACTGTAAACATTTTGAAACAGAGAAAATGAATCTCTTTGGAGGGAAGTAGCAGAACTGAGAGCAAAACATCTGCAGCAACAACAAGTTATTCGAAAGGTAATTATGTTTATTTTAATTCTTGTATAGTTTTTTTTTTGCATACAGTGCAAAACTGGCAGTGAGGGGCATATATTTGCATTGTCTAGTGTTCAGCAGTAAACTTCAATTAAATGTAAACATGGAAATGGTTCCCATACAGACTGCTAGGTAAATGCAAAAAGCCAAGTAAGACCTGCAAGACCTATTCTCAGCCTGCATCTGTTTGCTTTCTCTTACCTTGTTTTTCCCAGTTAGGGACTTTGTGATCCCCAGTTTTGCATTTCTGTTGCATTCTTGAACATGATGGCAATGAACTGCCTGACAAGGCAATAGTGTGTTTTGACATTTAGGTACACGTGCAACCTAGTGAGTCCTAAAACATACTCTCCCTTTTCAGTTGTCTTCAGCCATCATCCCCACCTCCTTGCTACAGTTGCCCTTTTCCATTTTCCCCATTGCCACTGCACTCCTCCATCTTCCTCCCACCACCACACTCAACATCTGTTCCCCTTCTTGTCGCTGTTAACTGCCTCCATCTTCTCCCTCCACCATCACTCCATCACTCCTTTCTTGGAAGACAAGTAAATGGAAAGAAGATTAAAAACCTTTACCATTACAGCTAGGGATGGCTGTTTACAAAGCCTGGTCACTTCCTGTTTGTAGGTCTTCATCAAGTTAGAGAGGGCTGGCTTAGGAAATCATTTATGCTACAGAGCCCACAGGCATACTTTGGGTATGGGTCTCAAAATTCATAAATCTCATGTTTAATGGATTATATGGTTTGACTCTCATGATGGAGAGAGTTAAGCAGTCATTTTAAGAGGCTACTTTTCAGTGCACTTAAAAAAAACAGTGTAATGAGAAGCATTGGGAGGAAGAGAAGGACACAGCTCATTTTCTTTTGATTTTGTTTCGAGAGCATTGATTAAAATATATTCTGATATGCATTAAGGAGTATTCTCAAGTTCTTGGTTTAGCTAGTGTTTTATAGAAGGACATTCTGGAGAATTTTACAGCACTGGGTGTGATAACAGTAGCTATGAATGTGCCAGAATGATAAACTCAGATTGTGGGGGTGCTAGTTTAAAAAAACTTTCAGTTGCTGGAATTGTAGTGGACAGTGAACCTACGGCGCTTTTCCAAATATTTTGACTGTTGTGAAATTAAAACTTCAAACTGCAGGCTGTAACTAGAGTTATCCCAGATCTAAGAATTGATCGTGGGTTCCATATTAGCATGTATATACCCAAAAGAGAGTTCCTCAAGCATACTGTGTGTTCCTTACACTGTTCCCCTCATTGTTAAACATGCTGCTTACATGTGTATCTTAATCTGAAACTTGGTTTAAATGATGGAAGAAAGAGTGTTGTAATATATTCTTTTGTGCTCCTTGGTTTGTAATTCTACTTTACAATGCTTTGTAGGCACTGATATTTTTAACCTTAATATGCATACTACTAGATAACTGCTGACATTCTGTCATTTTTTTCTTTACTTGATACTTT
Organism: Ctenosaura bakeri; assembly: GCA_948474755.1. Taxonomy (NCBI): domain Eukaryota; kingdom Metazoa; phylum Chordata; class Lepidosauria; order Squamata; family Iguanidae; genus Ctenosaura; species Ctenosaura bakeri. Next base: position 552,193 of record CAOLHI010000352.1, read on the forward strand.
GACCATGAGATACAGGATGCTGGGTGTTCAGCTGTTTTTAACAAAACCTGGGTTCAGTACAGAATTTTCACTCTTACTGCATCTCATTTTATTTGATATTTAGCAACTTACAGAAGAGTTATCAGTAAAATTGGTTATAGCTAATGTCCTTCTGTTATTACAAAACCAAATGCCAAGTTAGAGCTGTCACATATAATAAATGTATAGTCACGCATGTGTGTTCAGGCGTACCTCAGTTAACAAAGTAGATGTGTTCTTGGGCAGGAACCTCACAATAGTGGAAAAACCACAAATATCATAAGCTTTCCAAACTGTGTTTCTCACACACACACATGCATGCACATACCTATACTGGCAGGATGCAGGATGGCTGGGCCCATATGTGTGTTTTCCCACACTTGCTCACTCACTTGCAGATGAGGGAAGGGGAGAGAATAGGGGAGCAGGTGGAAGAAAGAGGGCACCCATCCCGTCCCCTTCCCCCACCTGTGTGAGCGAATGCATGCGTGTGTCCTCTCTTCTTCTGTTCCATCACCTTCCCCTCCACACACATGAGTGAGCAAACACATCTCTTTTCATCCCATCCCTTTTTTCCTCACTAGTGAAGAAATACATGCACCCTCCCTCCTTCCATCCCATCCTCCTCCCCTCAACATGAGTGAGCAAACACGTGTGTGCACCCTCTTCTGAACCCACATATGGCTAGGCCCAGCCACTCTGCCTGTTTGATTTCCTTCCAGCAATACAATCCGCAAATAATGAAATCCGCAAATGCTTAACTTGCATATCTGCTGGGCCAACTATACTTCTTTAACAGAAAATTTGGAACCAGAGGCAGAATTGACATGGAAAAACAGGGGTCTTAAACCGCAGACAGACATGTGCACAAAAGAGTAGTTCAAATGATGTCAGCAGACTTTGCTTTCAAGACCAGAAACATTCTGGAGACTCATTGAAAACTTCTTCCAAAAGGCATGCTGAGATGTATTTTTCTTTCAGTTCACTTTTGTGAGGATTTCCAGGCCAAAATTCCTGATCTAGCCTTTTTTAACATGGTGGAAATAGTTAGTGAGGCTGCTTTCCACTTTTCTTTTGTTGTTCTTGCACACTCAGGGATTCTGGAAGTAGCTCTTGTTTATTTTGGCTATGTAGGTGAGCCACACATAGCTACAGTAGGCTCATCTAGAGTAGAATCCCATTCTTTCCCAGCTCAAACTTTATTGAATTGTTTACTGCAGACATGCTGCTGCAACTGGACACTCAAAGTCTCTGATTCTCCAGCCCCCCTTCATCATCCTCTCAGTGCTGGTGCTGCTAGCTAGACAGAAAACCACTAGACAGAAAACCATGAGGAAAAGATAGAGGGCCGAGGACATAGGAAGCCTTTGTAAAAAGGTGCTTCTTTGTCTGAGACGTCATTAACTGAGGAATTGTAGTCTGAGACAATATTCTGTTTTTCTTTGCAGATTGTACAATTTATTGTTACCCTTGTTCAGAATAACCAGCTTGTGAGTCTGAAACGCAAACGGTAAATATGTTGTTGAGAATTTTCCAAATGCAGTAAGTTTTGTTTCATGAGGGTATATTATTTTGAAACTTAATTAAAAGCTTTACATTTCTTTTATTCTCTGATTTAGCCCGTTGCTTCTGAATACTAATGGGACTGCAAAGTCCAACCTATTCCAGCAGATTGTCAAAGAACCAACAGAAAACAAACACCATGTGAGTTAATTCTGAAAGATATTTACCTAAGTTAGTGAAGGGTGTGTGAGTACTGCGTGTTGGGCCAGGGACGAAGAAGCTTAAAATTGAGAACGTGGAGAAGCTACATCATTCAGTGTTGATCACAAGTGTTGATTATAGGCAGTGGCCTATATCTTGTTACTGCTCCTACCTAGAGTAGTTCCATTCAGTTTATTTATTTCTGTGTTGACAATTGATTGAATAGGTCTTTTTGAGTTGAAACTAACCAGGAGGCTGCCAGCTAATGATGCAGCTCTAAATAGAAGCTTCCATAATAACTTCTAGTCAGTTTGTGCATATATTTGTCAAAGAATATTTTTCCATCCTACGATCTGAAATGGCTTGGAACCACAAAAGTACTCTGTATTTTATTACACTGATGCATTTGTTGTATAACTGCTAGGGAAAAACACCATTCATACTTCACTCCTTTCCCTCCTTTCGTTTTTCCCCCAGCTGTAACACTATACCTTATAAATATGTGTAACCCATTTTCATTCCTCTTAACAGTAGTTCTGGGGCTACAGGCATATTCACCAATGTCTTTGTGAATGACAGTTCATGAGAAAACCACATTTTCTTTTTAATTAATGTCTGTTTGGCATGTCAGAATAGTTAACATTTTAAAAATCTGACTCAGATCCATTTTAAATTGAGCGTATGACATTTAGTAGTGTGTAATTATCTGTTCTGAGGAAAGGCTGGCTTTTTTTTTTAAAAAAAAATATTTATTATGAAATGCTTGCTTTCTTGCAGCTTGTAAATGGGCAGGTACCACACAACAGGACCGATGGCTTAAAGCAGAGAGAACAGCTGTCTGATGATATTATTATTTATGATATCACTGATGATGATATTGGTGATGAAGAAAAGGCTCCAGTTACTCCAGAAACTAGTGAGGACACTGCTTCAGATTCCAAGTAAGCTCCTTCTTTAGGTTAGGTATTAAATGTGTTTAAGATTACTATATGCATGCCTCTGCTATGTCTCAGTGGTTGCTCAGGATAGACATTTGTAAACAGTTTATTTCAAAGATATCATAAATAATAGCTGGTGTAGTAGTGTAATGTGAAATGAAAATATTTTTGGTTGAAATCTTCTATCAATTTTAAAAATAACTAATTGAAAATTGTTTGTCTTAATCGCAGCAATAATGTTGAACTCCTAAAGTGTACTCTATGACTGTTATTGTCACCTAGTCTGACCACCATCTCAGAAAGAATCTTAGTGGAAACAATTTCTCATTTTCTTCACCTAAGATTCAGAAGAAAGTTAGTTGTTAGTTGTTAGTGGTTAGTTGTTCTTTTAACTGTAATCTCACATTTGTATTGCAGCTACAGTCCTGACATTGTAATAGTAGAAGATGACAATGACGATGACTATGCGCCTGTCATTCAAGAAAATGGAAATGTTGAACCAGTCACCATTCCATCACCTGATTCTGTCAGTCCTTCCACAGATGGTACAAGCCCATTAATGTCCAGTGCAGTTCAGATAAACAGTCAGTCAACCTTAACAGCAGAAGATCCAGTCTCAATGATGGACTCTATACTCAGTGAGAATGGAGTGATTTCACAGAATATCAACCTCCTTGGAAAGTTAGTCAGTTTCTTGATAACATATGTACTTTTAAAAGTTTTGTACTTTTGCTGTTAATACCTTGACTTTCAGTGGCATGAGTATTTTAAATTGCACTTGATCTCTGGTATGTTGATTTCTGAAATGAGTATGATGACTGAGATTCAGATCTGTGTTCAGTGTTCACCTGAGCTCTGAATTTCAGTAACTTTTGTTAAGGTAAGTAATATCAGTTTGTGGTGTGCAGAACTGGACACAATATTGCAAGTAAGGTCCACTTCCACCTTTTTCCTCTTTCATGAGGGTTTTGTCCCCTGAACTCTTGCAAAAGCGGAGGGACCACTGTATATTAAGAAAGGAGCACAGAAGACTGAGGCAGAACAAATATTTTAACATCAGTAAACCATATCCTGAACATCTCAGATACAAAGATTTTCAGTCTGCTCGTTTTTTCCTGAAAGCTGGTTGAAAGATGAAGGCATTAGCTATGCCTGAAATTTCATCCTTTTCCATTTGAATCCATGCAACTGTTCCACTAGATTTAATAAATTTAGGGAGTTGTACCAACCGAAATGCCAAACAATATTTCCCTGATGTAGGAATTGAGAGCCAGTGTCGTATAGTGGTTTGAGTATTGGGTGAGGACAATGGGAAACCAGAGTTCGAACCTCTGCTTAACCACGGGAACACACTAGGTAACCTTGAGCAAGTCACACTCTCTCCACCTCAGAGGAAGGCAGTGGTAAATGCCTCTGAACAAATTCTGCCAAGAAAACTATGATATGGGTTAAGGTTAAAATGACAAAATTAGAATTGCAAGCCCTCCCATTTTAACTAACGTTCTACCCCATTAACAAATTTAGCTCTCTCTGCAATGAGCTTCAGCCAAGATGTTTTGTTTAATGGAATAGTTTGAAAAAGAAACATACATTTTAGTAAAATATAAGATTTAGCAATTCTGTTTTACCTAATGCTGACAGCTTGAAATCAGGCAATTCTTTCAGTTTTAGTTTGTTACATGAATATAGTTGTTTATGACTTTGAAGTATCACAATTGATTGAAATCCTTTGTCAGAGATACACCAAGATCTAATGTAAGAGTGGCTGACGGAGAAATCTGAGGATTTCCTGGATTTGCTTCTGTTCTATTGAGATGATGATACAGAACAATTTTGACTTTTCATAGTTGATTTCAGGCCAGAATGTTCATAGAAATCCTACAACATCATTTTAAGCTCTGAAATACTACTTTAGAAATTGGAATAAAGACTAGTGTTTCTTGTTTTTTATCATATCCTGCAGAAAATTGTTTTTCTTGATTGAAAAGTTTAAAATAGCATGCAGATACTTTATTTATTTGTTCAATGCATTGCTCACAAGAGAACTTAGTGAAGTCTTTTGATATTATTTTAGGGTGGAACTCCTCGATTACCTTGAGAGCATTGATTGCAGTTTAGAGGATTTCCAGGCTATGCTTTCAGGACGGCAGTTCAGCATAGATCCAGACCTTCTGGTTGATGTAAATATTTAAAATATTTTCTTTCGGCTTCTCTTCTCTACTTCACAATGATTTTGTGGAAGAAAAATCTAAGCTTACATTTTCTTTCTTAAAAATGCTTATTCCTTAAAGGTTCTGGGTTAACAAATATTAACTGGAGACTATATGGCTTTAACCCAGCAGTTTTTCTGCTGATACCAGTTGAACTGGGAGGTACATAATTCCCTCCCGCAGTTGCCTGCAGAATCTGCTCTGGAGACTGCAGTAAGGGCAGGAGAAAGTCCTTTTGCATTAGCAAAAAAAGTATGATGTTGGATTTAACCCTAAGGTTCAGAAACATCCAGCAAAATAGAAATTTGTACTTGAAAGTTTCTGTAGAGCATTTTTGCTATAGAAATGTTCAGGCACAAAATAGGAATTTACAGTTTAAAAATGAAAAAGCACCGATCATATATGGAGCACAGAATTTTAAATTGATGTATATTTTGTCTTGTTCAGCTTTTTTCAAGTTCCGTGCAGATGAGTCCTACAGGTCATATCAATAGTACAAAAGTAAGTTTTAAATTAGCACAGCAGTGGCAAATGTTGGTGGCCAGTTGTTCAGTTAACACATAGCATGTTAATATGTTTGTATTAATAAGACTGAAATTTTGACATTAAGCTCTTGCAATCTGTTTGCATTCCCATGCTTTTTGGTACTGAAATTTGATGAACCATAACAATGCAATGCACATACACTTTAACAGTCTTTGTGTTATGGAGTTCGTAGTAGCCCATCTTGGCAGGAATTTATTACAGATTAACATCAGTATTTTTGGCATTGTGTAGTGCTGACAAAGTGGCAAACACAAGCTGAGAACTGATTATAATTGAATAAGGGTATTTGCATAATTTATAATATTTGGGATGAATTTAAGGCTATGCTTCTAGTAAAACTAGAATAAATGTGGAGAGGAGGTTGTAGTGTTGTGGTATATAGGTGTTATGACATAGGATTCCTGTACCTTCTGCCCTAATCACCAGATAGTGTTCAGAAACCTAGCAGTTTTCTGCTGGGTATTACCATTTCATCTAGGCACACGGTTCATCTTGTTTGTTCTTAAAAATCATTTCAGAATGTTTTATCATCTTCCAAATTTAATAAAAATATATTTTATATGTCAAATTTGTATAATCATACAATTTCTTCATAGGTAGAGACAAAGGGAATTGAAACTATGAAAGCTAATGGGGAACAACAAGCTACACAAGATGTGCCTAATTCTAAGCCCAAAGCAGGTTAGTATGCAAATAATGGTCATGCAAAAAATGCTATGTTGTATATAATTTAGCCTGCTTTGACTTTTTTTAAAAAAATATTTTTGTTCAGCCATTAACAGAATAAAAGGGATAACGCATTCTTGTATTTTACATCTGCCTGGATAACAAATTGTATATTGTAAGGTGTTTTTTGAAAAATCACTTTTTGTTCACGCTTGTTTATGTAGGAATAGGCAAGTATCTTTGCAAGTGAACTAGATAATCTCTCTTGTTTGTGTTTCTTCTTCTACAGATAAACAGCTCATTCAGTACACTGCCTTCCCTCTCCTTGCACTCCTTGATGGAAATCCAGGCTCAGCAGTGGAAAGTGCCAATGGGGCACCTGAACCAGTGTCATCTCTAGATAAACCACTGGAAGTGGATGAACTCCTGGAAAGCAGTCTAGATCCTCAACCAACCCAAAGCAAACTTGTTCGTCTAGAACCACTGACAGAAGCAGAAGCCAGTGAAGCTACATTATTCTATTTGTGTGAACTTGCTCCAGTACCCATGGATACAGATATGCCATTGTTAAATAACTAATGAGAGTTAAAAACTATTTATTTAGGTTATTGTTTGGGATCTATCTTTTGTAAATGGCATTTTGTGAGAGCAACTAATGTGGAACCTAGAACAGTTCAATCACCTTCCCCCACAAAGTGATTTAAACATTTATCCAAACCATCAACAGTATATTCACGCTAGTTCTAGTGCTGTCATATTTGGAATTGTATGTATTCAGAATATAGCAGGTAATCAGACGCTCTATATTAACCATTTATGGTTTTTCTTGTTCACTTTTGGTCCTAATGTATGACTGATGCAAGGAATTCTGGATGGAGGTCATACCACTCCAAGGTTTTATTCTTCTGTACTTTGTTTTCTATTTTTACAACTTTGTTTAAATAAAACTGTTAAGGGACCAGAATGGAATGTATGTTGTGTTACTGACTTGCCATTGAATATATAACAGCTCTAAACTTGAGCTGTTAGCATTTCATTATGGATATAAAAAAATCAAAACATGATTCTGCCTGCAAGATTGAACAGAATCAGAGTTGGAAGGGTCCTCTCCAGCTAAAACATTCCAGCAGCTAGCTTGGAGCCAATAGCCCATGAACCCCCTTTCAACTCTGTGATTCTACTCAATCTTGTAGTTAGGCCCTTTTTTTGATTTCATATAAAAAGTCATTTTTTGCTCCCTGAATCTTGAGGGCCATATTTCCTGAAGGATTTAGCAGGGATTTTTTTTTTCCTTTGCTGAGGACATTTTTAAGCTGTAATCAGATGTTTCCCAGGTGCTTTCTCTTCAGCCTTTCAATGCTACTGCTGAAAACTATAAACATAACCTATAAGCTCCAAACTTCAAATTATTGTAAGATCTTAAGGGAACAGATAAATAGTTGTATGCCTTTGTACTTTCTATTACATGGTATATCCTACCAGCTCAGGAAGATGCTGCATGTGTTACCTAGTAAAAGAGAAGTATGTTGTGACCACAGTTCTGACAAACAAGCAGTCCCTCACCACTAGCTATGCTACCTTGGGCTGCTAGGACTTGCAGTCCAAGCTCATTTGGAGAGCTGCATGATTCCCACTCCAAATGTAAAGTACAGCATTAAGCTGTACTAGCTGAATTGAAATGCCTACACTGTGTATAATCCATATTGAAACTGATTACACTTGAATTAGTTACAACCCTTGTAGGGGAAGTTTTCACTACCTTTCATCACCACCCTGTTTTTTATTCTTTACTGTGTTCAGACTGAACCTAATGAAAGCAAGCTAAGTAAGTGTTCCACCTGCTGGAATGGATGAGTGACTTATTTAAGTAATTTAATATTTGCACTATTGTGTTTAGCCACTGTACAAGAGAAGATAGACTTAGCTCTGGCAACACTATTTGAGCCACCAGCTTCTTGTACCTAATGTCTGTGTCAGACAACAAAAAATCCATTGCTAGAGCTGGAATTAGAGCACTCCTTCCACAAATGGAATTCCTCCCACTTGGAGAAGCGAGAGTGAATTCAGCAGAGGTTCCCAGAAATGCTAGGTGTGATTCTTCCCATTTCTTCAACATAAAACTTAAGATTTAAAAGGCTGCAGGAGTAAGGAGGAGTGACTAAAGGCCATTCCATTCACCACAAAGATTTGAACAGAACTACATTGAGGATCTGTGTGTGTGTGTTTAATGTGTGATATTGCCTGTCATCCAGCTGGGAAGCAACTGTGCAATAAAAAAGACTTGTACAATGTCACTAAGTTTTACAGTTGTACAAAACAGGAAAACACTGAATCTCAGAGGTTGATAGAGGGGTGAATTTCTGTTGTTTGAACAACTTCCGACATCTTTTGAAAATGACAATTGCAGTGAAAATTTAGCTATGCTCCAGTCTTCCTTGGTACTATATATCTCATTTCCAAATGGTTGCATTCTTTCCATACAGATAGTCTCATGTTCTGTTTTATATAATGTCATAATGGCTTATAGTTATTCTCCAGTAAAGACCTACTCAAAAGTGTTGGTACATACCTTAAACTTTCCTCCCTACTATGGCATGAAGTACTACAACTTGTAAAGGCAGTTTGAACAACAGAGGAGTGGAGAATGTTTGGCTTTCTGGATGGTGGTAGTTACTATCCTGCTTTCTCATCTCTGGATCAGCAGGGGGATGTAGGTATCACACGAGAGTCTCCATAGCCACAGTGCGATATTGGATCCATTTCATGACTAGTAAGAGCCAGGTTGACATTTCCATCAAAACTCATCTTTGAACCCATACTACATACATTAAACTTACAGGCTAGAAACATTTAAGACTAAAGAGCTACATTATGTGAATGTTTATTGATAGGATACAGCATAGATACCCATAAGTGACTATCAAAGTTACTTCCGCATTTCATTCATAGTGATCTCATCCTTTCAGTATACATTACAATGTTTTTTGAACAGATGTGAGAAAATTGAATATTAATAATCATAAAATGCACAGCAGCTTAAAGAATGCCAAAGTTAAATCAATTGTCTTATCTCACTTTGACAATCCTCAGTTGGCGCAAGCTATAATTGCATTTCCAGTTAAAACAGCAAACACAAATTTACAAAACATTAAACTACAAAACAGATACGTAGTAATGTCCACATATGTAGACAAAAGGAATTTCTAGGTGTAAATCCTCTGCTGGCAATGGACACAAAAGGATTAGCAGCAGGGTTAGATTGCACTGAAAGTAAAATAGGGCTCTCTAGGACAAAAGTATCAGTAATGATCAACTACAGAACACAAGTATTCAATTAAGAATAACACTTGGCAATGTATCCAGAATGGTTTAACTGAAAAGAGAGACATAGCTAACACTGATTTGCAAATGAAGCTAAGCAGTCCCCCACTCAAATACTTGTGCCACAATAGTTTATATAAGCATGATCAACTGGTCTTTTCCCTCACCCTTCCTAAAAACCATTGGTTTCTGAAGCCAACTTTGTCTAGATACACTATACTGCCAATCCCAGCAAGGAGCAATACAAGCCCACTTCAGGCCTCAGTTCCAATTTCTTGCAATTATCATTAGTAGAAAATACTTTCAAGCAGTGATTAGGTAAAAAAACAGAAGACACAGTTATCAAATAAATACAAAAACAAAAAATCTAAGAACATGCACTATTAGTAGCACTAATCCCACACTCCATTTAAAAAACAAATCCAAGCATAATGACAGCTAATATTCATGGTTCAAATTCATGCATGCTTCTCATAATTTCAAATGCAATTTTAAACATATAATCCTGTTCAAATTCTTTCAGTAAATGCCCCATGCTACAAGTACAGAAACTGGCTCCCTCAACAGCAGGGACAAGCAGAGTGCACTTACTCCAGCCAATCTCTTTTTTGGCACGTGCACACAAACAGAAGCCCATGTCCCCATCTAAAACAAGAGCAGGACTCCACCAGAATAAAGCAGCTCATTTCTGCTTTGGTACGGTTTGCTACCAAAGTCCAGTGGCATTTCAATGGTGGGGTTCCTTCTAAGGACATCATTTCTGCAGCTATTCCAAACTAAAAAGTAGAAGACAGAGGAAAAGCCACTATTACTGCCAGAAATTGGCTCTGTTTTCTATAGCCAGTTGCTTTCTGAATGCCTGGCTCTGGATCTTTAGGGCCAGGCTCTGTGAGAAGGACCAGTCTGACTGGGAAAACTGCTTGTGCTGCAAAGATACATAAGTGGCCCCTAGCTCAGCAACAGTTGCCCAGCCCTGCTCTGCAGGGTGCAAGAGACTACTGTTTTTTAAGATGCTCGTACCAGTTCCACTGCTAATTGCATCAAGCTATCAATTGAGATATTGACTTTTATATAAAAAATACAGATCCAAGGCAATGTCCACTAAAGCACAAATACATTACTTCCTCCACTCTTATCACCACTCCTTGCTCCACTACTGTTCTCCTTGCAATTATTGTTCCTTTCAACTAGGGGTCATCAGTTCATTAATAAATGTGGAACTCTTTTGCTTCTGTACTGCTCATTTTGCTTTTGCTTCTGTACTGCTCATTTTGCTTTTGCTTCTGTACTGCTCATTCAGCAAAGTTCCCATCTTCTACAGATCAGTTAACCAAGACACCTACAATTCAATTCTTATTCAGCATCAGACTCTTCCAAACAATCATTCACATTTCCTTCAGCTGTGATGATACAGTAACCTCAGAGGCCAAAAGCCATCGGCTCCTTTATTCTATGGCACACATCACGGATGCAAAAGTAACATGGTATTTTTATTTCCTCCTAGAAGAAAGAAAATACTGTACCAACAAGAACACTGCAATGTTACAATTATTACTAAAATTAACTTCTGTAATCAAGGTCAAAGAGATTGTCAGAGACATCCCTAGCTTACTTCCAACACTGTTTGTACCTCCACCCCGATCAGACTGCAACATCAGATATTTATCTCATTTACAGGCATTAAAATACCTTTTTGAGGATTTTTTTAAATCTACCTTTCACTCACTCAAGTCAAGATGTAGGAGTGCTCCAGTAGGATGTAGCAAGGTGGGGTCAGGTGTTTGTGGGGATTATACTTTTGCATTAAAATACATGTCAAGACATTTTTTCAGAAAAGTCAGAGCTCATCAGGGACTGGGTTGGGGAAAGAAAAACATCACTTTACCACCTCTGGCAGCACACTTTCTGCAGAGAAGTTGGAAGCAAGATCCAAAAGATTGGTAGAATCAAATGTGCTTCAGCCACTCGAAGGGAAGATAATTTATAGTGATATGTGGATCATGCCCTCCCTGGTCAATTGCCAGGACAAACAGGAAAACAGTGCACATACCAACAGCATAGCAGGTGGCACTGCAGTTACCACCTAAAAAGGGAGAAAGATACTAATCCAATTTTCAACTGCTTCTCTGAAAGATCACTGACTGAAGTGGGGAAGTTCTTTGTGTGAATTGTTTAATGAACAGAAACATCCCACTTTTTTCTCAGCCCTAATAAACAGTAGCAGAGGTCAAAGCAGGTAGGATCTGCCAACATCTCTGCATCAAAACACAGAATGACATCCATCATATGGAAAGCAGTATGGCAGTGGGGGGACTGTAAAAAGGATCTATAGATTAAGGTAAGCAAATTCTTATTTTCTCCCTATTTTTATTTTACTCCTCTTTCTACTTGTTTCTCTGTCCCCATAGCCCCTTCCATTGTCAAAGTCTAAATGGAAGAAACAATAGTTGGAGACAGGACAGTCAGGAGATACATAATTGACAAAGAAATGTTTGCACTCCTCACCTGCATGCCCCTTTTGCTTTTAAAATATATCATCTAAAAAACTGGGCAAACTCTGTGCTTAAAACATATTGGATGATATCCAGTGGTGTCATTCTGCTAAAGCAAAGCTTCTACCACTTATAGAAACACCATTTTCAGTCTCGCAAGAGTTGCAAATACAATACCGATCCAATATTGGCCTTCACAACTTGATTAACTAGGTGTTGTCACTTGTCATTGGCACAACCACTAGTGCAAAATGAAATCACTAGTAGAACACCATCACTTCATGAATGTTTTCTGCTAGTATTATGTTGCATGTAACTCATGAAACTACTACTACTCCACATCTGTTTTGGCCTATATCTAGCACTCATCGTCAAGTTCAACTAGAAAAGAGTCACCAAAATGGCAATATAATATGATCTAAAAGTAATCATGCAGAACTAAGACAAAATAAAGTACACAGATACTACACAAGCATATTTACAGTTACATCCTAGTACAGAATACCGTTAAGCTTCAATAAGCAACAAAAGTTGAGCAAAGCTTATCGAGATGCCTCACTTAGTCAAATTCACGGTTTGTAAGAACAAGTGGAGCCACCAGAGTCCACACATAGAGAACAATGCCAATCCAGCTGGAAGAGATCTTCACCCAGACAGATGGCCATGTGGTGGTCATTGATGCAGAAGTAGGATCAGGGCTAAGAAAAAGGAGAGAGGGATAGAAAATATATTTACATTTATGAAACTAGCTTTCACCAAAAATCATTATGTAATTTTTTTTTCTCTTTTAAAAAGATTTATGGAAGTTGCCTCCACCCAATTTTCATGGACCCCTTTCATTTCATTCTTCCATGGTCTATGCCATTCAATGGATAACCCTCATTCTTGAAAGTGTGGCAAGGAGAGGGGCAGGTTTACATTTTTTTTTAAAGGTCCAACCCTTCAAGTCTCCCACTTGCTACCCCTCCCCATGTCCAACCTTTGTTGAGATCAGCACTGTCAGAACAAACCACATAAATGATCCTCAAATCCCATACCTGTACCAGTTGGTAAGAGTCATCATGATGTAAAGCGAAGCAAGAAAAAGCATGAAGTGAAAGAATGAGTAACTGTAAGTAACTCCATCTCTCTCATTATCAACAGCACGATGATAATCATCCCCATCATCAAGGGAGCCTTCACTCCTCGGAAGCCCATCTTCTATCAGTGTCGACTCATCACTGGTCAGGGTCAGTTTATTTACTTGACTGTTATTAGATGACCGAATGCTGCAGTCAGAAAAATGAGCAGAGTCATTAGATGTCCAATTTAGATATTTTCTAATAACTGAAAACTGTAAAAGCATTTCCAGAAGTTCTGCTCACCTTGAGTAAAGAACACAGAGTAAAAACAGGATGAGTCCCACAATTCCTTGAGCATCCCACCAGTGGACAAACTGGTTCTCACTTGGAGTGCTTGTGGAATTATAGCCAATTATGTTGAGCAAGCTTGGATTGCAGCGTCGGTCTGGATTGGTAAAGACAGAAGAAAATGGAATGCAGAATAGTCTGACCTACTCAAGACATGTGTCTTTATTATGAACAGCAAATCTGTACTAGGAAACAAAATCATGCCTGACAACAGAAAAAAAAATCTGAAATAAATAATGGATACACAGTATTAAACAACCATCAAAAGCTTTTGGAATGGGGCTTGGAAAAGTCATTAGTTGGGCTGGGCGATGCTGTGAGTTATAGCAGTCTCAGGGCAATCAGACACAGAAGTCTCCAGAAGCAACATGTAACACAGGGGTGGGCAAAGTGTGGTCTGCAGACAACTCCCACACTGTTTTTTGCATCCACATCCTCTAGTATTTCACTATTAAAAAAACCTGGCATTGCAGTTGGCCATCAAAATTCAACAGCAAACCACTAGATATACTATAGTCAAGGCAGAATGGCATCAGTTACTAGGTTGCATAGCATTCTTATATATAGATTCTCAATCATTACTCTTGTTTTTCTGTAATGTTTATGTTCCACTGTTCTGTTCTTTGCAAATAAATGCCTCATAAGTTTGTGTCTTTTTTTTAAATTCTCATTACAAATCCAGTACCAACTACTCAGTTCATTGCAGTTATTTATTGGTCTGTTATGGGACTGTAGAAGTAGAAGGTGCAGGACTTTGCTTCTTGCTGCTTTAGATCCTAGGTATATCTTGTAAGGTTAGGATTCTGCTGTCCCAGGCTGAGTCGGACAGGCCGGAACAGTAGCAGTGTACCTTGCTGTGTTGGCTTTACATCCAGATATACCAGCTGAATGTCCTTCACAAAGGTCAGCTGAAAGCCAAGAGCAATGTTGTACACAGGCCATTTCAGCAGCTAACTCTTCTTTGTAATAAAATCTAGGGATGGGATGGGATGGGATGATTTAGCTTAGAAATCTAAACCTTACATAGTCATGAAATCTTCTTACCTGGTTCATTAGTCATTGCTGCCCAAGTCAGATACATTGTATAAACTGTAATCACAGATGACTGCAATAAACCAGATCTTGGCTGTGATTCCTACACAGAGAGAGAGAACAAAACAATATTGCATTAACTGGACAAAATGGTCAAAGTGTTCACCAGCTTTTCAACCAACCAGATTTTACTAAATGTAACCTCATACCTGTATTTTAGGCAAGATTGACATTATAGATGCTCCAATACACAGCAGCATATTGACACTGATGAATGCCTTGTTATTAGAACAGCCTTCTGGATGAGTATAATAGACATAAAAGAGTACAATTGCCACTAGAGACAGAAGATAGTTCAGAGCTGTGGCTGACAGCAAAGCTGAAATAAAGCAAACAAGAGTGGATTCAGATTTTATTTGGTACATTTGAAACAAGTTATACTAGCGTGTAGCTTTAAATAAATCCTAGGGTTCAATAGAGTCCTGTCTATGAACTCCTGCAAGATAATTTCATTAGTACTGCCCCAAGAGAACCAGCAAAATGACAACATTTTTCCACAGGTAACATGTACTCATCACATTACCAAATGAGCAGGCATGGAAGCTAGATTCACAGGAGAGGAAACCCTACAATGAGTACCCAAATTTGTAGACACTATGCTTCTACTGTTAGGGCAGGATGGAGAACCATGGATGGAGCATTGAGATGTAAGGCCTTGGGGAAAAAATGGAAAAATTCAGGGGAAAAAAGCTTATTTCCTACTTTTTCCCTCCCTGGAAAAATGAGTAGGGGGATTGAAAACCTAGAATTATCCTCAGTTCTTTTCATGGGAATGAATGTTTTATATCTGCTTGATATTATGGAAGACTAGAGGAGAGAGAATCATTTTTTCTGCTTTACTTATGTTGATAGTTTTTCTGTTTGTTATTCCTCTGCTCCTAATTAAGTGGCAACACCAAAAAAAGTTCCTCACTATCCAGGACCTTGTAATAAAATTTGTAACAAAAAAATAAAAGTTTTTAAAAGAGGAATTCAATGTGTCCCTATCATCTGATTGAACTGCTCTTTTAACATACCAAACATGATAATTTAATTCCAGACAAAATTACATAATTGTATTCTCTGTGCATATAATATAATTTATGCTCCTGAAGTAACAAATTACATTTCAAACTTCAAAGGACACTGAATATCACCTTTTCCCCCATTTTTTCCAAACATTTCCAGATTTTTCTCTATGCATCAAGACTTCCAAAATTTTACATCCTTAATGAGGACTCTGCAGGCCACTGCTAACATGTCCCCACTGAGACACACTTTCACATTCTCTTCCTTGAACTCCCAAACACACACCTTTCCCCACGCTGCCTCCTCAGACAATCCAGGCTGATTGGAAAGCTGGGGAATTTTCCTTGCTCAGTGCTAAGAGAGGCCTCTTTTCTCAGTACTGAGCAAGAAACTGAGTTTGTCTCCAACATAAAGTAAAACTGTTCCTTTCCGAGTGCTGAGAGAAGCTCCTAGCCTGCAAAATATTTTGTGTAAGCTCTTTCTTCTCTTTAGTGTAGGGAAGACAGCCTCAGAGACAGGGATGGAGTCTAGGAGAGAAGTTTAGCAGGCTGGGAAGGTCTGTGTGCCACATGAAATCTATGGGTAAGAAGTTCCCTAATGTCAGAGGTAACATGCATCCATAACATCAGATAAGCACTAGAAGAGCTCTAAAACAATAGCCTTTTAACATCTTTCACTGGGGATGTGGGAAAAGAGGGAAGTAAGGGTATGCTTTCCGATGGAGGGGTACAGGTGGGCAGTTTATTATTTTCTGCAAGCAACTCACAATACGAAAAGCAACAACAGTATCTGGAGTTTATTTTAAATGTACCACACATCTCAATTTCAATTTTAAAACATCCAGGTCATACTGAATACAATACGATTGCATACCTGCATACCAGCATCTTGAGTTTCCTTCCTCCATTTTTTCAACCCATGACTCATTCCAGGAATGAGCAAAGTCAATAAGTAAGACCAACTGGATAAGAATGAAGCAGAAAGCACCAGCCATGCCAACGTAAAACCATACTGAGAAGAAAAACAAGCAAGTATATATTAACTCTGCATAAAAAAAATTGATTTCTCACATTAAGATTTTTATTACTGATTCAGAGACAAAAGGTATCTTTTGTTTTAAAACATTTAATTGGAAGAACAAGGCAAATCTATGGTTCCAGGGATTTTATCATCTAAAATCAACAACGGAGAAAACATAGAAAAAGAATGGGGGGGGTGAGAGCAGCCAAACATACAAGGACAACCATTGGTAAATGCAGTTACATAAATTTAGATTAAGAGGGAGAAATTATGGGGTTAGGCCCAAGGTTTTTTTTACATAGAATACTTATTGGATGACCGAAACCCACAGGTTACTAGATTAATGGTTAATTTCCTGGCTGAGGTGGCAAATTTATGGTTTAAATCGTCAAGCAAGGATCCTTGATGTCTTATTGATAGGTACATGTTTATGTTATAGTATGTCTAATAAAGGTCAATTGAAATTGAAATTGAAGGTTTATTTACTTCTTCCGCTATGAAGATTTACAATTGTAAATTTTCTGTCTGCATCAAAGTTATTTATTTCAGTATTACCTGTTGTAAAGGGTCCCTCAGGGATGAAAAAAGCACCAACTGTAATTGCGACTGCTGCAGCAAATTTAAAGAACCAGAATCTGGGGGGGGGGGAATTACAAAGTCAGGGTCATACCAATATTTTTGAATTAGCATTTTGCAAATATTCAAGATAGTATACGCAAACATTTTTATTACTTTATGCAGCTTAGAAAACAACATTCCTGAGAACATTCAGCAGATATTGGTAGATATAGATGGGACTCATCTTTTCATACTGTATTCTTATTAGTCTCTGTGTCTGAGTGATAACCTCCAAAAATGAAGAGAAATTTGACTTCAGATATCTCAGTTGCACTATGGATTGAAGGACAACACGGGGTATTATCCTCAGTCATAGTTCCCATTGCTAAAATAAGAACTTACTCAGAGAAACTGTTGTGTGGATGAAGCAATTATGCACCCTCCTAGAGAAAAGGTGGTTTATAATTCTATTAATTAAAAAAAATCTTTATTGTCATTCGAGGCAAAAGCATACTCCAAGGGAATTTACACTTAAAAATAAAAAACATTACTGTCAATAAATAAAGAGTTAGAGAACAGAAAAAATATTTAAAATCAATATTTTAAAGTTATAAGGAGAACTAGGATCTCTAGAAGACTGCAGAAGCCATGAGGAAGTAACAGCACATCAGAGTGCAACTGCAAGGCTGATCTGCCCTGGCTGGAAAGCCAGCATTCAGTCCAAAAATAATTCACATACTGTTTCAGCTTTTCAAGTTAATAGACACAGTACTAGACCAGCATTTCATGTCCATATCATATTCACACCTGGGTTTACTCATAGCTTGGAAAAGTTTGTAGGACAATGACTTTCAGAATCCTCTAACCAGCAAGAGCAGTCAGTGTCCATGCTCTACGGGGGTTCTGATAGCTGCCATAAATAAAAAGGTAACATTACCAGACACTGGAGATCCTCTGGTCTGTGTACTGAAGTTTTATTTCTACCTATAAAAAAACCTACGTTCCTAAAATTTTTAACAGCTTGTTAGACCGTAACTATCTCTGTGTGGTAATCACTACGTGAAGAAATACATTTTTGTATGTTCTGAAACTCCTACTGTGTTTACTTAAGAACTTCTAAGAGCTACTATTTTGAGACAAGAAAAAAGTCTGCTTATTGTGTTGTAATAACCCTCAAATAGGTCTGCACATCAGTCTATATTCTAAACTTCTTAACCCTCTGTTTCAAACAGCTGAAAGTACAGGGAGTGTATTTGTCTTTGTCTAATACCATTTCTAGTTCTCTGGCATCATTTTGGAGATGACAGTATCCTGTACATTATTATTTCATAGATTTACGTAATGGAAATATGAACTGATTCCCTCTTAATTCTAATTCTTTGCCTCCAAATTAATTTGCCTTACTAACACAGCATGCTAGAACTGACAGTTTCAAATATCTTCCTTTGGCAATCACCTCTTTCCTTGATGGTCAAATTGGGACCCATCAGTGAACAGACAAAGTTGGAATACGCATTACCATCTGTGTATATCAAAATATTCAACTGTGGATAAGTAGGAAATGAACATCTGTCTTCTATAATTTCCTGCATTTTAACACAACTGGTAAGAATGTCATTTTAAAAAAAATCACAACTATTCCAAGACGATTCTGGTCGCAAGAGGAACAATCCATCTCTGACTTCCTATATCCTTCTGAGCAGAAATCCCACTACATATTTCATGGATAAAGTTCTTCACCGCTTCATCCATTCCCACTTTCAACACAGTATCATCTCCATGGTCTTATCAAGAAGGCCGTCTTAAGAAATATATGTGAACATAACGTATGTGCAAATACATGCTGACAAGCATTCTTGGAGCTGTGCTGTGCTGTGCATTCCTGGAACTGTAACAACAATGGGATATTACTATTTCTTTTCCTTAGAGATTTCTCAAACAGCTCTCATTCTGAGTATCTACGGCCTATCGAGTGGAAATCTTCAGTGCTCTCCTGAGCTTGGGCCCCTTATGTTCATGAAGCTTTATGTGCAAGCAGTGACCACCCAACAATACTTGTTTAACCTGGTTGCTTGAATACTAAGTAAGCATTATAAAACAAAGATCAGGGACTGAACAGCTACAGTAAGTCCTGAGCCATTCCTGAATCCTACCACCAATCTGACATTTCTAGTTCTGATATTAACTATGGCTTAAAAATATGAGTATCTTCCAGAAGTGGCTTCACATAATTTCATTCAGGACATCATTTAATAGTCTGAATTATTAAATTTACATTTAATTTTATATTCTGCAAGATATTTAGACATTTGGGGCATTTGTCAGCTCTTTCTTATTCACATTAATGGTAGTTTTGAATATGCTATTACATCCTAGTGTCAATGATTTCCTTTTCAGCAGATCTACTCATAAATGTAAGAGTATACAAAAATACATTACACAATTGAATATTTTCTTCTTACCCATTGTGTACTGATGCCCTTGGATCACTGCTGCTCTTCACCTTGATCATCAGTAAGGAAAACAAAAGGAAGAACATGGCCATGCCAAAGCACACCCGGTACACTGCTTTGTATCCCACTAGAACATCACACTTCACTTCACCATCACAAAACCCAGGAATCTGTAACAAAAGCATCAGATATATTAACATGTACTAACGAAGAATCCAAACTTTTATATTGTTATGGCTTCAACAGTGTCTTTTCACTATCTGTTCATTACTTGATATTTGTGAGATGAGAGTCCTCCTCCATTTTATAAAAAGTTTTATACCAGTATAGTTTCTTACTGAATTCAAAAGCCACACATACATGTAACATGTTCACAGTGTTTGTCCCAGATCTGAACAGAGAGTTAGCCAACAGCACTGCAAATTTTACTAGCAACCATTATGCTAACTATTAAAAGATTACAACTAAAGAGTATTAATACAAAAAAAAATTAGGTCTCAACCTATATATACAATGTGGGTGGAAAAAGCGTGTCCCAGAGACGGTTTTCATGGTTCCCAAGGACACCCACCTAAGACCAAAGTTCCTCCACAAGGACACACAATCTCTTTCACACCTTCTAAATGATGTGGGGAGCAATTTTTCCATGTTGCTCCTCCCCAGACCATTTCAGGCCTTTGGGAACTTTTTTCAAAAGTAACTTCCACCTCACTTCCTAGTATAGGCAGAGGTTTTTTCTGGGCCCAAAACAGACCAGATAGTGAGAAGGGACATGATAAAAATTGCCCCAATGCTCCCTGGAAGGCACAGTCCAGGGGAGGTGGCAGCATAGGCATACTGGCAGCCTTTAGAAGTTTGTTACATAGCTCACAGATCTTGGGCAGTTGCCCACTCCTGAAATACAAACATAAACAATATTTCAGGGTTTGTCTAAACTGAAATGGCAGACAGCAGACATGATGTTATATAGCAAGTGATTCTCTGGAACGGATAAGGAAGTCCAAGTAAATTCTGTCAATGAGATCAATCTTGTTGTCTCAGGCGTAAACTGACCTTCTTCAGCTGTTCTTCCATTCCTGGTATTAGCATCACACATGCCACGCTCACTCCAAGAAGCAAAAAGAGTGCATATATCACCCTTGTTATAGTGGAGTTATTTCCACTGGGGCAGCACCGACACAGCAAACATGGTGCACTGCCACATAAACATGGAATCTGGTAAAAGAAAGAGAG
Organism: Ctenosaura bakeri; assembly: GCA_948474755.1. Classification (NCBI taxonomy): domain Eukaryota; kingdom Metazoa; phylum Chordata; class Lepidosauria; order Squamata; family Iguanidae; genus Ctenosaura; species Ctenosaura bakeri. The sequence continues at coordinate 572,861 of CAOLHI010000352.1, forward strand.
TTAACAAAGCACATGAAAAGAAAAACACCAGGAATGATGACTGGTTACTTAACAACTCAGATTGCAGTATTTAAGAATCTTGCCCCCATACCAAATACATTTTTCAGGAGCAAGTCATCTACTCTGGCCATTATTTTGAGGTATGAAGTTTCTGCATTACAATGTACATACATCTGAACAGAAGCTTACAGTGTGTCTGATTCATCATTATAATAAAGCAAAAACCAGGAACAAATCCTCTGAAACAGAAGAGATGATGCCGCATTTCCACTGCTCAAGTGACTCTGTGACTGCCCTTAAGTACAGTAAAAAAAGCCAACAGTCCACTTTTAAGAAGCTGTTAATCATCCCGCCCCCCACTTCTGAAAGCAGAAGTCCAGATGATGCACAGTGACATAGCCAGCAAGAAGTTATAACACCAGTTCTGCACAAATATGTTCTCCTGTGAAATATGCATCCTGAATTACTCATATTACTGCAGTATCACCAGAATTAGAGAATTCTTTGGAGGAAAAAAAAAAGATACTTGCAGTTAAACTTTACAAATATGCTCAGTCTATGTAAACCCAGCTAAATATGATATAATCCTGACTGCAATCCTAGAATAAACAAACTCACATGAACTTTCCCCTGACTCCATTACTCAATACAGACACAATGTATACATGCACATTTGGGAAGTACATCCTCTTCTGGCATGACCTCCACATTCATGAATGCAAGGTCACGCAAAGCATCATGCCGTGTTATAGTCAATGGATGTAACAGGCACATGCCTGTTAGGCACATGCATGTTGCACCCATTGACTGCAATGGGACACGATGCTTCCTTTTTTGTTTTATGGCAGGGTTCCTGGAACAGAACCCCCACATACACAGTCAGAGCACTGTACATCTCAATGGTTCCTCAGTCCCAAGATAAGCTCCTACTTGAGCAGCTTTTCAGATTTCAGCAAAACTGAACAATACTCATCAATTAATTCTTTGTTATACAGTTACAGACCTGAACAACACTGCAACACTAAAGTCAGTCAAAAACTGAAAAAATGTTCTATTACTTTTCCACACGTTTGCATTATCTTCCCATTCTACATTTACTACAGAAAGAAATATACCCCAGAGAATAAAATGTCTTTCAAATCTATTTCAGTCCAGCCAAAACATACTTTCAGATGTTTTTCCCCCTTCCAAAAGTCCAGATTTATTATATATTTTTCTGTCTCTCTCTCTGATACTACAGATGACACTATTTTAATGTAAGGCATGTCAGAAACCACAATGAATTTATCCTTCACAATCATTCCTGAACCCAAACAGAAAATTATGCGAATGGGGCACTGCCATAAACATATTAATAGTGTCATGGGACTGAAGTTCAGCAGGATAACTTCTCCAGATACCTTCAAACTCTCAGAAGTAAAAATCAGTTAAGCCAAATCCACACTACAGTCTCCCCATGTTACAGAGACTCGCTTATTGTTACTGGCAGAGATCCCTTTAGTTATAGAGATTATTTGACTGCTATCCAGAGATGGCCCACAATAACAAAGAAATGACTAGCCACTGCTCTATAAGCGGGGGAGCCATTTTCAGCAAACAGTCTTATGTCCTTCTTCTTCCACCACATTCTTTCCCTGACTGAACATGATGTCATCAAGGTGACAAGGTAAATAAATAATGGTTAGACTTGCAGGTTTTTTAAATTCATGCTGAGATTTGAACGCAAGGGCTGATTGGACAGGGGCCCTGAGCACATCTTGGAGATGCTGGCTGTTCCCCTAGACATCTGTCGCAGAACTATGAGACATTTTTCTGGCAATATGATACAGGGATTGGCAACATGCCCTTACTTCTCCCTTATTTTGCAACTCCCATCTTCCACCACCACCAAATCAACTGTTGTTCCACTAACTTTTGGCAGCAGCAACAAAAAACCCACAAATGTATTTAAAACACAGTGGGGAGCTAGAACACATGTGAGTTGAACAAATGAAGCAAAATTCTGATTTAAAACAAAGTACATGCTCTGTACTTCCTTTCTTCTAAAGGAACTTCTGGCTATTTTGCCAAGACTTCTGTCTATTTTGCCAGTGGTTCCTTGGTGTGGCCTATTAGGATAAGAATCCAATTTGTTACACTAGGTAGCTATCCACACCTTCCCGTAAGCTCATTTTACAATAAGTTTTTCAAAACCCCACAAGCCTCCTGCAACCAAAGCTGCACCACTGAAACCTCTCAATGGTCTGAGATATGCACTACAGAGAAATGCACTACACTTGCTATTTCCACATGTACTACTGATCCCTTTTCCCAGGTTTCTTGCACCATTTCCGCACTACAGTGTTAAAGTGCTGCTATTCCACTATCAACGCCCTGTGGAATTCTGGGGTTTGTAGTTTAGGGAAGGTCACTTCGAATTCTCAGCCAAAGAGCTCTTTGGTCTCAGTAAACTACAAACCCCAGAATTCCACAGGGCGTTGAAAGTGGAATAGCAGCACTTTAACACTGTAGTGCGGAAATGGCCTTGGAGTAAGCTATAATCCTGCAAAAAATCAGAAAAAATTTCACATGACGACATCACACCACCACATTAGCTTTTGACCCAACAACACGAGAAAATGTCATATTGGGAAGTTAATCCATGTAATTGGGACCGTAAGCGAAAAGAAAACTGAAGCTGCCTACAGTCCAAAGCCCAGATCAGGCAGCACCAACAGACAAGATTTTGGACATTTCCAGATTACACGGTCACAATGCTACTATTCCCCTTTCAACATCCCGTGGAACTCTGGGGTTTGTAGTTCACTGAGGCCAAAGAGCTCTCTGGCTGAGAATGCTAAAGATCCCTCCCTAACTGCAAATCCCAGGATTCCATAGGTGCTGAAAGTGGAATAATAGCACTGCAACAGTCTAGTGCAGAAAGGCTCTTAAGAGTCCAGCTTCACCAAGCAGTTACCCTTCCCCACTAACAGGGGCCATTTCCGCACGAGGCTGTTATAGCGCGATGTTTCCACTTTCCACATCCTCTGGAATCCTGGGGTTTGCAGTTTCGGGAGGGGCCCGCCGGCCCCTCCCGAAACTGCAAACCCCAGGATTCCAGAGGAGGTTGAAAGTGGAATCATCGCGCTATAACAGCCTCGTGCGGAAATGGCTAGGATTTTATTTTTGCGGCTCTGCAGAGAGGCTCCGCGCCAGGCTTTGTACGCGAGGAAGAAACGCAACGCACAACAATCCGGAAACGTCCCTCTGGCCACGCCTCGGGCAAGTGAACAAAGAAGAGAAGGAACTCTCCTCAGCCGCCTGGAGTCCCACTGTCGGGAGAAAGGCGGGGGATAAATAAAGAATAATAAATAAAAATAATAACTGCGGGCGGTGTCGGGGGAGGGGGGGCTGCCTTGTCTCACAGAGGAGAAAAACCGGCCATGATGAGGCACGGCGGGCGGGGAGGGGAAGCCTCGGGAGGGGTGCAGGTCCCGGTGGCGCTTCGGGCCCTGGCCGCCGCCCCCGCGACGGACGCCCGAGGAAAGACAGAGGGGAAGGATTCGGTACGTTACCCAGCTCGCCATGGAGCAGAGGCCCAGGACGGCCCCCATCTTGAGCCTCCCAGGAGGCTCAACTGACGCAGCGACTCTTTAAAGATGGAGACGCCGCCGCCGGAAAGCCCAACGCTTGTTTACTCTCTAGCCCGTCCCACTCGCTGCTATGCGTGGAGCGCCGCTTACGTCACTTCCGGTAAACAGAGGAAGCGGTGCCGTTTTGCCTGCGCACATAGATTTAAAACTAGAAGAGCCTTACGAGTTTCTGACTCCTAGGTTGTTTTTATTTTAAAATTCTGTCTCTCTCTCTCCGTTCTCGTCATGACGTTGAAAACTCACCACGGGACACAAATGACAAATGCATCATTTTAGTTTATTTCGTAACGCAGAGTGGTGCTTAAATGAAATTGCAATGAGGAGGAGTTCTTGCGCTTCTTGACATAAATCTCCTTTGTTGTGGTTTCAGGCAACGTCGCGAAAAGAAACGCAGGGAAGTTCCTAGCAACCTTTCCGCACTGGACTGTTATAGTGCTATTATTCCACTTTCAACATCCTGTGGAATCCTGGGTTTTGCAGTTTAGGGAGGGGCCTTTAGAATTCCCAGCCAGGGAGCTCTTTGGCCCCAGTAAACCTCAGATCCCAGAATTCCACAGGAGGTTGAAAGTGGAATAATAGCGCTAGAAAGAGTTGGTGCAGAAAGGCTCTAGGTTTCTGAATAAAGGGGGAAAGGGAGGGGGATCTCGAAACACCGTTCGGACTAACTGATCCAGTTTTTAGCAGGAGTTGTCATGGACATCATTCGTTTCCTGCTTAAAGTGGATTAAAATAACAAAATCTCAAGGTAAAATAAAAATTACTGGGGACCTTTCCGCACTACATTGTGGAAGCGCTATTATCCCGCTTTCAGCATCCTATGGAATCCTGGGGTTTGCAGTCGAGGGAGGGGCCTTTAGAATTCTCAGCCAGAGAGCGCTTTGGCCTCCTCAGTAAACTACAAACCCCGGAATCCCACAGGATGTTGAAAGTGGAATAATAGCACTGTAACAATGTAGGGCGGAAAGGCCCTTAGTCTTTAAAGCTGTTGCTAGATTCCTTCCCCCCCCCGCCGCGTTTTGTTGTTTTTTTTAATGCTACAACAGACTACAGCTATTTCTATGGGAATTGCTGCAATAGGAGGCTTCTGAACCTAACTGAGCACCAGATTTGGAAGTGGTCAGAGGAAGAACCGCAGTGTGAATACTGCAAGTAGACTTCACTGAGGGGCCTAAAACCCCTAAGGGCACCAGATCCCCTCTGATCTTGGAAGCTAAGCAGGGTCAACACTGGTCTGTACTTGGATGAGAGACCGCCAACGAATACCAGGTGCTGTAGGCTATATATTTCAGAGGGAAAGAATGGCAAAACCACCTCTAAGTATTCCTTGTTGATGAAAACTAAGAAATTCATTTTTTTTAATTTTTTTATTTATTTATCAAATATTATTACATAACAAAAAGAAAGAAAAACAGAAAAAAATCAACACACAATACACAAAAGAAAAATAAAGCCAAGTTACATAAATATAAAAAAATAAGTTAACGAATCTCATTACTAAACTAACCACCTTCTCAAATCTTATAACTCAGAACTATTCTTAATATTAAATACATTTGTAGTTATAATACTTATATATACAAATATATCTTCTTATATATCTCAATAAAGCTCATAGAAATATTCTCATCCTATATAAACCCCTAAAACTAAGAAATTCATGGGGTCGCCCTAAGTCGACAGGCGACTTGAAGGCACATGTAGACGGACAGAATTCAACTCAAGATTGTAGGGGTCTAAGTTTTCCTGGCCACCTCAGCAGGCAGTACCTATAGGGTGGGATGGACTACCACTATTCTGTGCAGAACTGAAAAGGGATTGTTAAGGGCTTCGCTAGAACGATGGTGATTTTCTGTTTGCTTGTAGCTTTAAACAAACCTTGAACCCTCTGCCCTGCTGTCCCATCACGGGGGGGGGGCGAGGGGAGAGAGAAAAATAGCATTTAAAACAGTGGTTCTCAACCTGGGGGTCGGGACCCCTTTGGGGGTCGCACGACCCTTTCACAGGGGTCGCCTAAGACTTCGCTTCAAGCCCTTCTCAGGTTGAGCTTCTGACACTATGATAATGGTTGGGGGTCACCACAACATGAGAAACTGTATTAAAGGGTCATGGCATTAGGAAGGTTGAGAACCACTGATTTAAAGGAATCCGGAAGTCTCACATTCAACCAATAAATTGTTCTTATACTTATATCTCTATCGCTTGACCACACTGATCGATGAGGCCCCCCCTTTTCAGGGCGGGACTCAGGCTAGTGGGCGTGGCTTCAACAGCGGAGGGGCGGTGGAGTTCTGTAGGCTTTTCGCGGAAGCCCGGAGGCTGCAGGGTGAGCTCTCTTTTTGTGCTGTGCTAAACCGAAGAGACGGATGAGTTAAGAAGACGTACCTTCCAGCTGTCCTGACGCCCCTTTTACTCCTCTGTGCACCCTATTTGGGCTGCTTTTACACTGTCCCAGTTTTTCTCTCCTCTTCCCTTTCCCTCTTTGGCCATCTCCGCACTAGCCTGTTATAGCGCGATGTTTCCACTTTCAACCTCCTCCGGAATCCTGGGGTTTGCAGTTTCGGGAGGGGCCATCCAGCCCCTCCCGAAACTGCAAACCCCAGGATTCGGAGGAGGTTGAAAGTGGAATCATCGCGCTATAACAGGCTAGTGTGGAAATGGCCAAAAATTTGTTCTCAGCAGTGATGTATTTAAGTCTTTCGCTTCAAGTCTGGAGTCAAGTCTCAAGTCCTTGCAAGAATACTTTCAAGTCAAGTCTGGAAGCCAACTTTATGCCTCAACCTATATTCCAGAATTTCTAGACAGAGTGGAATAAAGTCAGTTTTAACAATTTAAGAGTCAACTCTCTACTTTTGTAATCTTGCCAGCTGCAGCTTCGGAAGTGGAGAATAGGAGCCTTTTTACTTCCCATTTGCAAAGCTGGAGGCTTTTTCAGAAGTGGGGAATTGGATCCTTATAACTCCCCCTTACTGAAGCTTCAAGAGCTTTGGAAGGGAGGGATGCCACGTAGAGGAAGGAGAGGGCTTGTTTTCTGCTGCTCCAGAGACCAGGACAAGGAGCAATGGATTCAAGCTGCAGGAAAGGAGATTCCACCTGAACCTCAGGAAGAACTTCCTGACAATCAGGGCCGTCCGGCAGTGGAATACGCTGCCTCGGAGTGTAATGGAGTCTCCTTCTTTGGAGGTTTTTAAGCAGAGGCTGGATGGCCATCTGTCGGGAGTGCTTTAAGGGTGTTCCTGCATGGCAGGGGGTTGGACTGGATGGCCCCTGTGGTCTCTTCCAACTCTACATTTCTATGATTCTATGGTTCAATGATCCTTTCTTCTCAAACCGGTTATCAAGCACATTTTCTGTTTCCCTTTGAAACATCCACCCTGCCCTCTGGGCACAAGTCTTGCCTTTTGCTTTTAGGAAACGTTTTAGGAAGCTCCTCCTATATGTAGCAGGAACTGACTGCTAAGCAGATCTCAAACCCATTGCCTATCCCTTTTGCTGTTCTCTCTGAGAAATGTGTCCACGCTTTGGGCTTGAGACAGATCATCTTGTGACCAGTAAGTTGTAAAGTCTCTAGATGAATGTGTTATGTTGCTGAACCAGTAGTAGCAAATCAGTCACTAAAAATATACATGTCTCGAATTGAGCCAAGTCAGTGTGTAATTTTTGCCAAGTCAAGTCATTGAAGGGACTCAAGTCTGACTTGAGTCAGAGCCAATTGGCTTGAGTCTACATCACTGGTTCTCAGCTTCCTTCGATGGCTGTAAACGGAGTTCAAACTACAGAAGTGGTTTGCGTTCATTTCAGTGGGGGGAAAGGAAAAGGTGGAATCTTGCTTTCCTTCCAGAGTCAGGCAGAAGCAAACTGCTGCAGCCTCCTTATGTTGGAATGTTCTTCCTCATTAACAACTTTTGCCTGACCGTAGTATGATAGTACTTGGCCATATCCATATTGGTCTTTAGCTGTGCAATGTAGGAAGGTGTTGACTGGTAACTTGAAAGTTCATAGAAATACACATGAAAAGATCTTCTAGTAGTTACAAAATGTTGCTCGCCACAGCAAAACTGAACCCTTGCATGGGGATGGATCATTCTGGTTCCCTAGAAGTAGTGCTGCTCAAAGTGGTGGCCCCTGTTGGTCTGTGAGCCACTGGCTGCCAGTCTGTGGCTAGTTTTCAGGAAAGAATGAAAACGTTGTAGTCAATAGGCACATATATGGTGCCAGAACCCTGTTGCACTGGGGAAAAACCCCCTTCTGGTCTGCCACACCAGATAGCTTAGGGAGCACTGCCTTAGAGTCAAGTTTTGTAGAAGAATCCAAATAGAACTAAGCCTAAAATTGTAGGCATTCTGTTTCAGCCCCTTGCTGGATATATTATGTTAAAAAAAAAAAACTTGTATGTTTGTACACTTGTCCAATGGGAAAACAGTCTTGACTTCCCAGGTCCTCTGACTACCACCACATCCATAAGGAACACAGGAAGCTGTAGGAAGGGACTTGGTCACCTCATTGAGGCAGAAGTGGTCACTTACCTATGTCTGCTTCCTGTTTTGAAATCTTTGGGGAGCCCCTTATTTCTATTCCACCTGTGACACGGGTCTCTTTGGTGTGAACATCGGAGAGGGCCCTCTCAATGGCCATTCCCTGGCTCTGGAACTCCCTTCCTAGAGGTTAAATTGCTGCCTTCCTTGCTATTCTTCCATAGGCAGGTGAAGACTATTTTGTTGCAGCAGGGCTGGCTGCTCAGGGGGAGAGTTCCATTCAGAACATGGGGTCCTGCTTACTTGTTGCTTTCTTCTAATGGTCATTCTTTTAACTGCTTTTAATTCTTACAGTTATTTTAATTATATTTATTATTATTTATTTGTTTGTTGGATTTATTCCCTGCCTTTCTCCAGGGATGATTTTTTTAACCTCTGTCAGTTTTAGCATTTTTGTATGCTATCTTAAGTTCTGGACTGGGGGGGGAAATGAGAAATAAATAAATAAACGACAACACGAGGGCCGTGTGATTCCCATCTCTGCTATAAACACCTATCTAGAAAGAAGCTTTACTGAAGTCAATAGGGCTTGCTTCTGAGAAGATATGCATAGGACTGGGCTCTGAGAAAAGAAATGGTTCTGTAAATGAAGCCATGGGCTCATTGTTTAAAAAACGAAATGGTTCAAATGCTTTATATTTCATTTCAGTGCTGAAGTATATGGAAGAAGAGTCTATATAAAGCTATAACCTTGAAAAGAAGAATGCTTTGTGAATTACTGTGCTTGAAAGTGCATTCTTTTATTCTCTGAGTGCTGAACGATATGGGAGTTCACTCAGTTAAACAAAATGTAAAGGACTCAAATTTCACTGCAATGAGCATTGCTCTCACAGCCATGTGAGAGCCCATCATGAAAGAATAAATTTTGCAAAGATATCCAGCAATATTTCCAAATAGACCTTGCATTCCACTGTGCAGTCTCTACAAGATTTAAACTGTAATTCTGTACACGCTTAACTGGGAGTAAGCCCCGCTGAAGTCAAAGGGATTTGCTATTGAGTAGACGTGTACAGATCTGTGTTGTTTGGCTATAATGCTGTGGCTCCTTACCAGCAAGGAGGTGCCATTGAATTCTGTGGCATTATATGCATTTATTTGGTGTGCAGGGGATGCATGTATGGCATATACAGGCATGTGAAAGTACATATGGATATTGAGGCATCAAACAAGAACAGTCTGCCTTTTACCCCAAGTATATTTTCAGTAGCAGCAAGCAGCTTCCATGACAGTAGAGCAGTGTATCTTCTCTAGATTTTAGTTCACACTTTACCGAATATATCCAAGGCGCCACACCCTATCCCCCAAAGAGGTTCAGCACTTTGGATAACTTCTTTAAACTTCTAATTATTGAAACTTGGAATGCTTTCATCACCATGCAAACATGAAGGCCAAAAGCTGCCACTGTATGTTCTAGAATGCTGATAACATGATGCAGGGCAACTGTGTTTTCCTAGTATATGCTTGACCTGAAGAACAAACAGTATCTTGGCTAATAAACCAGAGGAGGGCAATCTACTGAAGAGCAAAAGAAATGATAGCCAAGCTTTCAGCAGTCTGCCTATTAGGAAGACCTTGAGGAGTAATTCCTATAACAACAATACCCAAGTTTGAAGTTTGTTTTTTTTCCCCAGAAGTAAGAGGATATAGTGTGGTATGGTATTTGGCATCAACGCTCACACACACACACACACACACAGAAACCCTCCTTGGTAGTAGTATTAGCTTAAAGAATATTTCTCAATTCTGGGTGGAAAAAAAGGCTGAATTATGTTCTTTTTATTTGAACTGTATTTAAAGTTGAGAGTTACATCTGAAACACTTGTGTAACATGTCCTGGAGTTATTTGAGAATTCCTTAGCCTTACTTTTTAATCTGATATCCTAAGTGAGGCTCACTAACCAGTTTAAATGGGTTTTAGGTGTCTTAACTTTACCACTGAAACTATGCCTTGTCTAAAATGTCCCTTATGGATTGGTAACTGCTTTGACTCCCTGATTTAACACAGCAGTAGCATCTCAGTAAAAGGTATCAAACTGGGGTACTAAGTTTCCAATCTGCCAGTCTCAAACTACTACCCACCAGTTCCCCAGTAATGTTAGCATATGTTAACAAAATGTAGAGTAGCTTGACTCAGAAGCCCAAATCAATGGCACTTGATAAGATACAGTGATTTTGAATCTATCCAGATCTGAACACAGTAGATTGTTTTTCTTAACTATACAACATTGATATCAGCTAAATAAGTAAATATAATGCTGCTTTCTAAAAAAAAATTAGACAACCAAACTCATAAACAAGCTGATAGATTTTTACATGCTGTACAAGATTAAGTCCAGGAAGTAATAACTGAGTTAAATCAAAGAGAAGCAGCATGGATTCAGGGAGAAGTGTTAGATCAAGTCATTCAAGTCAAGTCAAGTACTTTCAAGTCGTGTCTGACTTATGGTGACCCTGAAGTGAGCCTATCATGGGGTTTCCTGGGGTTGAGAGTGTGTGACACACCCAAGACCACACAGTAGGTTGCCATGGCCAAGCAGGAAATTGAATCCTGGTCTCCAGGGTCATAGTCCAACTCTCAAACCACTATGCTATGCTGGCTCTCAGGGAGGAGTGTTTGTTACCTTAGTTACCTTCAACTAGATCACAAGAACCCAAGAACCACGCTCCCGATCCAGCTTCTGAATTTAAGGGACCTTGCCTGTGAAATTTACACAATGGCAAGTCCTCCTCCAAAATTCTGGGCAGAGTTTAGACAAAGGACATCAAACATGATCACAACCTGTCCTCTCTTAGCAGAGAAGACAGGAAAAAGTTCTGGAATCAACCTTACAACCTTACATTTTCTAAAATGTCAGCCCTAATTTGCCAGCCATCCATGACAAATTAGGTGTGGTTAAAAAGATGTGAGCTAGAAAACAGGCTTTTAGATAATCACATTACTTGGCTTTAACTATATATTTTCAATATCGTAATAGGCTGGAGCTGCAATGGCTGTTATGAAAAAGATATAACAGAGGCCTGTACTTCTGATACATAAAAATGTATAGAGATGCCTGTGGAAAAGTATGGTTTTCTTTATGGATGCTTGTTACAAAATTATTCCACAGATTACCATTTTATAGTGCTGTCTAAGAATTTTAATTCCTTACCTACATATAGTGTATTTGTTATTTGTTATGCAGTTCCACATTGACTCCAACTTAGGACTGCCTTATCACTGACATTTCTTGGCAAGATTTATTCAGAGGAGGTTTCCTATTGCCTTCCCCTTAGGCTGCGAGAGTAATGACTTGCCCTGAACTTAGCTGGTAGGTTTCCATGGCTGAGTGGGGATTCACATTAACATTCCAGAGTCAAAACAACAAGATTATAAAACCACATGTTTATTTCCAATGCTTAAGGTTACTTAATGGAAATGTTGTTGTTATGGCAGCCTGTTAGGATAACACTATTGTTCACGAATTGGAAAACTCAGATGACAAACCATTGAATACCGGTATATACATATAGACAAAATGTCCATGAACCTGCAAATCCCAAAAGTAAAGAGACAGGGTGAAGGAACCATGTGTATTTCACTTTGTTGTTGTTGTGTGTATTCACATTGTTTCTGACTTAGGGCAACCTTAAGACTATCATGGGATTTTATGAGACTGAGAGTATGTGATGCACCCAAGGTTACCCAGTGGGTTTTCATGGCTGGGGGAATCAAACCCTAGTTTCTAGGACTGTAGTTCAACACTCAAACCACTACACCACACTGTTTGGTTTGTTACCCTGACTTCTGGAGGACACCTGGATTTGCTTACAAAAATACAGAGGTTGGAGAAATTAACAGAGCACTGTTTAGTGAAACAGAGGGCAGGGCAACACAACAAGATCTTTTATCCTATGTCTATGGGGTCACACTGCACAAGAGAGAGTGAGAAGTCAAGCGTCCTGTTACTGTAGTTTCTAGCCCGGACTTGTGGGATATTAGATATCATTTGATATCAATAATTTGGCCTTCACTCATTCCTCTCCATGTGCTTGAGAGGCCCCTAGACAAGCACGCACACAGGCATGGCCGCAAATAGCTGAACCATTCAAAACCAATCCAGGCAGGCCAGTAATAGCCAGACTGCCGCTTTAGGAGACCTCAAGGCAAGTACTATTTAAGATCATATTATGTATGCATGCTACTTACAAAGGACTCCCTGCCCCAAGCAGGTAGCTTGACGAGCCGAATACTCAACTGTCAAGCACTCCGCGTTTGTATACTGTCCGAGCTATTGACAACGCTGTCATAATTCAATCATGTAAAACACTGACCTTTCGGAGGCTTTGTCTCCAGCCCGAAACCCATTGTTATCCCCGGGAACGGACTAACCTACGGGCACATTTTCCCCTATAAGACCCCCTGATTTTGAGTGTCTCTTTGGATCGCTCTTGGCTTCCATCCCGCCTTGCTGTCACTTCATTTGACGAGCCTTCCCCTCAGCTCCTCATGCTGAGAATCTCCACTTCAACGGACTTTCTCTTCAGACTATCTGGTAGTATTTCCCATACAAAACCTCCTCTTAAAAACCCTTTATCCCACTCCTACCTTTATTTCAATAGTTCTCTGTGTGAGTGTGTTTGCATACACGTGCTTGACTGTGCTGTATATCAATAAAAACAACAATTATTATTTACTTCTGTTTGCTCCTTGACTCAGCCTGACCCCGTAGACATTGGGTTCAAGATCTCACTAGGTTGCCCTGCCTCTCATATTGCTAGCTTGTGCTCTGCTAATTCCCTTCACCTTTGTGAGCACATTGAGGTGTCCCTCCCGGGACCCCATAAATCAGGGTAACAGCCCAATTGAAAGTATTTTATTTAGCAAAATTGACAGAATTTCCACACACTCACACAAAACAATCACTCACACAGCACACAAGGACTGCTTAGTCTAAAAGTCTTAAGAGCATGAAAAGCTAAGGGTAGAAAGCAATTATACTGCACCTGATCTTGAAGATTGCAGTTCAGGAAGAAGTGGAGATAGATGGGCAGACAAAGAAAAAGACTGACAGAAGCCTTAAACTAGCAGCATGACAGACGGTAGTCAAAGATGAAAGTTCTCCTGAGAAAAAGAGACAGAGGGAGAGAGAGATCCAGCGAGAGTCCCAAACGAGACCCAATTATAGTGCAAAACATGTCGGGGGGGGCAGATCCTTTCCCGGGAAAGGACAGAAACTGAGTTATGCAGAGGGACCTCAGCTTTGTAGTTGCCACAATGGCGATCGCTAACCTCATCCAGGAGACACTTAGTCTCTCTAGGTGTCAGAGTTGTGGCTGGCCTATTTGATATGTACATATGTGGCTTTCCAAGGTTTTCCTTGTACGTGATTGAGGGCTATTTGGTCAGACCTATGCCAGGGAGGTTTCAGCCTTTGGACCTGGCAGCGAACCTCTGGCTCAATAAATATATAGACAGCAAATAACTCTCTTCCCCAAGATAGGGTCTATCAGTAGGCAATAAATATCTCACTCCCTCTGTCAGCAGACTGTAAATATTTCTCCGATGATACCATGGGTTACAGGTTCTCTTGCCTATTTCAGTATTTCACCTGAAATGCTAATTCAGTTTGAAATGTGGGCAAACCTGTCCAAGGCTATCCTGCAAAATCTATAAATCCAGAATTACTGGGTCCTGCACAGGCAGCCATTCCAGCAATATACAACAGAGGGAAGTGAGTGGAAAGGCAGAGCTGCTGAAAGACTACCTGGGTGGAGGCTTTTCACTCTACTGCAGGGGGAAGCAATGATGGAGGGTGTGAAGGCTCCACCTGTCCCATTCCTGGCCCTTCCCAAATCCATTCTAACAAAGTAAGAAATGCCCACAAAATCAGTTATGTTTTTCCAGATAGTCTAGTTGCCTACTTCAAAAGTCCAAGTGGGTGATTGCTATCTCAGTAGCAACACCTCAGTGCTGGGGTTCCCTATCAGGGGAAATCAGTCTGGTACTGTCCCTCCTGCATTCTATCAAATAGCCAAGACTGTGTTCTGTATGACCTCTGGCCCTTAAAACTAGGATTGGCTTTGAAGACTGTTTAAAATTGTGCACTTTAGGGACCTGATTATTTTTTTAAACTTTTTTTATATGTTTTCATGGTATGTTTGTGGTGCATTGCTGAGCATCCCTGGTGGAGTAGGAGGTGATAAGCAAATAATTTTAATATATAAAAATAAATTAATAATGCTTGGAATAAAAACAAGATGTGTAGGAATTAGGACATTTCTGCATTGCACTGTTATAGTGCTATTATTCCACTTTCAACATCCTGTGGAATTCTGGGGTCTGCAGTTTAGGGAAGGGCATTGAAGAATTCTCAGCCAGAGAGCTCTTTGGCTTCAGTAAATTACAAACCCCAGAATTCCACAGGATGTTGAAAGCGCAATAATACCACTATAACAGTGTAGTGCAGAAAGGCTCTTAGTATTTAATAGAAGAATTGTCCTTCTAGAAAGCATGAGTCTTCTTTTTAATCATTTTTTTTCCTGGTAATGGCAAAGTATCTCCAGGAACCACAAAAAAGGCATCAGTGGGTCATAAATTCTCATCCTGATCTGTTGTCACCATTAGTATCCATTCTGTTAAGCTGCAACAGAGATGGCTGAGATGGGAAGAAGAGATCTGCCATCAGTCCTACTGAAAGATTCTGTTCTGTTGCTGTCACCAGCAATTTCTTTCATTTTGCTCAATTATAACATTTGGATACCATTTTAACTTCTATAACTGCATCCTATTGAATTTTGAGATTTGTAGTTTGGTGAGACATGACAGCTTTTTGACAAAAAATCTAAATACCTTGTGAAATGACAAATTCCAGAATTCCATAAGATGGCAGTTAAACTAGTATCCAAATCACATTGTGTTCTGTGAAAACAAGATGTTTTTAGGATAAAAATGCTTTAAAGAAAGAAAGAAAACCCTTACTGAGTTGAACATTACAATCAGAAATTACCAGTCTATTGCATGAAATATGCCTATGTACATATGATACCACTTTTGAAGGAGCAGGTGCCTGTTTTAATATTAGATTCTGTGATTAATAACACATGGCTACTGGCATCTAAACAGCACACTACGATTATATATCATCTTTACATTACCACTTGGCATATCTTTGGCAGGATACTTCTCCTCCTTATTTATCCTAGCTGAAAATCTAGCAATTTGTGTGTGAGAACATATGCTGAGAGGTTAGTTGTATCTTCTGTACAAACAAGCTCTTTATTTGACAAAGAGATGCATCTAAAAATAGGATGTGGAATCTGGATATTTTGGGCTGTGGCTTAATAGGTCAAATTGTAGCCGAGACACTTTAATTCTAAATGGCCTTGCAGTTTCGTGACTGTTCATCAAAGCTGAGCTCACCATCAGGTCCAGATGGTACTCAAATTAATCTGTATTCTGGATACTTTCTCTGTTCCAGTTGACCAATTAGAGTCTTACTCCATTCCTTGTCCTGTGTATATATTTAAAAAATAAAGTTACTCAGAATCCATGTCTACCAATACAGCATCATTATTAACAGTATTTATACATTTCAAGAAAGGTCAAAAGGATAAACTCATAAAGACTTTTTACTTCCAGTTGTGAGTTCCCTCCCACCAGTATGCTGTTGACACCCAAAAAGCAACACATTCCAAAAAACACTTGCCATGAGATACAGATGGTGAAAGAGCAGAGTGCAGAGACAGTCAGAAGCTTTACTTAGGCAAATAATTGACCAGATCTTTGTCCTGTGGTCTTTTTTAAAAAGAGGTCCACTGAATTATAAAATATGCTCATTTAAATATGTTTAAATGGTTAGTTCCAAACACCTAGTTAGGATGAGAGAGTTTATTAATTTATTTGTTACCTCCACTTTGTGTGGCATAATAGAAAAGAGAGAGAGCACATAAATCCACACAATCAATCAGTTTTCTCCCTGGCCGATGGTGGGGCATTGTGTTATCGTTTCATTTCAGCTGAGTTACTGGTTGGAGCTGAGTATTTCTTCTGACAGTAGGAGTGGGGAAAAACATCCACTACAGCTAACTGGCCAGGTCATAATCTTCCTTTACAGGTGAGGGTGCAGTTTTCCATTGTCCCTTGCCATCTTAATGGATGGCAGAGGGCAGAGTATGTTCCTTTCAGCACAGCTCTGATTCACAGAAGCCAAATGCCTCCGAGACTGAAGATACTCATTGCCAAGCTTTCATGAGACATCTGCCTCAGAAACAGATGCTGTATTTTCTCAGTGCACTTCTTTCTGAAACAGTTCATGAATACCTTGATGTATACAGCAACAGCTGACTCATAAAACTATGAAACAGAAGAGGCAAATACTGAAGAGCAGCCAATGAAGTCATCAGGGGGAAAGGGGGAGATACATCTCAAAGTGCTTCGTGTTGTTGTTTTTTTAAAACAAGCTTGTTTCAAAATAAAATATATATAGTATATACCATCCACTAACCACTTGGAGAAGCTCCTCAAGAGAGAGGAATTGTTGATAAGCACAGCAAGATTAGTCACACTTCCAGTCCAACACTCAACTTCAAGATTACCTTTTTTCCTGGACTCTGGGATGCAGGAAGAAGACAGCTGTGCTCCCTTTCTGTGGTGCATAATTAAATGGCACAAGATGGTTGCTGTTTCTTCGTCACATCTCATATTTGAGTCCAGGACACAGAGTGAAGCCACTGTTTTGAATTGTATGTGGAAATGGTCAGATGGGGGAGGACGGAATTGAGTGCACGTGGTTGGTTACCAGCAAGATTGGGAAGGGGTACTATGTCAAGTTAGAGTGGGCAAATGCGAGAGAGGGAAAGGTGGCGAGGAACTTAATGCAACGGGAGCTAAAGTGAATGTATAGGATATTTAAGTTGTGTTACACTGGGTTGTTTTCTTATCCCTTGTCTCGTAAAATTTTCTTAACTTGCCACCTGCAATAAAAATCCCAGTCTTGTTTGTGAGAAAAGTGATGCTGAATATTGTTTGTCAGACTGAATCACTCGTGTCAGTAGGATATGAACACTTTTTCTGTACTCACACATCCCTGAGAAAATTGATACTGGGTATTTTTTTCTAGACTCAACCACCCATGTTAATAGGACATGAACTCACGTTATGAATATGCGCTCACACATTTCTTTTACAGTTTTGCTTCCTCCAGGACAGTTTAATTTCTCACATTAGCAAGCTGAACATCTGCACAGGTCTAGCGTTGCTAATTCAAGGGTGAATAAACAGACACTCAAATGAGACTCACAGATGCTAGGAAGATGCAGAGACTTAGGAAGGAAGAAGAAAACTCCAGCAAGAGACTCACAAGGAAGTTTTTGGCATGAGACTCCATGAAAAGGAGCCTGAGGTGAGTCTACTCTTCAGTATATAGAAGAAGTCCCAGCTCAGTTCAATTAGATTTGTTTCCTAGTAGTGCTGGCTCTAAGATTTTGAGGGTCATTGGGAAAGTCGCCAACAGTGAGCCCCCAAAACTGTAGGACATGGGATGTACACCCTGAGCTTTTGCGAAAAATGAGAGTGGCAGCGTGTCAGGCATGGTAAGTATTGTTTTGCATATCTTAGTGCCTAAAGAAAATAGAAATGAGATACAGTGCCACTCAAAATAAATCAATGGGATAATGAAGCACAAGCTTGCAAAATCTGGTGAGCACATATTGCTTCAGATACTTTTTAAAATTTATTTTGTAATAAAATGCTGTTCAAATATCTTTTCCCCTACTCTGGATTTGTCCCTGCTCATCGGCCAGGATGCAACAGAGGGCCTTCTCAGCAGTTGCTCTGAGGCTGTGGCTGCCTCCCTGCTCTCCATCTGCTGGCAGGCAAATTACCTTTGTATTCAGACAGATTTCAGGCTACCAACTGGCTGCTGTGGAAAGGCCTTTTAGTGGGAAGTGCTCTACTCCCTCCATTTTTTTTAAGAAAAATGCATTTTAAATGCTTATTAAAATGTTATTAATTTAGTGTTTGCTTTAATATATCTTGTTTAATTTTTTAACATTGTCCTCCATATTTTAATTACTTTTTTAAAAAGCTGTTTTCTGTTTTAATTCATGTGGTAACCCACCTTGGATCCTGCATTGGGAGAAAGACAGGTTATTAAATAAGCAGACAAATAAAAGTGGTTTCTTTTATTTCTGAGAATTCCTGACCATTTAGTCAGCAAGAATCAAACTGCAACTATTTTTTCAGGTGTAGTCTGTTCAATTTAACCATTCACCTTGGACCAATATCTATCTATCTATCTGTAAGGCACAGAGCAAATAATGTACTTTCTTTCTCAAAAGCCTCTTGCCAGCGTTATTGAAGGGCTAAAGTTCTCAAAACAGAAATGGTGCTTGTTTGAGGCAAGGTTGAAACTAGGACAGTCAACTGTAGGTATCTGGGAAAGGGGCAAACACCACATTAGAAAATTTAGTTGAAGGAGTCAGGGCACAGTGGATAAATTCACACAGGATTAATGGGATGCTATCTGTGCCTGAAAGCATACTGGTATTTCTGGATTTAAATTCTCAGTTCACATGATGCAAGCCTATATCTTATGTAATCTGCACTCCTGACATCACCAACATCTTTTCATTTTCTCCTCAAAACTGACAATTTAAATTAGTTTTGACCGCATCTGCTTCTTTTGGATATGGGTTTTGCTATCACATGATTCCCTCATTCATTTTGGTTCCTCTGCTATATTGATTTTCTGCCTCAGTAGGAAAGTCCTATCTGTTGTCATTCCTCTAGTCACAACTGTCGGACACAGTTTTTGAATCCACCACTGTAACCCCATTTCTTGCTCACTCCCAGCCTTTCCTTTGTTTTTTGGGAAGCAAATCCAGTGTTGCTTTTCTCCATTTGGTGGTGAAATTAGCATATACATGCACAATATCTCTTTGAGTTTTTACCATTCTTGGTTAATTTGGAGTATTTTGAGCAGACACTTGTATATGCATTTACCTGGGAATAAGTTCCACTCATGGCCTAAGTAACCTAAAGGTACCAGATGCTAGCTGATCTTGGAAGCTAAACAGGATCTGCCCTGGTTAGTATCTGGATAGGAGACCACCAACAAATACCAAGTGTTGTAGGCTACATTTCAGAGGAAGGAACTGGCAAAACCACCTCTCAGTATCTCTTGCCTAAGAAAAACCTATAAAAGTCATGGGGTTGCCATAAGTGAACAGGCAACTTGAGAGCCCATACACATACACACACAAAACTTCCACTGGCTTACTTCTCTCTGTGTGTCTCTCAGTGTATGCATTTACCTGGGATTAAGTTCCATTGAAGGTAATGGGTCTTCTGAATACACTTGTATTAGATCTAAATTGAAAAGGCTAGGAGCCATTGAAAGCTAAGTGTTTAAAGATAAGACAAGCAAGGTTTTGTTCTAATCAAGAATGATTACATGAGGCTAGCAAGGGATCATGCAACTTAGATGATTTGGGAGGGAGGAGGCAACATCAACAGTGGCACCCCAATGTGGTCTATACACAGGATTATTCATGTCCCTAACCACTCCCACTTTAAAGAAAGCAAAACAATTGAAAGCGATGTTGGAGGAATTTTTCCAAGAAATAATGTGAATTGCTATAATCATTTGAAATGAAATGATGTGGTGTAAATAATACTTAAGAAAAATTGGATAATTCATAACCAGGAATAGTATATATTTATATGTGCATTCCCAGTGTCTCAGAAAATGAAGCACACTTGACATCTCTATTCTTGACCTAAAACTGGATCTGCAGGAAACCAGTCCAATTATGTTCTGATAGTTGTTTCCATGGAAGTGCATCATTCATGAATAAACCAAGTCATCTATAGGCTCCAGCCTTGCAATACCGAGCTCCTCATCCTTTATGTCAACACTTGAATCTTTCTCTTCATGGCCTGAATCCAAGTGATAAACCTAGCTACATAAGACTCGTTGAATCAGTTACTGAATTCTTACATACATCTCATTGGTTCTATAGGTGTACTTTATTATGGGACTACCAATCCTCCACTTATCACGGGGCTGTTCTTGGTGGCCCATGATTCACCATCCTACTCTATGATTCTAATAGAATTCAGGCGATTATCTTCAGTTAGTGGTCATTTCCACGCTAGCCTGTTATAGTGCTACGATTCCACTTTCAACATCCTATGGAATCCTGGAGTTTGCAGTTTAGGGAGGGGCCCCAGGATTCCATAGGATGTTGAAAGTGGAATCATAGCGCTATAACAGGCTAGTGCGGAAATGGCCAATATTTCTGCTGCACTTTGGACATCAGACACTAACAACCTGTGCTGAAATAGAAGATAACCTGTTACCCCAAAAAGTAGGTGTCACAAGGGCCACCCTGTGATGCCAGATACTTCCTTGCAAAAGTGGCAAATGAATTAACTCAAAGAGGAGGCTTGTGAGAGGCAGGTAACTTAACAAGACTTTTTCTACCAATGTTTATGGGCTCACACAGGAAAAGAACCAGCTAGAGATTTAAAAGTAAGTTAAAAGTTTTTATTGGGGGGAATTCACTCATGCATGCACACAAAATACAAACAGTCAAATATTCACATAAGAGCTAACTAAAGGAGAAAGGGAGGGAAAAAATTATGGATAGAGAGGCCGAGGCGTTTTTGGGGGTTTATAATTACCAGTCCAGCAGAGTAGTGAACGGTTGAAATGTGTTTTGGCTTAGGTAGGATCTAAAGACAGTTCTCGTTTAGGAGCCAGACAGATAGAGTGATGGGTTCAAGAGACTGCACTGGGCATCCTGAAATCAGGGGTATTTGTACCCAAAAAATACCCTGTGGCACATGTGCAGTTCCAGGTGTGGAACAATGGGAGTTGCAGCACAGACAATGGACTACCAATCCACTAATTTTTGCAATGTTTGGATGATAGACATAATGTGTGTTGTAATAGTTGTCTATTGTGGATGCTACAAGGCAAGAGGAAGGAGGCCAGGTGCACAGGAGATGAGTATCTGTCAATCAGTGTCCTGGTAGTGTTACTGCAGTTCCTAGGCCGCGCTCGGAATAACATTAGATATCATTTGATATCAATAATTTGACTCTCTTCTACCATCCCTCTCCACACGTTTGCGAGGCCCCCGGACAAGCACAAAACTAGGCACGGCCACTAATTGCTGGACATTCCATTTCCCACCCAGGCAGGCCAGAAATAGCCAGATCGCCGCTTTAGGAGACCTCCCGGTGTTACCCTGTATGTTGGGGATCCCGGGAGGGGCACCCAAATTACCAAATAAAGCACAAGTTGGGGGAATTTAAGCTCGAGCACTCTCTTAAGCTAAACGAGAGGCAGGGTAACTTCAGCTAGGATCTTTTACCCTATGTCTACGGCTTCAGGTCAGAGAGCGTAGCCAGACCAGTTTTATAGTAACAAAAATAACATTTATTGAGGACAAACAACATAAAAGACACCACATGCACACAGCTAACTAGAAATGGAAATGGAGAGCTTTTGGGGAGTGGATAATATGACACCTGGTCTCGTAGTCCTGGAGAGAAGATGAGGTTGCAGGGAAGGAAGCTCAGCGCGGTTCATTGAGGGGGCGACTTGCTGGACAAACCGACAGCAAGGCAGGATAGCAGTCCAGAGTGTTCCAAGGTAGTCCCAAGGAAGTCCCGAAAGTGGGGACTTTTTATAGGGCGTATCATGCCTACAGGCCATGCCATGCTTGGTGAGAACAAAGGGATTTTAGAGCAGGACAAAGGAATTGGAAAAGGTCAGGTTTGCATGATGAGTTTAACGCTGGATGACAATGGTATGCCCAGTATGTAAATGGCTTGGCTGAAAGGAGTTGCTCAGCTGAGAGCCATGCGTCTATTGTACAAGGATCGCGCTGAGCAATGCCTGTTTGCAATGAGGTGTTCCCCGAAGCAACGAAGAGGCTTGAGTTGCCTGCCTCAATGGAGTCTGGAATGTAAAACCATTAACAGCCGTGCCAAATACGTGCTTGTCCAGAGGACCCTTGCAAACACGTGGAGGAGGGTGGCAGAGAAAGGTCAAGTAGAGGCTGAATTGTTTGATATCAAAATGATATCCAGTGCTCTCACCAGACATAACATAACTGGAGTAACGTCAGCAAGCACGCTATTATGTATGCATGCAACGCACAAAGAACTCCCTGCCCCGAGCAGGCAACTTGGCAAGCTGAATTCTCAAGCACTTCACATTTGCATACTGTCTACTCCTTTGTTAATTCGGACTTAACTCAATCATGCTAAATTCTGACCTTTCGGAGGTTTTGTCTCCAGCCCAAAACTCATTGTTTTCCCCAAGTGCAGAATAGCCTATAGCCACATTTTTCCCTATAAAAACCCCTGATTCCGAGACCTTCCTCGGATCGCTCCGGACTTCTATCCCGCCTTGCTGCCGCTTTGCTTGACGTACTAAGACTTCGCACCTACGAACTTCCGCAGTGATCTACCCGGGCTTCAGGACAGGTGTAGTATCACCCAAATCAACAATCCCTCGCAAAAATCCCTCTATACACTCCAACCTTTCTTTCTATAGTTATCTGTGTGAGTGTGCTGCATAGACCGTTTGACTGTATTTTAATAAAGATCACATTTATTATTTCAAACCTGTTTGCTCCTTGACTTGGCCTGACCCCATAGACATTGAGTAAAAGATTCTGCTGCGTTGCCCTGCCTCTCGCAGTGCTAACTTGTGCTCTTGCTAATTTCCCCACCTTTTGATATTTTGAGAGCGCACTTTGGTGTCCCTCACGGGACCCCCAGTAAACAGGGTAACAGTAGGCTTCTCACAATTGCATTCCCTGCAAAATTCCAGTTAAAATAACAGTTAAGCCTGTTATCCACAGGAATGGTATTTATTTGCCTGACCAATGACTTAGTCTTACTTGGAGAATGTTTAGGTTGACCTGCCTCTCCTGTTTACCGTCAGGTTTCTTCCGTCACTCGGTTTGACCTCTCGGTCACCTGTCAGGTTTGATTTTGATATCAGAGCTAATTAATACAGTTGCCAATCCAATATGGTGCCACTTAGGTATGGTGCCCATCCAAACCATACTGATATCAGGGACCCTCAAAGCGGGACCTTACAAACCCAGCAGTCACATAGGGACGGGGGGCGGCAATGTTTTTTGGGCGTCCTGGCCCATAGCCATGCCCCTGCATGCCCTGGCCACGCCCCCATGCACCGCAGCCATGCCCCCACTCACAGTGGCCATGCTCCTCGCTCTCTTGCCTCACCCCTCCTGCCGCTCCTCCACACACTCCAAGCTCTGCCACTGAACCCAGGTTGTCATACTTTTGCTATGCAGATTTTGATCATTTCACAGTAAAACTGAGTTTTGAAGTGACATTCATACTATGTTCCTGCTGTGGAGATTTTGTCATGTGTGTAGGGGGGAATGCTGGGTATAACGTTTATATTTGCAATTTCTATCTTGTTCCATAATTTGTTACTTTATCATACTTTGAAGGGGAAATGAAGCTTGTGTTTTGTCTCGCCATTTGTTGGTATTTTTCCATTGCTTCAGCACTATAAAAGTCAGCTGAGCAACTCTAACAACTCAGCATATTATGTCACATGATTCCTTACACATATTGCCCAAGGAGACGCACATCTGGCAATCATGCATAATTGTTGAATCAACTATGACTTTTGATACACTTTTAAACCCTGCAGATTTGATACAAGATTCATGAATATATTTAAATACATTTATCTCAATTTATCTGACACCTTGCTTATTATCAAAAACAATCAAACAATATGCAACCATTTTTAATAGTGTACCCAGCTTGCAGGTCTACATTTGTAGTTAATTAATCCCAGTTGGTTTTACATGCATCAGTGTTCGATGGGATAAAACTAGTAAGGGGGGGGAACCCACACTGCACCTTATGATCTGCTTACTTTGTCAGCACAGCTGAGCTGAGGTGATGATTATATTAATTATCAAAGGATCTCTTTGGTTCTTCATCACAGCAATCTTTTAAAATGCATGTCTTTTTCTCTAATTGTACTTCCAAATGACATTGTAATTGGCTGCTCACTGTTGGGAGTGTGTTTGCATGTCACCACAGGCATGCTGAGGAAATGATGGCTACCAGCACATGGCCCCTGATCATCCATCTCAGGGCCAAGTTTATTCCATAAATAATCATTAGCACTGAGGTCCTCTCATCCAACTCAGATGAATCACCACCAGATCCCACTGAAGGTGGCAGACTCGTTTCAATGAGACATGCAAGCATGGATCCTGTTTGTTAGTCCTTACTACAGCAGATTCCCTTTAACCAATTGTTTAATAGTAGGTCAACACATAAGTAAATCTCACGGATTCAAAGGGACTATTCTAGCTGGAGCTAACAAAAGGATTTAGACCATATTGTAATCCTATGCATTGTGTTCATTGTTGTTTATGTCCAGGTAAATGTATGTAAAATTGTAGCAATTAATTGTTACAATTAGCTATCTAATTTATAGATGATGTTGACATATTAAGCATTATTCTATCAAAATGAATCAGACTTTCTAGTCACAACTCACTGAAGCTCCATTCAATTCAGTGGGTCTGTGTTAGGTAAGACTAATGTTGGATTTAGCCCATTTTGTCCCCCTTTCAAAATACAGTTTGTTCTTTCTTTCCATATCGTCTGAGGCTGCTGACAGGGATTGGCTGCCCAGGATGTCTAAAAATAATTGGTGACTAGAAATGTCAGGCACTGGGAACTTGGACAAGCAAGGGATGTAGTCCACCACTAACCAGGTTGTCCCCCTGCCCCTCCTTTTCTCCCTCAAGCATCTTGCACAGCCCTCTGACCACATGCTTTTTGTGCATCATCATCATCATCATCATCATCATCATCATCATCATCATCTATTGAACTCCTGAAAGCAAGGAGTTGGTTTTGCAGTTGACATGACCACATATTCCTGTGAGTTTTTTTTGGTCTTGACTCACTGCTAAGTCTGAAATCTGAATTGACAAAGATTCTGTATTTCCACAGATTTATCTTTTGCAGTTTCTTCTCTTGCCCATTAAGGTTTTGTTGCCAATTTTTCAGCTAGAGCAATTCACCACAGCTTATCCAGCCAGCACCGGAAAGACAATCTTTCTATGTTTTTCCAGAACCTTGCTCTGACACCTCAAATCAAATCTGAGATCAGATCTTTACGTAGCAATTTTGTGTTTTCCCATTAAAAAAATTGATGATAAATATTTTGAGAAAACTATATTTTGCATTAGTATTTGATTTAACCAATTAAGAATTTTGTTCCAGCAATCCTTAACCTTAGGACAAAAGACTGATGTATGTTCCATGGGCCCACAGTCCTGTATGGTCTCCATCATGTTTGTGAGATTGCAATATTAATTTATGGGAATTTAATGGGTGTTAAATTGCCACATCTGATCTGTTTACATGACAACAAGTGAATCAACACTATGCAAATCAGAGAAACAGACCCCGTCCCTACCCAGTTCACTGTTGGAGAAGAGATGATGAATTATATGCCCAAAATAGATTGAGGGCATTTCCTCACTAGACTGTTATAGCGTTATTATTCCACTTTCAACATCCTATGGAATCCTGGGGTTTGCAGTTTATGGCTTGAGTGTGCTTTCACAGTGGAATCACTGTGGAAATTATTGCACACAGATACACCTACACACATGTACACATAGATCTCCAAGGGTAAAGACATGAAGTTACTTTTTAGTAAGTAATTACTTACTGATTTTCTGGCCTGTGGTACAAAACACATTACATTTTGCGCACCTCAGCATCACAGTTGTAATGTAATGCAGTGGTACCTTTTGTTGTGATTGAAAGCAGGAACATATGACATGTTAACTGGGAGGGGTAGTCCAAAAGCTGTGTGCCAGAGACTGCTTAATCAAGGGCACTCTCAAACCTACAGCCAGCCCTGCACTGCAAATATCTTTTCATAACAGAAAAGTACTAAATTTGGTGCAAACAAAATCAAGCCAGATAAACTGCTTCACCATAAAGGGACAAGCAATGGCATGACAAGCATGTTATGATAACCAGTTATTTGTGTCTCATCATAACTTGATTACAAAAATTTTCCCTCCCCTTCTGCCCTTGCTGGCATATATTTTGCCTCTCCTAAGGAGCTGTTCATAGGGTGATGGTTTTCTGGGAATTCTTTCCCCTGTAACTCTGGTTTCTGACTGCTCATAATATTTCTTTGCAAAAACCTGCACATCAAACACAAACTGGGATGTGAACTTATGGAAATTAGTGAGTGAAGGAGAATCCTGGCAAAAATATTTACATATTTGAGGAGAGAGACAAAAAACATTAAAGGGGACGGAGTCACCTTGTCACCAGTAAACTATTTTTTTAAATGGCTTTGCAAAGAAGTTAAACGAGGCAAGAGTTGAAGTGATTTACAACAATAATTGGTATTATAATAAGTGATGCTATAAATTTTTTAGCTGTGTTGCTAAAGTTCATAGGCCCAATTTTTAGTCCCAATTAAAGGATCCTCACTGAATCAACACATATATAAATTCCATAGATCCAATGGATTTACTTTAGTTAAGACATAACAGTTGGGTCTATCCTATAATTACATGTTTAGGACAACCAAATGTTTGAACTAGCAAAGCAACTGTCATGCTCCATATGCTATAATCTTAGTAATTTGAGATGGCAGAGTGTTGAACTTTCCAGTGGAAAAGTCCTTGCACTACAAATTGCAGGATTCTGTAGGATGGAATCATGGCAGTTAAAATGGCATCAGACTGATGGAATTGTGTAGAGTAGAACCACTCTTAGAAAACAGGTTATCTCCCCCAAGTACTTGCTGAGACAGCTTGTCAAAAAAAAAGGAAAAAAAGGGGGGGGAGCCAAACCTCAGAAATGAGCTGAGAGAAGCTGGGATGGTATTAGCTGGGGGGAAAAAAACTAGTATTTTTGAAAAGGTGTCCTTGTTTCTCTGCAGCTTTACATTGCTAGTCCAGTTTGTACTCTGATCCTTCCAGAAATATGTATAGAACCATAGGAGGAGGAATGAGCTAATTTTGGAAAAGTATATTTTGAAAAGATGCTAGAATAAAAGAAACACAGTCTCTTCCCCTTGGAGCTGTCAACTTTGTCTAATTGGCTCTCCCTGATACTGTTAGTCTGACACTCAGAGCTCCTAGATCAAAGCAGAACATTTACAAGATCCTAGTTTCTGTGCAAATGAAGGCTTTAAATCCTCTGCACTTTTACTTGGAAGCAAGCCCCATGAAGGGTGCAGGCTCTCTACTTGGGGATCTGATGCAGGGTTGTGTCTCATCTTCCTTGTTAAGAGAATCTGCCTTCAGTTTTGCTTTGCTTATTTGTGCACGTAGTGTTAGAACAGTGGAGTGAGACCCCAGTGACCTTTTCCTCAAATGATGCCAAGGCTATAGTCTTATATCCCTCACCTGGGATGATTTACCTCACTGAACTCAAAGAGAGTGATTTCCAAGTAGACATGTCCTGAATTGTACTAAGACCTAAGTAGTTCTGGGACAGGTGAATAACACTATAAAGCTAAAATAATTGACGGGAAATCTACTTACATTCATGGTACATGCTT
The DNA here is from genome assembly GCA_948474755.1 of Ctenosaura bakeri. NCBI lineage: Eukaryota > Metazoa > Chordata > Lepidosauria > Squamata > Iguanidae > Ctenosaura > Ctenosaura bakeri. The sequence continues at coordinate 600,629 of CAOLHI010000352.1, forward strand.
TGTTTTCAGAACAAGAAGATCTGTGACTACTCTATGCTGCATGGAAGTTACACCACCCTACTTCTTAATTGTGTCATTATTGTGGAATCCTATTGGTGCACTATGCTTATAGTGGAATTTTTTTCCAGGGCCATGCAGCAATTGGTGAGGGAAGACACTAAAATCTTTGGGTTCCAAGCAACCTTACATGGCTACAGTGCCCTCAGTCTTTCTCCCACCTACATCTCCATAGAACATACCAGTGAACTATATGAGCAGGATTCTTATCCCTGAGTGCTAGGGAGGGCAAGACATATGATCAACCACTGGTACAGTTAAATCATCTTAGACAGTGACCTCAGTGGTCTCATGCAGACTTAACCCATACTGCAAATCTCCTAGATTTTATTCTGGGTATACCCCTTTTCACAGGTCATACCCCATACCTTTGATCTCCTTCTTGATTTGTTAAGAGGAGGAAAACAATATAATGGGGGTTCCTGAATGACTGGTGCAACTTGGAGACACTCATCATGAGGCTCAATGGCTCAGTTGGTCTTCCTTGCCTTTACTGATTAGGAATGAAAATCAAGAAAGTCATATCCAGAAAGATCAAGGCCAGCCTTCCTCATGTCCTTTCCAGCCCACGGAAATTTGCGACAAATGCAGCTTTCACCAAGCTTGTCACATTCCTATGTGTGCATGGCCCCATGAGACGCATCAGCAAAGGCTGGCAGAGAGCAGGGAAAATTGGTTGTGACTGTGCCGTGTGGCCTCTAGCACCATCCCTTGAGATCATAAGGCCCAAGGCTTCACAGTGTCCCATGTCTAATGAGGGAAGGTACCATATGTGAGCAGATGACCCAATCAGCTAGTGAAAACCCACACGGAAAGAAGTTGGATCCCTGGCTGTGGTGTTGGTTATGTACCCAACAATCTTGAAGGCCCAGAAACCTGATCATGGTGTATTTGAATTCCTGACTTCATCTAGCCCATGAAAAGGTCCAGGAGAGGGGAAAATCCAGTTCCCTACCCATAAAAGGTTCACCACTCAAGGGTTGATGGAATTCTAGTTCTTCAGGGGATAATCTGTACTATTTAACTTCCTTCAAGAATTTGGAAAGCTATTATGGTTGCATTTTAGGTCCCTTCTTCTGCAGATTTGGACTCTAGACTTCTGCCCCAAAACCTTACTCTGACAGCACCCCAACTGGAAAGGAATTTTGTGCATTTCTGGAGGTGGATTTACAGTCAATAGGGATGAAATGACTATTTGAAAATACTATTTGACAGACTGGGGAGATCCATCAATTAAACACACTTTTGATCAGCTAAAAAACTGTCCCAATTATTCAGTCTTTTTTTTTTTTTAGGAGAAAGAATAGAAATATATTAATTCAATACAACTTCTTATAAAATAGAACTACAGTCAGACAGCAAGCACCATCTTCAAAGAGCAAGTGCTCTTCTGTGATGAAACTTGCTGCAGTCTAGACATGCATACATAATCTGGAAACAAAAAATGCTTTCCTCCCCCCCTCTTTCAGAAGCATTGTTTGACTCACACAAGAGGAGAATTGATTAACTGGTCAAAATGTATCACAGTACTATGACAATCTTATGCATGCTCAGAGGTAAATGCCATCAGCTAGGCAGTTACAGCACCAGGTGGTTGCTTGGGCATTGTGCAAGAGGTACGCAGGATCGCCTTACACAATATTTTCCCCCCAGCTGCACAACAGCAGAGAAAAACATCTGTGTACAGTTCCATCCCCTAGTCCAACTGGAGGGTTACCCATCACTCCCTCTCACTGATTGGTGGATGGGGAACACCCTGCCACCATGAAATATCGATTACACAGTACAGGAAAAAGGAGGAGACTTCACCCACCCGATCGCCAATGTTAAATACAATGCTGGGACTCTGTGCTGCCAGAATCTGATTACATGTTGGCCACAGATTTCAGTGGAATTTATTACTCATAGAATCATAGAAATGTAGAGTTGGAAGAGACCACAGGGGCCATCCAGTCCAACCCCCTGCCATGCAGGAACACCCTCAAAGCATTCCCGACAGATGGCCATCCAGCCTCTGCTTAAAAATCTCCAAGGAAGGAGACTCCACTACACTCCAAGGCAGCAGATTCCACTGCCGGACAGCCCTGACTGTCAGGAAGTTCTTCCTGAGGTTCAGGTGGAATCTCCTTTCCTGCAGCTTGAATCCATTGCTCCTTGTCCTGGTCTCTGGCGCAGCAGAAAACAAGCCCTCTCTTTCCTCTACGTGGCATCCCTTCAAATATTTAAACATGGCTATCATGTCCCCTCTTAACATTCTCTTCTGCAGACTAAACATACCCAGCTCAATAAGTCTATCCTCATAGCGCATGGCTTCCAGGCCTCTCACCATTTTGGTCGCCCTCCTCTGGACTTGCTCCAGCTTGACCATGTCCTTCTTGAACTGGGGTGCCCAGAACTGGACACAGTATTCAAGATGAGGTCTAATCAAAGCAGAGTAGAGTGGTACCAGTACCTCCCCTGATCTAGATACCATTGATGCAGCCGAGAATTGCATTGGCTTTCTTGGCTGCCGCATCACACTGCTGACTCTGGGTTACTGGACACATGATTGCATAAGAATTGCCAATGAAATTAAAATCTTAGTGATCGTTTAACATATTCTATAGCAGTCATTCTGCTGAATACAGGTAATGTGGTTGATTCATGTCTTGTCTTGGTTTTTGGACACAGCATGCCTGCTTCTAAAAGCCCACCCACTGGGCCAGCTGAAGACATTTTGCTGCCTGAGGCAGAACAGCAAATGTTGTTCTCATTCACCCAAGTCAAGGGTGCATATGGGTGTGTATAGCACCCACAGCTAGCCAAGTTATTGCAGTACATCAGACCTAAAAAACTAAAAAAAGCACCTTCCTTTATCCAAGGCAGTAAAAAATACAAGAAAAGCAAAATAAACAAGTTGCTTCCTTTTTAAAGACAGCCAAAATCTGCTGCCCGAGGGTACAGCTTCTTTCTTTGTCTAAGGGTGGGGCAGCCTGCACACTCAACCCAGCTCTCTCACAAACTGTATTGAAGGGTCCTTTCCCTCTCCCTCGCGCTCTCCCTTGGTAGTGGATTTACCGCACTAGCCTGTTATAGCGCTATGATTCCTCTTTCAACATGCTACGGAATCCTGGGCTTTGCAGTTTCGGGAGGGGCACCGCAAACCCCAGGATTCCGTAGCATGTTGAAAGTGGAATCATAGCGCTATAACAGGCTACTGCGGACAGTCTTCTGCGAGCAGACCGCCAGCGCTGGAACCGACTCTTAAGCGCGACTCTTCACACCCCTACAGTACAGTCATGCATTTTAAATATCCAAGCAAGGCGGCTGAGGTTGATCCCGCCCAGAAAAGCTATCGAGATTTACTGATCGACGATTAAAAAAAAAAAGGCGGGGAAGAGAAAAGTCGAATCCAAACAAGGCCATTTCCGCACTACACTCTTATAGCGCGATTATTCCGCTTTCAACATCCTATGGGATCCTGGGGTTTGCAGTTTCGGGAGGGGCCAGCCGGCCCCTCCCGAAACTGCAAACCCCAGGATTCCACAGGATGTTGAAAGCGCAATAATCGCGCTATACAAGTTGTGCCTCCATGAACATGCGTATAGGTTCCTCGGTGCTTCAGAAGCCCCAGCTTTCCTCGCCTTGGGTATTTTATTTTTAATTCTCCCCCCGCCCCCATTTTTTCGGGACGAGAGCGGCTCTCTGCGGAGGGTGGCAGCAGGGGGCAGACCGTAATCCCTTCCCCTCAGGAAGGATTTCAGAGGCGCTCCTGAAGGAGCCGCCGCCGCCGCCGTCGAGGGCGCCCGAGTTCCCGCCTGCCTCCTCCTCCTCGCCTGCCTCCTCCTCCTCCTCCTCACTCCCGCGCCCGCCGCTCGCTCGCTGGCTGGCTCGCTCGGAGCGGCTCCGTCTTCCTGGTCGGGAGCCGCCAGGTTGCCTCCTTGGACGGACGGCCGCGAGCTCGCGGGGGCGGCAAGACAACCCGGGAAGCCTTAGGAGCGCCGCTTCGCCTCCCCTTCGTTCTTTCCTTTATTTCTGAAAAGTGGTGAGTACCGGGCGAGGGCTCGTCCTGGGGGCGAGGCAAAGAAGTTTTCCTCCGGGCACGGGGCGGAGGAGGTCCGGGGCTCGCCCGCCGAACCCGGCCTCGCCTCTCTCGCCTGGCCGTGGCGCTTACGCAACCTCCCGCCGGCGGAAAGGTCGCCGCGCGCCTTGGGGAGAGGGCGCCCCGGTCCGGCGCGCGGATGCCCCCTTGTTGCGGGATGCCGGAGGGCTTCTGAACCCCGCCGCGGGTTTCCTCCGTGGGAAACGCGTTCAGCCACGCTGCTCCGCCCGGGCTCTTCGGCCCCGGATTCCGATTCCGGGAGTGGAGGGCGGCCGAGGTGGCACTGCCAGCCTCCCTCCTCCGAAGCGTGCAGGGGAGCAGCCTGCTCGAGAGGGAGGGGGGCCCCCGCCTACGTTTCCAGGGGCTCCGGACGGAGGAGGAATACTATGATGCCTTGTGCTAGTTTTATGCACGTGTGAGTGCATTTTAGGGCAAGTGAAAAGGCTGTCTGTCAATGGAAGGTGTGCTCTGCCTAGTGAAGCCCCCAGATGGGCAGCTCAGGTGCAGATGCGGGTGCTTGGGAGTTCCCTTTGAGAGAGGGAGCCCTGTTCACCTGTTTCCATATGAAAAGGGAAAGGCGGGAGAGCTACCTAGGGGTTACCCTTCAAGTTAAGCACTTTATTTTCGCATGAGCTTTCCTGGATTTCAGTTCACTTCCTTTGCGTTGTTGGCACAAAATATAGTGGGACTTCCTTCTGACGTGCCAAGAGTTGCACCGTCGACCAGATTTCTTTTGGAAAGACTAGTTGTTCATTCCAGTGCTAGTCCCTTTCTGAGGCCATTTCCACACTAGCCCGTTATAGCGCGATGATTCCACTTTCAACATCCTCTGGAGTCCTGGGGTTTGCAGTTTCGGGAGGGGCCAGCCAGCCCCTCCCGAAACTGCAAACCCCAGGATTCCAGAGGATGTTGAAAGTGGAATCATCGCGCTATAACGGGCTAGTGCGGAAATGGCCTGAGTTAAAATGGCTTTCAGCTACATCTCCACAACAATCCTGAGAGGTAGGTTAAACCGTGAGGAAAATGAGTTGTATGGAGACCATGCAGTGAAACTTTAACAGCTTAATTCCAGGCGTGTCCTTCTTGCGAATGATGGAGTTGCAACAAGTGAACTGGCCACGTTTATCAGCTTCGCTATTCACAGTTGTAAAAGGAAACAGACTTCGGACATGATCGGAGGCACTCCTTTTCGTTGTTGCACATGTGCACTGAAAAGAGGCTTACTAGTGCTGTTGAGCACAGCAGCTCATGGAGCGGCTTGTGTTGTGGTGTTGCAGAATGTGAGCGGGGCAGTCTCTTAACTAGGACAAACCACTTTTACTTAGCTTCTCCCTACTGTCATCTGTAAACAATACGGAGATGGTGAACATGTTCTGCGTTGCAGGGTCGTTGTTGCAAAAATTGCTGAGTTGGTTACCAAGAGGGACACGGGCTTCCTTTCGTCTAGGGTTGGTCTGCTCTTGATGTGTTCTGTAGTCCTATTCTACTCCCTATTAGCACAGGCTGGTTGTTGTGTTGTCACAATGGTATTCTACCTAAGGCTGAGAGTTGAAACTCCAGTTTTTTCTCTACCTTTCCTGATAACATCTTTTTAAAAGAATCATAGCCTTTCTAGATTTTAATAATAGATGCACCAAGGAAGATCATCTCCAGGTGGATTTATTATGGTTTTGGGTAAAACAAGAATGGGTGAGCCTTCCTACTCCTTAGTGCCAAATCTGGCCCTCTGAGGTTGCTTAACTGGCTGTGCCCCTTCCCTATGAAACTGCTGTTTGACAGCTTCCCAGCTTCTATACAGGCATTTTTCCCCCCATTCCAAAGAGCTGAAGTACCCCCAGAAGGCTTTGTTACTGGCAGGAAGAGCTTCACAATAAAATATGCCAGTAACTTTTGGTTCCACCGTTTTTGGCTTTGCTCACTGTTGGAATATGCCCCCCTCCTAGGAAATTTCTCTGAAAGTGAATATGGCCCTTGAGGCAGAAAGAGATTCCTCATGCGTGGGAGAAAAGAATATCTTTTCGGGGAAATAGCTCTCTCAGCTGAGGTGGGAAAGCAGTTACAGCAAAAACTAATGGTACTGACACATCCTTTGTTAGCCCAGAAGATAAGCAGGCAGCAATGGGAATAACTGTGTGCATGTGCCTTCAGGTCACCTGTTGGCTTATGGCAATCCTATGAATTTCATAGGGTTTTCCTTAGGCCAGGAGTACGCAGAGGTGGGCTTGCCAGATCTCTCCTTTGAAATATAGCCCACAGCACCTTGTATTCATTGGCAGTCTCTCATCCGAGTACTAACCAGGGCCGATTCTGCTTAGCTCCCAAAATCAGGCAATATCTGGTACCTTTAAGATATTTAGGCTGCAGGAAGAAGAGAAAACATCATTATTTTAATACATTAGTTTGTCAGGCTGGGGAGAAAAATTACTGTCACAAACATGAATAAGGTGATTTCATGGATTTTTAGGTCAGGACTGGGGATCTTGTGGTCCTGCAGTTGGTGCTCAACCTAGCCAGTAAATCTAATGGTGAAGGATAATGGAATTTGCAGTCCAACATCAGAAGGACATATACTTCATCTGCCCCTTTGGGAAGCTGTTCTTTAATTAGGAACATTTCCATCATCCTCTGCTTTGAACAGTCATTTTTAATCACTGTTCAGGTATGGAGGCCTATTTTTCTTTACTGAGATGCAAAGGTGTGTCAGTTTCTTCTTACTTCAAAATATTTTCTATTGTGCTTGACTTCACTTGCTTCCTTTAAGGATCTGGCACTGAAATGTTCTAAGCTGATCATATGTACTGAGACTGAACTCTTTTTGTCCAGCGCTGATCACTACGTAGACAAACAACAGGTACTAGCAGACTTGGGAGAAGTACCTCCCCGCTCCCACACACACAAAAAAAAGCCCCAAAAAACTTGAGGGAAGAAAACGTAAGTGGGATGAAGACTTGAAAAATAGACCACTGGAAGCAGTGTGTGCTTAGAGGACTTACAGAATACCGGGCTGTTTGAATTTTTGAAAAAAGGAAGAGGGAGAATGGAATGGAGTATCTTAGAAAGGGGCATGGCTAGCAGACTGGTTGGTAATCTGAAGCAGAATACTCCAGCTCACACCATTTTGTTGTAAAGTCCAGCTCAAACTTTTAAGATACTTGTGTAACAATAAGTATGCACTCTTCTGTCAGTAATATATGATATTAAAAAATAAGGAGCTCCAGTTTAATCAGGAGTCTTGAGATGATCTTTTCTTTCTTGGTAATTTAGATCATGCATTATTTAAATCCCCAAGATGGAAGCTGAATCCACCCTGATGTGTGCACACAGGGAGATAAGCCTGGTCCTTCACACAGGCCTTCCTTGTTCAGTGAGGAAAATGTGTGCTCAGACATTCCTTTCCAAAAGCAACTTTGGAGGAAAAGGAAATTTGTTTGCTCAGCAAAGTGCAAACCATAATGAGCTTTTTCCTTTGTCAAAATGGTAATGATATCATCACTTGATCTCTTATTCATCTGAAATTCACATTTATGCCATTTTGTGATGAGCCGAATCAGAGGAAGTACGTACTTTCTTCTGTTTTGCTTTAAATACAGCAATAAAATAATACAATAGGTGTTTGATTGAGTCTCTCGTGGCTACAGAATCCCTTTATGGATCCCCCACTCTGCCCCCCTTCACATGGGTTGGACTACAATTTGCACTATCTCCCATTTTGGGCTTGTAATGGGAGTTGTAGTCCAACACATCTGACAATAGCAGGATGGGAAAGGCTACCGTAGGCTATAACAGCATTCTCTTTCCTTGACACTTTTTTCCACTTGGCATACCAGGCCATTATAGGGAATAGGTAACTTGAGTATAAGAGGGCATGTATGAGAAGATATATGCATATTTTTGCTTCCTTATTGGCACACTGCCTGTGTGAACACTGAGGGACTAAACAGGGCCTTGTAAAGACCTTTTGCACCTGTACCTGAAGAGTATCCTAGCCCATTGTATTTCTCAGAAACCTATTTCATTGTGGCAATTTGGTAGTGCTTTTCCAGAGCAATGTGGCCATTAGGCTATAGTCTTCCAGAGCTGTCTTTGGTGACCTGAAATGTATCTCCCCTCGCCAGCTTAATGGATATATAACAACCATGTTCGATGATCTCTTCTTTTTTAATGCTACATGACCAGGTAGAAGTGTTGAGTTATGCAGCATCATTTGATATACAGTGATTGCAGAAATGTTACATTTTTTAAATTCCTTTCTGTGTCCTTTCTGTGATCCTGGTGTTTTTTCTCCTTTCTTAGCAAGCCAGGTCCAACTCCATCCTTTCTTCCCATCTCAATTCCTTCCTGCACCTGTTGTGCAAAATACTTAATACTTCTTATTTGCCCAAGATGTTTAGATAAAAGGAAAAACACTAATTCCTTTCTTTGCTATGCCATAGAGAATAATGTCTTTGGTATTTAAGCTTTAACATTGTGTATTGATTTTTTCCCTTTAAATCATGAAAAATCATTTTGATATTTTACAGAATATATTTGAAACCACAGTTTGTGCCTCAGTCACACTGCAGAGTGTACAGTACTAATGTATTTAATACTTTCATGAAAAGTATTGTAGAAAAATTCCATGAATTTTGGGAACTGTTAGGAACTTGTTAATCATTTGTTCAAAGTCTGTTCAATTTACACAATATCCTGAGAAGCTGGAGAAAAAACAACAACCTAGAATTGGATGAGTGGCATGTTCTGCTCAGTAAAGATGCTATGAGGATCAAACTTCCTATAACTTATTTTTATTTGAATTGCTAGTATTCCTTTTGAAATTATTGTCAAGTCACTGGAAACTCTCTCCTCAAAAGTAGGATTGTAACAGATACAAGTTCTTTACAAATTCTTTAAACATTTTTCTCATCTCCAAAACCCACCAGCCAAAAATAATTCTCAATCCAATGTAAAAAGAATTTGTGTAGTAACAAAATAAATAAATAAAATAGAATTCTACGTTTTTAAAGGGGATAGTGGTGAAATATGGTATGAGAAACTTCACACCAGCTTAATGGCAAGCATGAAAGTGTCACAGGAATGCCATAGTTTGTCCTGAAATATAGTAGAGATATAAACAAGTTTTAATTGGATAGGATGTCTATAGCTGTGCTGTTTTTACAGAAATAGTGATTAAAATTGTCAGGCAAAGGACAGCTTTAGGGGGCATTGAAAGATCCCCTTCATTTAACTGCTAGCATTCCACCTCCTTACCTGAGTATGGCAGAAGTTACAACAGAGTTTGGAAAAGTTACTTTTTGAAGTTCTTTTTACTGCGTGTTGTTTCTAGCTTATGGCAACCCTATCACAGGGCTTTCTTGGCAAGTTTTGCCCAGAGTGGGTTTTCCATTGCCTTCCTCTGAGGCTGAGAGAATGTGACTTGCCCAGGGTCACCCAGTAGGTTTCCATGGTGGAGTGGGGATTCAAACCCTGGTTTCCAGGAGTTGTAATCCAGCGCCCAACCGGCTACACCACACTGGCTCTCCCTTTTTTTTTTAAGTTCTTTTTATTCATCCACAACAGAAATACAATATCACGATTAGCAATACAGCAATACAAAAGAAAAACATAACAGTGAAACAATTATACACACACACACACACACACACACACACAAATAAGTACAAATAAAAATACCTGCATCCATACAAAATAAAAAAGCCTTCCCTTATTTACTATTCTAACTTCATAGTTGGTGATTTCATATATCGCATTTACTATCAATAATTATCTCACTTTTTAGACTGCAGCTATTAGGATCTCCCAGCTAGGATGGTCAGGATGGAAGTCACAAGTAGAGCATTATTACAGCAAATGTCCTCTCCCACTATTGCAATCCAACAGATTTTATTCATTGTTTATTAGATATTTATCTGAAATATTTTTATCACAATTTTCCTTAGCAAGTCCAGAGCACTCCCAGTTTATCAAAACACACATGACTTCAAAACTTGGATTGTCCAAACTAAAAATGTGTTTTAAAGCTTAGATGCAGCAAACAATACAAACAAGGGAAACGATAACCAGAGGGAGACTATCAGAATGATACATCTTTTAAAATTTCACAGCAGAGTAAAATGAGCAGATGTCTCTAAAAGAAAAAAGGAAAAAGGAAACCTTTTGATACTCAGTAGAAGGCCATCAAGCCAGTGTGGCATAGTGGTTTGAGCACTGGACTGTGACCCTGGAAACCAGAATTCAGTTTTCCTTTTAGGCTTGGAAACCCATGGGGTGACCTTGGGCATGTCACACACTCTCAGCCCCAGCCATAAGTTAGAAACGACTTGAAGGCACACAACAGCAGCAGCAACAACAGAAAGTCATCATGTCTCTGAACCTAGAAGTTTTATTGTAGCCACCATGAAGATTATTGTACATTTGTAGACTTAAGTTCTGGCATTTTCCCCCTAATTCCTGTTCATTTGGAGCATCAGTGTTTGTATTCAATGGAGAAATGACATGGTGATCCCCAAGCAGTACTGCTTTCTGAGAGCTACACTAAATATGTCTTTATGTTTCCTCATACCTGGGCTCAGATTGGAAAAGATTTTGTGGTGGCGCGGGGAGGGGGGACTGTAGCTCTAAAGATGTGGGATTCTGGAAGTTTTAATCTAAAAAATTAATTTTTCAGAATTCTTATCAGAAGTATATATATACACACACACACACACACACACACATACATATACACACACACACACTCACACAAACACCTCCCCTGAGGCTTTGAAACCACAGTTGTAGTAACAGATCTTTTTCAGTGCAGAATATGCATTTCACTCATGCTCTGTACTGCAGACCCGTTTTAGTCAAAGTGATGATCCCGTGCCAAACTGTGAGCTGTCGGCTGCAAGTCCGTTATAGCCATTGGGCACAAATATAGTACTGGTCCCTGGCACATTAGGAAAAAAATGTCAGTCCCTCACATTAGATTGTCTGAGAAGCACTGCTCTGGACCATTCTCTGGTAATTTTATTCTGGGCAAGAAAAAATATTCAGAAATTTCAAAATACTACTAGTCAGAGATAGGACAAACAGGTATTTGTAATTTTATTGTGATATTTTCATCATTTTCATATGATACTTTATATTAACAAGCACCTGTCTTTCCATGTTTTCATCTATGAGCCTTACTTAAACATATGAAATTAAATTTCCTTTTTCTGAAAGCATTGGTGTCTATTTGCTTGACATAACAATCTTGGTTTTTTTTAGTTTTGTGTATTCAGATTTAAGAAGATAACATGATGTTGTGTGACAGGATAACTGAGCAAGTTAACAAAATCACCTGTATTGATGTTATAACTCAAAATGTGAGCATAATGTTTCATCACTTGCCTTGAGAGCAGCAGTGCCTCAGTTTTGTGAGACCACGTTGAAGATTTAGACTTTTCACTTTACCACATTGGTACACTGGCTTTCTAACTAGAACTGGAAGGAGATATTTATCCACCTTGTGTATCCCCTAAATATTGGAAATGCCTAGCTGGAAAACTTAGTCAAAGCTAGAAATAAATAAATGAAATGAGTGCCAGCAATGCCTCCTGCCTTCCACCTTCTTGCCCTTTAGTTTGAAATGTCGTGGCACTTGGGGCAATTTGTAAATGTTGAGTTCTTAAATGGACAGTGAGTCTAAAGTACACTGCATTACCTTTTTGACTTCCACTTTTCTGTAGATGTTTACATCAGTGCGTGTGTGTGTTGTCTCCCAGTGGTAGCACCTTTTAGAGTTTTAATTCTAAGATCAGTATCTCTTAGAAGAACATTCTGCCTTGTCATAGTTCGGTATGATTTGCCAATTCCCTGTGTGTATGTGTGTGTGGGTTATGGATAAGTAAAGAAAGGGGCAAGACCAAACTTTAGAGAGATGCTTGCCTCCTCTTTTATGACATGTAGCCTTCTGATTACAGCCCTTTGTTTATGATCCATCAGCTAGGTTACAATCCACGTGACAGCAACGGCAGCCAAGCTGATTAGAGCTGGATTTGGAGAATGGCTTTTTACAAGGAACTGAATCAGACTTAACTGAAGTAAAGTAGAGTTTATCTCCCACTTCTCTATTTCGCACTAATGTGTTGAACTTGGGGAAATGTGTCAGATTTGTCTGAGCAGATCTGTTATCTGGAAATCCATTTTGTTATCATGGACAGTTTTGAAATCTCAGATAGTTGAAGATTATTGTTATTTTTTTCTTTCACATTGTTTTAGTGGAGGGATTTGGACACTTCAGGTGCTTTACAATTACCAGTGTTTCCCTTTTATACTTTAATAACACTAACAATAACAATAATAATATTTATTTGTTAGATAGTATTCTTTTCCCATTTTCTCTTTTAATTCTGTGAATTAGAAGCTAGAATATAGTGACACTTTTCATTTTTGTTATGGAGCATCTTTAAACTTTGTCATGATAGCATGCTGGGCTATGCAAACAAAAGAACATTTCAGTTGCTGAATTGTATAGGGGCCTTTTAACACCAGATGATTATGTCCAAGCCATGTCTAATGCATGGCTAAAAGTTCCTATTCCTAAATTCCTAAAAATTTGCACTATACAATTATAGCACTGTGATTCTACTTTAACTGTCATGGCTGCATCCTAGAATTTGCAGTTTGCTGAGTCACAGGAGCAATCTGCCTGAGAATTTTAATGTCCTTCCCTAAAATGCAGATCCTAGGATTCCACAAGATGAAGCCATAATAGTTACAGTGGAATCATTGCACTAAAAGTGTGTAGTGTGTAGCCCCAGCTGACCTTTCCCTACCACCATATACTCCAAACATGATCCATTTGGATCAAAAGTATATTAGGAGTTTTCAGCCATGCATTACGTGTGTCCGGGACATATTTACATATTGTCCTTTTCACTTAAATAAAATTGGAAACTTTCTTCCATGCTGGCTGGGGTTTCAGTCCAGAAAAGTAACAGCTCCAACCTCTAGAACAGGCCTGTCTTTTAGAACCATGCATCTCATTTTTTTTTCTTCAGTCTGCCAAAGACCAGCACCATATTTGTGCCCACTGTCTACAGTTGTTCCTTTTTTTCGGCAGCCAGTGGCTCATAGACTGGCACTGGCCCATAATAATACTGTTGTAGAACATAAGACACTGAGAAAACAGACATAAGTAGGCCTTGGAAATCTCCCACAATCCTCTCTCCTCAACCACTATCTTACAACGTTTTTTTTTGTCCCGAGCAAGTCTCTATCCACAATGTTGTAAAGCAGTTCTGGGTAATGATTTCAGGGCAAAAATGTGAGGAAGTGAAGAGCTCAGCATTTCCTGGCATTCTGCCTCTTCTCAATTCTTAATTGTTCTGACTTCTGCTTTGTAAGTGTCCGTCCAATATATTCATTTTAGTAAGTGGTGCCACTTTCATGCCTACTTACAATGAGGAATAGAGAAACTGTGGCCCTACAGGTCCTACTGGACTGCTAGTCCTGTTATCTGATATTGACCATGCTGTCTGGGGCTCATGGGAATTGGAGTTCAACAAGATATTGACAGCCACAGGGTGCCTACACTTCCTTTAAACCCTGATACTACTGTGCTAGTGTAAGTAAGATTAGGCCCTACAGCGTGGCTCTCAATATTTGTTGAATTGCAGCTCTCAATATTCCTTGCTATTGGCCGTGCTGCCTAGGACTGATCAGGTCACATCTGGGGGGCCACATAGTTTTCCACTCCTGATCTAAAGAAAGAATGTTGAATTGATCCCAGTTCTCCATTAGGTTTGAACAATCACTAAGCTCCTAAAACTTGCTCAGATCTGTACCACACTTGTTGAAATGATCATTGGTAAATATTGTACAGTTTGACAGGTGCTGAGCCTGCCTGAAAGAAACCATTAAATAAAGTTTTGTGCTTGATATAACACCAGTAGCACTTGTATTTACAAGGGTTAAGTATGCCTTGTTTCAGAAGCAAGGTGTAGTGTATGCAGGAAAGCACAAATCCCCCTGAGTCCTACCTTCAGGAAAAGATCCCAAAATACCCTTTTTTTGGCTTCCTGTGTTTCTGATGAATATTCATTTTGCATTATGTTTAAATGCCAGGTTCTTGTTTGAATTCCATAAAATAAATTCATTTGCATTTAAACTCTGTGCTAGGAATTTGTTTCATGACACCCCTCAGAGTCGAACTGAGAACTTGTCCTGTAGGCTTGTGACTAAACTGATGATAACCTGTTTTTCTAGTGAAGTGAAAATTGGAAAAGGGAGTGAAGTTTCTCTTCGTACACTTGGATTAACTTAGACAAGAAAGGATAATATCTTTAAGTGGTTAGTTACCAGAATTTAACAAATGAACCAAGAGCAAGAGCCTCAGGCTCTCATCTCTCTTGTTTTCCTTGTTGGCTAAAGTGCTTTCCAGTGTTTAGGATTTTAAAATTATGGGGTCTTAAATTTTACAGTTTGGGGACTTGGAGGAGTTTGATCTTTATATGAGCTGTGAACTTGTTAGGAACATTCACTACTTGGCTTCATCTTGCAAGATCTGTATCTGCTTCATGGGACAGGAAAATCTGAGGAAAAAAAATAAATTGAGCATCCATTGTCTTAGGCCCTTTTCGCACGGCATTTGCCATGCGAAAGGGCCTCTGGAGTGTCATGCAACTGCAAGGAGCTGTCCACATGATGTCCTCGCAATTGTGTGACGCTGCCAGGACCAGCAGGCAACAATCATGCACTGTTTCATTTTTGCCTTTGAGCTGAAAATGGTGCGCGATCGTGCATCGCTCCGGGGCCCCACGCACACTTACCGTGTATGCGGAGCTCCAGAGCCTGGCGCTCGCACTTCCTGCCCCAACAATATCCCAGTCAGAAGGTATTGTTCATCTTGCATCTTTCCCTGATAAATAAGATCCTTATTTAGTTACTAGCATATTTACCTGGCATTGCCTGGAGTTTTTATTTTCTTCTTAAGAACTCACCAAACTGTCTTCTCCATTTTCTGTAACTTTGCTCCATATTTCCCAATGCAATCTATATTCAGAGTTATTTACATACACAGTCTGGCTT
Source organism: Ctenosaura bakeri (assembly GCA_948474755.1). NCBI lineage: Eukaryota > Metazoa > Chordata > Lepidosauria > Squamata > Iguanidae > Ctenosaura > Ctenosaura bakeri. The sequence goes on from CAOLHI010000352.1 coordinate 615,819, forward strand.
CCTGAGGGAGTACATTGTCCTCCTCCTTGCTGCTGGGCCTCGTGTCCATAGCAACCAGCCTATTTCTGCACCTGTAAATTTTCCCCATGTTTCCCATTCCAATCTGTATTCATAGTTGTTAACATACAGAGGTTGGGTTCCTGTGGGAATACACTGTCCTTCTCCTTGCTGCTAAGCATTGTCTCCATAGCAACCAGCTTCTTCCAGTACCTGTAACTCTTCCCCATAGTCCCCAATCCAATTTGTGTTGTCTGGTGATGTTGATGTACTGGCTTTTTTTTTCTCTTTCTGTTGAATTTGTACAATGGCTTTACGTTTTTCTGGAAGCATTTTTTGTTTTGAATTTCAACTTTAAGATTCCTCACATATGGAACCCATACAATTTACTTGTGAGGCGAGAAGACCTTGTAACTATGGCCATTTCTGCACTATACTGTTATAGTGCTATTCTTCCACTTTCAACATCCTGTGGAATTCTGGGGTTTGTAGTTTACTGAGGCCAGAGAGCTCTCTGGCTGAGAATTCTTAAATGCCCCCCTTAAACTGCAAATCTCAGGATTCCACAGGATGTTGAAAGTGGAATAATAGCACTATGACAGTGTAGTGTAGTAAAGGGCTATGTTGTGTATGTCACTTTAATTTTTCTCATATATGCCTCTCAAAAGTTTTGTGGCATCCTTATTGATGGTAGGCCTCATCTCCATAGCAACCTGCCTGAGGCCCAAGAGCTTTCTGGCTGAGAATTCTAAAGGCCCCTCCCTAAACTGCCAACCCCAGGATTCCATGGAGTCTTCACAGCCAGCCAATCATATGAGGTCTTCTCGCCTCACACAGCCAATCGTATACTGACGCAGACAAACAGACAAATGCACAGAGGAACATTGACTTTTATATAGTAGATGTGATAAGAACAAGGGTTGAAGGAGTAGTGGGAAAACCTGGGAGAGTTACAAATGAAAGACACAACATCTTTTGCAGTCTTTAAAATCCGTCAGTATGGCAGGGCAGTTGTACAAACAAAGGCCCTTTTCGCATGTTTTTTTTTTAGTGCGAGCGCCCCTTGAATGCCGCGCAGATGGGAGCGCCGCTCCGTCCGACGCACTCCCACTTGCGCGGCGCTCACGAGGCTGAAGCGGGGTGCGGGCGCATTTTTTGATTTTCGGCTTTAAGCCAAATGTGCCCCGCGCTTGCGCAATGCTCGCGGCGCCCTTGCGCACTTACCTGCGTGTGGTGCGTCAGCGAGCCGGGCGGGTCGCGCTTCCTCCCCCAGCGCAGCCTAAAACTCCCATACTGCTCTGCAGAAGGAAGGGGCGGGGTGCTAGCGCGACAGTCGCGCAAACAGGAAGCGACCTGCGGTAGGAAGGAGGGGGAAGCGACAGCGTTTCGAATGAGGCTTCTCGCGTGAGATGCCCTCCCCCGTCGTGCAAACAGGTAACATGCAAAAGGGGCCAAAGATTTATTAGGGTGTGTGGCTTGTTGTTGCTGTTGTCGTTGTTTTTAAAAAGGAAATGCTTGTTCTGGTTTTGAATTTGTTATTCTCAACTGTTTCTTTACTTGTACAGAATTGAAAAATATAGTTGTTAAAAATCCCCCCAAATCCCCATTCTTATCTCTTTTCCTTCAAAAATAAAAGCTGCAAGTAAAGACTGTCTGTAATCCAGAGAGTCCCTTTAGGTCACGGGCCATTTCTGCACGAGACCGTTATAGCACTATGATTCCACTGTCAACATCCTATGGAATCCTGGGGTTTGCAGTTTCAGGAGGGGCCAGCTGACTCCTCCCGAAATTGCAAACCCCAGGATTCCATAGGATGTTGACAGTGGAATCATAGCGCTATAATAGCTTCGTGCGGAAATCCGAATGGTTGGAATTGTGTGACATGATGTAGCCCTTGGGATCTTGGGGAAGCTGAAACTGGCTCTTGAAGCCCTCCCTCAGAGTGTGTCCATCTCTGCTTAAGGGCAGCTGTTGCCTTCCAGATGTCTTTGGACTGTGATCCCTATAATTTCTGGTTGTTGGCTAGGCTGGCTAGGCTGGTATAACTTGCAGGCCAACAACATCTGGAGGACTACAGTTGGCCATCCCTATTTTAGGTAATCCTAAATGCTACCAAAAAGGTGTAGGGGGAAGAGGTCTTAGAGTAAATCAAATGTGAACTCTCACCAGAAGGGAAGATGACTAATCTGAGGCTGCCATACTTTGGAAGTGTAATGAGACAATGTGATTCACTGGAAAAGACAATAATGCTTGGTAAAATAGAAGGCGGTAGGAAAAGAGGGAGACCCACATTACAGGTAGATTGACTCAGTCAAGAAAGTCACAGCCCTGAGTTTTCAAGAACTGAACAGGGCAGGTGATAACTGGAATTCTTAGAGGTCTCTCATTCATAAGTCAAAGCTGAATTGATGGTAATTAACAACAACAACAACAACAAATGCTTGGACATGCTTTTGACAGTTTTCTTCAATATACTTTTACACTATATTGGAGATGTTTGAACTTCCGTTCCCTGTTAATGGAGTAACTAGTTGTGGAGAAAGCAGCAGCTCTAAATAAGCAAAGGAAAAAAATAAATTCTGAGTACTTGGAATGGAACTGGCAGCATAGTTAAATGTTTGCTTATTTGGGAATAAGTCTCATGATGTTACACCGTTCAGGATTATGATCTATGAGAACAAACTTGCATATGCTCACTTACAAATAAGTCCAATGATATTCAGTGGGGCTTACTCAAAGGTAAGTATGTATGGCTTTGCCACTTGCAACACCATGTATACTTATCTGACAGTAGACCTCTGATAGGTTCACTTTAGGGTCACCACGAGTTAGAAACAACTTGAAGGCATACAACAACAACAAAACCTGCCAATCACAGTGGGACTTACTTCTGCTGAAAGTTATATAGAATTGTACAGTAAATCTTATAGGTTTCTGGATTGGAGTCTCAATTTAGAATTTGAATTTCATTTAATTCAGAGAGGATACACATAGCCAAAATCACAAAATAGGGATCCTGTGGTAGCTACCTACTTCACAATTTATGAAAACTGGGATTAATTCTTATGAAGCATTTCAGTTATCAGCAGTACCTTTTGCAATATGAACAATACTTTCAACTGTTCTAAGTCTTTGATGCTTCTATACAACAACTCACAATAAACTGGGGCCCTTTTCACATGGCATTTCTAAAGCGAAAGGCCCCCTTGAGCATCGTGTAAATGTGAGGAGCGGTTCACACAACGCACTCACATTTGCATGACACTTGAGGGCCTGACGCTGACCCTGCATGCATTTTTTCATTTTTGGCTCAAAGCCAAAAATGGTGTGCGGTCACTCATCACTCCAGGGCCTCATGCACACTTACCTTGCGTGCAGAGCCTCGGGGACCAGGCCGGTCACGCTTCCTCTCTCAGTGCAGCCTGGAAGGTCCCACGTTGCACTGCGAAAGGAAGAGACAGGGCTCTCGTGTGACCAGGAAGCCACTGCGGAGCTGAAGCAGCAGGGATGTGAGAGCCTTCCTCTGAAGGTTTCTCGCGCGAGCGCCACACCCCAGCACCGCAAAAGGGTAAGGTGCAAAAAGGATACAAGTATTGCCTTTACCTGTTTTTTCCACCTCCTTATGTAACAAAGGAAACAGATGAGACTCATGAGCTGGAAAATTCATTTAGTACTGTTTTCTGTTGTATCTAATATGTCAGATTTTTTAAAAAATTGGACATCATTTTTAATACAATCCAGATTGTTGGTATCAGTTTCTTATTCCAAATTTTACTGTAATGCCATTTGTACATATAGTTAGCCCTCCACATTCGCAAGGGATAAATATGCAGGACCTCGCCCCCCGCAAAAAGTGGAAAACTTGCAGCTATCAAAATGTGTGTGTCTCTGGGATGAGGGCTGGGGTGGGGTGGGGTTGGGGGAAACGGGCACCCAGGGTCCAAGCCATGTCAGGGGAAGGAGAAGGAAAGAGGGTGACTCGACATAGTGGCACTATACTTCCTGTCTCTTGTCTATCTCTTTCCTCAGGTGGCGGGGGGGCATTGAGAGACAGTTTGTGGTGCTGGGAAATCAGTCTGTGTGCCATCCTTAGGTGACCAGTCAGCAGCTGGTGGAGGAGGAGGAGGAGGAGGACCAAAGACAAGTTTTAACAGGGCTGTATGATCTGATTGGAGCTGCCAAGAGGGAAGGTTGCCCCAGAAAAGAAGCACCAGAGGTGGAGGGGGCAGGGATTGGAGAAACTCTCGTCCAATCAAACCTGTAAAAGTTAAACCTACAGATGTGGATGGCTAACTGTATAGTTATCCTGTCTGCAGATAAATAGAAATCATGGGCTTACTTCTGAGTAAAAACATATCACTTATGAAACTTCCTTACCCTAAGTAAGACCGTTGGCTCAGCATTTTCAACTTCAGCTGGTAGCCTTTTTTCCAGATTTCGGGCCAGATTCTTTCCCAGCCCTGTTGTTCTCTGTTAGTCTCCTGTCCAAGGAGTAACCAGGCCCAACCTTGCTTATCTTCCAGAATTAGACAAGATTACACATTTTCATGGTGGCATGTAATATACAATAAAAGGTTTTTCAAACGTTCATTTGTAGCATGAGATGTTTATTGTTCAACTGAATACTCAAACTTCATTCTTTATTTTATTTTCCCCATGGCAATTTTAGTAAAATATATACATTACCAAAAAGAAGTGTTTTTTTTTTAAAAAAAAACAGTGTTCTGCATCCATTTCATTCCATGCTTGTTTGATATTTGTACGTCTGATTTGTTTTTGTTTTTTTTTAGTTCAAGTGGTATCTCATATCAAGGAAACAGTGGCTTCCATGTCACAAAGTCTGACAAAGCACATTTGTACCAGTTGAGTCCCATTCCAAAATCTGAGAACAAAGAAATCTACATTTGCTATCAGGTTTCAAAATTAACAAACCTGTTTCTCAAGTCATTAACGCCTCAGAAATAAGGTATATAAAACTATTGAAGTTGCTGGCTGGGGAATTTTTGTCCCTCAAAGTAACTCTTCTAAACTTTTGTTTGGCCTATCTACTTTGTGGTTTCTGGGGCTGAATAAACTGTAACCTCATTCTTCTTTATTCACTTGGAAGACTGGAGCTTAATTTAGAAGCAATAATTCTGAACACGTGAGCCCCATTGGGTCCTGTATTGGGGAAAAGGTAGCATATAAATTAAATAAATAATAATAATACAACAAATATAATATTATGGTTTCAGGTGCCTGTTTCTACAATACAAAGCAGAGTATCATTGTTTGTATCTTTGCTGTAACTAATATGTTTTGAGTATTGTGATCTTATTTCACTAGAGCCAGCATTGACCGTTCCTCAGAAATAAAATCCAGTATGTGAAGGATTTCTTTCTCCTCTCTTTCTTTTACCTTCTTACTATGTATATAGTCAAGCATTTGTCCTTTGATGTGAAGATATCTAAAACAAACCCTATTGTCTTGAATAGTATAACACATAAGGCATAACAGAGGCTTATCTCTCTATTTAGAAAAGATCTTTTCCTTATAAGATTAAGTTAAAAAAAAAAATCAACCAGATGGTTTTGTTCTCTGAGAAGAGCAAATATAAAAAATTCAGCAGCACCAGCATTCTTATTCTGCTCTTAACTTTAAATGGCTTTTCAGGAGTAGGAGAGTGCTCTGAACACTCATGCTAATGAAGTCTCCAGAGGAGATGGGAGGTCTGTGCTAATCTGTTGTTAGGATTTATTTAAGGCTGCCTGAAAGATGAATTGTGTTTTATTGCTGATCTGGCCACACTTATGTAAACAGGTGGAAAGCTCTGCTTTGTGGTTTTAGACTTGTAGGAAGCAAACAGCCAGTGGGGAGGGAGTTGTCTTCTTCTTCATGTGTTGTTCTTGGAGATGGATATAGAAAGTCCTCATTTTAAGGAAGTAGGTTTCTTTCTTTCTCATTGTTTAGAAACTTTTCACCCTTATATGCTTGCCTTGGAATTTAAAAGCTTAAAGGATTTGGAAGCAGGCTTTGAGCGTATATATTTCTACACACAAAGATAACCTCTTGAACAAACAGTGACTTGCTTCATCTTGGCAAAACTCTGAAAGATTTCTTAAAAATAATGGAGGCGGGGGCGGGATGGCATGTTTCTGATTTGCTTGTTTCATTCTGTGTATTTGCTTAGAGTTAAGAATCCAAATAAGGCACTTGGGCAGGGAACCAAGGAACATCGGCAACAGACTATGTTGTGACTGTGAATAGGATGCGTTTAATGAGAAATAGATTGCCCCATCCCCCATTGTTGTTGCTGTTGTCGTTGTCGTTGTTTGCCTTTGAAGCACCATTCGCACTGAATCCTGGAATAAAGGTCTGATCCACATCCCATTTCAGTGGAAATGAATGGCTCTCAGAATTCTTGCAACAAGAAGGCAGAAAAAGTCACAATGAATAGGAAACATAAAAATAGTAGACACTGGCTTTGGTGGGAGCAGAGTTGTGCTGAACTATGATAATCAGATTAGACAAGTGAATTTAAAGGGGGAAAATTCCCCCAAAGATTTTATTCTAGAAATTTAAAAATAGATTATGAAATATTGTATTTTAGACTACTAAAAACACAGTTTAAGGCCACAGTTCATATATGGCTAGCTCAGCCATGCCCACGCAAAATAATTTCCATGCCTACTGAGGAATTAAGGTTATGAAGGATCTTTCAGACATTTCAGAATGTGTAGCTCTCCTGCAAGATGGTGGCAAAGTCCTTGGACCACATAAGCATCTGAATCTTTCTCCTCTCACCTGCTTCAAATACTTTCATTTTCTGTGGCATGTGAAACAGAGTGATCCGTGTTTGGAAATACACTAATACACTAAAGTCAACTAACATTTTAAAAGACAGAGAAACTTGTTTTAATCCAGACAAACCTCCTCGGGTTAGACATCCATGAAAATAACAATAAACAAGAATAAGAAAAAGCAGAAATGGCTGATAATGAGAGGACAGAAAATGAGACTGATTAGACAAAGTGTCATGTAACAAAAATTAGTATTCAGTGAGACTTCACTTTTTGCCTTTTTCCTCAACTCCCCCACCCTGCAAATGAGTGTTTTATGTGCCTTTCTGAAATTATTGTGGAGTCTGAGTTCAGAATATGTAATAAATTTCCATATATAATAAATATTGACTTTAGTCTTTTGGCTGCATCTTATAAACTGGTCAGAATGCTAGGGTACTTGCACTACCAGCTTACAGCTCCATTTCCAGTAAAAGTCAAACACTTTTTAAAAGTAAGATCAATTAATAAATTTGTGATTATTGTCTGAACAAACTATTTTTTTACCTGTAATACACCTCAAATGTGACAAATTTTATGAGAAGACCAGGTTCTTGTGCATAATAATATGCAAAATTCTTGAAGTAACAAATTGAGTTCAGATCTATAAAGAATGCTTAAAAATATATACATATTTCAGAATCCCCTCCAAATTCTGTCTTTTTTTGTGGGTGGGGGAGAATGAAGTGAATTGCTCCCATGACAACATTTCTTGAAATGTTATATCTCCATTGCAGACATTACATAGCTATCCATTTTATGGTAGCTTCATTTATTTTATTTTTTTCTGCCTTAAAGACAACACTTTATAACTAAGGTCTAAAAAAGGAAGTCTGTGATTGTTTCAGAAAGCAGCCCAGCAGAGAAGTACAACTTGCTAATGCGTCCTCTATATGGGCACAATGATGGATAATGTCAGTTACATATTGCAGTGATAATTTTTTGAAGTAGATAAAAGTTTAGGTCTTGTCATTTTGCTATGTCATGACCAACAGTTAGGAAAATAGAATATCTATTTACAAGTACAGTGTGCGCTCCCTTACTGCAACCTCTGTGTATGTGATCTCCATCTCATGCACAGCATTGAAGCATAGTTTAAAAATGGCATCAGTGTGCATGCACACAAGCTGCCACATCCACATGCATCTTGCATCCACTGAAAAAATGGGACATAGGCATTTATGGAGGACACACTGTATATCAAAACCTGCATGATGCGCAGAATAGGGCCATCAATGCTCAGTCATGTAGAAATACATAACTGAAGGACTCCCAAACATACTATGCTTGAGCATATTAAAAAAGCATAGTTTATTCAGACATTAGTTACAAATTTACTGATTGACTTTATCTTTAAGTAAGAAATAGTCATTGTTGTTGTGTTCCTTCCAGTTGTTTCTGACATATGGTAACTGTTACCTCCCACTCTCTAAGAGGAACAGCTTTGGGCTGAGGAACAGACAAAGAGCCGAGTGTTTCTTAATAAGGATTCCCAGTTTATTAGCAGAATACAGATGTGTGTGCACACAGGTGCCTTGAGGAGGGGCAAACTTCCTTTGTTTAGGGGAAGTAGTTATAGAGTTGCAGGGACCGTCTTATCAGTACTTAAACCAATGCCTAGGCAGATCCAGAATTTCTGGAACGCTGAGTCAGCCAAGGGACGGGAATGTCCAGGGAGCATCCATTCCTTTCGTGACCTGTCTGCTTTGGAAATGGCTGAAATCTGTCATTTTACAACTCTTGCTCTCACAACCCTAAGACGAGCTTATCATGGGGTTTTCTAGGGACTGAGAGTGTATGATGCGCTCATGGTCACCCAGTGGGTTTCCATGGTCTCTGGGGTTGTAGTCCAGCGCTCAAACCACTACACCACACTGACTGTCCAAGTAATAGTGATAGCCATATTTAAATACCTGAGGGATGTCCCGAAGAAGATGGGTAAAGCTTGTTTTCTGATGTTTCAGAAAGTAGTATGCTAACTAGTGGATTCAATGTACAAGAAAAGAGATTTCACCTAAACATTAGAAAGAATTTATTGAGTATAATAGCTGTTCAAGAGTGGAACAGACTGCCTCAAAGCATGGTAGATTCACTTTTGTAAGTCTTTAAACAGAGGTTGGATGGTTATCACTCAGGAGTGCTTTATCTGTGTATTTCTGTATGACGGGTAGTTAACGTAGATGATACAAACTTTTCCAACTCTGTGATTCTAGGATATGAAGATAATGATACCCCATTACTGGAAAATAAAAAAAGAACAAAAAACACCATGTAACAGAGTCTTGTCTCCCCCTCAGCTCTAAAAACACTGGCAGAAAGAATGTAGAACATACAAGTATTCCTCAACTGATCAATGATTTCCACTAGCCAAGGGCAGGGCCAAACTATTTCCCTTGAATTTTAGAGAAATAGGGTTGCCTGAGAAGAATATGTTGCCTGTGCCAGCGGGGGCTAGTGGTTTGAGTGTTAGGCTATGACTGTGGAGTCCAAGGTTTGAATCGTCTTTCAGGAATGGAAACCCACTGGGTGACCTTTGGCAAATCACACTCTCTCAGCCCCAGAGGAAAGCAATGGCAAACCACCTCTGAAAAAATCTTGCCAAGAAAACCCTGTGATAGGTTCACATTGGTGTCATCATAGGGTAGAAATGACTTGAAGGCACAGAACAACAACAGAGCTGGGAGCCCATTTTCATCCTCCATGGTATTTTCTAAAACATACAGCACAGGCTGGGCTCATCTCTCTGAGGAGGCCCACAGCAGGTCTGCATGTCTACCTCAACTTCCTGAAAGAGAGGAGAACTGAAAGAAGGAGAGAAAGAAAAATATATTTCCTCTTCCTCTTTGGTTTATGCATTTTCCCCCTTGTTTATTACACTAATTTTAAAAATAAAAGGCATGTTATTTAAAAAAAAAATAGATGAAGATAATATATGTGCAGTCAGCCCTCCACATTTGTGGTTTTCACTTTTGCAGATTTGATTATTCACTACGGTAATTATTTGCTGTCACTTCTGCTGCCTCCCTATGCCATTTTTAATAGGGATTGCAAGCGATTGAGAAACTGTAAACAAGGCTTGTAAGTCCCTGTTAAAAATGGTTTGGGGCAGCAGTGGAAGTGGCAGTAAGCCCCACCAGCCACCCATTTCTGCCATATGAAGGAACCCTGATGCCTCAAAGGAATCCATGGTGGGTTGAATATGGTGATCATACTTTTTTGTGTGTCAAATATGGTTTGGGAGGGCCTAGAGTTATGGTTTTTCCACTTTCACAGGGGTCCTATGCCCCTAACCCTAGTGAATGTGGAGGGATGACTGTATAGTGAATATTTTAGCTAGAAGCATACAGTAAGACAGGTTTTTCTCTCATATGTTATTAACATGCCAAAATTATTATTTTTCTTCTGGAATCTTGATCATGTTCCCTCATCATTTTAAAGACTCAACCTATAGCTTGCTCTGGCATATATTTCGCCCAGTGCAAAAATCACTCCCCATTTGAGTGTCTAGGGAAAGATTTCGTTGGCATGGCCAGACTTGCACAAAAACTGGTTTAAAGGTAGAAATAGAAAGTGTTCTTTAAACATACCTTGGGTAAAGAAATGGAAAGCTATAAAATGTAAGGAAAGTAACTGCAAAAGATAACTGCTCTGGGATTTTGTTAAACCTGAAGATACTACTGAGGAGCAAGGAAGCTCTGACAGCTACCTTGAGGAATTACCTCCCCACCGAGAGTGCTGTGTAGGACTCCATTTTAGCAATGATAGGGACTGGGGTGGTCACAGTTGTGTACTTGGAGAGAGAAAGGCTAACAAGTTTCATTTTCAGCAGGGGAAGTCTTCACAAGCCCAAACTGGGAGCTTTGGGAGAGGGGGCTAAGAAGAACAAGCCCTGTATTACTCTGTAGCAAAGTGATTTCCACAAAGCTGGACATATCATTACTTTCTTTCATGACCAATGAGTTTCTGGTAGGACCGGAGTGCTTGATACCATGACCAGCCAGAGTGAAAGCAGAATGACAGGGCACCGCAACATCAGGTTTCCACAGTATTTTAAAACAAAGGCACAGCCAAATTAAAATGAGGGATAATTCAGACTGGCTGTATGGTTATCTTACAAAGTCCAGACAAAAAGATGGCACAGGCTTTCAGTGCAGATAAACAATAGGCTGAATAGGATGGATTTCTCAGTTAAGTTAATAAAGGCAAGGATCTTTCTGTAGCACCTGCACCTGTGGGTTAGGGGACCTTTGGCTGCTGCAGAACAGTATAAAGAATACCAATTCTAGCAGATTTTTTCATATCATATTGTTCGTTGGAAGAGTCTCAGGTACATTATCCACTGCGAAGAATTAATAGTGGCTCACTGGACTAATATTGCTAGTTTCTGATACACACTCTCTGTATTTGATTTTCCTGGACTATGGTGCCACTGTCCCTCCATCTGTGATAAACAACATGGGACAACCCGTAAACTTTGCAAGGTATCAAAGCACTTGAGCAGCTGCATGCATACCAAGGAAAGGGTACCAGGCACCTGTGGGCACAGCAGTCTGCCAAGAAATACTGAAGCAGTCCCAACAATTGTGAGGTTTCTGTTCTCATTTCTCCTCTTTTTGCTTGCTGTGAAGCAGAACTGAGGGATATGAGGAAAGCACTTGGCCAGTGCTTATGGAAAACTTGTAGAGTCCTCAGTTCTTAGTAGAAGGGGAATTGAAAAGGTTCTGATTAATGAGCTGTTTTTTTGAATCCATGTCCTATAATGCAAATTCTCTACTATGTATCAATGTGTGTATTAAGGATTGTATTAGCTGCAGACTATTTCAGTCTGTAAAGCTACTGACTGTGTTCTTATTCTGTCCACTGAATACACAGTGAAGTTACTTGGGAAGCTAGTTCAGTATGTGTTGTGAATATAGGCCCTCTGCTTGCCATGGTGGCTTTACCTTAGAGCTGTGAAAAATAAAAATAGTAAAAGCACTCTTCAGATGTTAAATCTTTCTTTAGCCTCAGACAGAAGGCATGATCTATGCCAAGTTAAGCATATTTACCTCTCATTATAATAAGTGGTTGCTTTCCATCAAAATGGATAGGATTTAAATTTGCTTCACTTCCTTAGAGGCAACAGTGTGTTACCTACTGTACAGTTTCCTTATCTTGCGAGCCACCTCATTTTCATAGGAAATCAGAGTTCTCTTTGCAGCTTGCCTTCTGCCCTTCTCTGCTTCATTATCTCTTTTTATCATTGTTTTTTTAGTAGAAATTTTTATATTGCTTGATGCATTTACGAATCAAGGCAGAGAGCATCGATCTTTTTAAAAACGTAGTTGAATAGTTGGAATGGTAAGACTCTTTTGGTAAGAAAATTTCATAAATCAGTCGATTATTTTTCTACATGGCAACTGATGAATGATTGTTTGTGAAGCCTTTGCCCTCGAGAGCTTTAATAGTAAATGCCAAAAGAAAAATATGTAATGAAGAATTTATACTGTAATGAGAGCAAGAAAATTGCCTTTTAGCTATAGCCTTGAGTGAATCTTCTTCCTGTAAAAGTCATTTTTCTTTTATATAAATGTCAAGTATCCCTAAAACTTAGCTTGCAAGATCACAGAGCCCACTTTGGATGAGGCACAATACAAACTTTAACAAAAATATCTCGTTTAGAGGAGGATAGACCCTCAGATTTAGTTGTTGAGAATGTTGTCAACATCAATAAACAGGGAGTAGGAACTTTTAAATATAAAATTAACCACATTCAGTCTTTCCCTTGTACCCTGAAGTTTATGCCTTCTTCATTTCTTGCCTTATCAGCTAGTCTATAAATGGTTGCTAGCCCTCTAACATTTAACCCGTAATTGCTTGGCAGACTGAAGCCAGAGAGTGCTCACCAACTATTGTTTTTCATCCTGGCGAGAAGTGACTAGTGGGGTGCCTCAAGGTTCTGTCCTGGGCCTGATTTTGTTTAATATCTTTAGAAATGATTTATATGATGAAATAGAAAACATGCCTATAATTTGCAGGTGACATCCAATTTTGTGGTGGAGGGGGGGTTGCAGATGCTTCAGAGGACAGGATGAGAATTCAAAATGACCTGGACAGTTTGGAGAGCTGGGCCAAAACTAACAAAATGAATTTGAGCAGGGGTAAACATAAGGTACTATAACTAGGCAAGAAAATGAAATGTTCAAATACAGATTGACACCTGGTTTGAAAACAGTATATATGAAAAAAAAAGGAATTAGAGATCTTCCTAGCCCACAAGCTAAATATGAGTCAATAGTGTGATGCCAGCCAAGAAAATCCAATGTGGTTTGAATTGCATCAACAGTAGCATAATGACCAGATCAAGGGAAGTATTAGTGCCACACTATTCTGCTTTGGTCAGGCCTCAGCTGGAATACTGTGTCCAGTTCTGGCCACCATAGTTCAAGAAGGATATTGACAAGCTGGACGGAACATGTCCAAAGAAGGGTGACGGCTGCATCAGAGGCTGATGGACTCTCCCTCTTTAGAGGTCTTTAAACAGAGGTTGAATGGACATCTTTGAGGAATGTTTTAATTGTGTATTTATGCATGGCAGGGGGCTGAATTCGATGACCATGCAGTCTCTTTGAATTCTAAGATCCTGTGATTCTATTTAACAGATGAAACGCAGGAAACATGTGGCCAAACAACAGTAGAATGTGGTCAATATGGCAAAAGTGATTTATGAGGAAGAACAGACAAGGAGACGGTATAGTAGTTTGCTTTTATATGTATATATGAACATCGCACGTGGAACTCAGTTTGTATCAAGTAAGCTGAGGAGGAAAGTGGGAGGAGTGGAAAGAAACTGAGAGCTTTTAAAAAGAACTGAAAAAGTGGGACAACAGAGGATTTAGCAGGACTGTACCTACCAGAAGGGACAGCTGCAGGCTATGTGATAGAGATCACAGTTTAGAAGAACTGCTCGTCCCCAATTAGCCAGGTTTTCCACAGATCCTTTTTTTGCCATTACCCATGAACTGGGCCTGTGGGTATTAATTGGGGCAGAGCAATGTGCTTGGCTACTGGGGTTGTTGATCTTTTATTTCATGAACAAGAATGAATGATTTCAGAATTCTTTGCCCTATTAGCCATCTCAATACTGTCTGTGAAAAATTTGTTTGTGCCTGATAACTGTTTTCTGTGCAAAAATGTGGGGGTTTTGCAAAGATGGGGGTGGGGTTGTATTAAGAAAGTTTTTGCACACACTGCTTTTCATTTTAAAAGTTATTGGAATACAAAAAAAGCTTGCAGCTTTTGGGCATTTTCTTGACAGCATGCCTCAGTATGATGTGCTTTCTTCTTGAAGATGAGAACATCTTGAAGATGAGAAATCAGATTCCTTATTTCCTTATTGGTTAACCAACTGAAACCTTGATAAAGATGCTTTCTATTGTGGATCCCATTTAGCTTTTTTCTTGCCCCATCAAATACTGCTGGCATTGTTAAAGACAGTGGTAGCAGGAACAAACATACCTAAGTAAATAATGTAACAGTAAAGAGGAAGAAAGAAAGGAATCAGTGCTATATAACGCATAAGAGTTTTCATCGCAGCCCTCAAAGCTGCTAATTGTGGTAGTCCATTACATGAAAGACTTTGGGGAACTGATACAATGCTCATTGTTGCAGTCAAGATTTCTGCTTATCACAATGCCTTTGGGGTTGGACCAAATGCCTTCTTCGTATGTATCCAGAACTCACACACTAAGCATTGTTCTTCAGTTCCATTTGTACAGTTAGGCTGCAACTAGGAGAGGGACAGTAAATATATGGCTGGATCGATATTATTATAAAAGTTTAATGGGAGCTTCCAAATCTGACTGTGAACATGATACTAGGGAAGTTCCAGTTTTTCCAGGAAAATGTCATTTTCTTCTATTCAGAACACTGCAATTTGTCCTTCTGGGCAAAATATACAGGATGGTAGCTGTCAATATCTTCAGGGAGTAGGCAGCGTTGAGTGAGAAAATAGTGAAAGGTTTTACTCTTCTCATTAAACTTAAAAAAAAAGTTGGATCTCTGATAACAATTGTCTTCATGATATGTCAGTGTTGATTGGCACTTGGAAAAGTTCCTTTTTGAGCTAAAATTCCCTGAATCCTTAACCACCATAGTTAGTAGCATACTGACTAGAAGATTCTGGGAGCTTTAGTCCTCAAAGTAGCTTTTCCAAGCTCTCTTATTGACCAAAAAGGAACCAAAAATGTTAGAGCCAACATGGTGTTGTGGTTTGAGCATTGGACTACAATGCTGGAGACCAGGTTCCATTCCCTGCTCAGGCATGGAAACCCACTAGGTGACACTGAGTGAGTCAAATACTCTCAGCCCGCAGAAAACCCTGTGATAGTCTCACCCTAGGGTTGCCATCAGTTGGAAACAACTTGAAGGCACATTACCACACAACCAACTTGACACAATGAACTCCACATTCTGCAGAAGCAAGGAAAACATTTCACTCTTGCTAAGGACTTCAGGGACTCCTCCTATGCACTTCCCCCCAAAAATTCAGATTTATGAAGACTGAGCATGCTCAGTAGTTACTAAATGAGAAAGATGCAAAACACAGGCCATTTCCACCCTACAGTGTTATAGTACTATTATTCCACTTTCAACATCCTGTGGAATTCTGGGGTTTGTAGTTTACTGAGCTCTGGCTGAGAATTCTAAAGGCCCCTCCGCAAACCGCAGACCCCAGGATTCCATAGGATGTTGAAAGTGGAATAGAGGGCAGAAATGACCACAATTCAAGAGGCTTCTGACATTGAAATCTAGTAAAAGCTTCAAGTTGCAAGAGAGTGGTCGGTAGGGCATAGGTTTATGGGTTTTCTTTGGATTGGCCTCTACCCACTCACCCATCCTTTCTCCTGTGGAAGGTGGCATACCAGAGCAAGAGGTAGCTTTGTGATTCAAATGAATTAAGCACTCACACCATTTAACTGTTTGCAAAGTGTAGCACAGAAGCACTAATGCAGGGATAAGTGCAGCTTCCTTAATTATACGTTAGTGGAAGGCTGTCACTTAGGAGATAACCTTACTTATAAAAGGACTTTTAAAAGCCAGAAATCTTGAATGAAAGGCATCACAATGCATTAAGGAGGGGATGGTAAGGTTCTTTTTTTTTAAAGAAGGAAATATGTTTTAATTGCAGTGAGAAAAACTACTCAGCAAGTGGTAGCCCAGACCCTTGTTGAGATGATGCCAACTGGGACCAAAACAATTAAATTAACAAATGTACTACCACTACTTGAAGGCTCCTGTGAAATTCTCCAAAGAGGCTATGGCTTAAGAAAGCCAAGCATATTAGGAAGAGGTACTAGCTTTCCCAGAAAATACCATTACAGTCTTGCCAAAGTAATAAATGCCCCGGTAACATGGAGGTTAAATTACTCTACTGCATTGTACTGTTCTTAAAAGTGAGCTGGGAAACAGCAGATGATTCCAAATGCATGTGACAGGATTTGGCTGCCACAACATATTATTAGTTTAAAAGGGCTTGAGTAGCTACCTATTTCCTTCCAGACGCAATTCACAGTGATGGCCTGTGGCTTTTAGAGCCCTGAACAACCGAAATATCAAATTTTTGAAAGATTATTTTCTCCTACCTATTTAGAAGCCCCTTGAAGCTTTGTCAGGTGGCTATAAGAGAAAAGGCCTTTTTTTGTGAAGGTACATAAACTGAGAAACTTCCTCTCAACCAAAAGATATTTGCCAGAAATTGTTTGTTTGCCTGCTTGCTTCCTTTAATGTTCTCTCTTATACATGCTATGCAAAGTTTGTCCTGTTCTCCTAAGTTTTAAATGACGTCCTATTCCTTTCTGTGGTATTGGTTCCTCCTCTGCAGCTTTTATTATTTCTTTTTCCACCTTCTTGAGTATAATCCTTACAGGCCTTAAAATACAGACATATATTCTTACCTTGAAACAGTTTGTGTAGCTCTTCATGTTTTGGTTTTGTTAGGGGGTTCAGTTTTAATCAGATAAAATATCATACCACATAAATGTTAAATGTTATATATAAAATATTTTAATTTAATTATTAAATAATATGCCATATTTATTTAAATATAAAATATTTAATGTTTAAATATTATGTATTAAATATTATGCTATATTTATATGCCCTGTAATCTTGGATATCTTTGTGGGATTCAATATTTTTTTCAGAAAATGAATTATTCTTAAAATGTGACTATTTCCACACTACACTATTATAGTGTTATTATTCCATTTTCAACATCCTGTGGAATCTGGGGTTTGCAATTTAGGGAGGGCATTTAGAATTCTCAGCCAGAGAGCTCTTTGACCTCATAAGCTACAAACCCCAGAATTCCACAGAATGTTGAAAGTGGAATAATAGCACTATAATGATGTAGTGCAGAAATGGCCCTAGATAATAATAATAATAATGGGCTTCTCATAATTTTGTTATTTGCATGAGAAACATGCAAGTTTAAATGCTTGTTATAAAGCTTCTAAAATTAAAGATGGGTATTAAATTGTGAGTTCTATTTATTATTTTTCTGGAAAAAATAGGGAGAGAGGTCAATTAATATTCTATTTTGTTACTGAAGGGCAATTGTACATACATGTATCTTTGAGAATCTAAGTGAAATAAAGTATCACTTCTTTCTTGTAATATATGCTACCCTGTGTGCCTTTGGAGGAAGAACATGTGGTGTTTGTATAGTATATTGCAAACAGCATTACTGTGAGACCCTTTTCGCACCTTACCCTTTCGCAGAGCTGGGTGCGTGGCTCGCACGCGCAGCCTCCAGCGAGAGGCTCTCGCATCCCAGTCCCATCAGCTCCTCAGCTGCTTCCTGGGCGGGCGAGCGCCCCGCCTCTTCCTTTCTCAGTGCAGCCTGGGACCTTTCCCAGCCTGCACTGGACAGGAAGTGTGACCAGCCCGGCTCTCGAGGCTCTGCACACAAGGTAAGTGCACACGAGCGATGCACGACTGCGCAGCATTTTTGGCTTCAAGCCGAAAATGAAAAAATTTGTGTGCGGTCTGCGTCAGGCCCTTGAGCAAATGTGAGTGCATCGTGTGGACCGCTCCTCACATTTACGCGACACTCAAGGGGCCCTTTCGCATCAGAAATGCTGTGCGAAAAGGATCTAAGGCAACTTTTTTTGGCTCACGTGCCCATTACAATTACTCAGTTTGCAAGTTGAGGTGTTTAAATAAATCACAGACCATAGTTTATATATTGCAGGAATGCCCATGCTTTAAAGCCCAGAAGGGGTTTCACCATCCCCCTGAAATGTTAATGTTTTTAAAGCTTTTGCAAAGATTTTTGTGACTCTGCTCCCAGGGCTACATGGTTCCCACCCTTGATTTATTGTAAGTAGGGAGGAACAAGTCAAGTTCCTAGTGTGCATGTCACAATAAACAAGCTATGGACAGAAAGTCCAGAGTTTGTTTGGCACTCCCACTTGCAGGAGAAACCAATCAAGGGCAAACAAAGCAACACACATCAAGTCAGCAATGAAGTGGTAGTCTTTAGAATTCTTGTTGTCCCATGGGAATGCAGGCTATAAATAAAGACTGCAAAAGATAGAAAGATAGGCTTAAAAATGTGTATTTGGTGTTGTGTCTTCTTCTAAAGAGAAAAGTTTGAGAGCAGGCTTTTTATATAATAGAAGAAACATGAGCAAAATGCTGATGGGGACTTTCAAAGCATTCCCTACTAAATATGATGTAGCTCTGACTGGTCAAGATTTCACTACCTGTATTGTTGTGGGAAAATCCTACAGTGCAACTTCTGACAGAGCTGTGAGCAGGGGACATCTGTGACAATGTGCCAGGCCAGGAATGATGTAGTTCTTTTTCTTTCAGAGAAAATTGTGAAGGCAGGCAAAGCTGTATAATTAAAGTGATTTGGAAGTATTTATTTATTTGTTTTAATATATATCCCACCTTTCTCCTAACATGGGCTACAAGGCAGCATACAACAGTTTAAAACCACAATAGAATTTAAAACTCTTAATACAAAAGTTAAAACATAAACTAAATTTCCATTTTTTAAAGAACACATTAAAAGCAGTTAAAAACATCATTACAATCAAGTTTAAAACAGCATTAAAAGATGCTTAAAAACATTATAAAGAAAAAACACTACACCCCCGATTAAAAGCTTTATATGCTACAACACACTAAAAAACCAAAAACTTCTTTAAATAAAAAGGTATTTACCTGTCAGAGGAATGACAACAGGGAGGGGGCTGACCAGACCTCCCTGGGAAGGGGATTCCATAACTTGGGAGCAGCCACTCAGAAAACTGTCCCATGTGTCCTCACCCGACATACCTGGGATGGTGGTGGAACTGAGAGAAAGGTTTCCCCAGCAAATCTTAAGAGTACAGGTGAGCTTACACAGGAAGACACAGTTTTCAGATAGTCTGGACCCAAGCTGTGTAGGTCTTTAAAAGTCACAGCCAGCAATTTGAAGTGGATTGGCAGCCAGTTGAGTTGTTTTAGCAAGGTCCCTGTGATCTCTATAACCTTCCCAGTCATCAACCTGTATGCAACATTTTGAACTGCTGAAGTTTCCAAACAGTTTCCAAAGAGAGCCTCATGTAGAGTTTGTTACTGTGATCCAAATGGGATGTAATCAAGCCATGTGTCACCATAGCCAGATATGATGCCTCAAGGAACAAGCACACTGGCACCCCAGTTTTAGGCTGTGCAAGCACTGAAACTTGGCCATGCAGGCTCAGGTCTGAGTCCAGGGGTACACCCAAGCTGCAGACAAGAGATTTCAGGGAAGTGTAACCCCATCCATCACAGGTTGAATCCCTATTCCCTGATCTGCCTTTCGACTCATCAGGAGCACCTCTGTTTTGTCTGGATTAAGTTTCGATTTGTTTGACCTTCTGTAGTGCATTACCGGCAGTGGACACTAGTTTAGTACAGAGGTAGTTTCCTTGGAATGGGATGAAAAGGACGATAGAATTGGGTGTCAGCAGCATACTGGTGACATCCAAATCCAAAACTCCAGATGACCTCTCCCAGTGGTTTCATGTAGATGTTAAATAGCATAACGGACAAAACTGAGCCCTGAGGGATCCTGCAGGCCAGTGGCTATGGGGTCAAAGACCCTAGCACAATCTTCTGAGTTTCACTTTCAAGAAAGACTAGAACCACTGTAGAACAGTTCCCCCAGGTACCATTCCAGAGAGGTGACTCAGAAGGATAACATAGTTGATGATATCAAAAGATGCTGCAAGGTCCAGCAGAACCAACAGGGACACATTTGCCTGTCCAGTTCCCTGTTTAGGTCATCTTCCAAAATGACCAAAGCTGTCTCTATCCCACAGCCAGGCCAGAAGCCAGATTGAAATGGATATAGATAATTTGTTTCATCCAGGAACCTTTGTAGGTGGGAAGCTACCATGTGCTCCAGAAACTTACCCAAAAACAGAATATTGGAGACTGGCTGGTAGTTATCCAGTTTAGTTGGGTTCATGTAGGGATTTTTTTGTAAAGTAGGGGCCTCACCACAGCTTCTTTTAGGCACTATGGAACTCTGCTTTGCTGCAGTGAGGCATTCAGCACTTCTGTTACCTACTCAGCCAGTCTTCCTCTGGTTGCTTTTATAAGCGAAGAAATGCAAGAATCCAGTGCATGTGTGGTGGGTTTCATTTCTCCAAGGATCCTGTCTACATCCACAGGCTTCACAAACTGAAACATATCCATTAACCTGGGACACACAGGAGCCAAGATTACATCCATTGGGCCTGTATCAATCAAAGCATCCAAGTCAGAGTGAATCCAAGCAATTTTATCTGCAAAATGACATGCAAACTCTTCACACTGACTGCTGAATGTTCTACATGATGCTGCTGTGGAGCAGAATGTAAAAGAACCCTGATCACTTGAGATGGCTTTGCCAGATGAACCTATACAGATGCAATGGTGGCAAAGAAGAATGATTTCTTCACTGCCACAGAGTAGGCTTTCCAAAGAGCACTAACCCACGTTCAGTCAGACTCACTTCAAGTCTTCTGTCATTGTCACTCTAGTGTCTGTCCCCCTTGTTTCATTGCCATCAGTTCCTTAGTGAACTAGGGGGCTTGCTTGGCTCCACTCTGTGGGAGGGGATGCTTATTAGCTATTGTGTCCATTGCCCAGTCTATTTCCCTATTCTAGAGATCAGCCAGTGTTTCATCAGCATTACCTGCCAAGACAACAGAGGCCCTTTTCGCACTGAGGCTTCTAGCGCAAGCGGGGGAGGCCGGCAAGTGCAAGAAGACTCCTCCGGGAGGCTGCCGCTTCCCCCCCCCTTCCTTCCGCAGGCGAAGGAACGAGCAGGGAGGCGGCACCGAAGGAGGCTTGCCGTGCAAGCCGCCCTCCCCCCCGTGCGAAGCGGGAGACGTCGCGCCGGATTCCCCCCCGCGCGCGCGAAGCGGGCGGCGTCGCGTCCCCCCGCGCGCGCGCAAAGCGGGCGTCGCGTCCGTCGCGCTAGCTCCCCACCCCGCTCCTTCCTTCCGCAGGGGCGGAGGGAAGGAAGCGCGACCCGGCCGGCTCCCGGAGGCTCCGCACGAAAGGTAAGTGCGGGTGGGCGCTGGGAGCGTTGCGCGAGCGTGGGGTGATTTTCGCTTGGACGCGAAAATCAAAAAACCCGCGCTCACGCCGCTTCAGCCCCGTGAGCCCGGCGGAAGTGGGAGTGCGTCATGCGGAGCGACGCTCCCACTCCCGCAAGGCTCACGGGGCTGTCGCGCGAGCAAAGGCCCGTGCGAAAAGGGCCAGAGATTTCCCTAAGAGCCACCTGGAATCTGTTTGGATCCGTATGCCTTTTGGGGCAGACCATCTTAATTGGCCTCCCCCCACACTGGCAGAGACTCTGAATCCAGTGAATATAAACCCCATCAGGTAGTGATCTGTGCATGACAAAGGAACTATAGAAAGTTCCTCCATATCCAGATCACCATCATCCCACTCTGTACAGAAATCCAGGTCCAAAGCACATCCTGCATTGTTGGAGGCCCCAGATATTATTTGGGACAGACCCATGGGTCATCATGGAGGATGTGAAGTCCTGAGATACTCCTGACAGAGTTGTCTCAGCATGGATAGAAACATGATAGACCACTGCAACTACACCTCTTCCCGCATCAAACTTCACCCACTGCTGCACTGAGAACCCTGTTGGACAAAATTGGGAGAGATTAATCCCTATGCTACATCCAGCCAGGTCTCTGTAATGCAAGCCAGGTTAACATGCTCATCCAGGATCAAGTCCTGGATCAGAGGTGTTCTTCCATTCACCAGCCTGGCAGCAGCAGCATTTTCAATCCATGTGGCTGTTGCCAAGACTATCCAGACTATTTGTGGTTGGGGGCCATTCGGGAACAACTCACATCCTGTGGCTCTCTCTTCTTCCATGCTGATAATACTGTCTGCCCACTCCCCACTCTACCCATTATTGTTAGAATGGCTATTCTCTGGGCGGTTTCTACTACCATGATCTGAGAACCACACCTTTCTTTTGCCAGCAGGGCAGAACTGTTTAAAAAGACCTTAGAGATATGTAAAAAGGAGTATCATCTTCACTACCAAACAGAGAAACTGGCCCTGGCCCCGGCCCGGCCCTGAAGTGGCTCCTGCAAAGGGGTGAACCCCTTCAGTGTCACCAGTTTGGTGGCAAGCCAGCCATCAGTGAGCCCAGAAGCCTGGGCAGGCAGCTTATATCATCTTGCAGGAGAGGGACAGGTGTTGGTTTGGATGATTGACCAGGCAACTAGCTCCTTACCTGGGGCTTGATGCTGGAGGAAGTGCATATTGAAATGTACAGTGCATACTGAGACTCTGTGTGACCAGTGACCAGTGAGCTTAGGTCATCAGCCTCCCCAGAGAAATCTGGTAATAAGCCTGGTTTCAATAATCTATCAATGTTCCTTCTGTCAGATTATTTCCATTTTTACACCATTATCTTGCAAAACTTTCCTATCTTAGGCCATTTCCACACTACACTGTTATAGTGCTATCATTCCACTTTCAACATCCTGTGGAATTCTGGGGTTTGTAGTTTCCTGAGGCCAAAGAGCTCTCTGGCTGAGAATTCTAAGGGCCCTCCCTAAACTGCAAATCCCAGAATTCCATTGGAAGTTGAAAGTGGAATAACAGCACTAAAGCAGTGTAGTGCAGAAATGGCCTTACTTCTTTTCCTATCTCTTCCTCATTACTGTTAGATAATCTTTCCTTCATCTAGTTTGCATCTTATGCTAGATTCTGAGACTCAGAGAATTACTCCTGTTTGGCAGTCGTTCTCCTAAGAGTACAAGAAGCATACTTGGACCTTATTTCATTTCCTACTACATCATGGGAGCTGCTGAGGCAGATTTCTAGCGTACTTCCCTCTGTGGTAAAATTATCACTAAAGGGATGCTGAACAGAATTTGGAATTGTTAATGAAAATGGTTAGTGCATTAGGATTAGTCTTGAAAATGTAACATGTAACAAGTCTTGAAAAATGTAACGTGTCAGGTTTAATATTAGTTGCAACTTGATGTGACAGTAACACATTATTTTTAAATGTTTACTAGTTTTTAAAAAATACTTGAGAATTGCTCAAAATCTCACAAAATGGACCTTAAGAAATAATGATCTAAGTCCACTTGCTAGACCCTCTTAGAGTAGACCCATTGAATCAGTGGAAATTATATAAGTGTAGACTTAACCATTCAGTATTTGATTCATTGGACATTGTTTACATGAGAGACTGTCTTTCTCTCCAAGTATATTGGAGAAGTTGACTGTGGAATACCACAGCACAATTCTATACATGTCTGCTCCACTGAATTCAGTGGTGCTTACTTCCAGGTAATTAGGTATAAGATTACAGCTGGAGAAGTTTGTATGGTTTGTGCACAATTGTGCAAAATTTGAGGTACTGCATCATTATAATAACTTCCACCATCCAGATGTGGTTGGAGTGCAACTCCTAGGCAATAGAGCCAATGGTTAGGAAGACCTGGAATTGCAGCCCAGCCACATTGGGAGGGCTACTTGATTCCAAACCCTGTGCAATGATAATAGTATTTTGCTTGGTGACATTCAGCACTATAAGTGCATCTTTACTCAGAAGTAAGCCCCGTTGCACTCAAGCAGGTCTACTTCCAGGTAGACACAGGATTTAGTCCTCTTTCTGCCTTATGGGTGGGGAACATTTGGCCATCTAGATGGCCCTTTTCGCACGTTACCCATTTGTGCGGCTGCAGGGGCGTCTTGCGCAAAAAGCCTCAGCAGGAACACTGCCGCTTCCCTGCTCCTTCATTCTGCAGCTCACTTCCTGGTCGTGCAACCGTCGCGCGAGCGCCCCACTCCTTCCTTCCGCAGTGCAGTCTGGGAGCTGTAGGCTGCACTGGGGGAGGAAGCGTGACCGGCCCGGCTTGTCTGACACACCGCACGGCAGGTAAGTGCGCGAGGGCCCCAAGAGCATTGTGCGACCACGCAGTATTTTCAGCTCCCAGCTGAAAATAAAAAATGTGTGTGGCCCACTTTAGGCTCGTAAGCGTCGTGTGAATGGGAGTGTGTCGTACGGACCGCCGCTCCCATTTACGCGACGCTCAAGGGGCCCTCTCGCAACAGAAACTGCGTGTGAAGAGGGCTGATGTTTTGGCCCGTAGTGTTTTTTGGCTTCACCCAGCGCGACCAATGAAAAGAGACTGGAAACCTTAGGAGAAGACTTAGGGAAGACCAAAGGTTCCCACCACTGTTATCTTTAAAGCACAGAAGAGAATCTAGGGCTAGGAAGGGAAGGGAAAGGAAGGGAAGGGACTCACAAAGCAATTAGACTTTTCAGGTGGTCCATTTGTCTCAATCTACAATTTAATATACTGCTTGGAAATTTCCAATCTACCTCCCAATTACAACACAAACATTGTTTAAACCATTATGAGTTTTATATGTTGCATGTCTTATTGTTAATCTTGTAGCATGCAAAAAAAAAACAAAACAAAAAAAACAACGCTTCATCACCCTGAGCAAAAGGAAGAACACCCTCTAGGAGAGTCTCTCAAGGACTTCTTCAGTTTGAAGCTTTGTGTGTATATCTGTTTCTGAATTTATTGTGATCCCTATACAGAATACTTCCTTGTGTCCCTTGAACTTTATGGCTCATTGTGTAGCTACAGGACATAGGCATTTCCTCCTCTGTGCATTATGTTGTGCTTTAGTGTGTAATACTGATGAACACATACAAACACAGGAGTGACTCACAGGATCTGATGCCAGCCAAATGTGATGTATGAATAAGCTAGTTTCACTGTTGTGCTCTTTAGCAGCATAATGTATTCACAGGCTTTTAAAACAAAATGAAAGGCTACTCTAAGCCTGAGCATCAGTTAGTTTTCCTCGTCCCCACACAGCTTGGGGAAAAAGGCCCAAGGGCTAAGTTTTGTTTGAGTCTTCAGGTTTTTTATCTCCACAGAGAGATGGGGAAAACTAGATACTTTTTGGACTATAACTCCCAAAATTCCACACCTGGAGGATATGGAGACTTTTATTGTCTAAAACAGCAACATTCTCATTCTGCTGAGGCCCATCATTTCAGATCAAGATTCCCTGGTTAGTGAGATGATGTTCTTTAAGTAGCAGTTGCATAACTATGCTTGTTTATGGCTTTATTCACAGCTTAAGTAGGTTCATGTGGAATAATACCATAAACTGGGGAATTAGTAATATCACTGTCTGCTAGGCTGCTTAAGGGTTAGGCTGACATGGATGATTTGTAGTAATATTTGTGAGGTGATCTGGAACTGTGATAGAGCCCTTCTTGTTTGCATATCATATTTGCTATGAGCAAAGAGCAGTCCAGGTTCTGTAAAATGGCAGCCACAGTCTCACCGCATGTATGAATTCATCTTGCAGCAGAATTTGAGTCTTGTATTTTTAACATACTTGTTTTCAATAATGAGGAACATTCCTATACATTATATTCTACCTGCATTTAGAAGTAATGCCATGCTGCATGGATTATATTGTTGGCCTTTCATAATATGGTGATTTATCCTAAATATTTTCAATTTTTATGTTGCAGCATAAAAAGTCGTCTTATGATATACAACATTTTTTAATTATTAAAAATATATTTATTAAATTACAAAAATTTAAACTAACAAAACATACAACAAACACAATAAATTTTTCTTATTTTTCTTATTTCTTATTTGTTATCTTCCTTTTAAAATGCACTCTTTTTCTTCTCTTCTTAAAGATGTAATAGTACTAAATAAGACACTCAGTAGGATAGCAAGGTAAGATATATATATGAAGTACTATAGACAGGAATAGGTAAGTAAGGTTCATTTAGAAATATCAAGAATAAGGAAATAAACGGGTAAGAGTATATGAGTAAGTATATGAATCAAGAAGAGTATATGAAAATATAAGGATGATGTAAGAATACGTTATTTTAGTATGTAAGAGGCGAATTAATTACGTTTAGTGAATTTCAAGTAATGAATAGTAAAATAAAGATAAGAATAAATTACAGACCAGAGAAGATAAGGCCAATAAGGATGTGAATAATATTAATTTAATAAATCAGGAGTAAAGAGGAATAGGACTATATTACCCAAGGGTGAAGTGAATGGAAGTCATTAATTGTTTAATATAGTAGGTATGTCGGAATGTATAATGAGTATTGTGTTGTACTGTATGGTATTGTATGTGAATGTTTGAATACATGTAAGGTAAAATGCACTCGAAGAATGGAAATTAGGATATACAACATGAAGGAACAAGCCTTGTTGTCTTGCTTTGGCTTCAATTATAATAGGGAATAAATCTATTTAAAATGGGTCCAAAATGCTTTATTTCAACTAAAGGTTGCCTCCAGGGGGCACACAGTTGCCACTAAATACTGTATCAGCCTCCTCCTCCCCACAACATCCAGAAATCATTTTAAAAGCGATTGGAAGTTGCTTTTGTCAGCTGAAAATGGTGCCAGTAAGACCTATGTGAGGTTGGTGCCAAAACCTCTGACCCTCAGTGCATGCCCACCCCTGCTTTATATCATCCACATTTTTACACAGGCAGAGGTGAGAGCTGCCTATAGAAAACAAAGAAGAAATTGAGAATTTTAATATAGGCAGTGGCTGCAAGAATTCCTCAGGTCCTTATAAGGCTGTATAGCAGAGAATATTTTACAGGCAAAGTAAAGTGGAGACAAACTGTTCCCCTAAATCATGCTATTTTAATAGTGTGGCTCCCAGACAGGAGCAGAGAGACAAAGATCTATCACAGAAGCATCTCACTGTATCATTTTTTTAAAGTATATTCTGACAACAGTACTTCCCAGATAGTGTAAAGCCATGGAAGTAGAGAGGTGCAAAATGGAAGGGCTATATTCCTTCCTTCCTTCCTTGTAATGCAAAAGAACAATTCAATCTAGGGCTTTTTCTGCAGCTTACTTTATTCCGGAGACAGGTGCAGGCCTCAGCATTGTCTCTGCCAAGAGGGGAATGCAACAAGAACACACCACCCTGGCTGCCTCCACAAATGGAGGAAGTGCGATGGCGCTGCCTCTTCCTTCCACAGCACAGCCAGGTACTTTCCAGGCTGTGCTAGAGCAGGAAAGGCTACCATTGCACTTCCAGAACCTCCGCACACCACCTAAGTGCGAGCAGGCGGGGGGCTGCGCAATCACCAGTCATTGATTGGGAAAACCCATCAATGATTTGCAGTGCAATTCTGCCCCCTGGGGATGGGAGAAGGATGGGACCTGGATGATGAGGGACAATGATGTCCTGTGGAAAGGGATGCCACTGTATCTCATTTTGGGAGATATGAGTAACAAGAGTCTTTGGTCAGAAATACGGAATTCTTGGAGGGGAAAAAACCGGGAGGAGTAGAAATTGATTTTTTTGTTGTTGTTAAATTACTGAAAAGCCCTGCGTAATTTATTCTGTCCAGTGACACCACACCACAATGTCTGAATCTACTTTCAAGAGATGAAGAAGGTTCCTTTTTCAATACTCAGGGAAGCAAACAAAGCTGAGGATATGGAGTGCCCTAAATTCGATTGCAGCAGATTGATGTTGCTAAGCATTTCACAATACGTGAGAGTTTTTGAGTGTATTAATAATATATTATCTAGCAAGCAAACACACTGCCACACAGTGCCTTTTTTAATTCATTTGATGTATGACAAAATATTGTCATTTTTCTTGATGTATTTCATATCTTTCCTAATGAGCGAGCCAACGTTACAGGTTCATAAATATGCCTCTCCCAGAGCAGGCACTTCTTTTTGTTGTATCAGACTCTGGGAAGTCAATAACTTTTGTTTACCATGTAGTTACATTTGTTTTTGTTTATTTCTTCTTTTCTATGTTGTATGGAGGTATATAATACCAAAATAGAATCATAGAGTGGGAAGGAGCCTCATGGACCGTTGCATCCAACCCCCAACTCAGTGCACAAACACCAGCTAAAATATCCCTAGCAGGTAGCAGTCCAGCCTCTTTTTGAAGAGAATACCAAGTATAGTATCACACAGTTGGAAGAGAGCACAAGGGCCATCCAATCCAATCCCCTACCATGCTGGGATACACAATCAAAGCACCCCCAACAGGTGGTCATCCAGCCTCTGTTTAAAAACCTCAAAGAAAAGAGAATCTACCACACCTGGAGGCAGCATATTCCACTGTTGAACTGCTCTTACTGTCAGGAAGTTCCTCCTAATGCTTAAATGTCTAATTTCATTTCCTGTAGTTTGAAGCATGTCCTAGGCCATTTCCACACTAGACTGTTAAAGCACAGGGCCTTTGAGGCCCCTCACTAAACTGCAAACCTCAGGATTCCATAGGATGTTGAAAGTGGAATGATAGTGCTATGACAGTCTAGTGCGGAAATGGCCCTAGAGGAGCAGAAAACAAGCATGCTCCATCTTCAACATGACATCCCTTTAAATATTTAAAAATGACTGTCTTGTTACCTCTCAACCTTATCTTCTCCAGGCTGAGCATGCCCAGCTCCCTAAGCCACTTCTCATACAGCATGATTTCCAAGGCTTTTACCATGTTGGTTGCCCTCCTCTGGTATTGGTCTAGCTTGTCAATATCCTTTTTGAATTGTGGTGCCCAGAACTGGACATGGTATTCCAGATGGGGTCTGACCAAAGCAAAATAGTTTGATACTGTTACTTCTCTTGACCTATACACTATACCAGTGGTTCTCAACCTGTGGGTCCCCAGATGTGTTTGGACTTCAGCTTCCAGAAGCCCCAGCCACTATGGTCAATGCTCAGGGCTTCTGGGAGCTGAAGTTTTTGAACATCTGGGGACCCACAGGTTGAGAACCACTGCACTATACTCTTATTGATGCAGTCTGGAATCACATTGGCCTTTTTAGCTGCTACATCACACTACTGACTCATGTTGGCTTGTGGTCTACTAAGACTCCTAGATTTCTTTCACAAGAACCATGGTCAAGCCAGGGGTTACCCATTCTATATCTGTGCACTTCATTTTTTTTTCTGGCTAATTGTAATATCTTACATTTCTCCCTATTGAAATTTGTTTTGTTAGTTTGGCATAGCTTTCTAATCTGTTAAGGCCATTGTGAATTCTGATCGTGTCCTCTGGAGTATTAGTTACCCTCCTAATTTGGTGCAAATTTAATAAGAATGCCCTCTATTCCCTCAACCAAGTCATCGATAAAGATGTTGAATAGCACTGGGCCCAAGACAGAACTCTGTGGGACCCCACTAGTCATTTTTCTCCAGGAATGAAAGATGCCACTGGTGAGCACCCTTTGGGTTTGGTCAACCAATTAAAAAATCCACCTAACAGAAGCATTGTCTAGCTCACATTTACTAGCTTCCTTGCAAGAATGCCATGGGAAACTTTGTCAAGGGCCTTACTGAAATCAAAATATGCTACATTCACAGCATTGCCTTCATCTACCAAACCTGTAACTCTGCCAAAATAACACAGATCAGATTAGTCCGGCATTACTTTTTGTTTTTGTTTTTTGAGAAACCCTTGTTGACTTTTAGTGATCCCAACTTTCCTTTCTAAGTGCTTACAGACTGTCTGTTTAATGATCTACTCTAGAATCTTTCCTAGTATTGATATCAGGCTGACTGGATGCTTATTGTTTGGGTCCTCTTTTTTCCCTTTTTGAAGAGAGGGACAACATTTGCCCTCCTCCATTCTGCTGGGTCTTTATCTGTTTTCCAGCAATTCTCAAAGATTATTATTAGTGATTACTTCTGTTAGTTCTCCCAGGCTGATCACTATTTTCCTTTTGGGAGAAGACTGAGGCAAAGAAGGTGTTAAGTAGATCTGCCTTTTCTCTGTCCCCTGTTTAACATTTTGCTGTCTTCTCTGTGTAGTGTCCCTACCATTTCCTTGTTCTTCCTTTTGCTATGGACAAAAGGGAAAAAAACACCCCTTTTTATTGTTTTTAACCTCTCTAACAAGCCTGAGGTCATTCTGTGCTTTAGGTTGTCTGACTTTCTCCCTACGTGTGCTGGCTATTAGCCTGAATTCCTCTTTGGTGATTTCACCTTTTTCCATTTCTTGTACATGTCACTTTTAATTAGCTCAGTTCTTTAGAACTCCACCCCAGATTCTTTAAAACCCTCTCCATTTTTCTTCCTCATTGCAATTGTGCCTTCAATATTTCACTTTTAAGAAACTCCTATCCATCACTTCTATCCATCTCATAGTATTCCATCTGATAGTATTTCTGACCACAGGATCATACCCAGGATTTCCCTGTGTTTACTGAAATCAGCTCTCTTAAAATTTGTTCCTATTTCTGCAATAACTTGAGAAGAATATGGTCACTCCTGTCTCTTCCACCCCATTAACCAGGTCATCGTTGTTTAGGATCAGATCTAAAATAGCTGATCCTCTTGTTGCCTCTTCTACCTTCTGGACATTAAAATTGTCTGCAAGGAAAGAAAGTATTTATTGGTCCTTATATTCTTGACAGAGTTTGACTTCCAACAAATATCAGGATAGTTGAAATCTCCCATTACTACTACATCTCTCCTTTCTGATTGTTTGGTCATATGTTCTAGGAAGGCATAATCTAAGTCCTGAGTCTGACTTGAGGGTCTATATTAGACCCACACAGTGACATCTCTGTTGTTTCCCACTCCATTAATTTTTACCCAGATGCTTTCAACCTGGCTTCCAGAATTTAAGTGGTGGATCTTTTCACAGGTGTAAACATTTTGGCATATAGTTCTCCTCCTCCTTTTTCCTTTCTTTCTTTTTTAAAAGAATATAGAAATATCAAGAATATAAAAAATGCTTTCTATCAAGAATATCAAATATTCTTTTAATCAAGAATATCAAATACTCTTTCACTTCTAAACCTTGTCTAAACCTTCCTAAATGGCTAACCTATTCCATTCTTGACTCCTTTTAGTAATGTGAGGTGGTAAGACCAGTTGTAGACAAAGGATGCCCCTCCAAATGTTGTTGAGCAGCAATTCTCAGCACTCTCCACCACTGGCAGTTCTATCTAGGGCTGGTGAGAGGTGAAATCTGTCATCTGGAGAGCCACCTTTGCCTACCACTTGTATGCTATATAGTTGTTGACTTCTTCAAACTCATAATACAGAGTTGGGCAACCTCCAGGGCCCAAAATGCCAAACTTGCTGTATCCCTGGATTGCCCCTATCCAATATGGACAGATGGACACCAAAGAGTTTGTCCCTAATTTCCCTACCACCATCTAAGGTAAGGCAACATGTTTTCCCTGTGGTTGTAGAGTTTCCTCCAAGAGGCCCAACTGATCCTGGTTGGGTGTTGTTTTTTGGGCTTTTTTTCACCAAGCCATAGAAACACTGTTGTTTCAAGGGGGAGGGAAACTTGCTTATTACTCAGTTCAAGCTGATGTTTATATGGTGCCATTTCCCAGTTTTTGCTGCTGTAACCTTTTTTTTTTTCTGAGAGAAGCTTTTAAAAGGAGGCTTTGTTATCTTTCCTTTCAAAATTTATTGTCATTATCTATTTTGGGGGCCTTTCAAATGGAAGGATGGGGTAGAAATATATTTAATAAACATCTCCCCCTTTTAAGGATAACATCAATTTTCAGTGAATGTTTATAAACCTGTGGTTTTCTACCACTGCAAACAAATGATGAAGGAAAGACTTAACTAGGTTTCATGAGATTTATGCTTGCAAAGCATTGACAGTTAAAGCAGGAAGCCACTATAATTTTGATAAATATGGCCTGTCTTTGATGAAAGATGTTGCAAGATGCTCTTTTTGGCTATTTGTCTCAGCCTAATTTCTTGAGTGGATAAAAAGCGGTGACACATTGTCAATTACATTTAGTAAAATGGTGGGAAACTGTGTTGTTGGGAAGCTATGATTTAGGAAATGTTGATGTTTTGAATGTGATTTTTGTTCATTTGGGTTCTTCCAAAAACAGTGGTAAGTGAAGGGGAACAAATCAAAGAATAGGGAAAATAATTAAGCATTGCCATCTGTCATAGAAGCAGAGCTTGAAAAGCTCCTTTTTTGGACTACAGCTTCCAGAGTCCCCCAGTTGGCTCAGGGAACTTGAGTGCAGTACTCCAAAGAAGTAACTTTTCCAAGCTCTGCATAGAAGTATATTTGTGCCAGAGTCTACCATAGCATGGTCTGTTCACATTGTGCTATTTTAAACACAGTAGTTAATAGATTTGGGGTAAACTGGTCAAATGACAGGTCTTAAAGCTTGTCATCAGCTTCTTAGAAAGGAGCCAGTTACTATCTTGCCAGCAAACCCAAGAATGTGTAGTGGCTCCCATTGGGTTTTAACTAAGGAAACCTTAGCTCAAACTACAACAGTCCTTGTGTGACCTTGGGCCAGTAACTAGCTTTCAAGCTAATCTACCACTCAGGGATGTGTGTGAGGATAAACTCATGAATGCTACTCTGAGCTTCTTGGAAAATGAAGATATAAATAACTCTGTTCAGCTTCTGATAAGAGCATGGATGATGTCAAGTGAATGGAGGCTCTATTCATTCTTTTGAATGAGAGGATAAATAATACAGTTCCCAAGTGCCCACATGTAGATGATGCTCAGTGTCTGAACTGTGGTGGATACACAATATAATATTCTCATCTCTTTGGCCTTCAGTGATAGCAGGCTGTGTAGTTTCTATAGAGTTGACCTTGTGGATTTCTATAGCATAACAAATTGATCTGCTGATGTGAAGCAGGTGGTGTTTATATCAAGGATGGGCTTGATACTCAGATGCCTATGTTTAATTGCACCCCCAATGGAATAACACAGCAGATTGCATGTTGGGAGGTGAAATGATTTATTACCCTTGGATTCACAGACAGCCAGGATTGCTAAATATGGTAGTTCGCAGATGTTATGGAATGCTGAGTGAGATACTGTGCAGGTGTGGTTATTTGTAAAAATGTTCATTTATGATACAGAGCCTCTCACGAAAGGAAGCGTATTTGTGGGGTAAGAGTTCAGTCTAAAGGAGAGAGAGACTCCCTCATTGCTAGCAAATTCAGTGACGTATATTTTTTGGATGTCTCAGAATGTGCTCAGCAATAAATATCCTGAAGTAATGGCCCTGAACTGTTGTTCAGGAAGGAGACTGAGGAAAAGATGAATAGTTCTCACTCATGCTACTGAAGAGGCTTTGGGTGTGTGCCTGGGTGAGAAGAGGCAGGAGGCCTTGAATGTGTCTCTGAAACAGGGACATCTTGGCACTAAAATCAAACAGCAGTTTTAATGCAGTCTTTACTAAGGAACAGAAGCACCCATTTCCTCACAGCTTAGAGAGCATTTATCCTCAACTGCTCCTAAAATGTTTTTTCTCTCATTCACTTTGGTGCACCTTTTCTGCCCCCCTGATCCTAGTGGTCTTCCTCTCTGTTCACCCATCCACCTTCTCCAGTCCTTGTTCTCTCCCGTGGATCTAACTGCTCTTTGGCTTCTGCTACTCGCTGTATTTATTGTTTTATATGCCACCTTTCTCCCTCCTAAAAAAAAAAAAAAAAAAAAAGTACTGTGTCTCCCCCCCCCTTGCCTTTTGCTCATTTGCTTCTGCCCATTTACCAGGCAGCAGGACTTTCTTCCTTATCTTTTGGCAAGTTTGGGGAGCCTAGGGGGAAGCATATTGTTTTCCCTACTGTTTCTCTGAAAGATTTGTGTAACTTCTTAGAAGCTCTCTGGATTAGAGATGTGAATAATCAACTTTTCTTCTTCACATTCTGGGGAGAATAATTCATACCATTTTTTCCCCTGCTTACAGAAGAAAATGAATATTTCTCCATAGAATTCTCCCTGTATTGAAAAATCCCAAAGGGTTCCAGATTCGGGGTATTCTATGGAGAAATATCAAGTTTGAGTGGAAAGAGCAGGCACTAGTCCCACTCACAATAGATTGACCCCAAGCATTGGTATGCAGCCGACTGGCTTATTACATGCCACATGTTGGGATCCGTCTGCTGTGATTCCAGCTTGCTACATTAACTTCTTGTCTCATAATGGCTACCTTGCCTTTCACAGATTTGCATGGGTTAGGAATGTAATTCATCACTAATTTTCTCCTCAAAGGAAACAACAACTAATTTTAGCCATTTTCTTCCCACTGCAAGAGAGACTTTGGAAACCAAGTGGTTTTTGAAGCCAGTTCACAATTCAGGACTCACTGTGTACAAAATTCACACCTGGCTATTTTGCAAAGAAAACAGCATCTTCTGCACAGGAAACAGCTTTTTCCTGCACAGAAATCTGTTTTCTGTGCAAAACAACTAAATGCAAATTTTTGCACAGAGTAAGTCCCAAACTATGAAGATTTTCATCAATCCACGATTCTTCTCATCTTGGTTTTTCAGTACTCAAAAAAATCATGTTTTTCTATCATTTTTTAATATATCCATCTCTAGCATGGATTTTATGGTTCTCATGAGATTGAGGTTTTTCAGGAACCTGGAGCAATTGCAAGAGGAAGGTTTTATATAGGTCTGCCTCATGTATTTCTGGCTGTCTTGCACTGTTGGGTAGGAATAGCATATGAGGAAGGCTTTCTCTGGAGCCAGTGGCTAGTATCCAGATTTGCCTGTTGAACTCCACACAAGAAGTTGGGAGATTCAAATGCTAGTGCAGACTCACAAAAGTTTCACTGCTGAGTTCTTCCCAATAGAGCCTCCTAACTGAGAGGAAACTGATTTAAAAAACAACTAGGACATAAATAATTGAGAGCATTATTTTCTGTACCACCATTCCTACTGATCAGGGAGAACAGCCACCTTATGACTGAGGATGGTGCTGCAACCTTCAGAGAGAGATAAATTCGCTAAAATCAATTAACCAGTTTTTTTAAAAAAACTCAGTAACCTCAAGGCACACCAAATATCAGGGATATGTATGCCAAGTTTCAGATGTTTAGGCTTCACAGTTTTGGAGCATGAAGAAGAAAAATAGACACAGAGACATTATATCCTGTATTAGTATAAACTAATGCCAGAACCTGGCAGATTAAAAATTATGTTGAAAAAATATATTCATTTTCATAGAAAATATTTAAAATATCTAAGCATTTAAAAATACAACACATCTACATGCCCGTCAACCAAACACCAGGTTTCTCCCTCCCTCATTCTTTCCTATTCCCATGTCTTGTCTCATTTAGATTGTAAGTCCAAGGGCAAGGATTGTCAAATTAACGTTCGTTAAACCAGTCTGATAGCCATTTGGCTACAGAATGGGGTAGAGGTACTCCCAATTAATTATTAATTAACTGGATGTGCAAACCGTCAGAGGGTTGTTGGACATGGATGTGATCTTTACTCACACCTGAGTAAGGCATTCTATCAGGAAATTCAAATTTTCCCGTTTAACTCTAACCTGAGCAAGTTGTAAATGTAACGCACATTGCCAGGATGTGATAATTCATTATCACTCAGCACCAGTACCACTTTTCCAGCCTGTGGATAATGGAATGTCTTAGCCTTGGCAAAGCACTCATTAAATGTCTAAACTTCTTCTGAAAAGCTGTTATTATAATTTTTAGGTTCCATTCAAATATACCATTTCAGAGAACCAGGAAGTTCCCTCACTAGACAGTTGAATCACCTCTCCCATCTTTTTCTCCCTCCCTTTCTCAGTCCGTGGAAGTTCTTCTTTTCCTTCTAAATAAGAGCTATATTCTGAAGCTTGTAATTATGTCAGTTTTAATTGAGCTGTTTTTGGATTCTCTCCCTCCCCCCAGGGTTGTTATCACGCCTTACCTTTGGTACTTCCACAAACCTTGAAGTTTTCCCAATACTGTCAGTATATGCCTCTAATACAGGGGTGGTGCTGGTTTGACTACAAAAATTGACACACTCAGACAATATGTTTATGATTAGCATGCAGAATAGCAAGAGGCCCATAAAAGGAGGAGGCAGAAGGCTGGAGAAATTGATATAAAATTTACTGGAAGTACATTTTACCTGTATGAATGAAATAATTTTTTGAACATGTTTCCCTTACTTGAAAGTTGAAATATCTATTTAAAATACTGATTTGAAAGCAGGATATTATATCCCTGACCCAGATTGCTTTCTAGAGCTTTGTCATTCATGGCCCTCATTAGGAAAAAGAAATGGGAGAGGAAGAAAGTGAGAAAATGGATGGAAGAAAGGGAGAAAAGAAACAAAACAAAACCCAGCAAGAAACAAACAGTGAATATACAAATGGATTGTTTGCATCCAGGCTTTCCTTGTTGTGTTCTACAAAAATAAAGAAGGATTTCTTTTAAAAAGCCTGTTATTTTGCTTTGGAATTATGGGAATTTGTGGAGGTATTCACAGCATGCTGAAGTGTATATCTGTAGTTTTCCCTGCCCGCATACCCCCTTAAGTCATTTTCAAGTTTCGTTAGTATCAGGTGCAGAACACAAAGTGATTTAAGAGTTGCTATGGTAACTTCTCTCTTCAATAAGATAACAGAAGTAAATGTGTACTAGAAAAGCATCCAAACCCAGGATAATAACTAGCAAGTAAACAAGTACTCCATATTCCCTGTTGTACCATTTTAAAAGTAATTACCCTCTTTTTTTTCCCCCTAAAGAAGCTTAGACTATATTCATGACTCCAGTCACCTGAAGAAAGTTGGAGGGGAATTAGGTTGTACTGACTGTTTTATGATGAATTTGGGCCATATTGACAGATTATCTAAGGCTGTTTCACACTGCACAATTATAGTGCTGCGATTCCACTTCAGCTGCCATGGCTGCATCCTTTGAAATTGTAGGGTTTGTAGTTTAGTGAGGCATTAAAATTCTCTGGATGAGAAATCTAAATGTCCCTCCCTAGACTGCAGATCCCAGGATTCCACTGGATGTCATGGTTGTGCAGTTAAAGTGGAATCATTGTGCTGTACCTGTGCAGTTTGAAGCAGTCCTTGGTATCAGGTGTTAACTCACCATTACTGTAACCACCTTGACCTAACTTTGGAGCTGGCAGAAAGGAATACCTTATAAAATATTCCCAGTGGTTATGAAAGGCAACTGGGTGGGATTATTGCCCTCCTTTATTAATAAAACAGAAGAGAAGAGATCACATTTAAAGGACAAGACTTCCTTGTGCCCCTGGGAAAAATGTGCTTCCAGATATTGGGGAATCTCTGAGAATGGAGATGCGTTAAAACATGGGAGGCTGCAGAGAGAGGGAGAGTTTGTGGAAATAGAAACCATTTACCTTTTACATGAAATAAGGAACAATTTAGGATCCAATCCTCTGTCTGTGATTATGGATGTCAGACTGTACAGCAGAACATTATTTTTAAGAAAGGAACTCATTCTCATTGCCCTGATGAAAAAAGTAATTTGTTCTCTTACTTCTTTCTCTTTGTTCAAAACTAACACACTGTGTTGTTTGTTAGTAACACCTTACTTTTTAATTGCTTTTTTGCTTGTGTATTTTGAAATACAGAAATAAAATCACCAAAAAATTCAAACGTATCCCCAAATGACCCCCGACAAAAGTAAAGTTATAGAAGTAGCTTGTTAACCTAAAAATATAACTTTGTTACCAGTCATTGAATAACTTATAAAAGGAGAATGACCTGCTGTTCATTATCCCCCAAAATAATCTGTTACCAGTGTTTACTTTCAGTGTATTAATTATTTCAGTATTTGTTAATACTTCTGTGTGCACCCTTTCCATTGTTCAGAAAGTGATAAAAAATACTCTTCTTCATAGGATGTTTGCCATTAGGGTAGATGCCATGTTTTCAGCAACTGCTGTGCTTTATTACTGCTGTGCTTTATTAACCTCGTCTAGCTCTTATCATGGTTTTATGATTGTCTCAATATGAACTGAGAATATAGATACAAGAAATAAATAATTACATTTCTCCAAGGCATTTGTGGTAGCTTTCCTTCCCACCCCCACAAACCCACTCTATTCAGCCAAGAGTCAGGTATTGATCCAAAACCATTCAATGAGATTCCTGACTACTGATGAATCAGTAGTCAAACAACTGTTGGCAGTCAAACTCTGCCAAGACCGCAACATCCAACAGGTTCCTTCCTTTCCCTGCAGACAATTTCATGGTCCAGAAGGTGGAAGAGGCAACAATGGGATCGACTATTTTAGGTCTGATTCCAACCAACAGGGATGACCTTGTTGATCAGGTGGTGGTGGTGGGGTGGGATCCTTAGGGGGGAGTGATCATGATCTATTGGAATTTCTCATTCAGTGGGAAAGAGAAGCCAAGTGTAGCCAGACACGCATCCTAAACTTTAAGAAAGCTGATTTCTGTACTTAGGGAGTTACTTGCTGAAATCCTGTGGTCAAGAATAGTAAAAGACAAAGGAGTTCATGATGGATGGGAGTTTCTTAAAAGTGAGATACTGAAGGCACAATTGAAAACTGTGCCAGTAAGGAGGAAAAATGGCAGGTGTCTAAAGAAACCGGAATGGTTGACTAAAGAACTCTCACCTGAGCTAAGTGTTAAAAGAAACATGTACAGGAAATGGAAGAATGGTGAAACCATCAAAGAGGAATTCAAGCAAATAGCCAGGAAATGTAGGGAGAAGGTCAGAAAAGCTAAAGCACAGAATGAACTCAGGCTTGCCAGAGACATTAAAAACAATAAAAAGGGCTTTTTTAGATATGTCCACAGCAAAAGGAAAAACAAGGAAATGATAGGGTCACTACGTGGAGAAGATGGCCAATTAATAATGGAGGAAAGAGAAAAGGGCTTTTTGAGACATATCCACAGCAAAAGGAAAAAGCAAGGAAATGATAGGGTCACTGCATGGAGAAGATGACCAATTAATAGCAGGGGAAAGTGAGAAGGCAGAACTACTCAACACCTTCTTTGCCTCAGTTTTCTCCCAAAAGGGTAGAACTACTCAACCTGGGGGGGGGGTGCGGAGCAGATCAGGAATTGAGGAAAATGCAGCACAGAATAAGTAGAGAAGTAGTACAGGAATATTTGGCTAAACTAGATGAATTCAAGTCTCCAGGGCCAGATGAATTACATCCAAGGATATTAAAAAAAACTGGCAGAAGTAATTTCTGAACCACTTGCAATAATCTTTGAGAACTCTTGGAGAACAGGAGATGCCCCAGAAGACTGGAAGAGGGCAAATGTTGTCCCCATCTTCAAGAAGGGAAAAAGGAGCACCCAAGTAATTATCACCCAGTCAGCCTGACATCAATACCAGGAAAGATCCTAGAGCAGATCATTAAACAGTCAATTTGTAATTACTTAGAAAGCAATGCTGTAATCGCTAAAAGTGAACATGGATTTGTGAGAAATAAGTCATGCCAGACTAATCTTATCTTTTTTTACGATAAGGTTACAAGCTTGATAGATGAAAGGAATGCTGTAGTCGTAGCATATCTTGACTTCAGTAAGGCCTTTGACAATTTCCCCATGACATTCTTGCAAAGAAGCTAGTAAAATGTGTGCTGGATGGGGCTACTCTTAGGTGGATTGGTAATTGGTTGACCGACCAAACCCAAAGGGTGCTCACCAATGGGTGCTTTTCATCCTTGAGAGAAATGACTAGTGGGGTGCCACAAGGTTCTGTCCTGGGCCCAGTGCTATTCAACATCTTCATCAATGACTTGGATGAAGGAATAGAGGGCATACTGATCAAATTTGCAAATGACACCAAATTGGGAGAGGTTGCTAATACTCCAAAGGACATGATCAAATTTCAAAATGACCTTGACAGATTGAAGAGCTGGGCCAAAGCTAACAAAATGAATTTCAACAGAGAGAAATTTGAAGTCCTACACTTAGGCAGAAAAAATGGAATGCACAAATATAGGATGGGGGACACATGGCTGGATAGCAGTACATGTGAAAGGGATCTAGGAGTGTTGGTAGATCACAAGCTGAACATGAGTCAGCAGTGTGATGAGGCAGCCAAGAAAGCCAACGTGATTCTTGGTTGCATCACTAAGAGTATGGTGTCTGGATTGAGGGAGGTAATGGTACCACTCTACTCTGCATTGGTTAGGCTTCATTTGGAATACTGTGTCCAAATCTGGGCTCCTCTATTCAAGAAGGATATCGACAAGCTGGAGCATGTCCAGAGGAGGGCAACCAAAATGGTGAAGGGTCTGGAAGCCATGCCCTGTGAGAAACGGCTTAGGGAGCTGGGTATGTTTACCCTGCAGAAGAGAAAGTTAAGAGGGGACGTGATAGCCATGTTTAAACATTTGAAGAGATGTCATGTTGAGGAGGGAGCGGGCTTGTTTTCTGCTGCTCCAGAGACTAGGACAAGGAGCAATGGATTCAAG
This sequence comes from Ctenosaura bakeri, assembly GCA_948474755.1. NCBI lineage: Eukaryota > Metazoa > Chordata > Lepidosauria > Squamata > Iguanidae > Ctenosaura > Ctenosaura bakeri. The sequence continues at coordinate 656,381 of CAOLHI010000352.1, forward strand.
CTGCAGGAAAGGAGGTTCCACTTGAACCTCAGGAAGAACTTCCTCATGGTCAGAGCTGTCAGAGCTGGAATATGCTGCCTCAGAGTTTGGTGGAGTCTCCTTCTTTGGAGGTTTTTCAGCAGAGGCTGGATGGTCATCTTTTGGGAATACTTTGATGGGTGTTCCTGCATAGCAGGGGGTTGGACTCAGTAGCCCCTGGGTCTCTTCCAACTCTATGATTCTATGATGTGAACCCAAGTTTCCCTGGTGAAAAGTCAACAATAGTACATCCACTTATCTGCACAGGCTGAAAGTACCAGAACTTTCCAGGACTTTTTGTTTGAATTGTTTCAGATTGTACCTGCACATCCTTCCTCTCACCTCTAAATGTTTCATGAAATATCAACCATTTTTTGTTTCAAAGTGGCATTTTGCCCCCCTTCCCCCAAGATTTTAGATCCATGTGGATGTTCTTTTTTCACATACACCCTTCCTAGAGGGCTGTGGTTGGTTTTCTCAGTAGATATGTTCTCCTTGATTCTTGTACTCCCTTCTTCCCTCCCTCTCATCCTTCTCCCCTGCCCCTGCTCACATGTCACATCCAGGCTTGTGACTAAAGCTGCACTTGGAAAAAGACATCCCCCCCCTAAAACATCACTGGAAACTTCTTTATGGGGGAGGTTGCCTCAGGAACTGAAAGTGAGACAGCTGAAACAGATGGCCAATAAACTGATCTATTTCATCCTGGAAAAACAGGGTTAAAATAAACCAACCCCAGGGGCTGGTTCATTTTGTTTCCAATTATACTCAGAACTGATCAAAACTATTCCACGATAAATGAAACATCATAAGGGTTTCACCTCATCTCCAAAACCTGGAAAGAACAGGAACAAAATCTGAGACTTTCTGCTCTTTTTAATCAGTGAGGATATGCCCCTAGTTATAGATTTTGGACTTAAAAACTAAATGTGCAGGATTAATTTTCTTTTTTGCTAGATCTCAAAGACCTGCCAGCTAGGAACTGGTGCTGAAAAGATATACTACAGTCTAGCAAATCCAAAATTCATGAATGGGACATTAAGACCTGCTAAAAATTCCACAAGAAAGGAAAATTCCATGAGATGAAGAAATAGTCTTTGTCAGCTGGTGGTGCAGAAAAGTAGTATAATGGTAGTGGGGGAAGCATGGGAATTAATACAGTCAAATATTGTAGTCATGAGGCATACACCTACCCTCAGTCCTGAGATTTCTAAGCTATGGGTAAGTGTACAGTTTTCAAATTACAGCAGCGCATGCTAGAATGCAGAGGAAATGTTGGATATCAATTCTCAGGTTCCATACTTGGAGTAATCCAGCAACACTTGATAGCTATGTTATAGATTTGAAACTTTGGCTACCATTCTGCCTAAAACTGGTTTATAACATATACTGGTAGTTTTAATGTGAAGGGAAGGTACTGCTGCTGAAGCAGTTTTCACAATGATGCATCTATTTGAAGGCCCTACTGTATACTAGCCTCTGCATCCAGAATTTTATTCCACCCATGAGAGCATCCTTAGAACATTCTCATAAGTGACAGAGAAGCAAAGGTGATTTTTGTTGGTTTCCTCTTCAACCCTCTTCAGTCAAGAGCAGCACATCTCACACTGTTCTGGATAGTTTCCTGGTCCTCCAGAGCAGTGCTTCTTAAGCTAGCTGATATGAGGGATAGGCATTTCCCCCCCTTTTAACAGAGACTTGTGCCCCACTGGATCGAAAGCCTCTTTCTGACAGGAGTAGCTCTTCTATTAGCAGGAGGCTGATGCTTCTGGATTACGCAGAGTGAAACTGGGTGGAATGTAGTAAGTGCTTTGTACTTCTTGTTCAGTCTGTAATGAATTTGAAACAATCAAGTTTCATTCTGATACACTGATAAGTGTGCTTCATTGTTTCTTTTTCTGCTCCTCTGCCACCGCCAATTTTTCTCCTCCTCCTCCTCCTCCTCCTGCTCCTTCTTCGCCTTTTAGGTCTTCACCAAGATCTTGCATTACAGAGACTGGAGCATAAGAGCACCAGGGAACAGATGTCTGTTCCTTCAGCCGTTTAGTGGCTGTGAGAAGGTGTAGGGTGCTTGGAAACAGTCTGGCTGCTCTCCTGTAACCAAGATTAAACAGCAGCTGCCCACCCCCATCTCTAGTGAGTATGCTGCATATCCAGAAGGGACATAGCTGCTTTTCCCCTCCTGGCTATAGTCAAATGGTTCCAGGCCACACTGGCCACTAAATGTCCCCTAGCCATTAAATGACTGAAGGAAACTATGTTTGACCTTTTCAGCAAGCTTCTGGGACCAGGAGGGGAGGCACTGTGCAAAGAGCAAAGAGCTGAACTGCTTGTTGCACAATGGTAATAAAAAGACATATAGATACGTAAAGCATGCATGCATCACCATCAGGGTTCTGGCTCCTGCTTCTTAACTATATCTTTTACCTGGTCTTTCTCCACTTTAAAAAAGAACAGCAAGTGGTGATTATGGTGTCTGAGCACAACCCATATTCATGAAGCCTACTAGCCCAAAGGTACCATTAGGATGGCACACATAATTATATCAGGATGCAGTAGGTCTTATCTTAAAACAACCGGTAGTTTGTTTTTCATTTTAATGGTGGAGGAGAACAGGTAGGTTTCTAAGATACATTTTTAACAAGTTTCAGAAGGAAATGAAATTGTAGAACCTACATCTCTTCCCTAATTTATATAATACACTTTATGGGGAAACAAAAAAGGGAAGAGCATAAAAGCTATAAGAAATTCCTGTTTTTATGTATCTAAACCAGGAGTGGAAATTATATGGCCTTCTAAATGTTGTTGGAGCCCTTGGCAGCATAGTCAATGGTGAGGAATGCAAGATGCTGCAGTCCAGCTACATCTGAAGGGCTGCATGACACTCACCCCAATTAGGTTATACTGCTGTATATTTAAATTGATTTCTAAAATCAGTGCCTGCAGTTTGAGCAAATCTTTCAGTGGTTCAGATCCAGCACCAAACCATGTCTTATATGAATTATAGTTTAACCTGTGAACCTGATGCTCAAGTAAGCCATGCTTTGGGTGGTTTACATCTTTTCTCACCTTTCCTAAGGTTTCCTGAATGCCAAACAGGCCAAACAGTGGCCTGTGAAGGTAAAATTCCAAACCACTATTATGCCAGTTCAGATATAAGGCCAATATAATGCTCAGTTTGCCCAAATTGTGATTTAGTGGCTGATGCTAGTTCAGAAATAATGTAAAACAATAGTTAATCATGATATCTGCACTTTCTTCATGTATTACTCAATAGCATATGGCGTTAGCCCAACAAATAGTTCACAAAAGTTACTAGTCTTAAGCTTTGCCTTATCACAAAGGCCCTTTCCACACAGAGGTTAAAAAACGTTGTAGAGCGACCTCTGATGGAGGTCGTCTACACCGTAAAGTGGATTGGGGCGGACTACTTTTATGAAGTTCCACACCCCAATCTGCGCTAGGGCGACCGGAAGGGGCAGCACCACATGCTTTTTAAAAACCACTTTTCATTAGGTTTTTAAAAAGCACGGGGCATGCAGCCCCGTGCAGCCCCATCGCAGCGCCCGGTGTAGATTTGCAGGTGCACACAAGGGCGCGCCTGCAGACCTGCCAGGGGACGGGCTTCCAGCTGGCGAGCTTCTCCGGTTGGTGGAGAGCCTCTGCAAGCCGCCATTTTGGGCACCACGGGACACCGACGAGTGTGGAGCAGCGAAAACGCGCTGCTCCACGTGGCGACGGACTTACTCGGTTTCAGGTAAGCTCCGTTTTAGCGTGTTTTCGCCCATTTCTTCCTCCGTGTGTGGAAAGGGCCATAGCTTTAACAAGAAAGGATCAACTCAGTTTTATTCCTCCATTAGCAAGGACTAGAACGCCCTTGGATTCATTACAGTTCTACATTTCTCTGATTCTCTGAGTTAGCAGACATTTCCTAGCCTTGTTGCTTGGCAGGTATTCTTACTTGCCATAGACAGGCAGGCAAATCACTGCTACCAAGCCACCATTAACAAACTTCACTATACCTGCAAAGCTAAAATAATAGTTTTGTAGCTTGGGAGGCTATTATTAAGGTAAAGAAGTTATTGAGAGAAGGAAATGGAAGATCTTTGTATAATACATAATCACAGCAGATGTCCTTCAAAATGCAGACTGCCGAGATCCAGTTTGTACATCAAAGCAGAAGTGTAGGATTACAGAAGGATTTACTGATTATACAGAACACTCTCCTCGCTTCTCCTTCCTTTTATTTAATAAAATGCATTGTGATGCAGTGCCATGCTGTGAAAACTACCCATCTCAGCAGAGCTGCCCATTAGTAACATGAGAAGTCAGTTTTGCAGCCCTGTGAAATGGACTTGACATAAAAGGTGCTATAAGGTTATAAGCACAGTAGGTGGGCAAAACAAATATCCAAGTGCTGTGCCATTCTCATACTATTGGCTGATAGTGTACTGATGCAGTTCAGTATCAAGGAAGAGAGGAAGCTAACAAATAGCCATCCAAAAGACTATTGAACACATGTACATTTGTGTGTGCATGTATTCCCATGCACACATACATGACATAGTGGCCGACCAGTATAACAAAAACCAGTGACCCCTGCAAGCATTCAGATTCCAAGTCCCTAGCAATTAGGTGACTGCTTAGCTGGATTGCTGTAGCAGGTCCCTATCAGTGGTGCCCTGTCCTCTCCGTCCCTTTTCCATACACAAGAGACTCTACTGGAGGACTTTATCAACAATGCTCTGTGCTTGTCTTCCCCTGACTCATGTGTCCTCTCTCCACTCTCTTCTATTCCTTGTGTTACTTGAATGGACTTCTCTTAACCGAGGCCTCTCTCTCCTCCATTTTGCGGCCCTCCTCTTCACACAATTCACATCCCCTGACTGTTAAAGAGTGTGGCCATTTCTGTACTAGACTGTTAATAGTGTTATAATTCCACTTTCAACATCCTATGGAATCCTGGGGTTTGCAATTTCAGGAGGGGCCAGCCAGCCCCTCCTGAAACTGCAAACCCCAGGATTCCATAGGATGTTGCAAGTGGAATAATAGCGCTATAACAGCTTAGTGCAGAAATGGCCTGTGTCTGCACTACACAGCTGCTTGATACTACTTTAATTGTTGTGGCTTCGTTCTAGAGAGTCCTGGGATGCGTAGTTTCATGAGCTAATTAGAATTTGCTGCTAGAAGTCTCAGTGGAGTTCAGTGGAGTACACTTATGCTGATATCTTTGTGTCTCTAATCCCAGCCAGAGCTGGTTGTGCATTCTGATGCAGTCTTGCAAATTAATGCAAGCTGGTTTCTATTACACTCTTTTATGTTGAAATGAATTGAGAAGACATAACTGGAGGCCAAGTAGAAGCACAATTTCCTTGTACTTATAAAAGTTCTCTTACCCTGCCTAAATTACTTTTCATTGGACCTTGGCAATATTACATTTCTGGCTACGTGTCCCAGAATTCCTAAGAGAGTATGGTCATGTTAACTAGAGACTAAGTAACTTTTTCTAAAACTCTACTGTTAATATATATTCATACTGACCTGCTGAAAGATGGAAGAGGACAGAGCCAAAGCCAGATCCAGCTGTCTCAACCACATGCAAGGGAACTTGTCCACTAACCTACCTTGCATTAACTGATTTTCCCCAAAACACGTGTTTTCACAGAACTGGAACAACTATTGCATATTTGTGAACATTTAAAATTTAACTTTTTTAAAGTGCTGTTTTTCATGACCAACTAATGGTTACATTTTATCTGCCTTTTGTCTGCAAGAATTTCTGGTTTGCATTCTGCACATTGAAATTAATCAAAAATATTGAGAAAAATTTCCTTTAGCTCTACAGGGATGAAAAGAAACAAATGTTGGAAAGGTGGCTTAAAACAGTAAAAGAAACAATAACCAGAAGGGTGTTTGTTTTTAGGGCAGTGGGCAACTGGAGAAAAGCACTACAATCCAACTGCTGCTCTTTAAAGCTCTCACAGTAGCTCTTGGGATTGTTTTGATTGTCAGTATTTTGGACTAGCTTTTTTTTTAAAAAAATCATTTATTTTTTTTAAAGAATGTGCTTATCTGTTGTGCATGATCTCAGGAGTCCTGGTCAGCTGAGAGGTGATAAATACAGCAAACAGGCAGTGGTACACATACATATACTTACTAGCAGATAAAAACAGTATTGCATCCTTCCTAGATCTGGGGTCAGTGACTCTTGGGCAGCTGGGCAGCCTCGCAAATTGACTCTTCTGAGCAACAAAGGCCATTTCCACACTGCAGTCTTATAGTGTGATTATTCCACTTTCAACATCCTATGGAATCCTGGGGTTTGCAGTTTGGGGAGGGGCTGGCCGGCCCCTCCCTAAACTGTTAACTCCAGGATTCCATAGGATGTTGAAAGTGGAATAATCATGCTATAAGACAGTGGTGTGGAAATGCACAAAGATCACTAAACCAGCAAAGAAGCTGATATTAACTTGTGTACTACCCAGTCTTTAGATGATATGTCTTTGCCTTCTTACTGGGAAGAAATAACTGTTTTGAAGTCCCTACATTACTTGTTTATCCTGACTCAAGTTACTTTCATACCCTGTTAATTATGTACAGATTATATAACCATACATCTTTTACAGATCTGCAGTCTTTGGCTAGCACTAGAACAGAGATATTATGCTTGACTTGGACTCTCGGTTTTTTAAATATATGTATAATTTTCAGTGCAGTCATGGAAGAAAGAAGTGTTAAATAAAGTCTTAGTATGGTGAATTAGTTAAAGTATTGGACTGGGGCTTGAGAGATTCATGTTCAAGTCCCCATTGAGCCACTAAACTCACTGGGTCACTTTTAACAGTCACTCTCTTTCAACCTGACTTACATCATCAGGTTATTGCTAGGATGAATCACATCGTACGAGAATCCGTCTACACTGGTTTGAACCTCACTGAGGGAAAGACAAGATATAAATGTACCTTTTTGTTATATCCAGTGAGGTATCACTGGATAATGTGACATGTTCCAAGCAGTCTTACTTTCTGTAACTGTGCTTTTGTGATCCTGTCTGTGGACATTTTCATATAGATGCTTCGTCAGTCCATTTGGATTTAGTCACAGACCATGTGTAGCATGAGGGGCCTCTGCCCACTTGGCAGATGGGTTTTGGAGTCTTTTTTTAGCATCATGGGCAAATGTTACAAGCTGCTCAATGGTATGAAAGAGTTCATTTGTATTAGTGGAGCATTAGCTAACTTTTTGTATTATCTTTGAAGTTTGAGGCTGAAAAAAGATATGAGGGCAGAGAACAGACCAGGGTAGTGAATTTTCAAAAAGCACACTTGTGCACTTTGTTTTTGTTTTGTTTTTTTCATTTGCTTCTGTACTATATAGTGTTTGGGACTCCACATTCCATCAGCCTCAGCTTGGGAGAAGTGTGTCCCAGCCTAGGCAACCCATACAGCCAACGGTGAGGAATCTGATTGCCAGCTGGGGATAACATGGGTAGAATTTCTTTGGGTGAGGCAGTTCTATCACTGACTGTAAGGAGATGCTGAGCTCTAGCAATGAAAGGGCTGGTATGCTATCCACCATCTGCTGCATCATTTACTACCAATAAATCTTACTCTATAGTAGTAATAAGAACTCTGAGGGAGACCTTGTACCACACCCAGTTCTCGAACAGAAGACCACCTATCACTCCTGAAATCTTTTATTCATTCATTTATTTATTTCCTGTCTTCTTCCCAGCTGACCAAAAATAAACTGACCAAAAATAAAAAGATACAGCAGAAAATGAGCATACAAAAATTAATATATATATAAAATTAAACTACCAATAGAATTACAAGCAGTTAAAAGCATGGCCATTTAAAAGAAAACATCAAGTACAAGACACTATAGCACATTCTGAAAGGCCCTTTCCCCCCTGAGCAACCAGCCCTCAGAGCAACCAGCCTGCCCAAACAGAAGGATCTTCACCTGCCCATGAAAAGGATAGCAAGAAGGGTGCCAATTTAAACTCTCTAGGAAGAGAGTTTCAGAGGTTGGGAGCAGCCATCAAGAAGGTCTCTCCTGTTTTCTTACCAGATGTGCTTGTGTGGGTGATAAGACAGAGAGAGGAGGTCTTCCTCAGAAGATTTCAAATGATAATGATATGGGAGATTATGGTCTTTCAAATATCCTGTACCTGAGCCATAATGAATTTTAAAAGTTGGTGGAGGAGGGCATTTTTAATATCCGCAAAGATGCTAATTGCCAAAGAGTCCAGGTGTCAGTGTTATTATCTTTCCGTGTTGGGTCTCATTCTGAGAAGCAGCCTGTTCATCCTACTCCACCCTACCCCAAGACAGCTTATTCAATGGATTCCAGACTTTGTATTTAAACAGGCTCTGTAAAAGGTGATAACCATTTTATTAGCAAGCTATACGTCTGTGTAAAAGATGATAACTGTTATACTAGTAAACTGTATGTAGGCACTTTATGGCAAGGAGGATATAAATAGGCTGGCAAACAGACATGTTAATTAAGAAAGCTCTTATCTACATTCTGGGAAATGAAGTTATAGGGGAAAGTTAACAGTGGTGATAAGTATATTTGAAAGTAATATAGGGCTAACACATATATAGCAATGGTGCTGGGATATGGTCTGCAGGAGACCCAAGGATGAAATAAAAGATGAGAATGAACAGAGGTGAAAAGCAGCATTATAATTCTGTTGGAGACAAGAGAAGAAACATAATTACAAACTGAGAAGAGAGCTAATAGTCAAAATGGAAAAGTGAATTGCTTTTAATGACAGGAAGAGAAGATATAATTGAAATAATTGAGTTGAAAATCACATGCCAACTGTATATTATTAACTGACTCTGCCAGCACCTGATGAAGTAAATACGAGATTTGACTTTCAAGAGAAGAAGCAAGAGCAAGGCTAAGATTTGCTTGGAGGATAAACAGAAAAATTAATATGTTTGCCCAGTCTAACCTGTTTGGTCAGGAGGGGGGAGCAGTGCTTAATAGCTCTTATAGTAAGATACAAAGTGATGGGAAAGAGAAAACTGGAGAGAATAAAATGAACGGGTTGCTGGTAGCATGTGGAAATGTTACATTTTAAAACTTTAGGGTTTCTCTAGCCATCATGGACAGTGGAAGTACTACTGTTTTGCTCCTGCTTCCCTGAGAGATTCATTTTAATGGGATGCCAGTTGTTTAGCAAGTTTCAAGGAATCTTAATTGTGACACTGAATATATAAATTTTCCCTATAGTACCACCAAAAAAAAAAAAAATCAAATAGCACAGTATGGTGGAGCTTTTCTTATGTTAAAGTTGACCAGCTGTGTAAAATTGTAATTTTTGATGTTAATTCCAATAAATGAGAAAGAGAGGTTCGAAGAACTTTTCCAGAGTCAAGTACCAGTGCCTCTGAAACTGCAATGTACTTATTGATTTTATTTCTTGAGATATCTCTATCCTACTCTCTATTGTGAGATGGTGGCGTACAGTCGAAACAATATGCACAATTTGAAACTGTTTCAGATAACTTTGAAGCAGTTTCAGATTTACTGGGAATATTTAATTTTCTTCTTGTATACTGGAGTAGCTAGTTGAGAGCAGGGAAAACCCAAATGACAAAAGGCTTTTGCTATGCAGGCAGAAGCATTTCAGTGGTGGACAGGGAGTCTGGGGAAAAAAAAAAAGAATTATATGATTGGAAGGGACCACAGAGACCAGCTAGTCCAATCTCTGCCATGTGGGAGTACACAGCTAAAGCACTCCTATCCAGGCTCTGGACAGTTGAACGAACTTACTCTAAATAACAGCTGCATTGAAAATTATATGTTATGTTGCATCTCCTCAGTATGGAGGACATGACTAACTATCCAATGACCCAGCTAAATGTTGATGTTTTACACAAACTTTGCACTAGCAATAATCTGCTTATAGAGGTAACCAGGGCAGAGTGATCCAGATGTCCTCTGTTTTCTGCAGATTGCACTGCAGTAGCTTTTCAGGACTTCCAGCTATAGGCCAGTGTCCCCAGCTTACAGAGAAAGCTTATTTGCGACTGCAGCATGGCATGGGGTGGCAAGTGACTGTCACCTTCCTACTCAGCTCCCTCACTTCTTTCCCAGAAACTGGCCAACTAGTGCGCAACTGGAGAAGATGGGCCAAATGTTGCAGCTGGAGGCTTCACTCAGGTCCGGCAGAGGGAGATATAAATATTCCCTCAAAGGCACCTCCAGCAATCTCACTGGAGCAGCCTTTCCAACCTTGCTCTTCTTTTGTTGTGATCTGAACATGTAATTCATTGATTATAATCGGAAGCTTCTCTAATTTTGTCATTAACTGTAGGTGTTACATGACCATGATCTAGCTGTGAGGGGTGAGGGAAAGGCTACCAACCCTTGGATTTTTCCATTTGGGATGTTGGATATGAAAGCAACCAGGGTTAGGCCCAGCTCAGGGACCAGAGTATTGGCCTCATTCCCAGGTGACAAGAAAACCACACAGTGGTGGTGCACCCAAGTGTAATACTCAATTGTCACTCCACAGTAGCCCCATTTCAGGCTTGAAGTCTAAATGGGGGTGATGTAGTAAAGCAGATGACAGGTTATCTGATACCTGGATCTGTGTATTATGCCATGACAACACTAATCAAGATGTATATAATAAAGCTGTGACCTTTTGTTTCCCATTATTGCTGTATTGCTTGGCTTCTTCCCAGCATACGACTGCAAATATGTATACAGAGAGAGAGAGAGAGAGAGAAAGAGAGAGAGAGAGCGCAGTGTATCTTAAGATGTTTAGATCCCATGGCTAAATGAAGTAAAGAACCAAATTAATGTGAATAAAAGTTGCATATGAAATCATATGTTATGTTCTATCTCCCATAAGATACTTTTTTTCTGCTGATAATTTGATTTAAAACAGGGCAGCTTTACAGAAATGAAACTGAAGGTGCTGTTTTAGAATAATGTATAAAAACTGAGATAGTGTTGGATAAGCATCTCTGCCATATGTTTTTAAAATAGTCAGAAAAAGCTATAGGAAGACTTTCTTTTTTTAGAAAAAAGTATGAATGTATTTTTGTAAGAGTGTTCAAACTTACCAAATAAGATACTGAATAGAAATGGAAACAAATCATATCAGCATATAGCCCAGGGATTTCTGTTAGATTGCCACAACCAGTATTACACTTTCAAAAATCAGTAATGTTAATGTTAGTGAGTTTTTCTGACATTTTACACCCAGAAGCAATGTTTGTCTTCTCCATATGAACACATATATACTTGGATCTACATTCATACTGAAAAACCTTGATGTTATCTACAGGGGAATCTAGTGCATGTCTATTCAGATATTAGTTTCACGGTGTTCAGTAAGAGTCAATCCCAGATGGGTATTCTGAGGCAAGTATCCAATGTTGGGAAGCCTTCCAGAGCAGAGGTTTCTGTGAAGGGATTGGGCAGGGAGGTGTCAAATCTCCTGATTCTAGTCTGAGTATCTTATTTCAGTCTGTACATAGTATGTATGGGACTGCAGCCCGATCCTTTCCCAAAAGGCATCCATGCCCATTTCCACAACAGTAACTGCCTTCTTCCAACTCATAAGAATCACAGAAATAGCGGTAGCCAATTAACTGTTCCCAGCTAAAAGGAGTTTATTGGCACAGTCTCTCAAGGAACACAATGTATGTGTTGGAGATGTTGTTACCCTGAAATTTTGGGGCTTCCCAAGGGACGCCTTGTTGTACTCCAAGTGATGGGGAAGGTAAACTCAACAGAGCACAAGCAATAGTACTACGAGAGGCAAGGTAACCTAGCGAGATCTTTTACTCAATTTTTATGGGGTCAGGCCAAGCCAAAAACCACACAAAAAGTGGTGATGGGCTATGTTGGTCCATTTGTTTCTGAGTGGAATTGTTGAGAAGCAGACATGTGTCAAGGCACATTAAGAAATGATGAGTCAATGGGTGAATGGCATTTGAAAGATAAGATGTGTTGGTATTTTTCCTGCTTATAAAGGGGTCTGATCTTTCTGTTACAGGACTAACAATACCACCAAGATCGGATAACCTTTCCTTCTTTATTCTTTTCCAACATTGTCCATTATAATAAAAGAAATATAATAGAGATGATGAGCAAATCTGACATTTATACAAAACAGAGCATCAGCATTATCCAATAAAACTATTAAACACCATAGACACAAAAAGACACATTTTATATTTTAATCTAATTATACCAGGGGGAAAACTGTATATCCCCAGAGCTTCCTAGCTTGACTGCTTCACCCCCATTCTATGACTGCCTGTTCACTGACCCTTATGGCTTATAACTGGCCTGGATGCTTACCTTGTAGTCTTATGATATGCTATAAAATATTTTCTATAAAGTATGTTCTAAAATACCTTGCTCTTTTGGCAATATCAGAAATGAGTCTTTAAACTATTAAGGCTGTTTTGGCCCATTTTCCAATAAAATCTGAAATCTGTTGCCTAAATCCATTTTTTTCTATATAAACACTGACTTCCATTTGAGGAGTAAGGAAGTGTGTGTGATCTTTAAAACAGAGAGAGAATATTTCAGAAGGGATCCAAACAACCCAAAAACAGCAAGTAGTGATGCTTTTCCTTTCAGCATCCTGTTTAGAGTGAAAGCAATGCAACTGTGTGACATTTCTGAAGGAACTGTTTACATTCCCTGGTGAACTATTAACATGCATTTGTGTTCATTTCTTCCCAATAGCCTTATGGTGCAAGGGCTTGTGTGTTAAAGTCTGCCTAAAATATCCTCATAATGGAGATGGAGAGATGGCACACTAACAGGAAGATCTTCACTGGAGAGCTATTTGCTCCCACCCATTGTTAACGATTTTTAATTCTCAGTGTGTCCCTAACAATGAACTCAAGAGGCTCTATCTGTTTCTAGGTGGAGGGTTTACAGCTTGAAAAAAAACTTTTGGACTACAGCTCCCAGAATCTTCTAGCCAACATGGGCATGCAATCTGGGAGTCTGGTCCAAAAGGAAGTAACTTTTTCATGCTGTATGGATTCCTAGTGCTTCCAGTGAAAGAAACAGTGCTGATATTCTGTCCAGAAGTACCTTTCTGTGGTAAGAAAAAGATGGAACAAGTAGTGGGAAAATACAGTACATAACATGGTTTGAACTCCCTGTAAAATCCTATGAAAAGGAGAGACAATTGCATAATAAAAGCCTTGCCTGAAAATACCATTTCTTTATTTCCTTATATGCTTAAAATAAACTCTACTTAGTGCTTCTGATTTGTCTAAACTGACTTTAAGGAGAAATCACTGGCAGATAATCCAAAACACTCTCCCTCTCCCATTCCTCCCTCTCTTTTTCTCACTTGGAAAAATAAGCAATCCCATTTCCTTTCCTGTCACAGTTTGGCCAAAGAATTTGAGCCACAGCTGGGTCATCATGAGATGATGACCTGCATTTGTATTTATAATGCTTATCTTTTATTAACTGCTTTTGTAACAGTCATTAACAGCAGTTGGTGTAATCACTGTAGTTTTCAGTCAGATGTTTCAGGCATGGTTTTTGGCCAAGGGTTTCATTTGAAAGTTTATACTTTGATGCAAGCACTCTTTTTTCAATGCCGTTTCATTTGTATGAAATGAAATTTCATTTAAATATATTTCTTATTCAGTATACAACTCAAGAAAACAGGCATTTTAGCAGCTGAATAGATTAAGAAATCTCACAGCTGAATTCTTGGGTTTGTATTTTTAAATCTCACAAGCGGGCAGAGAAAATAATTCATTTTAAAAGTTTTTTTTCCTCACTATGCAAATCTTAAATGTGAGCTTGGTGCATACCAAAGGCTTACAAAGCACTTACTCATATTGGTAATGTAACTGACATATGATTTTGAAGATGAATCAGCAGCTCAGCTAACACTTTTAAAGACTGTGTAGTTGTGTCTAACGTAATCTTCCCCAACACAAAAATAATCCCTCAAAAAAGTGGTAAAGTTGTATGAACCAAGTTTAAAAAAAAAACAGGAAAAATGAAACACTTCCTATTACAGTCATCCTCAAGCATATGACTGGATGGCCATTTACTGAGGGTGCTTTGCGTGTGTTCCTGCATGGCATGAAGTTAGACTTGATGGTCGTTGTGGTCTCTTCCAACTTGATGATTCTATGATTCTACAGTGAAATAAAACATGACCACAAACCAACCAAAAGAAGGAAGAAGGGGGAATAAATTCAAATGATCAGAGCTTAGGAAAGTAACTTTTGAGAAACCACAAATCCCAGAATTCCCTAGGCAGTATGGTCACTGATGTGGAAACTCTGGGAGCTATAGCACAAAAGTACCTTTTCCAAACTCTTAGCTAACAAATGTTAACAACTTTATAGCAAAGAAAGACCTAGGTAGCGTCATGCTGTTTCCTGATCCTATTTACAGACTCCTACTTCCTTTCTCCCATGAGAATGCTAAGTGCTTGGAATAGCAATGACTGTTTACCAGTCCTATCTTTACTTTGATCTTATTTGATTTGTCTTCAGCTCTCAAAGCCCAACTATTCCATAGAATTATTGACATTTTCCAAAGAGTTTGTCATTAGTCTTTGATTTTTCTTTAACAAAATGAGTGACTGAAGTGATTAAAATAACCAGTCACTATGACCTACATTTTTGCTGAAAATAGGCTCCAGGACTTAGGATCCCCCAGCTGCGATTTTCATGGTATTTCAGTCCACAAAAATGTAATTTTTTTCAAGCTGTATCCTGTATACTGAATACTTCTATTATGTTGCTGTGGTCAGCTCAAACTGAACCAGTCACCTGATGGAAAATGAAGAAACTGAATACAGGGCTCCCTTTCTTTCTATTCTACCATCTCCATTTTGTACTAGAGCTATTTGTAAGAATCTGTCTGTCATTTTCTCCCTGCCAATGATATTTAAGTAAGCTATAGGATTAGGTACTTTAATGGTGCCTGGAAATTATGGCCTGAATCCTGATTTTCCTTCCATGATTTGAAATGAGTTCATGTTAATGGAAATAGACTTTGCCACCCACCTCCCATTAGCTGTGAAAATTCACTCAGAGAGGATGAAATATCCATGGGAATGGTGTGAGTTACAGTGCAGAAGCCCTGTAAAAATTGGGCAGAAATTTCACCACTCTTCCAAGAATGGAGGAGTAACATAGGATTCAATCCAATAAACTCTGGAAGAAGTCCTCACTCCTTCTCAATAAACTCAGCTGATGAGTGCCATCAGAACTGTAGCTGAAATGCAAGGCTTGGATGTAAAAGTTCATGTAGTTTACCTGCGACATAACATAGGCCCTTTTCGCATGGCATTTCTTAAGCGAAAGGGCCCCTTGAGCGTCGCATAAATGTGAGGAGTGGTCTGCATGACACACTCACATTTATGCGACGCTCAGGAGCCCGACGCAAAGTGGGCATGGATTCTTTCATTTCGGCTTCAAGCCGAAAATGCTCTGCGCTCATGCATCGCTCAGGGGCCTGGAGCGTACTCACCTGCCATGTGAAGCCTCCTGAGCCACGCCAGTCGAGCTTTCTGCCCCAGCGCAGCCTCCAACTCCCAGGCTGCACTGCGGAAGGAAGGGGCGGGATGCTCGTGCGAGCAGGAAGGAGCTGCGGAGCTGAAGCAGGAGGCTTGCGAGAGCGTTCCTCCCAAGCCTTCTCACGTGAAAACCCCAACCCAGCAGCATTAAAAGGTAAGGTGTGGAAAGGGCCAAAGTAGTGTAACAAATGAGGAATGAAAACTATAAGCATACCTTAATTAACAAAGCTTCTAACAATGGACCTCCTTTTTACAAATTTCTTTTTTTACACTCACCCACCACCTTCCCTATTCATCCCCTGTGTAACTGCTTGCTTTTTTAGCAGCATTGCTACTGGTAGGATGGATAAAGAGAACTGAAGAAACACAGGGCCATTTTCACACTATGCTGTCAGAGTGCTATGATTCCACTTTCAACATCCTGTGGAATTCTGGGCTTTGTAGTTTACTGAGGACAAAGAGCTCTCTGGCTGAGAATTGTAAAGGCCCCTTCCTAAACTACAAACTCCAGGATTCCATAGGATGTTGAAAGTAGAATAATAGTGCAATAAGAGTGTAGTGCGGAAAGGCCTCAACTCTTATTAAATAGTAGTTTGTGTTTTATTTGAAACAGAAGTTTTCCTTGTTAAAATGAAGCACAGTCTACTGGAGAAACTGTTTCACTTTGAGGACTGTTATCAAAAGTAGGCATGAATGGGCCAAGACGGAAGATTGTAGAATGACAAGCCTTCCCTGAACTTACCTACTGATAACTGGACAACTTTTTTTTCTTCCTCTCACATGGCAAAAATAAAAATACAGGCTCATAGGCAGGACAGGATGCAGCATGTTCTCTAATTTTAGATATATTCACAATTTGCTTCTAGAGAATGGAGGCATTTGAATTTTTGACGCTGCAGTCCTATATGGCTGCAGTCCTATGGGAGTAAGAATTAGTAAGCAGAATGGATGTTAACTTTTGCAAAAAAAAAAAAAAAATACAAAGGATTTCTCTGTAAATGTTGTAAATGTACCAAGTGCCACAATTATATGCTAAATTGTGGAAGATAGCCTAAATCTAGATGTGAATCGCAAGTAGAGTAGACCCACTGATTCAGTAGGATTTACATTCATGTTGATTTACCAATCAGTTACTGATTCAATGGGTCTTCTCTGGTTTGAACTAGCAATTGTGTTTAGGCCAGTATGTTTGATGTTGTTAAAACAGTAAAACAAGTTTAGATTTTATAAGAAACTAAGCATGTGTTTCCATTTTCACCAAATTTTCAGTCTTCCACGACAAACCCTTAGAAAATTTTTGACCTTTTCCCAAAGATTTCAACATTCTGAGACTTTTACATTTCCAATTTCATAGCAACCAAAAGTCAGACTTGAGAAGTGGTTGGAGATTTCATTTTATAATTCTTGATATCAGAGGTGTATTCCTTTTTCACTTAAAAAAAATCTAAAAAGTTCTTTCCTGGTTTTTAGAAAAAACAAACAAACTTGTGCCTTCATATAGGTATTTTTAAAAGTATTCCATAGGGTGTGTCACTAGTTCTCAATCCCATATTCATATAGCAACCTATTGTACTCATTTTCTTCTATTGGGAACCTCCAGCGACCTGTAGCTTTATCTCTGTGACACAGATTTGAAACAAAGCTTTCTTTTTGCAGTTCTTTCAAATTGTGGTGAGGTTTTCTTGCTGCCTAAAAAACAGTGCATGAAATGTTCTTCTGACATAGGACAATAGGGTAGGATTGTCAGTGATCTTCCTATAGACTGGTAAGATTACCCAAAGAATACACTCAGAGATGTAGATTGCCAGGAAGTCTATATGAATGCTCCTCTTTGTACTATTAATAATTGCTTGAAATCTGCTGTTATGTCTGTGCAGTATTGGTTGTTGAAATATAAACAAAAAGTGAAGATAGAGAAAAACTGAAACGGAATGTTGGAATGAAGTTTCAGCAGTAGTGTGTTGAAACCTCTGACATTTACTCAGGAACAACTGGTTCAGTGCTCTCCTCAGACAGCTGATATTTTGGTTTTCAAAAGACAAACAGCTATCTCCTGTTAAACAAAAGGATTCCTGCATGTCCTGATACCAGACTAAAAGCAAGCATACTCTGTGTCTTTTTTTCCCCTCCAGTTGACTTTGCTATGAAGAAAGAAATCAGAGATGACTGATGTGGAGCCTGTGGTCACAGATTTTGCAGCCTCAGGAAGGGCAGGCCGCCGAAACGCCTTGCCAGACATTCTGGGTTCCTCTGCTGGGGCTGGAACATCAGACTTACCACACAAATTAGCTGAGCTCTCCATGTCAGAAGGTAACGCCTACCACATGTTAATGAAAACCAGAAGTTACCCTTGTGGATAGCCAATCACTTTGTTCTCTGGCAGCCTTAGAAAAAGTTCTTTCATAAGTGGCATATAAATAAATGAGACCCACTGTGGTTTAGTGTTTTGAATGCTGGACTAGAACTCTGAGGGAGCAGGGTTCAAATCCCCGTTCAGCCATGGAAACCTATTGGGTGATCTTGTACAAGTCACACTCTCTCAGCCTCAGAAGGAGGGAATGACAAACCATCTTTGAATAAATTTTCCAAGAAAAAACTATAGTAGGGTCATTGTAAGTCAGAGTCAACTTAAAAATATAAGAACAACAAATATAAATAAATAATTTCCTAGCAAGTATTCCAGATCTGTTGCATGAAAGAGTGTCTCAACAATGATCCATTCAGCAACATTAAATAAAGAAGAAGCAACAGCAACATGTTACTTTTCCTGCATTATGTAGTACATCCATGGAATAAAATCCAACATCCTGTAGTACCCGTCTACTAGGCTAGCATGATGGGATTTTCGTTCTCTTCTAGCCCTTTCCTCTGCCCCAAAGGGTTTCCCAGACCTCAGTAGCATATTTTGAAGATTTACAGGGAACTGTAAGGCAAAGGATAGATTGCCCGCCACCCAAAATCATTCTGTCAGGAGAACAGTGCTGTTGGATCCTGGGTGTAGAGATGAGTGTGCAGGTTTATAATAGTTTTTTTTTTATGGCAAAATTAATGTACAACCTCAATCAGAGGTTATTATACAACGTCACCAATTCTCTGAACTCTGTGTTGTCCCCGTCTTAACATACCAGCACAACATTCAGCATTTGTTACATGTAAGTTCGTAATCCTTTTAAAATGTGAATCTAATATGTTGGTTTTCTTATACACATCTCTTTAGGTGAAGGAGCTGAGGGTGGAGAAGCATCATCTTCTGACACTACAATGGAAAATCAAGAAACAGAAGGAAAGAGCACAGATTCCTAATATCTATGAAGTCCTTGTTTTGCATTGACCATGAACAGATGTTTTTCTCAGCATGTGCAAGATACTGAAATATACAGTACTTGTAGCTGGGTGACATGAATAAAGGAGCAGTTGAATCATTTCAACAATGTTACCTAGTCCATCAAACAAGAAGATTATTTTTGTGTATAAATCCCAGCCAATATCTACAGAATGCATGTAAAGCTTTAGCATTGCTTTCTGCCCTGTAGTAAAATCAGTTCTACCATATTCTTGTGGGTAAAGTAAATAATCAAATACAACAAGAACATTGCTCTTTGGTCAATCTCTTGGGGCCTTTTCAAAATATAATAAAATTGTGGTGGGTTTTACACAAAAATTACTGCCCCTTATCCAAAGTTGGCACAATATATATAGCAGTGTGATATATATATATACATGGTTCAACAGGCTGCAGTCATTTTGCTCAGTCAAGGCAATTTTTTTAGATGTGAATATATGTGGAAATAAAAGGGAAGTGAGCACAATGCCCTGAAAGAACTGTATGGTTCACAGAGGACAAAGGTTTACAGAATAGCAGGACAATGATGCAGAAGGAGTGGAAAATAGCTTTGGAATTCATGACATTTTGTGTTAAGAGCAGTACCAGTTGTACTATTAGGTAGAGTGAGGCAGTTGCCTGGAAGATGATGTGTGCTGATTGCACAGTTGTGATTTGCACTCCGTGAGGTAGGCTAGTGCCCTTGTGTGTGGTAGACAATGCCATCCCATCACAGTTACTGCTGTAAGAGTCATCTGCCAGTTCAATCAGCATTTATTATAAATAATATAGATAGCTACATTGTACCACTTTGGACTGTTTGTCCACCTAGGCCAGTACTGTTTATTCTCCAGAATCTGTGGCACATAGCTTTAGTAGATTTGCCACAGGCACGGGGACATTAGAAGAGCATCACAGGCAAGGTCCGCCAGGTATCGATAATTTTCATGCAATGATGTTACATACAGCAACTCCATGGGCAACAGGTTGACAGGAGTCACACTTTTTCTAGCAAGAGAATACTGAAGATTGAAGATTGAAATTCTATAGTACTCTGGATTCTCCATAACAACTGCAGTTGTAGTGTATTATTGTGTAGAAGAGCCTTTCGTCTTTGATCTTAAAGTTTATTTTTTTCCTATTTCTTCCACATCAGAGTTGAATTTCCCCAGAATCTGAAGCTATACAAAGCACAGAGTATTTTCAACATTGTAGGATGCTTTGATCTTTAAAAGGGATGGAATGTCATCTGTCTATAACTGCATGAAGTACTTTTGAGGTCTGAATTCTACCTAAGGATGCAGTGGTGTGCTGAGAAAAATGAAAAATGCTCTTTCTTCCTTCAAAATGTCATGATTCATTGTGAGCACCTTGGATTTTGAAATCCTTTTGTGAGTGTATACTATGCCCTGTCTCTTGAATCTGACTCAAGTCAGTCAGCTTTGCACTCTACATACTCAGAACTTTCCAAAGTGAAATCATGGCATTTGTTAATGATATAAACCATTGCTTTAATTTAGTACATGAGATGAAAATTCTAATCATCTCTTTTTGTCTTTGGTGTCTTTCATCAGTTCTGTCTTTATCAAGACCTGGGACACAAATTTTTCATTTACTTTGAGGGTGGGTTTATTTTCTCATAACTGATCTTATTAAAATCATCATTGTAAAAGCACTTTTTCCTGATATATTTTGCCTGTATGAAAGGATTGATCCATGTTTTATAATAAAAGTTGCATTATTTAAAATATTCTGTATGTATTATTTGTGCAACATTCCATGGCCTAGCCATTGTCTGAGTTCTTGCACCACAAACAAGCAGTTGGATCCAAGTTACCATAAGTCTTAGTCACTACTGCCTCCTGCTGATGTTATTGGGTCTAGTCAAGTATCCCTCCACTTTATGCACATATAAGTTCCCAAAGTAAACTCATGGCGTTTGTTCAGTTTACACACAACCCTGTATATTTTTTGATGGAGGCAACAAAAAGTTTTATCAGCCGAAAAACTCTGGTCTTGCTTTGTCTTATCAAACTGACTCAGGTAATAACAGTTACAAGGAATTACATCTCTGCCACACGTATGCTAGCATCCTGTTCATTAGCCCCAGCTCCTGTACGTCCACTCCATCAAGTGCTGAATCCTGAGTCAACACGTTGAATAGATTCCACATGTCCAATTGATTCAATAGGACTAGTTTAATTAAGACTAACAGAATTTAGGCCACAATATGTCACCATCTGATAAAACCTTCATTTGTAGTTGTGTGCCCTCAAGTCATTTCTGACATATGATGATTCTAAGGCGAACTTATCATGGGGTTTTCTGGGGTTGAGAGTGTGTGATGCACCCAAGGTCACCCAGTGGCTTTTGATGGTTAAGAAGGGATTCAAACCAGAGCCCTGAGGCCTTCAGAGTCCTGGTCCAATATTCAATCACTATACCACATTGGCTCTCAAACCGTTCACACAGGGTCAAAATTATAAATTATAAATTGATGGAATCTGCTATAAGGGGTGGGCAAATTGTGGCCTGTGGACCACATGTGGCCCTTGGGATGCCTAAGTGTAGATTGGGAGACCTTCCCCCCTGAATCCCTCAAAGTCTCCATATCCTAACCAAAAAATTTTTAAAGTTTTTTGTTCAGGTTGAAAAAAATTCCCTAAAAGGCAATAGTTTCAAGTGTGCTGCTGTGGCCCATAGGGAGGGTGCAAGAAGCAAAAATGGCCTTTGCCCTCTTTGCAGTTGCGCATCCCTGTGCTATGTCAATCTCTGTCACATGCTATTCTAAGAGAAGTATGGCCATTACTCAGGACAAACACACACATTGTATTAGTAGTAATAACATATTACAATGGGGGCCAGTCACCAAATCAACATTCTCCATTTTTGCTCCCAAAACAATGCCCTGCAGCAAGGGAAGGATTTTCCTCCATTCATCTCACACATAAGTGAGGTACCAGACCTCTATGTGTACAATTTGTGTCATATGAGTAATACCGTGACAGCTCGCCTCCTTATGTCCAAAAGTTGGGAGAATATGTGACAAGGAGACATACTGTGTACCTTTTGCTCTTCTGGAGTTTTCTAAAATCCACTCAAGTCACATTTTCTCAAGAAAAAAAAGTCTTTTCAGACAAATTCTATGTAATTTAATCAGTTGACCTGCATGCCAGTTATTGTTGCTGCATATTTCCCAAGGCAAACAGTTATGAACTAGAATATATGAGATGTAGGGCCCTTAATACTGTTAAATATGAAACTCATCATGCAAAGCCTTGTGCTTTGTTACTTTCTTTTCCCCACAGTTCATTAATACTTGATCAATCCAAGATATTGAAGTGTCTGAGAAAATAGTACACTTGATTGTGGCATGCTGCAAGCACTAGGTGGCACTCTCCATCCATTTGAAGAAAATCAACCCAGCCATGCCTCTGCTCATCTCTTCCACGTACTGATTTTTTTCCCCAAGGTTCCCTCGCAACAGAAATAAATAGGGTTGGCCTTAGCCAAGGTGTTTTAAGTAGCCACATTTCTGGAGATTTTTGAAAGTGTGAGCACGTTTACACACATTGTGGTTAGTTTAATAAAGATAAAAGTAGTTTGATTATCAATTGGAATTCTCTGCATTTGGCAAAAATGAAATTAGCCCATCGAGGTCAATATGATAAAACAAAAAGAGAAATATAAATAATGCCTAGTATTCTACACCAGCTTCTTAGTTAAAAACATTTAACTAACTAACCTGTCCTGACTCAACCCTCTCAAGGCTGGCAGAAACATCATTCACCTGTGTCCTGATCACTGGGCAGATTGGATGTCCTTCTCCCCAAGCAGCTGATGCCTAGTAAAAAAGAGCTAGGGGGAAGTTACAATCAGGGCAAGAGGGTCACAGTCATGACTAAGCCCATTTCCGTACTAGGCTGTTCTAGCGCTATGATTCCACTTTCAACATCCTATGGAATCCTGGAATTTGCAGCTTCAGGAGGGGCCAGCCGGCCCCTCTCAAAGCTGCAAACCTCAGGATTCCATAGGATGTTGAAAGTGAAATCATAGCGCTAGAACAGCCTAGTGCGGAAATGAAAATAGTGATCACAAATACAGAACAGTTATGGATGAGTAAATCTAGATAACTGGCTCACTTGAGTAACACCAATATCAGAAGCCAATAGAAATACAGTCTGCTAACATCTGCTCAGGATATTAAAATAGTACCAAATAAATACCAGCAGAGAGCAATGTGGGAATTTGCTTGTGGCAAATTGTTGTAATAGTGGACAACCACCCATATTACAGGACTTTCTTCTTTTCTGCTCCCCATTTCAGATATCTCCCATGAACTGGGAAAAAAAATTCTGGATACTTTCCTCTGCTCTCAGTTTCACCAATGGCAGCTGGACTGTGTATTTAGAATTCTCTGCCAGAGAGCTCTAGTGCATTGTAAAACTATAAATCCTTGGATTCCACAGGATTCAGCCATGGTGGCTAAAGTGGAATCAAAGAGCTACAACTATGCAGGTTCAAATGGGTTCAGGTCTCTCAGTGAAACAAACCCATGGCATTTAGTCTTCAGTCTGTAAAAAATAAGATGAATTTCTGTGAACGCCTCTGCCTATAAAGCACCTATTCCTCACAGTTTACTAGGTTTGCTAAAGGAAGGATCACTCATTTTTCTCACAGTCTGTCACACCACATATCTAATGCGCAGAAAATATTATTCAGTTTGCTGCAGCCCACATTCCCAAGAGAGGGGGAGTGAAGATCCAGAAAGAGTTGGAGGAAGAAGAGAGAATTCTGAGACTACCAAGGAAAGCACTGGAAAAAGCATAAAGGTATTGTTAGCTGGTGACTATTCTATATATTTCTCAATTAGTCATCCCTCAACCCCAATAATAATTGAAAGGTTTTTATAAGCCTTTGACTAAAACCATTTCCACACTGTGCTGTTATAGTGCTATTCCACTTTCAATATCCTGTGGGATTCCGGGTTTGTCGTTTACTGAAACCCAAGAGCTTTCTGATTGAGAATTCTAAAGGCCCCTCCCTAAACTACAAACTCCAGGATTTCATAGGATGTTGTCAGTGGAATAATAGCATTCTGTGAAGCTGAAAGAGAAAGAGGGTGGAGTTTTTCTCTATTTCATACAATCTGTCATGTCAAGAACTGCAAGTCTGAAGATTCTGTGTGCAGAGAAGGAAGGAGGCATAATTGGTGGGGAGGGCAGAGCAAAATACTATAAGACATTGACAACAAGTTGTGCTTCTTCTGGTAAATTTTGCAGGCCCTCAGAATTGCAAGCCCCCTTATGCCAAGTCTGCTAGTGACTTTTTCTATAGAGAAAACAGGCAGCTAGAAACATAAAGTAAAAAGAAGGAGAACTAAAAGCAGTTATAGGAACACTAGCCTATCCTCCAATTTTTGAAATCAGAAAAGGCCTTTGTGTAGTCAGGCAAGAAATCATGATGCAGATGAACAAAATCAAGATGTATATATAAAAAATCCATATAGAGACTAAGGCCATTTCCAAATGATGTTGCTGTCCCACGTTGGGGACACGTTGCATCCAGTCTGTGACTTGTGCTTTTGCATAATAATAATAATAATAATAATAATAATAATAATAATAATAATAATAATAATAATAATAATAAAAAATTTATTTCTATCCCGCCTCTCCCAATGGATCGAGGCGGCATTACAAAAATATATAAAAACATTAAAACATTAAAATGCACCCTATCCTCCCCACCCTCCAACCCGTCTATCCCCCTAAAACATATTAGTTAATTAAAACAAATTAAAAACAAGATTAACACAAAAGACAATGATGAGAGGCGGTGGAACACTAATCTGGGAAGGCCTGTCGGAAGAGAGCGGTCTTGACTGCTTTTTTAAAGCAGTCAAGACTGGTAATGTGCCGGGTCTCCTCCGGCAGGCCATTCCATAACTTGGGAGCGACAGAAGAAAAGGTCCTCTGGGTAACCGCAGCCAACCTAGTTCTGATTGGCTGCAGTAAATTCCTCCCAGAGGACCTTAGTGTGCGGGGCGGATTATATGGGAGAAGGCGATCCCACAGGTAGGCTGGCCCCAAGCCATGAAGGGCTTTAAAGGTAAAAACCAACACCTTGTACTGTGCCCGGAAACGAATAGGCAGCCAGTGTAAAGACTTCAGAATTGGTGTTATGTGGTCACTTTTAGATGTTCCGGTGACCAACCTGGCTGCCATATTCTGAATTAATTGAAGTTTCCGGACTAAGCACATGGGTAGCCCTATGTAGAGCGCATTACAGAAGTCAAGCCGTGAAGTTACCAGCGCATGTACCACTGTTTTTAGGTGTTCCAAGTCCAGGAAGGGGCGCAGCTGGCGTATCAGCCGGAGCTGATAGCAGGCACTCCTGGCTGCCGCATCAATTTGAGCTGTCATCTGAAGCGGCGAGTCCAGGAGCACTCCCAAGCTGCGGACACAGTCTTTCAGGGGAAGTGTGACCCCGTCTAGAACTGGTTGACAAACCTCTATACCTGGGCTGGGGCCCCTAACAGCAAGTACCTCCGTCTTATCTGGATTCAGCTTCAGTCTGTTTTTCCTCATCCAGTCCATTACTGCTTCTAGGCATTCATTTAGAGGTGAGATGCCATCCTTAGTTGATGCTGTTATCCGAGGCATGGAGAGATATATCTGGGTGTCATCAGCATACTGATAGCACCTTGCTCCATGCCTCCTGATGATCTCTCCCAGCGGTTTCATGTAGATGTTAAATAGCATTGGGGACAGGACGGCGCCCTGAGGGACGCCAGATTTAAGCTCCTTTTTCGAGGAGCAGCTGTCCCCAAGCATCACCATCTGGTATCTACCTGAGAGATAGGACCGGAACCACTTAAGTGCAGTGCCTCCGATCCCCAGCCCTCTCAGGCGTTCCAGAAGGATACCGTGGTCTATGGTATCGAAAGCCGCTGAGAGGTCCAGGAGTACCAGCAGGGTCACACTTTCCCTGTCGATACCTAGGCGTAGATCATCCACTAAGGCGACCATGGCAGTCTCGACTCCATATCCTGCCCTGAAGCCAGTTTGAAATGGATCTAGATAATCTGTTTCATCCAAGACAGCTTGGAGCTGAAGGGCAACAGCCCTCTCGATCACCTTGCTTAAAAATGGAAGATGGGAGACTGGTCTGTAATTATTCATATCCAGGGGATCTAGGGAGGGCTTTTTTAGAAGCGGCCGTATAATCGCTTCTTTTAAACAAGCTGGAAAATTGCCCTCCCTGAAGGATGCATTAATAATATGTCTTAAGTACGTCTTAATTGCAACTCCTCCCTGGACGACCAGCCATGAAGGGCAGGGATCAAGAGGGCAAGTTGTCCTTCTTACCTTTCCAAGGAGCTTGTCTACGTCCTCGGTACTCACTGACTGGAACTGATCCAGTATAATCTTGTTCACGGGGTTGCTGGAGGCTCCATTTGTGACCTCTGCTATAACACCGGCATCCAAATCGGCTCTTATCTGAGAGATTTTATCTGCGAAATGATTATTCAAGGCGTCACAGCAAGCTACGTTAGGTTCTAACAACGAGTTCAGGGGAGTGGGTATCTGAGTCAGATCCCTTACCACCCTAAACAGCTCTGCTGGACGAGAAATCGCAGACGCAATACGTGCAGAGAAGAAGGTCTTCTTCGCTGCATTTATTGCCACTCCATAGGAATGAAGGAATTCTCTATAGCGTGTCCTGTCAGATAAGAGTCGAGATTTCCGCCAATTGCGCTCTAGTCGTTGTCCAGCCTGCTTCATATTCCTAAGTTCTACTGTATACCAAGGATTACGGTTTGCAGCAGGCTGGAAAGGACGCTTGGAAGCAATCGTGTCGATAGCCCTGGTAAGATCACAATTCCAGGTATTAACCAGGGCTTCGACAGGATCACCGGCGATACCAACCATAAGACCCTCGAGGACTTTCTGGAATCCAATAGGTTCCATTAACCTTCGAGGGCGGACCATTCTAATAGGTCCACCACCCCTGCAGGGGCGGATAGCAACCATTAGTCTAACCCTGACCAGGAAATGATCTGTCCATGACAAGGTGGTAGTATTTGTTATCTCCACCCATGGCTGTGCCCGTTCCGCACTAAAGACCGCATCAAGGGTATGACCTGCACAATGTGTTGGCCCAGAGGCTAATTGGGATAGGCCCATGTTTGTCATGGATGCTACGAACTCCCGAGCTGCACCTGTTAAACTGGTCTCAAATGGGACATTGAAGTCGCCCAGAACCAAAAGTCTGGGCGATTCCAACACCAACTCCGACACCAGCTCTGTCAGCTCAGCCAGGGAGTCTGTTAGGCAGCGGGGTGGTCGGTACATTAACAGAATTCCTAGACTATCCCTTGCCTTCAGGCTCAGGTAGATACACTCGAAGTGGTCTGTTTTCCAGACAGGTATCCTGGTCAGCATAAGATTGTCTTTGTAAACCAAGGCTACTCCGCCCCCCCGCCCACTTCCCCTTACCTGCTCACTGACAGAATATCCGGCTGGCAAGGCCTGGATCCAGGTTGTGGCACTATTGTCTTCCAGCCAGGTCTCTGTAAAGCATGCCAGGTCAGGTTGATGTTGTCATAGTCCTACTGCCAACACCTCCTCACCCATCACAATCATAGGATATTCCATTTCTGGAAAAAATCCAGTAATGGCCCCCGATCATGTGATGCTTCCAGTGCCGGCTGTTAACCTGTATGTTGGGGGTCCCGGGAGGGGCGCCCAAATAACCAAATAGAAACACAAGATGGGGAAATTAAGCTCGAGCACTCTCTTAAGCTAACGAGAGGCAGGGTAACTTCAACTAGGATCTTTAACCCTATATATACAGCGTCAGGTCAGAGAGCAGCTAGACAAGGTTTTAAAGTAACAAAT